>OY747709.1:12052399-12652399 GCA_963556495.2 Valencia hispanica | reverse complement strand
CAGTTTTTACATAAAATTCCACAAATGTCAACGTCCTATAGAAGAAAATGTATCCATCTTCTTTTGGCAAAAGTTTAATGTTTTTGTGTCATAAAAAAGAAAAACTAGAAGTAGCAATAAAATGGGGTTTCTTTTAGAATGATACATTTCCTATAGTAGAAACTGATCAAAAAAATCTATTTTCGTAAGTCGAGGCTGTTAAATGACAAGGCGTTGCCAGTTAGTTTTCGTAGCATTGCTGGTAAAAATCCTTCTGTTTAAATGCGTTTCTGTTTGTCGTCTCTCTCTCTCACTCCTCACCAGAAACAGCTGGAGCTGTCTGGAGCTCAGAAGTCTCTCCAAGGCCGCAGGGAGGTGTTGGAGCAGGCGTGTCTGAGCCACACGAAGAAGCGCCGGGTCCTTTCGCCAGAGGATCTCAAACATCTCATTGTGGATGATAAACACGGCCTTATTTACTGCTACGTACCCAAGGTTGGTTTCTATAAGATGAACGCCTGGCTGCGGCTATAGAGAACGGTCCGTTTGTCCAGGAAGGGCCGATAGAGGCCGGATGAGCTGGAGGACACAAGCTAAGGTCAACACAGAATGGCCTGTTGTTCTTGTAAACTTTTTTTTTTTTCTGCTGTCATGATTCATAATAAGTCATAATGAGAGGAAGTGTGTTCTTTTAAACTGGAGCTATAACCAGTACAGTAACTCCCTTTAGTGCCCATTTTCTGTTTATTAAATGTTCAACGTTAACGTGAAGAGAGAGTAAGGCTGAGTGAAGAACAAGTGCCATGTAAAAGCATTCACACCACTCTGAATCGTTCTGTATCATACTGGGTAAAGTTCATCCTGATGGTTTTTATGAAATGGAAATATATATATTCAGATTTTTTTTTTTGTTTGTGCAAACTTTGGTGCACATTTTGTTGTATTAAATGTAATATAAAACATGCCCTATTTTGCATTTTGTAGAAGTGTTTATTTATTTACATTTTTTTTATCAGAGAATAAAACCCTGTAATGATAATCTGCTGCAGTGAATCACAGGGATAACTGGCGGGACAGAGAGCTTGCTCTTATACTAACTAATATGCACCTTTTGCCTAATTTGCAGAGCTGAAGTTTTTTGTATCTTCAGCTTACCCTCTCCCTCTGAACCTTTTTTTCCTACCTCTCCATCTTCTTTCTTTCTTTCTTTCTTTCTTCCCCTTTATTTCCCTGGCGCATCGGAGAGAGAAAGAAAAAAAGGATAGGAGCAGCAACCGATCAGTAACCTAAACCCCAGGTACCGTAATCGGTGTCGGACAGAATAAAATGGTATCGGAAACATCTCTAGTCAAAATGTGAAAATGTGACGTGGAAAAGGGTGCGAATGCTTTTACAAGGCACTGTACATATTACATACGTCAAGGTTCAGATGACTACAGAAGTGTGTGTCCTAAAAACCTCTGCCCGACGGGGTGTGGGCGGTAGCCATGACAACACCACAGCCGAACTGCAGATGATGGGTCGTGTCTCTGTTTGATGCCCTTCCAGGTGGCCTGCACCAACTGGAAGCGCGTGCTGATGGTCCTCACCAGCAGCGACCGCTACGCCGACCCCCTCGCCATCCCGGCCAACGAGGCCCACGTAGCGGGCAACCTCCGCACGCTCTCGGAGTTCTCCGCGACGGAGATCAACCAGCGCCTTCGCAGCTACCTCAAGTTTATCTTCGTGCGGGAGCCCTTCGAGCGCCTGGTGTCCGCATACCGCAACAAGTTCACGCGGAGCTACAACACCGCCTTCCACAAGCGCTACGGCACCAAGATCGTCCGGCGCCACCGGCCCAACCCCGAGCCGGAGGCCCTGGAGAAAGGAAGCGACGTCTCCTTCCGAGAGTTCGTCCAGTACCTGGTAGACCCCCGGACGCAGCGGGAGGAGCCTTTCAACGAGCACTGGGAGCGGGTGCACTCCCTGTGCCACCCCTGTCTGATCCACTACGACGTGGTGGGGAAGTACGAAACCCTGGAGCGCGACGCTCAGGCCGTGCTCAGGTTGGCGGGCGTGGAGGGCAAAGTTAGATTTCCGACATCTAGCAAGAGCACCAGGACGGACGGCAACATGGCGGCCCGCTTCTTTAAGTACGTCAGCCCTTTGTATCAGAAGAAACTCTTCAACCTGTATCGCATGGACTTCCTGCTCTTTAATTACTCCACACCGGAGTATCTGAGGGCTCGATGACCAGCGGAGACGAGAGGACCGCACGTTCCATTTAGATCGGTTTGCACTTGGTGGATCCTGTCGAGATGAGCCGTCCTACCAGTTGGGGAAGCTAACCGAGAGACGCCCGCTTTGGGAATGTTTCCTGTTGCTTTAATCCCAACAGACTAATGTAAACAGGCCTTTTTTTGTGTCCATTTTCTGACTGGGATTTCATTTGATCACAGTTTGCTTTGAAAAGTGCCTCGCCAGCGTTCCTGCTGTGCTCTCTACAGTGATGATTCTCTTACTGTTTTCCTTTTTTATGAGAATTAATGAGCCATAGATGAACGTCGGGTGTTCAGAGGAGCAGGTTCTCCTCTTACCGGCTGATTTGTGCTGACTGTGAAGCTTTCCTCGGAACATTGTTTAAGAGCACCCACTGAAAGCCTTTTTTTTATTATTTATGTACAAATGTCAGCTCAGAGTATTTATTGTTGCATAAAGCGAGGTGTGAACATAATTTAAATGAAAGGAGAAGAAGGTTTTCTTCTTCAGAAGGGATATTCAGGTTCATGGAAAGGTTTTCGCTGCCTTCGCTTTATCTCAACTCATGTCGGATAGGAAAATCTCTTTCCAACGTTATCAGTGTTAGAAACCCAATTAAGAAAACACTTTACCTTCTGTCCAACATCAGCCCTCTTCATTTCAGTGAAAGCCAACCATCCAGCATCTGTATTTAGCCCCGGGAGCCGGCAGGCTGAACAAACAAGCGCATAGCTGTGGTCGTAGCCTGGTCCGGCCCAGCGCCAGCCCAGTCAGAGCCACCCTTGTTGGTCGGAAGCGTCGGCAGATGAAGAGTTAAATCCACCTCCAGCCCTGTGCACTGCGGCGCCTTGTTCAGCCTAACGTGTTGGAATTTGTGGAGGAATAATTTGGAGCTGGCTATGGGGGGGGATGGGGGGGGGGTGTTGGGGTTCATTAATGGGGTTTACTGTTTTCTGTCCAAAGGAGGAAAAATTTGACACATCCGTGGCTTTTTCTAGGTCTGGAGGTAGAAGTTAAAGAACAGAAGTTGAAGCTTTTAATAAGTACAGTCATCTCTATTCCAGGAGATACAACGTTCTGTTTAATGTATGTCTGATTGAGTTGCATTGTGGGTACTGTAGGCCCAAAGAATCTGGATCATAAAGATGCTTCTTTTGACTGAGATTTGTGTTCTTTCTTACTTCAGCCGCTGAACTACAGAGGTCGAAGAATAATTCACTGCTTTAGTTCTGCGTTTTTAAAATAGGAAAATGATGAAAAATCCATTTCTTGTTGCTTAAATGAATTTTAAGATACGTGTAATGTTTGTATAATTTGATCAAAAAACAAATACACTGAAAGATGATGTGGTGCATGTCGCTGCAGGAAATTCTATGGCAAAACATTTCAGTTTTTTCTATGTAGCAACATAGGTTGCCATAACAGGGATTCGGTTCTGCTATCATTACAGTTCTGTGGCTGGTTCTAGAACTGCAGACAGCACTGAGTAGTGTTCTACAGCCAGGGAGCCATCGTGACGCCACGCCCCCCTAAAAGCTCCTGTCTGTTAAGTTTCTATAGAGGAACACCGTCTGACCTTTTTAAAAAGACACAACCTTGTTTCTGCTGAAAGTGGCAGTTCTCCACATTAATATTTAAAACAAGGAACAGAAACGGTAGGAGTTTCATCAACGTGTTTTTATTGGCTGGTCCAAAATCAGACAGATTAGAAAGTAGAACGATCTCACCGTTACACGGTCCATCATTTTTAACTGCTTATACCAGCTCCTTTACCTCGGCCCAGCGGTGACTTGATGCTGAGGTAAATCCTTTTTTTTCAGTGATAGCTGCTGCTAAAGCCCGCCCAGCACCAGTTTATTCATGTAACCTTATGGTCAAAAATGTATTTTATCTATCTGGATATATAGCAGTCACAGATTGAGTTCATCACTGGAGCTTATTAAAGCTGTTGATCTGTATGCTAGTACATCAGATATGCTGGCAAAAACGTAGAATAGTGTGAGAAATACTAAATTCCCATTTTATCAAAAGCATCAGTAACTGTATGGAGGACCGATCCTTGCCAAAATTGAAAATAAATAAATGTGGACATAAATAAATATTAGGAAATAAAAAATGAATTTCCAATTTTTTTATTTCCACATTTATTTATAATAAAACTGTGGCGGAACAATGCTACACTCAACACCCAGCCTACATAATGCATTATTGCTACATGACCCTAATGTTAGCCATGTGAACACTGGAACAGCATCTTAGTTTAAACTCTGCAAATGGAACGGTCTCGCTTGGATCTAAACGGGCCCAGTTGGAGCTGGTAAATGTCTCCTGGTTTGTTTGGGATTTTTTATTTTTTATTAAAATGTTCTGTGTTGTACATTGTGAGTTTTGGTTTTTATTAGACTTGAAAAGTCTGAAATTTCCACCCCTCTTGCTGTGCTGTGTATTGATGGTTGTGTTACCCTAGCTACAATCTGATGATACGATTTTCATATTTTCTCTGTGTTTGAGCTTCGGTTTGTTCATAAAAACATCTCCAGATAATAATCAATTATACCTGATTGCTCTTAAGATCAGCCAATTAAACTTGGACTCTTCTCCCAGATTAAACGCTGTTAGAGGTGGAAATGTAACAGGAAGAGGGGCCCCACATCTAATTCTGCTTAAGGCCCCATAAGACCTTGGACCAGCCCTGCCTTGGTGGCTGCAGTGTGAGCTCCGGGGAGCTCCATCAGTGTGTTTACATGCAATAGTCAGGCTAAATTCGAACTTTTGAGATGCCTATAAACACCTTAGCCCGGCTGAAGTCGAACCCAACTGGCCTACTCCTAATCGAGCTAAAACACCCAGATAGTGTGGTTAAAAATAAACAAGTTCTTTTGCATGTAAACCACATTCCTGATGAGTCGAGCTATGGCTGACCTGAGCACTCCCCCTTCAGGAACCGACGACACCTTGGAAGCGGGAATAACGCTACCGGTACCACGACCCTGAAGAAGAAGAAGACCACAAAGACGAATGTTAAACGGTCAATCTGTGCATTTTTAGACTGAGGAAGAGACGGTTGTTTTACTCCGTCTACTACACTGGCGCCGACCGGAAGAATGCCGACATGAAAGGGCGCCTGTCGCCACCAACCGTCGAGGAGTCAAAACGCGCCTCATTTAGTAATTAAGATTTTCTTACTGAACATGTAAACTGGATTAAAGCATTCGCTCGATTATTGCCATAGCTCGATTTAGATCTGCGTGTACACACGCTGAATGTAGAGCTGCTGGTCCTTCAAATGAAAAGGGAGTCAGTTGAGGTGGATCTGACATCGGATCAGGATTCCTCCTGGTTACCTCCTTTCGAGGCGCATACTACTGGCAGGAGGCCTTAAGGCAGACCCAGAAGGAGTTCGAGGGGGACTGTATGTTGTAACCTAGGAACACCAAAGGATTCCCCACAATGAGCAGGACAGCTTCAGTGGAGAGAAGGATTTCCGTTTTCCCCTTTTGAACCTTTCAATATTACCTGATGGGGGAACTTTGGTGCTGAGGGCGTTTACACGGTGAAAAATGATATTGACTTGCTGCTTCTCAGTGTAACTGATATTTATTTAGCGTCCATCCCATAATGCTTGGTGGTGGAAGCATCACACCAGCACTTAAGATGAGTGATTGAAACTTTAAACTGTTGGAGATAAAACATTTGAACACAAGGAAAGATGCCATGACATGATCCTTTAGGCTTGTCGCCATCTGGTGCTTTTCTAAAGCCTCATTGTGTTTCTACAGCATTTAACTGGTTCAAAAAAAAAAAAAAAAAAAAAGTAGAAATTTAACCTTGGTAGGCAGGAAGTAATTCTACTGTTACCAGGACGTGGAGGGAGAAATCCAAGCATTTGGAACTGGCTGGATTTAAGGCAGTCGTAA
The DNA here is from genome assembly GCA_963556495.2 of Valencia hispanica. Taxonomy (NCBI): domain Eukaryota; kingdom Metazoa; phylum Chordata; class Actinopteri; order Cyprinodontiformes; family Valenciidae; genus Valencia; species Valencia hispanica. The sequence goes on along the minus strand of OY747709.1, from coordinate 12,646,268 downwards.
TTTAAACATGTACACAGCGGATATTTTATGTTAACTTTAACTCTGTTTACAACCATCTGTGGAGTAAGAGAGTAAATCACTGTCAATGGTATACTTTGAAGTTTTATGTGTGGTCTATGCTTCTTTGGGACAAATCTCAGGATTTCATAACATTTGTGAACGCTACAAACTTCCTCCCACTTTGAAGTGATCGTAATTCAGTTTCACAGTGCCAACAGTGAAATGACCCAAAGTTTACAGACAGAACACCTGGTTTCAATCCCAACTGGAAGCCCTCCCCCCCACGCCTTCTCTCTCTCTCTCTCTCTCATATGCCACCTCAAAAGCAAGAGAACTTGAGAAAGCAGCGTTGGAGACTCCATATAAAGTACTCTGGATCTGTGGTGAATCATCAGTCTTCTTGCTGATAATTCCAGCTTTTACTGTTGTGACAGGAACCTCTGTTCGTCTCACCCAGTGACTGAACGAGGCTTCAGTCAAATCTGTTGCAGTGGGAGGAGTTACTTGCTCAAGTTTCCTTTTAATGAACTAGAATGGTTTCATTGTATGCTGTAGCACAACTACTTATTCATCTTTTTAGGAAACACACTGAAGAAAAGTTTTGATTAGAAAGATTCAGATCAAACTTCACAGCATCTTTTTCTAAATCCTGTTTTTGTATCTTGCCATATATGTTGCGGTATCTAAAATGCTTTTTACTTGGGTTTAAACATGAAGAAATAAGCGCTTTTTTTGTGAACTTTGTGTTTTATGGACAATCTGAAAACTTCCAACCGGTCAAGTGATGACTAGCTGAATGAACCGGCAAACAGGTTGGCCGGTCTGCACTCCTGCTGAAGTCACGTCAAACAGTCAGCATGCCGAGGTGAGTGAACATTCATCGGTGCGGACAGAGGGTCTGCGTAGTGCAACACGAGAGTATTTGTGCGTTCCATTTGTAGTAGGAGCTCGGAAATTCCGACTTCCAATTCCCCCTCGAAGTCGGACTTCCCGCTCGGAAACTCAGATTTTTTCTCTTGCACCAACTTCCAGTCTCAATAATGCCGTTCATCGCATCAGCAATAGTAGCTGTGATGGAAACAGGGTTTTTTTTACATTACACACTAGTAAGAGTGTATCTAAAATCAATGTTACATGTGGAATCTGCAACTCTAAACAAAATTGTTTGCAAATGTTAAACACAGCTTCAAACAATGGCTACCTGGGCATCGCCATATTGGGCAATCAGTGGTAGAGTTATCAGCCTGCAACCCAGAAATTGTGGGTTCAATTCCAGCTTCCACCTGCTACATGTCATTGTGTCCTTGGGCAAGACACTTCACCTACCTTACCTACTGGTGTTGGCCAGAAGGGACGATGCTGCAATATGGCAGCCTTGCTTCTGTCAGTCTGCCCCAGGACAGCTGTGGCTATAATCATAGCTTGCTTCCACCTTTGTGTGTGAGAGTGAATGAATGAATAATGGAGTTGTAAAGCACTTTGAGTCTTGAAAAGCGCTGTATAAATGCAAGCTTTATTATTATATTGGAATCCCGACCTATCCGACTTACATTAACTGGAACAATGTTTACACAGGTGTGATGTCATTCCTTGCTCCGAGGTAAATGCAACGCGCCACAAGTTAAGAGTTTATCACTGCCACATTTGATTTTCACTTGTGAGGCCTTCTTGAGTTTGACATTTCTAAAAAGTTTAAGGTAGCCTGGCGGAGATGAACTGTAGGTCAAATATATATAGGCTACAGATTTAGAGGTGTAGAAAAGTTATGCCAGCAATACAGTGCCACTTAGCTTTGTATCGTGTTCAGACATGGCAGATTCACTTTGGGGGATATTTCAAACCAAGTTTATTTTTTTTGTATTTGACCTGGATTTTAACAGGCAAGAGGCATCGCAGAGTTTAAGGATAGAGGTGGTGCTGAGAAATGGGAAGGAGCCTCCACCACAATACCTGCAGTGTCTGGAGACGATGAGATGAAAAAAAAAAAAAGAGACCTTCAAACTAAACTAAACTTAATCCTCACCATAAGGTATGTTTTATTAAGTTAAACAGTGAAAATACAGTTCTGGTTTTTACCACTTGTTTAAGCTAATGTAGGTGATGGTGGCAAAGTAGCACACCCAAACGGACAAGACAGCTGGGTTTTATTCAAATAAAACGATTTACAGGTAAGACACGAAACAGCATTAGTGTGCAAGCTGAGGTGAAAACATTTAAAAAGGCCTTATCTCATAATACGGCAGTCAACACTGAAATTCAGTACAAGATTCCAAAGGAGACACTGTTGCAAAAAAATTTTTTAAACATCAACAAAATGAGATTTAAGTAATGATACAGTTAACATTCATTTTGATTTCAAGGCAACTTGATGCTATCGATGAGTAGAGATGCACCGATCAGGCGTTTACCGGCCTCAACCGATTTTCAGTTCCCGACCTTGGTCACCTCCCGTTTCCTTTGTAACGACTTTAGCACATAGAGCCTACTTGTGTAAACCGTTACGAATAAATGTAACAAACCCTGATTCGAACAGTAAAAATGTTCTGCCGGTTCCTTCATAGAGGTAGCAGCTTTGAATCAAACAGAAAAATCAAGGGATTTCAAGATTTCCCCCATTCATACATGAAACAGCATCTCCATGACCTTTTGTCTGGTTTTTTACTAGACTCAAAACCTAAAAAGTCCATCAAAGGATGTTCTTATTTCTAAGTAAATAACAAATAAAAACTTTTTTTTTTTAAATTACATTTCGACTCATGTTTTCCAGTTTGCAGTACTTGACCTCCCGGTTATGGATCAGAGACGTTCAGAGGAAAAATTGGGCAATTTCAACCACTGGCTGTTGCTGACTGGTGCATCGCTACTTAGAAAACAAATGTGCGAGTTAAATATCACAAAATCACACCCTTTGCTTGAAGTCACAGAGCTGGATGATACACCACAATCAAAAGGTAGAGATAAAAAAAAACGTATAAAGTAAAATGTTACTAAATAACACGTAAGACTAGTACATGTAGTTGGTAGTAAGCTAAATATTTCTCCTGGTTTTCTCTTTATTTTCTTTAGATTTATTCAGCCACCTCTTAATCCCTCCTTGGTGTGTTGATTTCGAAGTCGGTGTCAAAATTGGATATTTGCTACCCTAATTGTACCCGTGAGTGGTCACTTTCAGCTCAGCTAGGCTCAAGTTTTGGTTTGTTAAAACTTTAGATAAAAATATTTTTATTCCATGCAGAAAATTGGATTTTTTGGCGCCTGAAATCTATAGTTGCCGTACAGCCAAATACAAGCCAGATAATAACATATTGCCGACTGTAAAGCCAAGCGTTGACCATCGTTAGGTTAAGAAATCAGGACGGTATCAGGAATACTTGATTTTAATATTATTTCAAAACCTATTGTCCTCACTTTATATTTCCCCTCCGCCGTCACAATATTCCCATCCCTGAGTGTTGGCATGCTGTTCGCTATCATCTAAAGTTAGCTTGAGCATTAAGGGCAGAGAGAGTTCATCCACCAGCGTGCCGACCATGAACACATGGCCACTTGAAACATCTTGTATACAGCTCATCAGTTTAGAAGGATTTGATGCGCCAACACAGAAATACATGGTTTTCAAATATTTGACAAATAGAAAATGAAAAGCGTGCTATGTGTCGAGTGAAAGGTCTTTTATGTTTCTACCCACTTTGCAAATCTCCATTGGTCCACATCTTTCTCCGTCTGAGTGGTTGAAAAGTGTCTGCGAACAGCGATTTACCACAGATTCCACAAATAGGTCTAGACTTTGACTGGGCCATTCAAACACATGAATAGGCTATAAATTGCACAACTTTTGGAAAACGTGTCTGTGCTGCATTTACCTCTAGTTCTGCTCCCTACTTTCCTTCTTTCCCATCATTCCCATGCCCCCCCACCATTCTCCCTTAGCTTTAGCATCAGTTATCCAAGTGGCCAAATGTTTTTATTGGTAAACATCTTCAATGTTACGACCCACCAAATATGGTGTCCAAGCAGTCCTTTGTGACTGAGATACTGCACATATTCATTCTGCGACGATCAGTATATTGTACGGCTCTAAACTAAACTCTTCCATCGTAGCTCAGGGACGGTGTGTTTCAGTTTATTGTTTCCTTCCACCCCACTTTGAAGTTGTTTGCAGACTAACAGATTTTCCCATCAGCATGATGCTGCCACATGTTTGCTGTGTTCCTTACATGATCTCCAGGAAACTTCTGTGACCTTCACAGAACAGCTGTGTTTATTATATTTTACGACTTCAGAAAGCAGTTGGACGGTGGAGTTTATTTAGAGGCATCAATGTAAAGTGGGCTAAATATAAATGCACACCACACTTTTCAGTTGTATTATTTAACAACCATGTATGTGGAGTTTAGAATCCACTACCGCTGAAATCCATGCATACTCGAGACCACCTCTAAAAACGCTTAGAACTGCTATTTTTAAAAGTTCAAACACTAAAATGTATTTATTTATTAATACACACATTGGAAACTGTCTTGGGGGTACAGCCAATCAGCACCAAGAAAAATGAATGGGGCTCCTGGACTGGCTGCTTTGCAAATGGCAGTAAATAGTGTGTCAAGTAGCATTGGTGTTTCAGCTTCCCAAGCTGGGTTTTTTTTTTCTTTCTAATATTTTAGGGGGGGGGAATCCATAAATAGGCAGATTTTCCACAGAAAAGTCCGCAAACAGTTGAATGGACTATAGATAGGCAAAAACATAAACTACTTTGTGTTGATGTATCACATCAAACCCTGATTAAAATTCAGGGCATGAATATTTTTATCAAAAGAAATTTCCCTTCAACAACTCAACTGATTCAACACACGTCTAACAGAATCATTCAGAATGACTCTACAGATCGCTTTCTTGTGTGACCGAGACCAACATTTATTTGGCAGCATACGGTTGACATATTTCCAGGTTTCACCATCCAGCCCTGCTTATAAAGACACATTTGTGCTGGTACTACACAACCTTAGTGGTGGTTGGATTCTCACGCGATCACAGTTAACAGGCAGACCCCCGCTCTGTAAGGCTGGGTGAAATGTACTGCGGCAGTACATTGTGTGTATCAGAGTCACATTAAAAGCTTGTAGCAAAGCACGTCTAACACTGGAGTACCTCACTGGAAACCTTCAGTTGACCGGTACAGCAGTTCACAAGAGACATACTTCAGCTGTGCAGGATGTCGGTGTCATCGTTTCTTCATTGTGGCCATTTTTCAGACCTCATCAAACAAGTTTTCTTGAAAAATATACAGCCGACTGCTGCTCTTCTTATTCTTCCCCGATAAGCAAGTTCTTCACGTTGAACGGTTGTTTCAAAAAAAAAATCGGAGCCATACGAAACATTCCTGAAAAACGTATTAATCGTGGTGATCTAATGATTTTAATCAGACAAGTGTAATTTCAAGTCTGGATTAATTCATCCAAGGCGGTGAGGCACCTGATAGAAAGGCAGAGCAGTCGACAAGGTGGGAATAGGACGGAAATAGCAAGAAGAACGTGTGTTCTGAATCTACAGAAATAATTCAGTGCTAAAACTTGTGCAAATTATTGCAATTAAATGTTTCAGATCATGAAATTAATTTTAATATCAGACAGGGATAACATGAGTAGATAAAAAAAAATGCTTTTTTCCCCCCAAGTGAAGTCTATATCCAAACCAACCTGACCCAGCGGGGAAATAGAATTGCCTCCCTTGTAAAATCGTGATTACTCACTTTAGTTTTGGTTGGATTCTACTAACAACACTCAGGCCTGGGGAATAAAAAAAAGGATTGAAACAGAAACTGTCTGACAACACGAAGTGGGCTAAAATATCTCCAAAAGCGACACATCTGAAGAAATTCAAGAACAACAGTAAAAAACAAGAGTTCTGGGCTCGCCTAGTCAAAGTATTGACTCGAATCCAACGGAGATGCTGTGGTGTGAGCTCAAACAGTGAGTTCACGGTCAGAAAGCTGATTGGAATGTTTGTATGATTGTATAGTGCCTTGAGATGACATCTGTAGTGAATCGGCGCTACATAAATAAACTGTATAAAACTGAAAACTGATTTCTATAAGCACTCTGGATATTTTTGAAATTCTAATTTGTTGATGATCTGAAACATATAAGTGCAACAAACCTGTAAAGGGTTAAACTCTTTTTCACAGCACTGTAAAAATAAGAACATCTTTAAAAACTGAGAGCGGGTAAATGTCCCCACCGCCATCGACGTATGAGGTTCTAATGGTTCTGAGAACTGGACTATAAGGCTTCTTTAACTTTCCATTAAAGGGGTTGATGATATCAAGTAGTGATGGAATATTCTCAGCAACCAGGCTGTCCATGTCAACAAACAACAGCTGAAAACTCTTCAATTTAGTGTTTTAGTTTTTTGTTTACATTAAACGGCGGCAGAGAAACTGACATAGAGGTTGCTGACAAATCTAGTCAGATTACTGTAAAGATGGTGAAATAGGAAGACTTATTCTCAGGCTTCACTGTGTTTTAAAAGAAATGGAAAATGTTTAAATCAAATGAAAAACAGAGAATGACGAAATAAAAAAAAAACCAATTCAGTTGATAGGTACACTGAGATGGGACAGCACTAAGCCATTTCTAATAACCCTGTCCTGAATCTTTAAGCCTTCGTTAGCGACTTAGATGTGAAAGGTTCATGACGGTGCAGATAGAGACGGACAAAACAAGGGCAGCTGGTTTGGAAAGGTTGCCATGAGAAACAGTAAAAAATAAATAAATTTAAAAAATAACCATGACAGCATGACTGAAGTTCCATCTGATAAAAACACCAAACTTCTGCAATGTTCCATGAATAACGCTAAGCCTAAACTAAGACTGTCAGGCCATGACCGCACACAGACCACATGCAAAACAAACTCGCACCAACTGTTGAAGCTGTGGTCCGTAGTATGACGTCATCAAGGAAGAGGAGGAGGAGATTTTGAAATGTGAACGGCTATACTGTAGCTCGGCCCCCGCTCCCCTTCTGGAAGGAGCGCAGGGAAAAACCAGACTCAACAGAAAGTGCATCACTGCTTTGACCTACTTTTTACAATGGAGTTTTCCAAGGTATGGATGTTTTTTTCCTTTTTCACTGGTGTGCTAAGCTGACTGAGGCTCGTCGCCCCGTAGTGCATGCTGGGGACTGGGGCGCATTCTCGTTGATTGACAGCTCCCTTTTGTGGATACACAAATCTATTGGTCAACGCTCTAGGCTCGCGCAAATGATTCATTTTGCTATAGAGGCCAGGAGAGCTACTTGGGGTTAATATACATTCTGAAAGATTACCTACTTTATATCATAGAACAGGGTCACATATTAAAATTTAAGCATTTTTAAATTGAACTATGTACCGCACTGCACATTGGTGGAGGAGGGATGGTTTAGGCTGATTTTGCAGACACATAACTTTGATACCTTGCAGTCATTAAAGGCGTTTACACGCAATAAGAAAAAGCAAATTAATTCGACAAAATTCTGACTTTTAAATGCATGTATACACCTTAGCCTGGCTGAAGTTGAAACTGAACCGGCCTAAACCTAATCGAGCTAACACACCCAGACAACCTGGTTAAAAAGCCCAACACCTCTGCATGTAAACGACATCAAGGGTTAGTCGAGCTATTATTGCTGCTATTGAGTCATAGGGCGTACATAGTTTTACAAATTAGAATTTTCCATTTTGGTTTTGCCTTCGTTAAGTAAATAAGGATATGTTGGAATCTGTCATAGGGTTCCATGGCGGAGCAGTGTTCAGCAGTGTTGAGATCTAGCAAGACGGTTCTGGTTTTGAAACCTGGCCTGGGCTCTTTCTGCATGGAGTTTGCATGTTTCTCTCTGTGCATGCGTGGGTACTCTCCGGGTGTGTGCATATGCATGGTTGTTTGTCCTGTGATGAACAGGCAACCTGTCTAGGGTGTACCCAATGAAGGACAATTTTTTGACAATTTTTGACAATTTGTTATGGTGCGTAACCATGGCAACAATGTGGTTTACAGCCGGGAGCAGCTGATTAACATCGCAAAAGCTGAAATAATACCTCAACTGAAGCCACAAATCCCTGATGAGTTGATAAGGAGGAGACGTGGATGCAGAGCAGGAGCGAAAAGGAGACAGAGAAAGAGGAAGTTCAAGCCATCTCTTCCATCGATCATAATGGGCAACGTAACATCACTGGCTAACAAGATGGATGAACTCCAAACCCTTACAAGGACTCAGCCAGAGTACCGTGAATGCAGTGTTATGTGTTTTACTGAGACGTGGCTGCTGGATCATATCCCCGACTCCAACGTCTGTCTGCCAGGCTTCCTGACTGTACGAGCAGACAGAGATCTGAAAACGAGCAGGAAAAGGAAAGGTGGTGGAGTAGCAGTGCTTGTCAACAACAGATGGTGTCATCCAGGACATGTTACTGTGAAGTGTCGTCTCTGCAGCCCAGATGTCGAACTCTTGGCAGTGAGTTTTCGTCCATATTATTTACCAAGAGAGTTCACCAGTGTAATTTTGGCAATTGTCCACCTTCAGCCGTTGCCGACAATGCATGTGATGTCATCAGTTCCGTTGTTGCTAAGCTACAGACACAGCACCCCAATGCATTTGTTGCAATATCTGGTGATTTTAATCATGCCTCGCTCTCTACTACACTTCCAACATTTCAACAGTTTGTCAGCTGCTCTACAAGAGAAAACAAGACCTTGGATTTGTTTTATGCAAATATTAAGGATGCATACATGTCCAAACCAAGACCTCCTCTGGGACAATCAGATCACAATCTTGTTTTTCTCTGTTCAGAATATAAACCACTTGTTCAGAGGCAACCTGTGACAAAACAAACTGTGAGAAAATGGTCACAGGAAGCTGAAGAAGCCCTGCAGGGGTGTTTTGCAACTACAAACTGGATGACTCTTTGCCAAGCACATGGAGAGGACATCAATGCCATGACTGAGTGTGTGACTGACTATATAAACTTCTGTGTGGACAACATCATCCCCACCAGAACAGTGAGATGCTTCCCTAATAACAAACCCTGGATCACCAGTGACCTGAAGGAACTGCTAAACAAGAAAAAAAGAGCCTTCAGGGAGGGAGACAGGGAATTACTGAGGAGTATACAGAAGTAACTTAAGATCAAGGTCAGAGACAGCAAGGAGGCATACAGGAAGAAGCTGGAGAACAAACTACAGAGGAACAATATCAGAGATATCAATATCATTGAATATATCATTGAATATAACAATATCATTGAATAGAGGGACAAGAAGATGTAGACAATGGATGGACAGATGGAGTCTCATTTGTTTTTGTACAGGTGGAGTTAGATAAAAAAAATAGAAACCATTAAAGACCAGATTGTTTATATCATCTGCTGACACAGTAAAACTGTAATTTATTGGTGTACTTTTTTCTTTTTTACACAATAGTTTATGCTCATCAAAGCGTAGGATAATTTTAGTAGCTTGACACGGCAGATTGATTCGCAGACTTAGGATTCATGGATGAACAGGAGAACTGTATTTCTGGAGAAGTACAGTGAAATGAACTCGAATCAACTTTTTCAGTAATTTTATATCCAATCTAATCCCATTCTTTCTCACTTATTGGTTTACACATGAAGGTATTCAAAGAAGTAGTAAACACTGCCTGCTTAGTTGTGCTGACAGCAAACATGGATTTTTAGAGAAGCTCTAACTTCTGCTTTCAGAGGAAGTTCAGCAACATTGTGAGACCGAATATCTGTCCCCCCCCTCAAACTTCCCCTGGAACCTGTTAATAAAACAAATCTGTTAATGAGAACAGAAACTACAGAAGCTGTACTTAACGAATTTTTTTTTTTTCTGTAATCATCAGAAAAGTAGTTCCCCAAAACATCAAGTAGAGTATCTTGTGTTCGTTTTTTTCTTTAAGGACAGTAAACTCCTCATTTCATGGTATTGAGAGGGTGCAGGGTCTCAGACAAACAAGAGTGTGTGTCTTTTAACATTTATGAGAGTCAAGAAGTTCCCTTCCTGTATCAACGTTCGTCGTTTAGTATCGTTCAGCCCTTCTCTTCTGAGAACAGCAATTATGCCATCAGTCGTCTGTATTGATTTTTATCAAACTAATCTGTTGAACATCCCATGGAAACGCTGTATTGTTTTGTTGAGCGCTATTAGTTATTAGAAATGATCGAATTGTAAATCTGAGGCCAATTTCTAATGTCTGATTTTTCTAAAATTCCGACCGATTTCTCTTGAATTGTAATTAACAACGTTCCAAACATTTCTTTCAAGACGTTGCGACGTCAGAAATTACTTCATTTAGAAGAGGCGACATTGCTGTGTGTGTGTGGGAGAGTGCAGTCACTATAAAACCAGCGTTTTACTCATTTAAAACGGTCAGCCTGATTAACATTTCACTTTACCGTCTTCTTTTTAGCAACTAGCATGAAAAGTACTAACTATCAACAGCAGTGTGAAGCCCCATCCACAGGGATTGTTTTTCTTTCCTAAAACGCAAAAGGTCACAACCGTTTATTCCCCGGGTCTACACGAAAACGCTGTTTTAGGGGACCCCAAATGTGTGTTTTGGGTTTTTTTAACAGGTTCCAAAAGGGAAAATGTTGCCCTTGCCTATTGATGTGGACAGCTAAAACGGTGACATATTAGCACAACCTCAAACCTGACCTATAACCCTAAACGCGTCACACATAACAACAACAACGGCGGATTACATGTTCGTCTTTATTAGTTTTAGAATCCAACATGACACGAAGAAGAAGCTCGACGCCGCCATCACTCCACACAAAAGACCGCTAACCTCGTCTGGAGGCTTTATTTGTGTGTCCTATCGCCATGTTTAGCGCCACTTCCAGGACAGGAGTATAAATAGCATTTTAGGCCAGTGTGGATGAAAACATTTCTGGAAATGGTACCATGTAAATGTAAGTATATATTTCGAAACCTAAAACCTGTTGTTTTTTTAAAGACTTTCCAATGTGGATGGGTCCTCGGTGATAACCTTAAAAACAACGCTGGCTGACTTACTTTAACTCTGAGGTTCCTAAAAAGCTGCCATGGTTCCCAATTCCATCAGAGTTTATTAACTTGAAAGAATAAATAAGAGCAGCTTTACTATAATCCCTTTGACTTCCTCTTATCTGTTGAAATCTGCTTCTGGCTTGCTGCTGACGAATATTCACTTAAATTCAGCTCTTTGTTATAACGGCCTCAATAAACAACGGACTCTTCTTAAATAGATTCTCAAAGGGTTAATTCAGCTTTTTTTAAAGCGAGGTTTTGTTAAAGTATTATAGTTTCTGTGAAGGTATCTGTAACAACTCCCTTACATGTATAAAAAACATCTCTTATTGTTAGAAAATTAAGTAAATCCTCCAAGGTATTCAGATTTATGCTGCCTCATCAGCTGATTGTGAGCCTGTCAGATATTTTTCTAAGAGCTACGAGACGCAGGAACACACCATCTTCAGTGTTGCTGCACAACTAATGCCGGAACCAAAAGTTCACTCCGTTCTTGGGACAGCACATGCGTCAGATTGATACCGCCAGAAGGTTCAAGCAATGTAGCTTCAAACGGATGTTTTTCGGCAAGATAATACTGCAACAAACAAAACCAATGCTCTGTTGTTGAAGTAATATACTGTTATTGTCTGCCAACAGTGTTACATCCCACTGATGTGAACATTTTCATTTTTTTTGGCTCGTTTAAATTGCTATGGTCAGCAAAAAACGGGGCAGTGTATGTCTGATTAGCTGTTCGCCATCCACCACTCCTAGGACTTCTGAAAAGCTCATGGTGAAATGGCAGCTTTCTGCCCTTTAAGGAAACTATTAACTTCAAAACATTCTGAATAAATCGTTACGGATGTAAGTGCTTAGGAAGTGGGCAGCGCTCTATTACTGCACGGGTACCTGCTGTGTACGAGAAGTCAAAGCTGTGCAAAGTGAGAGTTCAGATATAAATTGACTGAGGAGGATGAAGATGAAAACTAAAGACTGGAGTCGGCATTATGCCTTTTTGAGACTGCTGCTTTTTACTTTTATTACACAGAAAAGAACAGAATACTTAATAATTAATTACTTAATAAGAGTAAATATCATTGGTGTAGATTCTCAGTCATCCAGGACATGATATTCTTGTGAGTTTAAATGAAAGCAACTGGACTTTTCTTGTTGTCTTGAATACGTTTCGTCTCTCATCCAAGAGGCTTCTTCAGTTCAGTTCTTCAGAAACTGGACTTCAGTTGCCTTCATTTAAACTCTCAAGAAGATTTCTATTATTATTTATTTCCAGCGATTTTGAAGTCATTTTTGTACTTGTGAAAGCCTATCTGAAGTTTGTTATTTAACTATTCTGTCTTACCACATAGAGAATACACGCTTTCAATATGGGAAATCAAAAGTCCTGAAACACTTTCAGGACTGGACCGAGTGTGCTCTTTTTCGGAAATCAAAAAATGGTCACCCTACTTTAAACACCTTATTCCGTCTGAAGTTGAACCGAACTGGCTGACTCCTAATCGAGCTAACACACCTAGATAATGCGGTTAAAACAACGAAACCTTTCTGAACCTTTCTAAACGACATCCCTGGTAAGTTGAGTTATGACTGGCCAACAACACATGGAACACAATCAAACAGTACAATACTTAGGAAATGTATCATGCTGCAGTACTGTTGTCGTCCATTTCTTCGCTCATTGTGCATATCCTGCTTTTACTCTGTCTGCTTCACTGCTGCCAGCATTAAGGTGGCGCTATAGGCCAACCGGAAGAACGGCAACACAAAAGGGTGCATGCTGCCACCTAGCATCGGGGATTTGAACGCACTTCATTCAATAATTCGACTTGCGTACGGAAGGTGTAAACACGGATAAAGTCTACCGTTCTGGTTAAGGTATGAGCTCGATTATTGCCAAAGCTCGATTTAGATGTGCATGTACACGCATTGACCGACTGGAGAGCAGTGTGACAGCCTGTCACGTGACTGTCAAATTAGATTAAAAAACACAACTTTAGGTTACCGTTTGTGACCAGCGATCAGCCCACAAACACATGATTGTTTATGACAGGATAACAGCAAAAACATCACAGATTAATGCACTGAGTTCAAATGTTTTTAACTTGAGCGCAAGTCGCAGGACGGGATGCGTGGTGCTCAGGTGACAACTGGTCACAGTAATGGGTTTTGAAGCACTTCCAAAGATCATGTTTTTTGAGTTTCCAATTGGCTGGTCTTTTTGGTTTGGATGAAAATATGGCAGCTAATTTCTCTGTGCATCTCTGTTATGTGTACAGTAAAAGAAGAACAATTTTTCTTTTGTTAATAGCAATGGAGATAAGAGCCTTTAAACAAGACAGTGGAACATCCCCCAACTACTTCGCCGAACGCACCAGGAATTACATGTGTGCCAATCATAATGCAAACTCTGAACTCTTCACTCATCTGCTTGTATGTCCTTCAGTATATATGGTTTAGGTGCAGCTAAAGATGGCCATTGTGAGTCTTTTTTCTATGAAAACCCAACTTCAAACTGAAGCACAGAAACAGACCAACTGCTCACCGTAGCGACCCAGCTGTTGTTCCTCAAACAGAGGAAACAAACAGATACAAGAAATATATCTTTTTTTGAAAGTCCTATGATAAATGTGAAAGTAAAGTACAAGCTCGGTTTTGTAACGCTTCAGTTCGAACTGGCTCAGTGTTAAAGATTAGAGGAAACTCTTAAGAACTGTTTTTAGAAGAAAGTAGAATGGGTGCAGTAAGACAGGTGTTGCCTCAGCGTTCAGGGGTCGGTGGGGAAGACTTCACAGGCCCAAACGCTGAATCAGCGACACAGAGCGGAAACAGAGGGCCAGGAAACCGGTGCCCAGCAGGTCCCCCAGAGCCGTCAGGTAGGGGATGGAGAAGTTGTCGGGGTCCAGACTTCTTCTCCACATGAAACGGACAACGAGATCGGCGACATAAAGAAGGATGACCACCTGAGGAAAAGACCAGAAACAAAGGACAGACGAGCCGAGTGTGATTAAGCAATTAAAAAGTGAGGGTGAAAGTTAGTAATAACAGTGATGCCCTAAATCACATTTTGTCACGTTACAACTTCAAACCTCAACATTTTTTACAAATAAAAATCCTAAAAGGGTCAACTGAATTTGTAATAGTGTACAGTGTAGAACCGCTTTTGGATCCAATTACAGCTACAAGTCTCTACCAGCTTTCCACATCCAAAGACTGAAGTACAGTGGCTTGCAAAAGCATTCGGCCCGCTTGAACTTTTCCACATTTTGTCACATTACAGCCACAAACATGAATCAATTTTATTGGAATTCCAGGGGAAAGACCAATACAAAGTGGTGTACACGTGAGAAGTGGAACGAAAATCATACATGATTCCAAACATTTTTTGCAAATAAATAACTGAATAGTGGGGTGTGTGTAACTATTCAGCCCCCTGAGTCAATACTCAATACCACCTTTTGCTACAATTCCAGCTGCCAGTCTTTTAGAGTATGTCTCTACCAGCTTTGCACATCTAGAGACTGAAATTCTTGCCCATTCTTCTTTGCAAAACAGCTCCAGCTCAGTCAGATTTTGTGAACAGCAGCTTTCAGATCTGGCCACAGATTCTCGATTGGATTTAGATCTGGACTTTGACTGGTCCATTCTAACACATGGATATGTTTTGTTTTAAACCATTCCACTGTTACCCTGGCTTTATGTTTAGGGTTGTTGTCCTGCTGGAAGGTGAACCTCCGCTCCAGTCTCAAGTCTTTTGCAGACTCCAAGAGGTTTTCTTCCAAGATTGCCCTGTATTTGGCTCCATCCATCTTCCCATCAACTCTGACCAGCTTCCCTGTTCCTGCTGAAGAGAAGCACCCCCAGAGCATGATGCTGCCACCACCATATTTGACAGTGGGGATGGTGTGTTCAGAGTGATGTGCAGTGTTAGTTTTCCGCCACACACAGCGTTTTCCATTTTGGCCAAAAAGTTCCATTTTGGTCTCATCTGACCAGAGCACCTTCTTCCACATGTTTGCTGTGTCCCCCACATGGCTTGTGGCAAACTGCAAACGGGACTTCTTATGGTTTTCTTTTAACAATGGCTTTCTTCTTGCCACTCTTCCATAAAGGCCAACTTTGTGCAGTGCACCACTAATAGTTGTCCTATGGACAGATTCCCCCACCTGAGCTGTAGATCTCTGCAGCTCATCCAGAGTCACCATGGGCCTCTTGGCTGCATTTCTGATCAGCGCTCTCCTTGTTCGGCCTGTGAGTTTAGGTGGACGGCCTTGTCTTGGTAGGTTTACAGTTGTGCCATACTCCTTCCATTTCTGAATGATCGCTTGAACAGTGCTCCGTGGGATGTTCAAGGCTTGGGAAATCTTTTTGTAGCCTAAGCCTGCTTTAAATTTCTCAATAACTTTATCCCTGACCTGTCTGGTGTGTTCTTTGGACTTCATGGTGTTGTTGCTCCCAACATTCTCTTAGACAACCTCTGAGGCCGTCACAGGGCAGCTGTATTTGTACTGACATTAGATTACACACAGGTGCACTCTATTTAGTCATTAGCACTCATCAGCCAATGTCTATGGGCAACTGACTGCACTCAGACCAAAGGGGGCTGAATAATTACGCACACCCCACTTTTCAGTTATTTATTTGTAAATAATGTTTGGAATCATGTATGATTTTCGTTCCACTTCTCACGTGTACACCACTTTGTTTTGGTCTTTCACGTGGAATTCCAATAAAATTGATTCATGTTTTTGGCTGTAATGTTACAAAATGTGGAAAGTTCAAGGGGGCCGAATACTTTTGCAAGCCACTGTACTTGCTCATTTCTCGGCAATATGATAATCTTAGATTTAGATTTTCTGATCTAAAGGGTTGGGAAATGTTGACGTGCTTCCAAAGCATAGAGATTGTGAGATTGTCTGAGGCGCATTCTATGCATTTCATCTCTATCCTCTTGCTCATACGGCATGAGCTTCGTTTTGCTCCTCCTTCAATTTCATAAAGAGTTATGTAGCAGTGATGAGATGGTTACTGGTAGGGATGTTCGATATCGGCTTTTTTGCCGATTTCCGATTTACTGATATAGTCTAAATCTTAATTCCCGATGCCGTTGCTAGACGTCAACCTAGCCGTTTAAGGTTGCCTCATGTATGTGCCTCATGTAAATGTAGAAGCCACACAGGATATCTTGCAAGCTTTGCTAAGCAAACAAAAATATCTCAAAAACTATACCCCGGATCTGTCATAGTAAGACATTTTGAATGTGAGGAGAAATAGCTGAAGAGTTTGACGTATAACATGTGCATGGTATGAAAGCTGTGTCAATAAAAAAGTAAAAATAGACACTGATAATTTACGATATTATATTATAATGCCAATATCGGCCAATAATAATTGCTAGACCAAAAAATATTGGTTTTAATGATTGCCCCAGTAGTACTATTACAGTAATAGTATAGATAGTTGTGTTCAGTAATGATTTTGGTTAGAGAACTATATGCAAAAGGTGAATGTATATACCGGTAGGCTACAAATGAGTTGAGAGAATTGGGATTATTAAAGTTGTCTGAATCCAAATCTAGTTGAAAATGAAGGGAAATCACTAGAGCTCCTCGGACTTTTTTTGACTGCCAGCGTTGTATCGACAGTCGGCAGAGCAGCCACAACACTAACACGACGCTCTCAGCGTGTCTTTGCAATGTCTGTATTCCAATCCTGCAAATAAGGGATTTAAGCAGGTATAACGCGCTCTGAACATAAAATAGCATAGAGCTAATTGAACGTTCTTCCAGTATTCTCTCTGCTCAGGTGAACTGGTTTTCTCCCAGCATTGCCTTTAATTTTCCCATCAACTTCATCTTGCTTCTTTGTCCCTGCTGAATAGAAGCATCCCCACAGCATGATGCTGCCAATACCAGATTTTACCGGAGCCCTGGTGTGTTCAGGGCGATGTGTAGTGTTAAGCCTAGTTTATACTTCTCCGTCTGCAAGTTTGCACAGCCATGCACCGACAGAGACGTTTTCCTTTCAGACTTCTACGTTGCCTGGGGAGTCTTGAAAGCATTCCCGCTCAAGGACAACACCCCCTATTGTATGTATATATATATATATATATATATATATATATATATATATATATATATATATATATATATATATATATATATATATATATATATATATATATCATTCACTGATTCTGAATCGATTCTTATAAAAATTCTTAAAAATCGATCCGTATGTCCAAAACTCTATTTAATTGTTTAACATTGTTTGCTCTTTTTATAGGTGAAATAGGAGGATGAAGTGCATTTTAAGGCTTAGGTCTAAAAGGGTCAATAAGGTTTTACCCACGTGTACTGTAACCCCATCCAACATGCATCACTGAATCCAGGGCAAATAATTAAAGTAACAGCTCAGGAAAACTTTATTTTTATAGCACTGACCCATATCAATATCTAATTGGAACAGATTGGATTGGGTCGGATTGTGATAATTAATTTGAATTCCTCCACTGATTGTGAAGTCTAAAGTAGGCTTCAGTCCTCAGCATACACGGCGTTTTTCAAGTAGACCAAATTATCCAAACTATAAAATATCCAAACATCCCTTCAAATGTTTTTAGTGTCTATTAAATGTCTTTTTAGCAGGGGTTAGGGACCACAGCACCCGTGAATGCTTAAAATGCGCAAATACTTGAGACCTCTTCCAAAAAAGGCTTATAACAGCCTATTTTTTATAGATTACCTGCCATATTTTCCTTAATATGCATTAATGTGCTCAGTGATCAGTGTCTCAGCACTATGGCAGAAGCTAACGTCTACAGCCTTCTTTACTTCCGCTCTTTACAGCCAAATTAGCACTAAGCTAAAATAAATGCCGCTCCTGGATTGGCTGCTTTGCAAACACCAGCCAATAGCAATAGCATTGCTCTTAGGTCCTGCCTACTAAGCTGCATTTTCTTTCAAATATTTCAGATATGCTGTAAGAAAAAAAAGAAAAGAATCAGTGAATAGGTGAATTTCCCGCAACCACCTTGGAGTCAAGTTCGACAAAAAAAAGATCTGCAAATAAGCGGGGGTCAACTGTGCTAATTAACTGATTTCTAAAGGCCGTTAGTTGCAGTGGATTTATATTAAGGAGTATTGGAGGAAAGTATCCTGAACACATATGTCCACCACACTAAAAATCTTTTTTACTTGTTATTGTTTCCTACTTTACAATTAAGCAGTGCTTTGTGTTGGTCTATCCCAATGAATCTCAACAAAATACAGACATGTCTGACAGGAATGTGACAATATGGGGAAAGGCTGAATGTGTTTGCAAGGTGTCAAAATGATTGAAGTAATTGGATTTTTGAATAAAATGGTTGTAAAACTTAACATTAGTTCAAAGTTACTGAGAAATGATTATGCTTAAAGAGAAACTACTAAAATACAACAAGCAGGGAATATTTAACTGAACATTAAGCTTATATTTACTGACTCTGGAGTAGAAGAGTCTGATTATTCATTGTTCTCAGATCACAACAACAGCTCACTGAAATTGCCAGTCACTGACTTCACTGTGTGTGTGGAAACTAAGCGAAGCAGATTTAGGTTCAGAATGTGGCTGACACGCAGCGAGCTTCTCGAACAAACACCAACACTGGGCACCAGTCACCTCGCAGTTGGCTAACAGATGTTAGCGGGCCAATTTGATCAGACTGCAAAAAGTCTGTGATGTACCCTCACATGGCCGCTTCTAGCTGTTTGTGTGTGAGCAACCTCAAGGTCAACCCCGGTTCAGCCAGTTCATGAGAAAACGTTGTTTTCTCCGTACGGCATGAAAACGGATGCCTGGGGGTTTAGATGCTCACTTCGGGATGTATTCATTTGCATATGAACGTAGGATAAACTCAAATGCCAAGCAAAGTTTACGTGACGTCGGGGAAAGCAGCGTAACCAGTGGCTGAAAGATAATGAGCATGTGTCGCTGGAGCTCTAAATGCACCTCGGCCTATCCTTATCAAATGGGAAATGTGGTTTTCACATAAGATGATGGGAAAATTCCACTGAATATGCTATGCTAACATTAAATATATCGTGGCAATTATAGTAAAGCTTTAACTTATCCTAAAGGTAAGGTGTCTAAATTTGGCAGCTAGGAGGAAAATAAAAATAAAAATAAAAAACTCATCTTGGTCTGATTCTACAGAAAAACCAAACTTATTCTGTTGCAAAGACACAATATACTGGAGGGGAACCCTTCATGCTGCATAGCATGCCACAGACTTTATTTATGAGATGCTGAATAATTATCTCGGTGACATCTGATGATAACAAGAGCTGAGTAAATCCTTTCAACAGTATTTCAACACCCTGTGTACGACGTGTACTTGAATTCGCTGTGATGTTATCACCGGTGGTCGTCAAGTATCAGTTTTATACCCTGAAACTGAGGAGGAAACGCATGCCGACGGGGGACCTCAACCCGACATCTCATTGGTTCCTGGTTAGACATGGTGTCACTATGTTAGCGCTGCGTTCACATGCGTGCAGAACCATTTCTGCGTCATACCAACCGGACTCATCAAATGTTAGAATCTAACGCTGTACTGTGACACCTTCTTTCATTTTCATTTTGTTTTTAATATTTTGTATGAGTCGTAAAATTGAAGGTATAAAAAGAAAAAAAGTGGTTTTTATATCAAAATCAAAAATAACCAATAAAATAACAATTACCTTTTTTTTTTCATTTCTGCCCATTGTAAATGGGGAAAAAATGACTAAGACAACTTTGCTCTCGACTTATAAAGTTCTGCTAAAATCTAGAACCACTTTTGAAGAAGGGAAAGCCAGTGCTCCAAAGGCCTTACAGTGCAGACATTTTAGGACAGCAGGACCTTTCTAGAGGAGAGTGGGGACGAGTGGAGTCGGACACAGGCCACTGTGAAGCATCAGCTGGAGGAAATTAGCTGTACAGAGGGGTTGATGCATGCTTTTATTTTCAGTAGATTAGATCATTGTAATGAGCTGCTCTCTGGTCTTCCCATATAGAGTATTTCAAGTCTACATCTACTCCAGAACTCAGCTGCACCAGTGCTGATGAGGACCAGAGGGCGGGAACCCATAACACCAGTTGTAAAGTCGTTGCGTTGGCTCCCTCTGCATCTTAGGATCAATTTTAAGGTTCTTTTATTAGTTTATTAACGTCTTAATGGTGTTGGTCCTTCTTGTTTATTCAACCTTCTTATAAAGTATGAGCCCTGACGGGCCCTGAGGTCCTCCGGTACTGGCCTTTTAGTTGTTCCACAAGTCAGAACGAAGACACATGGCGACGCCTCGTTCTACAGCTACGGCCCTCGTCTGTGGAAAAGTCTGCCGGAGAACCTCAGATCCGCAGAAACTGCTGATGTTTTCAGAAAGAGGTAAGACCTACCTTTTTAGCTTGGCTTTTATTGAGTTATTTTATCTAATTTTTTTTCTTATCTTATTTTTTCTTTCTTTATTTTAAATTATTATTATTTTGTATTATTATTTATTTATCTATTTATTACTAGTAGTAGTATTATAAATATGTGTAACTGAAGTGTTTTTATGAATTGTTTTATATAGACTAACTCCAGTGTTTACTTCATGGGGATCCTTCTCGCTGGGAGCCCTGCCAGTTTAGCCGTGGGGGTCGCTGCCAGATTGGGGTCGTTTTTGTCGTGGTGGGCGGGGCTCTGAACTGCACCCTTATGGCTGTGCTGTGGATACCTGCCTGCCCTGATCATGGCGCTCCCTGTGGGGACTCCTCTGTGGCTGTGGGGTGGATTCCAGTGTGGATAGATCCCCAAGATATCGTTTCCTCACAGTGGTATCATTCTAGATGTTTATTTTTATTGTATGTTCACTTAAAGGCACAGGAACGGATTGAGCAGTGTTTTTGCAGTGAAGGGGCGGGGGGCGGGGTGTGTATGTGTCTTGTGTGTGCTCAGAGCTTAACTGGTTGTGTATGATCGATTTTGCTTTAAATGTGTTTTCTTTGTTCATTTTTCTGATTTTATCATGAAAAGTGCTCTACAAATAAAATGTGATTGACTGACTAATTAGTACAGGCCAGAAACAAGGTGGACCATTACTTTGGCCTGTACAGTTCTGCATAATATTGCGCTGGACATTTGGGTTTAATTTGATGCTGTGCAGCAGGATGAGCTGGTATGAGTCATCCAGACGGAGACAAATTTCTTGAATGTGATTGCTGGGCAAACATGCTGTGAAAATAGGAGTTTCACCCAGCATCTGTTGAAGCTTCAGGTTTTATACTAGTCTTTTTTTATCTGAGAAAAAGACGTTTTTTTCTGTCTTTGGTTCAGTCATGTGGCATTCTGTTGGCCGCTAAAACGTTCTTTTACAGAAAATTAGGATGCAGCATGTAAATAGCGCCGGTTTCTTGTCGTTTTTTGCAACCTGTGTGCTCATGTGATGTGATTGGCTTCGTTCACACATAGAGCTTTGTCTTACGTTCGTCGCTGTGGCCATGTCTGGGCCAGGTTTCGATCAATGAGGCCCACTGTGTGCATGCAGCTGAGTCAGTTTACCTGGAGCAGGGCAGCACACAGGTAGCAGATGGTGAAGGCTACAGTGACGGGAGCCTCCTCTCCCTGCAGAAGAGAGATGGCGTAGAGGAAGACGAGGTGCCCAGGTATGACCAGCATCAGCAGCACCCGCGCCGACTTAGAGTTCACCCCTGGGACACAAAGAGAAGATGGACTGTTATTCCCTCTTTTAATCTTGCTGCATTACCACAGATCTTCCTGGATGTTACCATGCTCCAGTCTGCTGTTCAAGCTGAAAAGCTTGACTAAAACAATGATACAAACAGAAAACTTTAATATGCAGATTGGTTTCACTTTTAGGCTGTTTAAGTTGCCACATAATAAAGTTATACATTATCAATTGTATTGTTTTGCAAAAAACTGGCTAATTTGCTAAATTTTTTTAGGTTCAATAATTATTTAGTTCTTTTCTGGTCTCTATACTCATCATAATTAATGAGGTTGGAAAGAAAGTGTTATAAGTATATAGTGGTTTTCACATGCAATAATGTTTGTATTGAAAACTAGAAATGCACAGCTGAATGGAGTTGGAACGACTTCCTGGTTGAACAGCTAAGTGGACTATACCTAACCCCTGCTTTCCACCGGACGCGTAAGCGGCACGTAACATAATGGAAACATATTAATCGCGAATTCAGTGTGTGTCCCTTCCCACCAGGTGCGTTTTAGAAGCATATCGCTCGCGAAAGTGTTCCACCCAGCTGGTCCTGGGAGATCACAAAAATACAGAATTGCAATTGCATAACTTAAAAGGGTAGTATCCAGGAAGAAATGTAATTCTATGTTACTAAGTATCATAAATTCACCGTCCACTCCCCAAACTGCAGATTCTCCTTTTCCCTGTTGTAAAAATGATCAGTGGTGTCATATAAACTGGGTGATTCTTCAGTTCAAGGATTATTAAATCCTCGTTGTCCATGATAAAAACCAACAGATTAGTCCCACAGACAGACTGACTTCAACCATGCTCACTTAAAACTGCTGGGTTATGAAATGTTTGACCCATTATGGGTTATTTCTGTGCAACCCATGAGCTGGGTTAAAATCAATCAACCCAACATTCGTTGGTTGACCCAGCACCTGGGTTGTTGTTGTCCTTGTTTAAACGTAATTACATCAACAGTTGTCCTCCACCATGAACCCCCACTCCAGGCTCCATCTTGGCTGTGATGAGCTGGGGCAAAAAACATCCTCCTGTCGAAGCAAAACAACCATAAAAGGTTTGTGTACACTATATCTAATTCCCATCACGTCTGTGCTGCGTTATCTATAAAAGTGGTATCTTTATACTGTAGAGGCTAGTTGGTTGGTTTGGCTAACAACGTAGCTAGCCATTTAGCCTCATCATGAGCCTTTTACAAACAGTGCACATGGCTTATCTGTGGCTTTTGTAAACTGCTGGTCTGCTGCTTATTTTGTACGTATTTGTCAAAAATCCCGCGGCACTTCTGTACTTTACATATGAACAACGAGTAAAGTTGCGTCTAATAAAATAGGCGCGGGGGGGAATGACGCAGCAGCTTCAACTCAAGGCTGGAGTAATGAGCACATTTCAGCACACTGTCATGGCGATGTAAGTAGGCTACTGATATTTTCGGCACATAGCGAGCATCATATCCCTCAGAGAAAGGCGACGCATGAACAAAGTGGTGAGGTTTTAAAGCAGCTCACTCCTCTAGAAGCACCTGCTATGTCACGGATCATGCCTTTTTCTAGCCGCACTTAGCATCTTTTCCGGGTGGGAGAAGCCGGCGGGACTGGGTACATATAGCAGCTCTTTTCGAATGAGATGTCTGGTAGCCGTCGGAACGCGCATGTTTGCAAAAGGTTAGTTCGTTAGCTAGCTAGGTAATTCTCCAGTTTGACGATGCCAAATTTAACCTGGAGATATACGTTCCTAATATTTCAAATCTAAAATAATGAATCTGAATATTTTCTTTTAAATGTCTCATGTTATAAAGTAGTCCGGCCTTTCCCTGTATTGCCACAGCAGCGTATAATGGGAGCAGACTGATCTTGGGTCTAAACTATTTACATGTTCAGACTGCATGAGCTGCCAATATTCTTGTGAACAAAAACATATGCGAGTGATTTTTATAGTAATGTAAAGTTAGCTCAAATTTACATGTTTGCAATTTATCACATAAATTATATAATGAGAGAGGCAGTATTGTTTTTTAGCCATGTGATGATGTGTTTTTTTTTCTATTTTACAGTCCTACGACAGAGACCAAAAAGGCCCTGACATCAGATTTGGTTCAGTCATTTCCCTGTTTGAAAGACTCATCAAGCAGTGGCAGCGTGAGTGTTTTTTGTAAAAGGTCATTGCGATATTTATTTGGGGTGTCATGATTCTTAGACCGATTCTATATGATTTAGGTCACTATCCAATTGGATTTTCAATTTAACCGTAACAGCGGGAACAATATTTAGATTTTGTCTTCTGAGGACAGACAGATATACAGAAAAAAACCTGTTCTAACCGTAGCCCATGCTGTCAAAAATCCAAACATGCCTGATATCTATTAATCAAAGATTTAATATTTCTTGGCAGGAAATATGGTACACCCCAGGACGGAACCACTGGATTCCTGGAGGAAAGGCTGTGGAACGTCAGAAAGAGGCCGAGATCAACCAGCAGGTCGCGGAGCATGGCACAGACACCGGCTCAAACACCAGATGATGGCACTCTTGTAAGGGCTCTCATACCAGGTAATTATTTAACTTAATTATTTGATGAAGCAAAGCATCCATATTTTAGTGACTAACAACCATACATGCAAATCAGTTGCTTTTCTGCTAAATTCGCCATTTTGATCTCGGAAAATAGCATTCACGTGAGTCGTGCAAATATATAATTAAAAAATTTAATTGGGGTGGGGGGCTTATGTAGACACTTATGAGAGCATTGAATCGCTGGGACATCGCGCTGATAGTGAGGTGAAAGTTATACCGCTGTATATTACATCATGTTCAGTTGTTTTCTGCCGCTTAGATTGATAATTAGCGGCAGTGCTAATGCGTCAGTCTACACACAAAAAGTTATGTCGACACAGAGAGGTTTCCACTGTATGTAGCAGCCTACTGCGGCCTCACCAGGTCTTCTTCCACGCCGTTCCCTGTCTCTTCTCCTACTCTGTTCTGGTTTGAGGTTAATATAGTTATTTCTCAAAGGCTGTCAGCTGACAGTCCCACTCACGCCAAGAGCCTACTCCGCAGTGACAGTCTCTTTGTGGCTTTGGCACACACACTGCACACTCCCAGATGCTTCTGGGTTCCTCCTCTTCCTCTCAGGTAGTGTCCCCCTAAAAAAAACCTGTGGGCACACCCCTTCCTCCGAGAGCCCCGCCTATAGATACCTGCCAGCTTCTGGCCTTCGAAAAGTGGGATTAATGAAACTGCAATCTAACCAGCTGCAGGGCAGGAACTGGCTGCACATAACTGTCAGCAGAGGTTCTATGTTAGTTGGATACTGAATGACAAAATCACAGGTATGCCATTCCACATCGTATTCACACCTATATCTTCTACAGATGGCATTGGCGAACTCGCCCTGAGGCAGCTGCCAGTCCTGCTTCCTCCAACCACTTACAAACTTGGCCGTGGCCGCAGTTCAAAAATGGTTCGCCACACCATTGAAGAATGCAACTTGGCCTTCATCGACCATTAGCCTGTAAGTATTCCAGTACATCTAAAGGGGAACTTTTTTCTTTTCATACCTGTTAGTCCTGGGCTCACGAATGTGCTCAAACACACACACGCATATCCAGGTTTGTTACTCTATACTTAGGGTTTCTGACTATTGTCAATCTACAAGCTCACGTGTTGGTGACTATCAAAGCATTCTAGGCTTTTAAAACATGTCTGCAGTGCCAGTGACTGATCGCCTCGTTACCACACCGCACTGATGCAGAAATTAACATATTTATAAGAAGGTTAACGCTTTTGTGTTTTAATCCATTCAGACCTTGCTGTAGGAGGTTAAAGTCTTCTAAATCTACAAAGAATGTGATTGATTTATGGCTTCTTAGGTCAGTTATAGTCTGAATGCTTTTTTAAATTGTTTTCCATAATGTGAGCTATATGCCATAACCATCCAGACAAAATTAAAGATGCACTGAATCTTTTCCAAATTGTGAACCTAACTAGACTTTATCTTAAAACAATATTTTAAGAAAATGGTCCTCAAAATGTCTTGTTTTATTTTTTTAATTCTACTATATTAGTTGGTAGACATTTGTTCCTTACTCACTACTCTCTCACTTGCTCTTTTTCATTCATTCTTTCTTTGTTTTTTAGCCTGGAACAAACATGGTGGAATACTTTCATGAGGCCAAGGGATCAAGACCACACCCCTACGTCCTGACCTTGGGAAATGATGATCAGCATGTATCTCAGGCCTTCGTCATCATTGCTGGTCATGCTTTAGAACACGACGCACTGCTTTAGGCCATCGATGCGTGGTTCAAGGCATTTTGTATTTTAGACATTGAATACTCGAAGCAGTGTGACCATGTGTGCAAATTCCTGCAAAGTGCCATCTATGAAATGCCAGGAGTGGTGTCTAAACTGGTTAAGTTTCTTCAAATTAGTATACTTGCTTGCAAATAGGCATTGGAAAAATGGACACTAGACCTTTTAACTGTTATTTGTTTTGCACTGAATGTTTCAATTACATTGATTTTATCTGTTCCAGTTCTTGACCTGAATTAATTGATCTGAAACTTTTTATATTGTTTACATTTATATAAATAAAATTTCAAGACGGCGCCTTGTAAAGATTTCAGTATTGTTTAAGTGTTTATTGCATAGTATATGCTTTACATGACCAAATCTAGCATGTATTTTGTGACAGTTTTATAGATATGAATGGTATTTTCTGTCTCATAGGTTGTACTGTAATGTGTTAGAATTATTTGGGCATATTGGTTAATTTGACCAAGCATTTGAATTGATTACTGAACAATATATGTAGTTGTTGAAACAACCCAGAATTTTAATTCATTTGGCCCAGCATTTGGGTAGAGTGAAAAACACATATTTAGTTGAAACAACCCAGATTTGTGGTTATTTTGACCCAGCATTTTGGTAGGATATTTAACCCATCTGTTGGGTTAGAGTAACCCATCTTGCTGGGGCAAATTAACTACTGCTGGGTTGGTGCAATATTGACCCAGCGGTTGAGTTATTTTTAACCCAGCAGTTTTTAGTGTGTGGTGTTACAGGTGATGACGTTTTTTGTCTTTTTCATAGTTAAGCAATCGGAAATGTGCAGGTGTCTTATTTTGAACATTTCCGGCTGCTTTTCACTGCTCCTGTGTCAAATTTCCTGCCTGGCCCGATCTAAACTGCTGAGACTGATGTGTTTCAGAAGCCTAGAGCCTAAAAAACAGACCTGCCGCGTAAATTTAAGAGAGGGCAGCGACACAATGCTTCCTAGACGCTTCGCACCCGGTGGAAACGGACCATTTGACTATAATTAACTATATTACCTGAATTTTACGCTTCGCGGACGTTACGCTACCACGTCGCACTAGCAACAACGCTCTTGAGTGGCTCAATGTTTTCTATTTGTTTTACTTTTTGTAAGGTTTTAGAAGTAAAGTCAGGAGAAGCCAAAGAGAAAAAGGAAGCTATTTAAATAGAAACAGCATTTTTCTACATGTTGAAACATGTCTGCTGTGTTAGGGCGAGAGAAAGCAAGACTTCTGCAGATGACAGGCTGAATGTAAAACAGCTAAAACCTGGTTCACACGGCAAGATTTTAAAATGGTCGCTTGATTTCCAAACCTTAAGAGTCCACAACACTTGGCGATAGAAAATAGTGGATTGCCACGCGGCATTGACGAGACACCACACACGAACAGATTTTACTCAAACATTCCGAGCTAGACGGGAAATCTCACAAAATCTCACGAGATAAAACGTGACCACTAAGGTCAGAGGATTAAATAAACATGGCAGCCGCAAAAAAAATGGCGTTGGATTAAAAAGGGGTGGAGACAGCGGGAGCAGGGGGTCTATTTGCTACATGAAGATATGGAGGTGAGGTACTTTACTCTGAAACGTTACACATTGCGCTATGATTGATCTGTTTCTATGCGACCCTTCCAAGGCATATCGCTGCCTGACACCTCACTTTTCTGATTGGCTACACATGACATTCAACAGGGTGCGAGATCAGAGCAAGACAATCCAACATGTTGAATATCCCCGATTTGTGACAGGAGTGGTCCCGACGTCCTTCCAAGCAAACCAGAGCACCCCGAACACACTGCACACGGCAATAATATCTGTTAGATGTTGGTAACCTTTTAGAAATCTCATCACTAATCTAAGGGTCTTCATTCTTTAGAACCATGGTTCCCAAATGTTTCAGCTGCCAAACCGCTAAGCAACAGGTTCGTCACTCTGACCATCAATCGAGTATAAAGTGGAACCTATGCATCTTCACGGCTCAGTATTTGTATATTCACCTATTTGTGGATTTTTCTGTGGAATGTAACTCCAAATTATTCATGGATTTTTCCAGCGAACATATCTAAAATATTCTAAAGGAAATCCAGCTTGGGAAGCTGAAATACCTAGGCGCAATGCTAATCGACATCATTTCCCTTGGTCCCCAATAGCGAATATAAATAAGACTAGATGTTAGCTTCTACAGTTATTGCGTGTATTAAAGCATATTAAGATATATTTGGTGTTTGAACTATTAACATAGGCAGATATAAGCATTTTTAGATGGGGTCTCAAGTATTTGCAGATTTTAGCTATTGATGGACAGTTATGGTCACTAACCCAGAGGGTGGACCAAACTTGGTCAATCATTCTAACCCAAATTAGCTAATCTAACATGTTAAAGCCAGTTAAAAATCACAACTCTGATTTCATTTTATTTTCGTTTTCAAATATTAAAACCCTCTTTTATAGAAACTGCTCTCTCAGTCAGCCACGTGGCATTTCCTCTGCACAAAACAATTTAGGACAACTTACGGCACGAAAAACAAAAAAACAAAACAAAAACTCATTACTGTTCTTATATATTGTTATATTACTGCTCTCTTTTTAACATTTCCTTTTTGTGTTTTTTTATCAGACCATATTAAAAAGTTGGTTTCCTGCTTATTTGTGATATAGGTCTTAAAGAAAAATCGGAATCAGCTCAAATGGGTATTGGCCGGTCAAAACGGGATCATAAAACAGTCATAAGATTCTGATCAATGTTTCTCTAACTGTAACAAAAATATTAAAGGATTAAGTCATTATCTGATGGTTTGTCACCACAAGTGAATGTTAACACCAAAAACATTTCTTCAGTTATGTGAGCTACTGTTAGAAATAACCAGCATTTTTAGAGGTGGATCTACACAGCAACATATCATTAGAACTCCTTATTGCTTTATCAGGTAGGAGAAATCGAAAACATACATTTAAACACCTTAGATCTCATTGACACTCCCAAGAAGAGTTCGCCTACCTGAAGAGAGGAAGGTGACGCAGGGATTGGGCCAGTGCTGGCTCAATTTGCTGGGCAGTACACCTGGGATGCTCCAAAAGTGCAGGTATGTTGAAATCCTGCTGGCCTGGATGGCCACCAAGTTTCCACCCACTCCTACACACGGGGGCGGGCAAAGAGTGGACACTCATTTAGTGAGTGATGCATTACTTAAGATGAGGTTAGACATCAATAGTATGCATCAAGAGAAGGTTGAAAGCAAAGAAGAACATAGATATGCACTCAGAAATCAGCCGCTGGCCAAAATCTGACCAATTTTATTCATT
The DNA here is from genome assembly GCA_963556495.2 of Valencia hispanica. Lineage (NCBI taxonomy): Eukaryota > Metazoa > Chordata > Actinopteri > Cyprinodontiformes > Valenciidae > Valencia > Valencia hispanica. The sequence goes on along the minus strand of OY747709.1, from coordinate 12,616,859 downwards.
GTTGCCGCTGATTGGCGATCAGTTTAAAAATCGGATCTTTTTCTATCAGTGAATGCATCATACATGACCATGACAAAAGCAAAATACTCATATGGTGTGGAAGTTGTTACTGCCAAAGACATAAAGTTAGCTATTTTCAGTAACTGTGAGGCGATCATAGCAAAGTGGGTGTGTTTGATCCGTGTATTGGTCCGATTGTGTCTGTCATGGAACCTGTTGGGTTTGGAGCCTTTTTGGAAAGGTCACAGTTAAAGTGAGGGTGTGCTAACTTTACAGCAAATACACAGCCATGCTAATCACTAATATAAGATGCTAAAACAGTGTGATCATTTTGAGTTTGTTTTAAAATAACAGTGAAGGCCTTTTAACTGCAGAGTTGTCCTAATCTTTCACACAGATTTCCTCTGGACCCTAATGTTCGCAATTTAGGGAATTTTCCGAAGAGTGTGATTACAAGTTATTTGTGTACAATCCTCCTATTCACTAATTTATTCGTAGCGCATTTCTATAACTTTTCTAAGGAAATGCTACTTGACCAGGAATTGGCTATCGTTTGCAAAACAGCCAGTCCAGGAGCGCCATTTACTTTCCTTGCCGTTGATTGGCTGTACGGAAATAAGGAAGACTAAATATTAACTTTTGCTGTCGTGCTGAGACGGTGTTCACTGAGCGTATTAATGACGGCTATGGTGTATTCGCTGTGTAAACTATTAAAATAGGCTGGTATAAGCGTTTTTAGAGGAGGTATCACATATTCGCAAATTTGAACTATTAGCGAGCCGCTGTGGTCCTTAAGGAGACCACCTGGGGTCCACTGTAGATTGAATAGAACAGCTTTTTAAAGCCTCTGTATAGTTATAATAAATTAACAACACGTGACAATAAATCTGAGTTTTTTACCCCCAAAAAAATTCCTTCACACAGCTGTTATTCATTTAAAAACGTATAAAAATACCTTACATTTTTAGCCAGGCAAAACAAGTTGTATTATAGAGGGCTAAATGAGATATGCAGTAATTCTTTTTAATGAAGATGACTCTGAACGTGGGGAACTACTCTTTGTAGGTTTTTTCTGATGCAGCCAGATGGAACTCTGTAACCTTGTAAGCAGATTTTTTTTTTTTTTTATCGGTGATCAGAAATTCCTGCCAAATAAACCATTTTAAAAGACTTGGGAGAAGTCCAGGAAGTGACTCTTCAACTTTAAGAGTCAGAAACATGAAATCGTGTTGCCTGGGGAACATTTAATCCAAACAGTGACCCAGAGACGTCTTAAAAGCAGGTTCAGCCTGAGGAATGGTTCAAACCCTGGTACGTGGACCGTCGCCTCAGACCAATCTTGAGAGCTGCAACACGAATGGAAACAAGCAGCCAGAAACGTGGCCGAGGGTCTGCAAAAACCATTACGTGTCAAACTCTGGCATCTGCATAAAACTTTCAGAGCTGCATTAAAATACGTCATTCTCACTTGTTTTATTGCGCCACAGATAGTTTCAGCAATTTTAGCCTTTCAATCTGACTTGGGCATGGGATCATTTATTAAGCTCTTCACTGCCGTATTTTTAATATTCATATTAATTTTGCTGTTGACAAGGGTTTCTGAGCTTAATACATTTATGCCAAACACATTTCTAAGAATCTCTAAATCTTACCAATGACAGATGGGATTTTAGTCGAATGGAGAAGGAAAAAAACAACAATCCCTGGTTTTATAAGCACATCAGAAGGGAGAGATGGGAAATTCAAACCAGATTGGCAAACTTGGAATTCAGCGGAGTGGCGGTGCAGAGCGGAAGGACAGAGAACTGGAGTGGAAACTAAATGAGACACAGTGACAGGCTGAGTGGCTGGTTATTAAAGGCCCTGTCAGCTGTGTCGGGGCTCTGTGTGCACCATCAGTGGTTTACACTGACTTCTCTCCTATACTCAGAGGATCTCTGCATGCATCAGCCCACAGCCAAACCGCTCCATCTTAGGGCTCAAATTTTTTTTCCCCCTACTTTGCCTCCACTTGTGCTTCAGTGGATTTTTCCAAACTGAACCTCCCAGGAATATAGTGTCTTACAAGAGTATTTGCACCATTTGAACTTTTTTCACATTTTGTCAACATATTTTATTGGGTACTTTACGTGACGGGCCAACACAACGCAGCAAATAATGCTAGGATGGAAGGAAAAGGATGCATGCTAGTCATAACATTTTACAGATAAAAATGTAGATTCAGCCCCTTTACTCCATTGCAACTAAATAAAATCCAGGCAGAGCCCTTCATGGCCCCATGCTAAGAAGGTAATGCAATCATCTGGATGAGTCCAGATCAGACAGTGGACCACTGACTAAAGTTGTGCCTTTGGTGGACCTGATCAGGAGTAGAGAAGATTTCCAAGGTCTTAACATGTCATGAGGCACCATTCAATTCATTCACGTGTTTTATATCTAGACACTATGCTCGATCTGTCTGTCTGTCTGTCTGTCGTCAAAATTGATAGCTTTGCACAGCTTGTCCGTTTGCAAACGTAAAATAAGAATGGAGCTTGTATCAAAGTAGCTTGTTATTCTGCATCATAGCACTTGGGCTTCTAATGCTTCAGTCCATTGAAAAAGTTTTTTTATTTTTTCGTTTTTTCTCAGGAGATCCTGGGCAGTTCCTACATGTTTCAGCACCGATGACTTCAATATACTTTAACATTGGAGCCGAGTGTCTACCCAAAGCATCGAAAGGCTCTCTTTTGCCTTCCAGACAATAGACGGTTTCAGTTTATTCCGTGATTGCAATTTAAATCAGGCAAGGGGGGGAAAAAAAAGAAGAAAAAAGAAAATATGGAAATGCTTGAGTCGGAGTATCATTGCAGGGTACATCAGTTTAAAGCTGCGGCTGCTTTGAGCTCTCATCTGATAGTTATGTTTGTTGCGCAGGACTATTGAAACTCAAATGTCTTTTTATCCAATTTAAACAGTAATTGCCGGTTTAAAGCTGATTTTATTTCAGAGGCAGTCCTCCGAAGCTGCTGGAGAATGGAGAGGAAAAATTCTTTTAGGATTCAAAACAGTGCACAACGCCTTGTCAAAGTATTTACACCCCTTTAACTTGTTCACATTTCGTCACGTTGAAATCCTTCATGACTGGAATCAGCAAAGACGTTCATGTATAACTGCAGGCGTTTTAGCCGGGGGACGCCCGGGACATGTCCTCAGCAATATTAATGATTGACGGTTATGTCCCAACCACTTTTATAAAACTGACGTGGAATTTCTAACCAGCGCAGATCTAACATCCACTTGTGCTCATAGAACAATTTCTGTGTAATCAGTATCTGAACTGTCGGGTATTCCAGTCCAGAAAAAAAACATGGCTGTCTAAGAATACAGTCATGCTTCTTTCTGCTTGAATGCTGCAGCTTTCTTTGCTGAGGTTGATGTTACATAAAAAAAAAAAAAAAAAAAAAGGAGAGACTCGCATTCAAAAGTGGGTACAGTATCAACAAGTAGGCTACTGATTAACTCATAACTCTTTAATGCAGTGGTTCTTAAACCCTTTCTACTGGGCCCCCCTTTGCCCCCTCATATCTTCCAGTGTAATCATTTTAAGTATACCTTCTTTTTGTTACGGAGAATCCGTATGCAACATTGCTTTCATAGCTTTTCCATTTTTCCATTTTGAAATAATCTCTGTGCACAAGTGTTTTAAAAATGTAAAGAACCGCAAGAAGAAAGAAATAAGTAATGTAACGGGTTGTTTTGCAAAACTGAGGCCTTCAATCATCACACTTTTCAGTAGCTGGTGTGAGCCTGCTGTGATGTCACTTAATCTGCAGAGGTGGAGGTGTGTGTTTGTGCCCTGAATCAAGGAATTTGATGGATTGAACATTAGTTTCAGGAAGAAAGAAAAAAATCACTGTATGCAAGTTTAAATTAGAACTTTTTACAGTGAAATGTGTTGGCACGATCACTGCACTCTTTCTTCAAAAAGGTGCAGATATCATCTCGCAGTTCAAAGACCCTGGACAGCACCTTCCCACCTGACTGCCATCAGGACTGGCTGGGGCACAGATCCGCTGTCTGGTCCATTTCCTTGCACAGTACCGCAAAAATCCTTTGACAGGTAATGTTTTAGAGTAGTTGACTGTGCCGAAGACATCGATCGTTACATCATTTGACTCGGCTGTTTATGTGGGGGGGGGGGGAGTCGCGCTTGATGCAGCCCTCTGCACCCTGTCCGTGCAGAGCCCTTCAAAGTCCCTACATTTTAAAGGTCAAGCCCTAAAAGCGCCTGCCAATGGAATTAGCCAACTATTTTCCATATTTGAGGGTTTCTTTTAGTGTCCAATGTGGCAGCGGAGCGCGGATTCAGCCTCCAGAACAACATCTAAACCCCCATGAGACGTCAAGAAGTCATCTGTCTGAGGCAAAAATCCAAAATCTCATGACAATAACCTCTGCAGCTATCTCACTTGAGACATTTGATTAAGCACAAGTGTGCGTTTCAGTTCCATGCAGACCAGGAGGAGGATGTGAGACTGAGTTCAAGCCACAGGTGAACTGTTCGTATGTTAAGTGCAATTGTTTAATTTCAGTGTCCATATGTAGTTCAGTTCAGCTTGTTCGGACTGAATATTGTTTAAAAAATATATACTATTAAATATGTTAGAATTTTTAAAAATGACTTGACATCCTCTATAATTGTGAGAGTCTTTTTAGTCTTTGGCACTCAATTCGAAAAAAAATGTTGAGCTCGGTTGAACATTTGCAGGTGTTTGGTGTAACAAAACCAAAGGCAAGATGTGCTTCGTCATATTTTCCACTCTTTGGCTTGGAAGGAAGTTCGTTTTATGTTTGGTGGTGTTTCATGTTCTGCTTTACGTTTATGTGGGAGCCTCGTCAAAAACCTGTCCATTATGTTAGCAATGTCCAAGAATTTATTTTATCCATTCGTACCGCACCACCCCCCCCCCCCCCCCCCTGCAATGAGTCTGCGCCCCCCACTTTGGGAACCACTGCTTTAATGCAAGATTTTCTAATTAAGCAGCGTTACCTGCTCAATGCATTTATGCACAGATGGCGCAGGTCTGTGCGCGCTTCCCCCAGGGGGCCAAGGTTGGGATACACTGCGATGGGTTTGTCTTCAAAGCCGCAAAAAAATACATATTTTTCCCCCAAGAATTTCTCCTTGCATGATTAATTTAAGGCTCATTTGTCTATCTCACCTATGCAGTTGCAGTAAAATTATACGGTTAACCGTAGCAGAGTCGTGCCCTGGTCCAGTTTTACCAGCCCGCACCGTTAAGATGGTTTTTGAACCCGACTCGCCCAGTACCTGCGGTTATCCAGATCAAACCCCGACCGGACCCGTTGATTTAAAACCCGCGATCGGTCCGTCTCCGGCACAGGTATGCGCCCCAGATCCTCCGTAACACTCCATGGTGCTGTCAGCGGAGCTCGGATAGCGGGATGCATTGGTTGCAGTCTCCATGACAAAGAATACCCACAGTGTTAATTGTGTGACAGTGTGGATTATATTGATCCATCCCAGCCAACAGCCTAATTATGGTTTTCAGAACCGTTTGAAAAACAAGATAAAACACGTCTGGCTTTCAACTTTTATTGATTGAATAAAGATACGATTTTCAACACCAACAAATATTTATTGTCCCCACCAATCTTCAAACCACACCAAAGTTTATGGTAACTGTCCCCGACGATTTTAAAAACAAACCGATGCCCCTGCCTGCATGTAATATAATAAATGAACTTCGAGTAACCAACATTACTTTTCAGCAAAAGCTTTGACTTTGGAGTTTAATGTTCCTATTCAGATTCAAATATCAATGCCTGTTTCTCAAAGTTTAACTAATAAAATGTAAAAGGAACAGGAATGATTTTAAATACATCATTTCTGTTATGCCGCTGACAGATTTAAAGGTGAAGAAAACAGAAGAGTGCTATCACAAGAAAGGACTGATCCTCTTACCGTTAATAACAGGTGTAAAGACAGCCATCCCCTCAAAGTTGGGGTCACTCACTGTCTTGTCCAGTATAAGGCCTCCAAAACTGAAAAATGACAAAGAATCACCGAGAAATCAGATGTCAATGTCCATTTGGTGTGTAACTGGTGTTTAATTGGGAGATGTAGTGACTCTCTGTGAAGCTTCCATTTTTCAGATATTCCAATTTATTTAGCATTCAAATAAACCAAATGCCGTCAATTGTCATTTTTCCTACACTGTAATTGTCCTTTTAGGAACGAACAAATATTGATCTGATGTTAAAAGCCTTAAATAGATACTAATTAAAGCCTCATTAAGCATTGTAGAATAATTCCCCACAGGTTCGCTCAGTCTATATACGGCATCTTTCGGCAGCAACATTTCATCTTTAAAATTCAACCAGCAAATCATGCTCCTTTGATCACGTGACACAGGTGTGCAATGGGCTGGGCCAGAGCTGTGTCTTTTAACGTTGGTCACGTGATTTGATTGGCTAAAAGCAGCTCGACTGGATCTCGTTCTGATCCCTTTGCCTTGGGGTCACTAGAAGGTCACCACATTTGCTGGTGATTTTTTTGCAAGTGAAATTATGAATGTGAATTTTTGCTGCCGAATTAAAAAACTAAAAATAATAATATACATAATTGCACAGGAGAAAAAAAATCTGTTATATTTTCAATGTAAAAGAAATTAGACTGAATTTCTCCCCTAGGATTCAAACCAGTCTTTTAAAAATATATATTCTTTAACATTTGACAATTTCTTTGTTTTTAAACCTTTTTTTTTTTGCCTCATGGCGCCCCCCTGCTGTCCACTCCCCTGGACAGAAAGCAAATATCACCCAATTAAAATACAGCGACCGTTTCCAGGCTTTCAGAAGGTTTTTTAATGTTCTTATTTTACATGTTTTTGCTGCTTTGTCACTTCTTTTCACTCTTTTGAAGAAATGGTTTCTTTCTTTAGGTTCCTTACAGTAGGTCTGACCAAGGACTCATTCAGGCAAATAACGGGTTCTAAAAACAACGTTTGTGCTGACAAATGACAGACAATCTAGCAAAGAACTGTTTTTCGATGAAACCTTACTACACTGTTACAAGAAGCCTGTCACGACGACACAATTTCTTCCTGTCGCTTTAACTGGATCTGTGTTAAACACTAAACATCCAACACTTGTGTATTTTTTTCATTTTTAAGAGCATACTGCACACTACTTTATCCTGATCAGGTGCTGGAGTGAAAACAGGTGAAAAAGCAGCTAAAGTGACTATTTACAGTAACCACTGATTAGGATTTACAAGAAAGCCTGGCTCTTTGTAAGCACACCGCGTAAAAAGGAGAGGGGGTGTTTCTCATTCACATGTATGAATTAAATTAGCTGATAAAACATACATTTAGCCCATACCTGCTAATGGACATAGCTACTAAAACAGGCTGCCAGCCTGAGCGGAGGACCTCTCTGATCTGTGGACTCTGTCGGGCTATCACCACCCACAGTGGGATCAGAGCGAGGAAAAGCAGGCACACCAACGGGGACAGGTACCAGATGTCTGTAGGAGAGTTGATTCACAGGCGTGAACATAAAACATGTGCAGAGCTGATCTGTGTATGGTAGCATCTGGTCATGAGAAGCCTTTTTGGGCTACTGGTATCAGCATGTGGGCCAGCCTAGTTCTAACACATCACGGGAAAATATACAGTAAATTATATGTTTTCCTTCCACTTAACTTTCCACTAACATGCTTAGAGGCAGCAATCTGTGAACAGCTGGCTTCTTTAGCAATGAGCAGTTGTGTTTTATTCTTCATCCTTTAGCCTTAATTATGTAGTAATACAATTTTCTGTTAGATTAAATAGATTGTTTTTCAATCAACTATAATCATACAAAACCACTGATATAAATGCTTAAAATATACCAGACTTTGCATAATAAAGCTGCAGAACATCCAGGGTTTACTTTTTGAACTGAATTAGTAAACTAGATAAACTTTTTAATAATGTTTTAATTCATTCAGACATAGCTGGAACACAACTCAGTGCAATTAAGAGCACTCTGGAAGAGAGAAGTTAAACAATCCAGTCATGTTTCTGTCTGAAATGAAACCGGATTTTTGCTGCCATCTTGTGGTTTGATCTGAAATGAGCCAGGTCCAACAGTGAAACATTTTCATCTCTGAATCACTGCTTCCCTCTTTGCTGTGTTTCTTACCTATGTACTCGTAGAGTGTGCTGCTGACCCCGGCCAGCAGGGACAGCGTGATTAGATCCCCCAGGCTGGCAGCAATGGGCGTGGCCACGTTGTCTGGGTTGATTCCCACCTTCCTGGAGCCGATGATCACTCCGATCATCACCAGGCCTGGAGAACGGATAGACACACACACACACGTAAAGTGAAAACAGCGAAAAACTTCAAATAAGGTTTACATAAAGCAGAAAAAAAGGGATTTGCTCAGTGGGAAACCTTTTATCAGGTTATCGAGACAACAACGTGGTAAAGGTACATGTCAGTATATGTATCTATAAATATGTACAAATATAAGTTCAGACATAATTGTTTTAACTAAATCGGTTGTGGGATTTTATTGTTGGGTCGTCTAACAATCCCATAAAAACACATTTAACCAACTTTTTTTCCTAAGAACCTCTAAGCGGTAAAACCTGACTGTTTCCCTGAGGACTAAACACAATGGGATACAGAGACTTATTTCTTTTAACCACAAGCCACTAGGCACTTTGAGGTCCCAATGCGTATCTTTCCATCACACACTGGTGGTTAGAGATCTGCGGCAAGGAGCAGCATCTTGTAGGTCACGAGATCTCCATGACAACCATTAGACGCTATCCATATTGAACATTTCTGTGACTTTATGTAGAGAAGCATTTTAATGTTCACTGTTACTGGGACTTGGAATGATCTCTGCTGGACCTTATAGAAGAATAAAAAAAAAGTTTCAAAGTCAAAGTGTCTTTTTTTTGTCTCCTTTGGGAGAAATTTACCTTAGACAGAGGGACTTACAACACACAGTTCCACTACACTCATCCACAGCATCACAAAACACAATAAAGAGACATATATGGAATAATAAAAACCTTAAAAAGATCATTTCTATGGTATGGTAAAAGGACTGAACTCATATAGCACTTTTCTGGTCGTGCTGACCACTCAAAGCACTTTACACTGGAGCCACATTCAATCTTTAACACTCACAAACGTGCAAACATTCATACACCCAGCTTCCCAAGCTGAATTTTCTTTCAAACATTTAAGATAAGCTCTATGAAGAAAATCTACGAATACTGAACTGCTCTACTGTATGGTGGAGGATCTGTGATGCTGTGGGCCTGTTTCTCAAAGCCCTGGGAAGCTTTCAGGAAATGTCAGGAATTTGCCATGGAATAAAATGATAACATTTTGGGGGTGATCATGCTTGGAGATCCTGTGAATCGCAATCTGGGGGAGTGGGGACTGCGAGGTGCTTTGTGGAGGTCTCCGTTTCCGTGTGGTTTTTATTTTTATTTTTATACTCGTCACATCAAGCCCTTCAGCTTAAAGGGATGCTCTTACACTTAAAATAAAAGGTTTGCCAACTGTACTGTGGACACTGGATGGTCCCGCTTATCGGTGAAGCAGGCTGTCGCTGTCTCCATGCGTACTGATGCCAGCCAAAGCAGTGTCTCCAATAATGCTGGCCACACGCATGCCAAATGTAGTGCTCTGTACACCCCCGGTAGAAGAGTTGACCTAGCTGTGTGCTGAGGGACGTTTTATTGTATTCAGTTTGATACTGAACCATTTTTTCCCTTTTATTTCCAACAGGAACTTCTCCACTGTCCTGACCACATTTACTGCCTCTGTCACTTTCTCCCAGGTAGTGTTCTTCTTTTATTGGTTACCCCGTAGCTGATAGAACCAAACAACAATGTTCGGGACAACTTTAACTGATTTAATTTGTTCAAAGAAGTTAGGTGTCTCCACAGAAGTGAATAACAGCAAATTAAATGATTCTTTGCCACATTCTCTTTATGTCTGCAGCAGGATTATAACTGCTGCGTGCTGAAGGGGGATCATGAAGCAGAGGAACCGCTGATAACAGAGGGCAAAAACTATCGGTGTTAAAATGAATTTGCGTTAACTTTGGCAATTTTCAAAAAGTCGGTTCATCAGGACGGTTTTTTCTTTGGCCCCACTTATGTTTCACATGTGGGATTTATCAACAGATGATTGCAAAGGAACATGCGTACAACTGGCCATCGCATATTTGATCATTCCGAATTTTGACTGTTCGTACGAACATTCTAAATTTCATTCGTAGGATAGAATATAGGACAGTTTCTATGAACGTTTGATAAATGACGGCCCAGGATTATGGATAATCTATATAGATTGTGTAAAGAAGAATGGTCAAATACACCCCTCCCCCACACCCCTTCTGTATGCTTCAGCCTTCAATCATCAGAAATCTAATTCAATCAATCTATGACAGATAACATGAGTAACATTTTTGGACTGGCTTCTGCTAAAGGTGCATTCAGCGACAAAAGGAAATCCTTTTTTTCCCTTTAAATGGTACAAATCAAGACAGGGCTATACCAAATCAGACTCTCTAGCTGTAATATTACACTGCATCATTATAAGCCCAACTTTTCTGAGAAAAAGTCAACTATTACTATTGTAACAATTTATAAGCCAACACTTCTTTGCTACGTAGAACCAGCAGATGGAGCCATTGTAAGATGAGCATTAACAATAACGCAGATGATACTTAAAGAGGCAGCGTTTTGCTCTTTTTCAAGATACTAACCAACAAATTTACTGCATATACAAAAAGTGACCCCTCATTTTTTTCTTTATAGCTGTATCAAAGCAGTTATGCAGTAAAATAATTGTTGATTATGTCTCTCTCCAAGGCATACAAGTGATGTTGCATTGATTTAGCTGAGAATGGAAGAACAAGAATCTCTAAAAAAAAAAAAAAAAAGAAGTTGTGGCAAAAACATTGCTTAACGTAATATATATATATATATATATATATATATATATATATATATATATATATATATAGAGAGAGAGAGAGAGAGAGAGAGAGAGAGAGAGAGAGAGAGAGAGAGAGAGAGAGAATATAAGTAAACATTTAAACTGGATGAATGGACAACAAAACTTTCTCTTATTCTAAACTCTTATTCGTATACTTTACAGCCTGCCACAAGTTTTCCAAGGTTAAATTCCGATCTTATCCCATGTTTCTCCGTCAAATTGAACATAAAAAGGATGTAGATGTAACTATCTGTGCTCAGTTACTGTTGATACCGATTTCACGTTTTCATTAATGTCTGACCTGCTGACTCCAATTTTATTTCTAACTTAATAATAATAATACATATTCATTTTTTTAATTTCATAATTAAACATAAACACTGATAAAAACCCCCCACAAACTAACCTGTCAGAGCCGATAAAAGTGGTATTGACCGATTTTAATCATTGACCCACTCATCAACAATAATAGTTATAAATAACCCGGTCCATACAGTAAAAGCTTTGATTTAAGAGTATAGACTGCAATTGTTAGTCAGCTGATGAACAAAATCAAAAAAGATTTATTTTATTAGTCATTATCATTTTTAGAACATCACTCTAAAACCTTGTTAGCAAACCAAGGTCGTAATGAGAGGTCTTAAAAATGACCCCAGTGGAGATTTTAGCTAGAGTTACGGCTTTATGCTGCGACTTTTCAATTTATCGTCAAAAATATTTCCATAATCCAACAGATGCTAAATAAGGCAGATGTATGACGTATGTATTATCCTGTATGAGAGCCTTCCAATCCTAAATTCTGATCTTATCCCATGTTTCTCCATCAAATTGAACATCAAAAGTGAGATGTAACTATCGCTGTACTGAACCGGCCGATACCGATTTTTACATATGGCTTTACCCTGTCACAACTATTTTATTTACTGTCAAAAATATTTCCAAAATCAAACATTAGATAAATAAAGCAGATATATGAAAACCTAGCATATATGAGACACAGGAGGTTTAGTTTAAGAGAGTTACAAAGAGTTGAAAATGTCCGGAGTAAATATGGTCACTCTGGCAGTAAAAGTGTTTATCACTGAAAATGATTTGCCAGTAATCTCCGACCAGAAAACAAGAGCAACATAATAAACAACTCCCACCTTTGAGGAGCTGTGAATGCAGAATTCAACTGAAAAGATCACTAATTTAAATGTCTTCAAACCTTGGAATTTTAAAGCGTAATGACAGACGTTGGCTTCTTCTGAGGTTTTTACCTGGTCTAATTTACAGACATTCAAACATAAAAGCAGAATAAAACAAACTAAAAAATATATTACATTTCTGCCAAAGCTGAACTGAGCCCACCATGCCCCCTTCCCTCCACATACCCAAGGACAGAGCAGCTACAAAGGCAGTGGTAATGCTGCTGGCACACAGGACGGCTGCCTGATCCAGTTCAACACCTCCCCTGGAGATTGTACCTAAACAGATGGCTGCCACTGCTGCCAGGAATCCCACCACTGTGGCTTGAACCTGCAGAATGAGAAATCATTCATAAAATACAGCGCAAAAGACATTTCAGATCACTGAAAACGTGTGTGTATTTATTGTCTGATCTAAGCTTATGTAGCTCCACACGGGTAAACAAATGCCTCTACTCTGCCGGCGTGAATGCAGAGGTTGTTACCTGAATAAGAGCCAGGTTGCTGCACACCATGGTCCACTGTTTGTCAGGATCATCCATTTGGCCTGTGTTGGCCTACAACAGAGAAGCAACATTCAAACATGTTTTATTGTGAATGGAAGTTTTCTTTTTGAACCTCATGTCACATTTGTACAGACGAATAAAGAACCACTGAGAAAAAAAACAACTTAATTATAAGTTTAATCTCAGAATTCTGAATTTTTCTGTGTCAAATTCTGAGAAAAAAAGGCAGAATGCTGATGTTAAAGTCAGAATTATAGGGAAAATTGTCAGAACTATAAAGAAAATAGTCAAATTCTGTATGTTTTTTTAAAATTAAATCATAATTCTGAGCAAAAGAATTCTGAGATTAAAGTCAGAACTCTAAAAAAAGTCAGAATTCTGAGCAAAAATAGAATTCTGATATTCAAGTCAGAAGTCTGAAAAAAATCTGATTTTTTTAAGTTAGACTTATGAGGAAAAATAGTCCAAATTCTGAGAAAAATAGTCAGAATTAGAAAAAAAAAAACCAATCTCCTTTCACATTTGTACATAAAAGGATTTAAGCCACTGGAAAACAAAATCTGAATTCTGACTTTAATCTTTGAATTTTTCTCAGAATTCAGAATTTCTAAATCATGAGAAAAAAAGCAAGAATTCTAATATAACTGTCAGAAATATGAGAAATAAGGTCAGAATTCTGAGATCAAATTTTTGACATTAATCTCATATTTATGACATTTTTCTCAGAATTCTGACTTTAATATTAGAATTCTTTTTTCCTCAGAATTCTGACATCAGTCAACTTTTTTTAAAGTCAGAACTCTGATAATGTCAGAATGATAAGAAAAATCTCAGAAAAATGTGATTAATGTCAAAATTTTGAGGAATAAATCCAAATTATGAGGTCAAAGTTAGATTTTGATATATCGTGACATCAGCATACGGACATCTTCTTACATCCATAATATTATACATTATTGGGAAGCTAAGATTCCAATGATGTATTCCAATCAAGGATACAATCATAACTGTAGATAGAAACGCTTTAGTCAAACTACTCAGAAAGCAAGATAATGTCCAACTCACTATTCGAAGCCACATATCAATGACAAAAAACAGCCATATCGTACATAAACAGTAATTTTACATCCACAAGCGTCCGATTAATGTCCCCTAAAAAATAGCTAGCCAACAAGTCTTACATTCAAAATAATCGGCTGCTGAAAACCTTGGTAATTCCCTTTCTTGGGTGTATTTCTCAAAGTTTTTTTATTATAACTACCATTAGCATGCTCATGATAGCCTAAGAATTAAAGCAGCCTCTTTCTTCTTCTACTTTGCAATGTTTATTGGTGGCTGGCAAACAACAAATTGGTGTATTACCGCCACTGACTGGTATGGAGTAAGGACCAGAATGTCACTCAAGGTTGCAGTTGTCTCTCTAAGACTGGGGATGTATTAGCGTAGTCTCTGCTTGTGCTAGCGTTGCTCTTGTTTAAATTAAGCCAAGCTCTAATGTCCAGTTTGGCAGACCGTATCAAAGTATCTTCTTTACTCCCTCCTAAAGTCCTGATTAATAGCCTGTAATAGCTGTAGAGATCAGCTCAGAAAAGCTCAGATGGGGCAAGTTTTGGACAAGGCTGTTAAAGGCTGCAACGGATGTGAGACTTGGGTGGAGGAGGAGGACAAACATAAACATACAAACAGAATGGTTCAAGTCACATCTTATTCATGATCTAGAATGGCTCAGTTAACGTCCAGGCCTAAATCCAACTGAGACTCTAGGTCAAGACTAGAACACCTTTTATCACAGATGCTCTCCATGTAAACTGACGGAGCTCGAACTGAAAAATTTGTCATTGATGTCAGTCTGTCGATGTGTAAAGCCAATAGAGACATACGCCAGAAGAATTTAAGCTGTAACTAGTAAAAGGGTTTCTAGAAAATATTGCCATGTTTCTGATATTTATGAAGATTTTTTGAAAACCATGTGTCATGTTCCTTTCAATTCACATGTATGCACTGATTTCTATTGAACTATCACGTAAAATCCTCACAATTGGTTCAAACTTCTGTTTGTAACGGGACATAATGTGGAGGTTCAAGGGAAAGGAAAACCTTTGCAAGGCACTGTATCGTGTTGAAAATAACCATTAGGATGCATTAGGAGGGAGGTAGTGTTGGCTCCCTACAAACTGAAGAAAATGAATTTGTTCTTACAGCGGTGGAGAGCCGAGCAGCCAGGGTCATCTCCAGGTTTCCTTTGAGCCCGACGAGAGCAGGAACCAGGATGAAGACCTCAGTTATCACCTTAAATACCTCCCAATGCTGAAACACACATTCACGTAAAATTAGAATACACAGAGCTACACAGTAACATAAGACACACAGGAAAAAAAAAAAATTCAGAAAACATATTTGTGCTCTACAAAGCCCATCAAAGTAATTTGAACCTGCTCACATATACACTCTAACCGATGCAGTCAAATAAGACATATTCTAGGCTAACCCAGTAGCCTACTTTCCACAAATCCACCCCTCTTGGGTTTAGTGGGTTTATGAGTATGATAATGCTGGCAGTCAGTCTGATGTTGTCTGAGTGGTCCGGCAGTTGGCAGGTCCAAGATCTTTAAATAATGCACGAAGAAATGAAGGGCAGGGAGAAAAGACAGACAGTGAAAAATAAAACACTCAGCAAATGTATGAAAACTATGACTATTTTTTGGGTTTGGATATAATAGAAAATCAGTAATTTGTCCAGAAAACCTGCACATTGTAAAACGTGGTCATATTTCTGCAGAATGGGTGGATGACCCGAGGCTGAAATGAGAACATTGTGTGCAGCTGCCTTAATGTGTTTCTTAGATGGTCGAATACAAAAAGAAACCCAAGCAAAGCTGAAACGCATCTTTTGGGAAACGGCTTCCAGAGTGGAGAGTTCTGAAAACGCTGAGTGATTCGTTGTCGTGTAAACGCAAGCCGGAGAAGTTTGAAAACGATGACGTCACTGCCAGCCACCTACGGACGTGTTGCACTTGTGCACTCCGCATTTCTACAGAAAAACAACAATGGCATATCCGATCCAGGTATGCATCCGATCCAGGTATGCCGTTACTACTGATGCAGCTTCTGAAGTTATTTGGTCTCTGTAAGCAAAACTTAGAGATCATCAGGCTTCTATGCGATCGCCAACGGAAACGCATACAGTACGTGCGTCAAATAATCAATACGCCTTTATTTAAGCGGAAAACTACAAGAAGGCCACCATTGTTAGCTATCATGAAATGTTTATTTTCCGGGTTGTGAGGGGGAAACCTTGGAACACTGCATACACGGGCCACACTGCCATCTAAAGGCCGGGCATATGTACTACATCGTTTTCCATCGCGCAGTGCGTTTTCACCCGCGTATTCAAACAAAAACGGCAACGTTGTCGTGTAAACAGCCCCTCAGGTTAAGGCTCACTAATGGGGCAATCGTTATTCCTAATGGGGCTATCAGGGTTCGGTAAGCTTCCAAGCACTAAGCAATCTTGGTGATGTAAGTGTCGTTAACGGTGAAACAACCCAGGTTATGTAACTATGTGCTGTTTTGGTCACATGCCTCAATGTGTGAGTTTTGGTGAAACTTCTTGGATAGGCAACTCAAGGCTGCTTTGTATGTGTTTTAAAGGGGGAATCTCAAACCACCTCCTCTGTTCAAGGTTGGTTTCATGTTTTAGATAGATGGCTTCTTTCACGCCTCTCTCAAACCTTCTGTCTTCTCTATCTAAATGTGCACATTATTGTCTTCAAAAGAGTGTCCTTTAGATGTAGATGGACTGCTAAGTCTTGGCCTGATGAGTTTCCTATTCTGTGTTACGCCATCCTTTTGCATAGTTGCTGTTTTGTTTCTCCAGTGCACAGCTCTGAACATTCCTCCCTGCACTGGACTGCATATACCACGCCACGGAGCTTGTGTTTGGGTGTTTTGTCCTTAGGATGAACCAGTCTTTGCCCGAGAGTGTTACCAGATTTAAAATGCACTGGGATGTAATTTTTCGAAAATATCATTTCATAGTTTCTCAGAGACTCCAGCCACATATGGGATATCTATGTTTTTCCGTCTCCTCTGCTCCTCCCCTACACTGGCTTGAATTGACTGTGTCTTTGACTTTTTTTGTTTGTTTTTCTTTTTTGCCAAGGCATCAAAGTGAGAAAAACAAAATGTTTTCAAGACAACAAGAAAAGTCCAGTTGCCTTTATTTAAACTCAAGAATATCTTCAGAGTCACATTGTGGATGGTGATGCTATGGGGAGGAAGGATCTCCAGTAGCAGTAAGTCTTGCAACGAATCTAAAGAAGCCTCTAAATGATGACTATTGCTATCTGATATTCTCATGACTGTCATGACAAATTAAAAGTTTAGTAACAGCATAGACAATATTCCTCAGTAACATTTCCTGGATGTACAGTGAGGAACATAAGTATTTGAACACCCTGCGATTTTGCAAGTTCTCCCACTTAGAAACTATGGAGGGGTCTGGTATTCACATTGTAGGTGCATTTCCACTGTGAGAGACGGCTTTTTTTATTTTTTTATTCAGGAAATCACCTGTTACTCTGCCTTTAAAAAGTCCACCTCTCCTCCACGTATTAATCTAAATTAGTAGCACCTGTCTGAGCTCACCTGTCCACGCAGGGGAAACTTCCATGCAATACATTATTTCAAACCATGACGGCGTAGTGTTCTACCGACGGTAACCTTTGAAACTCTTGTCCCAGCACTCTTCATGTCATTGACCAGCTCCTCCCGTGTAGTTCTGGGCTGATTCCTCACCTTTCTTATCATCAGTGATACCCCACGAGGTGAGATCTTGCATGGAGCCTCAGTCCGAGGGAGACTGACAGTCATTTTGAGCCTCTTCCATTTTCTAATAATTGCTCCAACAGTTCTATTTTCACCAGGCCCTTAGCCCTTTTCAGCCTTGTGGAGGTTTACAATTTTCTCTCTGGTGTCTTTTGACAGCTCTTTGGTCTTGCCCATGGTTGTAGTTGGAGTCTGACTAACTGTGGGGTGGACAGGTGTCTTTAACGAGCTCAGACAGGTGCTACTAATTTCTCTACTAATCTCTCACAGTGGAAATGCACCTACAATGTGAATTTCAGACCCCTCCATATTCCTAAGAGGGAGAACTTGCAAAATCACAGGGTGTTCAAATACTTATGTTCCTCAATGTAGGCCTGTCATAATAAAAAATTTTGCTGGACGATGAATTGCCCTAAAAATTATTGCGATAAACGATAATATTGTTGTTTGGAAACCATTTTCAACTAATGTAATAATGCATGTACACCCTCTGAACAATTGATAAACGTTCTGATCAACAGCAACAGCCAAGGCACTGACCCAGGGCACCCAGAGGAGGCAAGGCTGAGCTATCCTTTCAGAGCTATCTTAGCCATGCGTCTCTTGTTTTTTTTACCTCAAGATTTACTGCATTTCACCCCCTTTTATTTTTTGACTATCTTTCTGCCTTTTTACTTATGAATAAAGACCACTAGTGCCAAAAACTATTCTACAATGAAGAAATAGTTTTTTAGAAGGTCCAGTGGACATCCCACACGTGCCAGATTGGGGTAGGAATAGGCGAGAAGAACCAGGGTCTGAAATTAAGAAACATCTTAGTGGAAAGTACATTTGAATGATGTGAATACCCTGTCTTAAAAAGTACAGTAAATGTGGAAAAAGCTTTTTTCTAATGAACTACTTTAACACAGGCATCAATAAAGGAATTAGAAAAGGTCAGAGCGCTAGGGCTGAGGCAGTGCGACAAATTAAGCATGGCAAGATGGAGGAGAGGTGAGAAAATTAGGGGAATTGAACAAAGCAGCAATAAAAAAAGTTATTGTGTATATCATGTTGTTGTCTTTTGCAATATTCAAATATATAATAACTGAATGTATTGTTTGCAGTGAAAAAGGGGAGCTTCTTATGCAAATAAGAGCAGAAATGGAGAGACGTGCAAATCTCTAAAGTTCTCTGGAACGAGGTTCAGTAAAAAAATGGAAAAGTTTGAGGCTGGATATTTCTTCTTGTTTTTAGTTAGGACTGTTTTGTAGTGAAGATCCCTTACCCACAAGCAAACACTAAACAAATTAGATCCTACTTTTCCTGTATTTGTGCTCAAGATGCATGAAAAGTGCTGAAATCAGCCTTAATTTAAGTTTCAAAAATCACAGAAAGGTTTCACAAATCCCATAGATGGTTTTAATTGTTCTGCTATAAGTATAGAATAATCTAGTCCAGGTTCGAAATGTTTGGGTTATGTAGTTTTTAGACTAGAGCAGTTTAAAGATTGCATTGATTGGACGACAGAGAGCGGTCTGTGATTGGCTGGTGGAAAAACTATTCTGAGCAGAAACAGAACCGCGCGCGAGCAAACAGTGTTGAGCGAGCAGTATGGAATTATATTTCAGTCAAAAATCCCGAGCAACATTTTCAACCCTCACCTGCGCGTATTCAACAAGGCACACACGTGATTGCTCATGCGCGCATATTCAACAACACGTGCGTGTAGAATTCATCTCATGAGTACCCAACAACCCGCGCATGTGGATTTCACCTCACACGCGCTCCACACGAAGCTTTCATACACGCATGAGGGTAAATCTTAGGAGAGGCTGCGCCCTCGAAAGGAAATTCTGCGCGAGCGAATAAAATACTTCTGACTGTTTGGAGGAGGAGCCTAAGGTCAGCACTGACCCTGTGTAATTGGTCTTTTGAAATCAGTAACGCCCACAGGATCAGTGATTTTTTTCATAAGAGTCCACCAAGCATCACATTACTTTTAGTGTCCTACGAAAAGAAAAAAAAAAAACTCATATTGAATGCCATAATTTATATTCTGTTAGTTTTTCATTCATAAATGTACATTTCTCAAATGCAAACCTCTGTTTTATACCTTCCTGAAAGAACTGAAACTCTTCTCCTTCACTTTCTTAAATTGGAGAAAAGCACTGCAATTGCTTGAAAGGATAAAATGAACTGATTGTGAACTTTTTACCCCTAGCCCTTTTAAAAATTTATTTTTCATTTCATTTAATTACGTTTTTAGTTTTTCTTTTTGTCTCTGCTTGAATGCTGCAACAATGTACTTTTGCTATTTTCCTGGCTGTCTGGCATCACCAAAATCGTGTTTTCTTTGTTTGATAAATGCCATTTTCTTGTATTGTTAAACTGTGAAAAAAATATATAACTCTACTGATCCTGTGGGCGTTACCGATTTAAAAAGACCAATTACACAGGGTCAGTGCTAACCTTAGGCTCCTCCTCCAAACAGTCAAAAGTTTTTTACTCGCTCGCGCAGGATTGCCTTTCGAAGGCGCAGCCTCTCCTAAGATTTACCTTCACGCATGTATGAAAGCTTCGTGTAGAGCGCGTGTGAGGTGAAATCCACATGCGCGGGTTGTTGGAATACTCATGAGATGAATTCTACACGCGCGTGTTGTTGAATATGCGCGCACGCGCATGAGCAATCACGTGTGTGCCTTGTTGAATACGCGCAGGTGAGGGTGGAAAATCTCACTCGGGATTTTTGACTGAAAAAGCATTCCATAGTTGAGCGAGCAGAAACAGAACCGCGCCCGAGCAAACAGTGTTGAGCGGGCAGAAACAGAACTGCACGGGAGCACAGAGCTGTTCGTCACATAGATATTTGCTCTCAGATCAGTCTCACTGTGCACTCAAGTTGGTGGCACAAATATTACGCCATAACTGGTTGGGAGAGGAACAAACTTCTGGAAAAAGCTCCTTGGATCCAAAACTACATGTACAATCTGCTGATTATGGATCAGGTAACTGTATTCTGCCGATGGAATAAGTCAATGGTAAATGGCCTGTACTTGTATGGCGATTTATCTAGTCCAGAGGAACACAAAACGCTTCACACTACATTCAGTCATTCACCCGTTCATGCACACAATCACACACTGGTGATGGAAAAGCTACATTGTAGCCACAGCTGCCTAGGGGCAAACTGACAGAAGCGAGGCTGCTGAACACTGGCGCCACCGGGCCCTCTGACCACCACCAGTAGGCAAGGAGGGTGAAGTGTCTTGTCCAAAGACACAACGACGGACAGAGCTGGGGTTTGAACCAGCAACCCTCTGGGCTAGAAGACAAGCTCCTACCTCCTGAGCAACGGTCGCCCCGAGGGCATGTATTCAACCTGACTCTGTAGAAGATTCCACCAAAAAAGAGAAACAGCCTCTCTCTGTGACTGAGGCCTTGTCACCCTGGTGGGGGAGAAGAAAGCTGTTCTGTCGAAGCTGCTGAGCCGAGCTGAGAGGAAAACCTGATGTTCCAAACTAATGTTGCCTAGCCGCCACCAGACACACATCCACGAGGCTTAGCTGCTAGCTGCAACCACTGCTTGCTGCATCCTCACAGGTGACTTACCTCTTTAATGCAGAGAATCGAGACCAGACAATGGATTAACATTTCTATGGGGATCTTAAATCCGTTCAAGTAAGGTTGTGTCAGGGCAGAGATAAATTAGCTTAGGCAAGGCAAGGCAATTTTATTTGTTTAGCACACTTTCAACAGCAGGGCAATTCAAGGTGCTTTACATGATTTGGTGATTTAAAAAAAACACAAAAAAACTATGGAGATTAAAAGTAAAAGAAACACACATTACACATGATACACAATAAAGCAAGAGAAAGATCCCCAAAAAAAAGCAGGAGAGCATGAACGCATTTCATACATATGACATCAATCATTTACTCGAAGGCAATTCTAAACAGATGGGTTTTTAGTCTCGATTTAAAGCAGTTCAGAGTTTCAGCAGCTCTACACTCGTCAGGAAGTCTGTTCCAGATAAGGGGAGCATAGAAACTGAAAGCTGCTTCTCCATGTTTAGTTCTGAGTCTAGGGATGTTTAGTAGGCTAGAGTTGGAGGACCTGAGTGGTCTTGGTGGTTGGTACCATGACAACAGGTCTTCAACATATTTTGGTGCTAAGCCATGCAATGATTTATAAACTAGTAGGAGTATTTTGAAGTCTATTCTCTGAGCTACAGGGAGCCAGTGTAAGGACTTTAGAACTGGGGTGAGCTTAGTATAAGCAGTTTAAAGGTTGTTTTGTCTATTTCGCTGTGTTTCTGCTGCATTTATAAGATTGAATTCTTTAATTGTTTGGGTATAAACAGGCTGTTCGCCCTGTGATATAAGGTTATTGACCAACGGATAGAGTCATTTTAATCATGCAACATGAGTTACTCCGTCACACCGGAGTTTTCCTTTGTTCTCTCGTGCCAAGCTACAGAGAGTGATCCTTACCCTGCGAGAGATGATAAAAATAGCTCTGTGGATCATTGGTGCTGAAAAACATTGTTTATCTGTTTGTTTCTGGCAATCATAAACAATTAAGATTGTTATTTATGGTATTCAAAATACAGATCTGCGTTTTGAAATCGACTTATAACTTATTTCAACAAAAATCAAGTTGTGGTCAAACCCTAGCTCTAATGAGACAGCAATTCTTCAGCGACAGTCAGGATTTGGCTTAAAACTTTATGTCCTCTATGTCAGGGTGACTTAAAGAAAACATGGAAAAGCTACAGCAGAGTAATGACTACTCACATAAATGTGACATAGTTGGTAAAAAAAGGAACGCTTTATTTCTTATTTAGTATACCACAGGAACATGTTAAAATGACTCAATCTTAGCTTTAAACTGCCTACATTAAATTGATCTATCTTGATCATTTCTACCTTTTGAATTGTTAGGATCACCTGTTGGTTTAGGAAAGCCACAAAAAGTTTTTTTTTTCTTCTTTTTTTTCTTTTTTTCGTCTTTTTTAAATTTTTATTTTCTTTTCCTTCTTATTCTCTTTTCTCTTTCTTTTTTTTCTTCTTCTTCTTTCAAGTTAAATGGAAAATTGAGTGAAAGGAAAAACGTTTGTTCAGCCTACTTTCAGAAGTCTAAGATTTTAGTAAAATCCTTTTTGTATTGGTCTATGTAATATTCTAGTTTTCTGGGATACATAATTTTAGCTATAAACCATAAGCAATAAAATTAACAGAGCAAACACTTACACTGTGTAGTGAATTTCACAAAGGTCACCATTTGAACTGACAGTCTACTAAAATAAATCAACTTTTCAATGATATTCTAACTCATTCAGCTACATCTACGGGTTTCACAACGTTAGCCTGTGTACGTGACACTTTCTAAATATCTCCTTGTCATTATCCTTAGCTGTTTGTACTTTTTAGATTCACTATGTTTGGGTTTTGATCATTTTTCACTCGCTGCAAAAAATGATTTTCAGGAAAGTAAAAATCCCCTGCCCGTGGACATCTCCCCGTACCTCTTAAATATATTGTCCTATTTCCAGTGCAAGTCCTATGATGTGGCTTTTTTGACTGAAGGCTTAAAAAAAGAAGATGGCAGACGTGTGAAGATTATTAGTTTAGATAAATACTATCAAGATGCTTTATTACACTGGAAAAAAAGGCTACTCCAGAAACAAGTTAAAAATAAATTATACAAGATATGTTTGCTTGTAATAAGCTAAAAAAAATCTGCCAATGGAACAAGTGAATATTTTCTTGAAAATATTTCTTGAAATAAGAAAATATATTTATAAAAATACGGAAAAATGTCCGAAAACAAGGGATCTCCACCCTCCCGAAAATCGTCCCTTGCAGTGCTCATTTTGGATGTTATCATTTTCAGTTCAATCCTCACTGTTAGTTCTGTTATGCTTTATTTTTCTCACATAAGGATTATGGTTCTGTGATTGTAGTTCTATGTATTGTCTACATCGTTCCCGTGTTTCTCCCACTTTTCCTGTCTTATTCAAAGGTTTTTGAACCTCAAGTTTCTTTTGTGTTTTTGTGTTATTTCTTACTTACATCTTATCCTTTAGTTATTCCTCTGAGTTAGTTTTCTACTTTTGTATTTAGGATTACGAAGCCACAAAAAGTCTAATGTGGTGGGCTTTTAGTATTCTATCTACAGCTGTATGTCTATCTATACACAGTCTGTTCAGTTTCTAGATTGCTGGGTCTGTCAGCTGTCACCCAAATACACATCTTGGGACATGGTCCAC
Source organism: Valencia hispanica (assembly GCA_963556495.2). Lineage (NCBI taxonomy): Eukaryota > Metazoa > Chordata > Actinopteri > Cyprinodontiformes > Valenciidae > Valencia > Valencia hispanica. Next base: position 12,593,073 of record OY747709.1, on the reverse strand, counting down.
TTTTCGACTAGGATGTGCAAGAGGCAGGCTGAGTTTCAATAGAAATCTCTTCACAGGAGAGATTCATATTAGAAGAAGCACCATCATCCTATCAGAAGGTTTTTGCAACACACACTGGAGGCTTCAGAGGCGTGTTTAAACAATATATACAAAAAGTATGAACCCCCTTGGATGCTTTACCCTTTTCAATAATTTTTCAAATCAATCATGATCAATAAAATTTGGCTTTATTGACAGAAAAGTTACAAATAGTTTAAATGTCTTAGTATAAACTGATTTCTACAAAATAGAGACAATTAAATTAAAACATTTAACATGAAATAAGTACTTGAATAAATGTTCACCCCCTTTAAAGTGACTGATTTAATTCAACAGAGGTCAGTAGTTGGTGCTAGTGGCCGGTGTGATACATGGTGATATTCGCCCGCCCCCCGCTCAAGTGTGTATAACTTGTGAACAAGCATGGCGTCGGCCACGGCTGAGAATGGAAACGCGAGAATTTCGTTCAGAAAATAGTTCCAGAGATCCCCGGATTGAAAGAGCAACCTCAGTTTGCAAGAAAGTGGTAAGCACGTTTTCCTTTAGTTGGAAAAAGAAACGATCCCTCGTGGATGCCCAAGCAAGCATGAATCTACACCAGCTGAAGCTAAAAACAGAATCACCAACTCGATGGGGTTCCAGATTGGCGATGATTGAGATAATACTTCAGCGGGAAAAGGCCATCTCTCATGTCCTCAAGTCCGACAAGAAAACAAAAAATGTGGCTCCCACCTGGCAAGACCTTGATATCATGGACTCAATTAAAAAAGCCCTAGGACCACTCAAGAGACTTCACTGATGCACTATATGGGGAGGATTATGGCTGCGTTCACACTGCAGGGGTTAATGCTCAATTCAGATTTTTGGAAAAAATTTGATTTTTTTGCAAGGCCGTTCACATTTCCAATTAAATGCGACCTTTTGTGATCTCCTGTGTGAACGTGAAATGACCCAGAATTGACCCGCATGCGCAGAAGAGTACTCAACGGTCAACGGCGTCACTTGTTGTTTGCGGAAGTAGTTACACATGGATGTCTACAGTGGAGCTCGTTTAGCCTTATTAAAGTTATTTTCACAATGGAGCCAGCACAATTTAAATCTTCTCGTTTTAAGGAGAAAAATAAAAAAGGAGGAGAGCAAGGTTTTTGGCCATGGCGTTTTGTGGTGCAGTGGTAGCTACGTCGGTACAGAGAAACGTGTGGGTTCGGAGTCGCAGCCAGGAGTGGTGGGATACTGATGTGAGTGGCTTCACTAATACAGAATTCATCAGTAACTTCCGAATTTTGTTTGCGAGCGCCTTCGATTTACTCTGTCACGAGAAGAGACATGTCTGCGGCAGCCCATAACAGTGCAGAAACCCGTATCAATGACGTGCGGGTCGGATACATGCGACCTGGCCGTTCAGACTGAAGTCGCATTTCAAAAGATCGGATACGTATCGGATTTTGGACCACATACCCAAGTGGCCTGGGTCACATTTGAAAAGATCGGATCTGTGTCGCTCAGACTGTCATGAAAAGATCAGATACAGGTCGCATAGGGGCAAAAAAAATCGGAATTGGGTCGTTTCAGCCTGCGGTGTGAACGTAGCCTATGTGAGTGTCTCCTATGTGAAGCCTGTCCTCCAACTACTACATAACAATCTTCTGAAACTAGAGGATGATGACACAGAGCTGACAACGCAAAAAAATAAAAAATAAACATAGAAAACTACCCCACAGAAAAGTACCAGGATCCTGCGACTGATGCTCTGTTGGACAAGGCATCACTTGTTGATCCCAGATTTAAAACCCAGTATATTAACACCACAGAGAAAGAGCAAAGGCTGAGCAGAGCTTTGACTGAGCTGGAGTCTCTGCTGACTCCTGAGTTAGAGCACCCAGTGCCCCACATCACAAAGCCAAGGCCCTGAAACACAGCCAGCAAAGAAAGCAAGAAAGTCTTTGGCCAGCTTTTTCAAAACTGCAGCAGTTCCCTCAACATCCACTGAAGCTGAAGAACCCACATTGAGAGAGCTGATTGAAAAGGAACTGCAGTCCTACTTGTCCTCACCAAATGTGGATAGTGAAATGGATCCACTTGAATGGTGCTTCCACCATTCAAGTGGATCCATTTCCCATGAGGTTTTTTTTTCTCCAAAAGTGAATGAGCTTGCCCAGAAATATCTTTGCCTCCCTGCAACAAGTTCTCAGTCTGAGCGAGTGTTTAGCACTGGTGGCAATATTGTCACATGCCAAAGGGCAGCCCTTAAACCTGACAACTCATCTTCCTGGCAAAAAACCTGTGACTGTTTAGTTTTAGTTTTGTTTGGATGGATGGATGGAAAAAGAAGAAATTTTTGTTGCAATATTAATGCAGTGTTAGAACTGCTTGCACTACACTCTACTTTCATTGTCTTACTGTAGCAGCAGCAGTTTGTATACCTTTGTGTTGTTACATTACATTATTAACTCTGTTACCTTTTTATTAGCCAACTTTATGTGTGCCTGTTAATAACATCAGCATTTTGGACAAGTTCATGTTTGCACAATACATTTGACCCAGTTAACGCTGCATTTACTTCCTTGTATGAGGATTATTTATTGGCTTATTATAGATTGCACAGTACATCTTGCACTATATTTGTAGCTGCATGTTAGTTTTTGTTTTAAAATATTGTATATTATTTTATTCTATTTGTTCAATACCATATTTTAAACTAAAGTCCTCTCTGTTTTCTGTTGCTTTATTAGACAAGTCAATATTTAAAATGTACATAATTACACTTAAATAAGTTTACAATTTAGATTTATTTTTCACTGAAGTTACTTGAAAAACAAGAAATACTGCGACTTTTGTAATTGTTTCACTCAGTAGTTTCATAGCATTTTTTATCGTCTCTAGTGTGAGTTTACAACACAAGTGTGTTAGCACTGTGTTGATTATTCCTAATTTGAATAAATGTCTCTGTTTATTCATTGTTTCTATTCTTTAATATGTAATTTACGTTATGTTGGTCTTCTTTTAAAAAAGAAATCGTGATCAAATCGAAATCCTGATAATATAATTGAAAAGTCGTGATATTCTATTTTTGCCATATCGCCCAGGCCTACTGTGGACCCTGACTTATCTAAAATATTCAAAAGAAAATGCAGTTTGGGAAGCTGAAATACCTAGGCTTGACACGCTTTTGGCTGACAAAGCAGCCAAGTCCATTTTCTTGCCACCGATTGGTTTTACCCCAAGGAGTGGAGATAAGGAAGACTGTAGGTTAGATGTTAGTTTTAGCGGTAGTGACAAGGCAAGACAAGACTGTTTTCACTGTGTGCATTAATGCATATTAAAGCATATTTGATATTTGAACTATTAGCATAGGCAGTTCTAAGCGTTTTTAGAAGGGGTCTCAAGTATTCGGGGATTTTAGCTATTCACAGGCGGCCGTAATCCCTAACCCCTCCGAATACTGGTGGTCCACTGCCATGTACTAGAGTTAATACTGAAACATTTTGTTGCCATTCTGTGCATTTATCAATCCTTCTCCTAAAAGGAAAAACACATTTCTAAAAGCTTGTTTCATACTTGCATAAGGTCCATTAGGATCCCAGCAGAGACCAATCCAAGTCCTGATATCAGATATGGCACCATAACTTGCGCCGCGATGAGCCATGAGCTCTCTGGCAGGAAACCATGTTCAGATCGTGTCAGCTTCCATGTCACACCACGCAGCTTCTTGTCCTGGTAGCGTAGCTCCAGCTCAAGACGAGTCACCACCATATCGACGGGGGGGGGGGGGGGGGTCACTTTAAGCTAAGATATCCCATATTGATAGAAACTTCAGGCAAAACATGAGTAGTGTTCACTTCCTATAATTCCAAATAATCTTGGATTGAGTCAGTGGTCCAAAGAAGTCAACAGGGTTAATCAAGAAGAGAAAGCCAATCAATCTTGTTGTCTGTAATCTGAAGTAGGCCAAGGGTAATTGTTTTAGGCAGCCATTCGATATGTTGCTGAAGAACTTCATTAGTAGAAAGGAGATTGTTATGTGTCAAGAAGTGCCAAGAAACTAAGAACCCCTTTAATTCACCTTTAAAAACCACTTTGATTAGAGAAATTAGCTTCAGCTGCGTTTTCGAACACTTTATGTTTCTTTTAATTCCAATCAGTGGCCCATTTTCCTCAAACAGAATCAAAGTTGGAGGCTTTAAATCTAAATTTAGGATATCAAGTGAGCCATTATTGGCATCGTGAGTCAGCTGTGATGACGTATCTATCTGTCAGCCTCACAGGGGAACACATTCATTAACACCATTTCTGATTTATAGGCCCCACAATGTTCAACAAGCCCCAGTACTAAATGTCAATGTCTAAACCATTGATTAAAAGTTGAATTTACTTCAAAATTTCAGATAGAGACTGCTAAGATATTCCATCCAGCTGCCAACAAGGTCTGATTGAGCTCCTGTTGCTCCCAGATCAGTTTGATTAACCTTGAGGAGGGAGTTTATTGAGGGCAGTCCTAAATCCTCCTGATCCAGTCTGAAACACATCTGACCTCCATCTTTAAGGCACAAATGTATCCTGCCACTGATGGCAATCTGTAATTCTCAGCTCAGTTACTCTTTGGAAGAAGACGAGGGATATTCCAAAAGGTCTTGAGAGTCAGAATCAGCAGAGAGCTCTTATGCTTTTACCCCTTCCAGTCAGCTGCCTCATTTGGCTGGCTCAAAATGAGGGTCAAAAGGACAAACCAGGACGAGTCCTGTAAAGCCAGTGAAAGATCCGGTGAGCGGATGGAGCAGCCGGCTTCAGGCAGACAGAAGTGCCTCTTTCCTCCCGTCAGCATCAGCGTAGTCCTGCTCAGTTGTGACGTAGCAGGGAAGGAGGCAGGGCTGTCTGGACGGTGCAAACTCAGTAGGGAAATGACTGGCTTCCCCTTCACTCTCCTCCCCTCTGTTCCTTACTGCGTGTCTGCCTCACATCCTCCCCTCCTCCTCGCCATGTGACACCCCCCTTCTCTACGTCAGATGGCCTCCTTGTGTTACTCCCCCTCTCATCCACCTTGCTCTGATCTCGCTCTCTGTATCGTGACTCATGCTTTCTCCTCATCTAATTCCTCCTTCTCTAACCTCATATCCACCTGCTTACACAGTGATCTTGGAATGTGACAGCAAAACACTGACCTAATTTCAACAACTCAGCAGAACTAAAACTGATTCGAGAAGCACTTTTTCAGGTCATATCAGTAGTGAAATCATCACTCTGGCTGACATACTGTAAAGTAACAGAGTCGAAACAATTTAATAATAATACTTTACAGTAAATGATGAAAAAGCACATGTTTGGAAATAAAGCTATACCCCACAGTCCTCTAGCGAATATCCATGTTATCCAATGTTCTTTTTTTTATTTTAGTCACTAGAGATATGGAATCAAATGCATTGTTATTTCACAGAACAAGTGGTATTACCTACCTAGGGAACTCTAGCAGTTAATGGAGAGGATATACAGGTCCTTCTCAAAAAATTAGCATATTGTGATAAAGTTAATTCTTTTCCATAATGTAATGATAAAAATTAAACTTTCAAATATTTTAGATTCATTGCACACCAACTGAAATATTTCAGGTCTTTTATTGTTTTAAAACTGATGATTTTGGCATACAGCTCATGAAAACCCAAAATTCCTATCTCAAAAAATTAGCATATAATGAAAAGGTTCTCTAAACGAGCTATTAACCTAATCATCTGAATCAACTAATTAACTCTAAACACCTGCTAAAGATTCCTGAGGCTTTTAAAAACTCCCAGCCTGGTTCATTACTCAAAACCGCAATCATGGGTAAGACTGCCGACCTGACTGCTGCCCAGAAGGCCATCATTGACACCCTCAAGCAAGAGGGTAAGACACAGAAAGACATTTCTGAACCAATAGGCTGTTCCCAGAGTGCTGTATCAAGGCACCTCAGTGGGAAGTCTGTGGGAAGGAAAAAGTGTGGCAGAAAACGCTGCACAACGAGAAGAGGTGACCGGACCCTGAGGAAGATTGTGGAGAAGGACCGATTCCAGACCTTGGGGGACCTGCGAAAGCAGTGGACTGAGTCTGGAGTAGAAACATCCAGAGCCACCGTGCACAGGCGTGTGCAGGAAATGGGCTACAGGTGCCGCATTCCCCAGGTCAAGCCACTTTTGAACCAGAAACAGCGGCAGAAGCGCCTGACCTGGGCTACAGAGAAGCAGCACTGGACTGTTGCTCAGTGGTCCAAAGTACTTTTTTCAGATGAAACCAAATTTTGCATGTCATTCGGAAATCAAGGTGCCAGAGTCTGGAGGAAGACTGGGGAGAAGGAAATGCCAAAATGCCTGAAGTCCAGTGTCATGTACCCACAGTCAGTGATGGTCTGGGGTGCCATGTCTGCTGCTGGTGTTGGTCCACTGTGTTTTATCAAGGGCAGGGTCAATGCAGCTAGCCATCAGGAGATTTTGGAGCACTTCATGCTTCCATCTGCTGAAAAGCTTTATGGAAATTAAGATTTCATTTTTCAGCACGACCTGGCACCTGCTCACAGTGCCAAAACCACTAGTAAATGGTTTACTGACCATGGTATTACTGTGCTCAATTGGCCTGCCAACTCTCCTGACCTGAACCCCATAGAGAATCTGTGGGATATTGTGAAGAGGAAGTTGAGAGACGCAAGACCCAACACTCTGGATATCGAACAACTCCGCTATCGAAGCATCCTGGGCCTCCATAACACCTCAGCAGTGCCACAGGCTGATTGCCTCCAAGCCACGCCGCATTGAAGCAGTCATTCTGCAAAAGGATTCCCGACCAAGTATTGAGTGCATAACTGAACATAATTATTTGAAGGTTGACTTTTTTTGTATTAAAAACACTTTTCTTTTATTGGTCGGATGAAATATGCTAATTTTTTTAGATAGGAATTTTGGGTTTTCATGAGCTGTATGCCAAAATCATCAGTTTTAAAACAATAAAAGAGCTGACATCTTTCAGTTGGCGTGCAATGAATCTAAAATATATGAAAGTTTAATTTTTATCATTACATTATGGAAAAGAATGAACTTTATCACAATATGCTAATTTTTTTAGAAGGACCTGTATCTAAATAAAACTGGTTTACAGTCTAGATACATTGGTTTTTCAACTTCCCTGTTTTTACATTTCAGGAAATTACCTTTCAAAAATAGTTTAATAAATATAACCAATGTTCTCCCTTGGATTTAAAAGCATAAAAAGCACCAGATCAATACTAAATCAGATTATATTTTTTACTTCCATTCTTCATATGTAGCAGTGGAGTTGATCAGGCAGATAAATATGCTGGTATATGTAATCAGAGTCCATTTCTCTAGGTCATTCCTCTAATCTTAGCAAAAATAAAGGGACTGGTACAACAAAAGTGTCTAATTTCAGATGTAAAACTAATTATTTTCACATTTTTGTTTATCTGTATTTGCTCTATGGGAGATGGTTTGTTTATATGTAAAATTAACATTCGCAAACAGACTTTATGCTATGCATCATGGGATGGAAAAAGTACAAATAAAGGACCTCATTAGTCAAAACTTAGCATAACACACCCCTACCCCAAATAAAACCAGATGAAAAACAGCCACATTTTGCTCAGATGATTTTTAGACAAAGACCAGATACTGGTTGAGCAAGAAAGCAAAAACATAAAAAAATTAATGAGGTACACCAGTCAACATAAAGGGGTGGGATGGGTGGGGGATTTAACTGTGTGAACCCATAAGAAAAACTACCATCACAACAATTTCAGTTCAACAATTTAGAACATGGACACAAGAATTTCGTATGGTAATTAGTAGGAGTGTAAGATACAACCAGGCCATGAGACAATACACAATAATACAATATAGTAGAAGCCCGCCAATTCTCAGTTCAATATTCACGGATTCACCTAGATGGAGATTCTTCTGTGAACTGAAGTTATTAGCAAAAACCCCATCTATTCACTGATTTTTTTCATAAAACATATCTACAATATTCAAAAGAAAATGTAGCTTGGGGAGCTGAAATACAAAAGTCCCACGCTACTTGACACGCCCTTGGCTGCCATTTGCAAAGCAGGCAATCCAGGAGCACCATTTATGTTCGATGCCGCTATTCGGCTGTATCCCCAAGAGCGGAAATAGGGAAGACTGTAGATGTTGGCTTATGTGCTAATGCTAAGACGGTTTCCATTGTGCATGCTAATACATGTTAAGGTAAATTTGGTGTTTGAATTATTAAAAAGGCATTTATTTTAATTTTTAGAGGAGGTCTCATGTATTTTTGGATTGTAGGTATTCATAGGCGTGGTCTCCTTTACCCATGGACACCAGGGGGATCCACTGTAAACAATATTTTTTGGAAAACAAAAACTATATATCCAACGGCTAGAAAATGTTTTTGGGGCTGTTTTTGTAATTTTTTTAGATCTTTTCTTTTTTTTGAAATCAGAATCAGACTAAATTGGGATGACAAAAACTTGAAAACCAAAATCAGTCTCAAAATTCTGATCAGTGAGTCTGATTGTGGCAACAATAATTCACAAGAACAATGCTTGATTCATAAAAATAAGAACGCAACGTTTGATTGAAAAGAATCCATAAAGACATGGTGCCTTATTTACTGAAGAAATATTTGGCCTCCGAGCTCACAAAGGGAAATATCACGTAAGCATAATTTATAGAGCAACCTATTATCACATTAGATACACTGTTGGGTTGCAGAAACTGCTCACTCTTCTAATCCAAATGCAATTAAACCACACTAATGGACAAAGTCTTCGGTCATCCAACTCTCAGTCTGCTGTGACTGTTTGCAACAATTTGTTATTTGTTTAAAGTAAAGCAATTATTGCTCCCTGGCTTCTGGGAGGCTTTCCAGCTAACAACAATTTTAGCGCTCATTTCATCACAGCATTTTACACAAGAAATTATGCTTTTATTAACCTGGAGTCAAAATGATGTGATGTCAAGTGGTTTATTAAAATCCCAACAGATGGGTTTTGTTTCTTTGTTAGTGTTTTTTTATGATAGCAACAACATTTACCGGCTGAGTCATGCTGCTAAAATTTGATATAAAACGGAAATAGCAGAAAGATAAAAACGGCAAATTAAGCTCTTGGGGTCATAAATGAGTGCAGGACGCCGTATGAAAGTTGCATGTATAACAACAAAATGTGAAATTAGCAAACGGACTCTCGAGAAGCAGAATCCTAACTGGTTAGAGTAGTGTTTATTTATTTTATTTTGCTTTTAGTCAGGGCCTTTAACCGTCCGCAAGGAGCTCTCAGCTAAAGTCATGACTAATCAGCCTCCATCCTAGCGGATGGAGTAACAAATACTGTACGCTGGAGGTTGGCCCACTGATGATGAACAGATGCAGAGGATGAATTTGGCTACGTGAAGACCTTTGTCAGTGTAGGACAGACAGAGGAAAGCAGAGGATGAGACACATCGTAAAGCAGACAGCAGAGTGTCTACAACCCGGCTGGCTGCAGATTAAATGTAAATGATGCGGAAGAATAAAGACATGACAAGCCCACACACACACATGCATGCTCAAACACACAGTCTACATGACTCCAAAAGGAACAGACTACTAAACAAATAAAATAACAGAGATTTCTTTATTTTACTGTAAAGGGGGTTTGTTAGAGTTTGCCAATATTAAAAAAGCATGCAATTGCTGTATTATTGGTGAATGCTGTAGTGAGATTATCTGTGGTTATGTATGCACATTTTCTTGACTTGTCACTGTCTTTTCCAATCATCACAATGTAATCATCATTGTCATGAGCTTTATCCATTCAGCCCATTTAATCTTTATTGGTTATTCGTTTCAAGGGCAGTGAAAATCCATCCAGTTGGCCAAGTGTACTTAACCCAACAGTTTTTCTTTGCTGTAGTGATGCTTCTTGGCAATACATCAGGGAAAGCCCGTTTATTTCCCCTCAAATGGTTCCACATTTGTAAGAAAAAAGCATGTGTAAAACTGTTGTTGGTGGAGGCGGTGATGGTATTTAGATTTCTCATTTCCCTCACTCGATGAGACTCATCAACGTTGGTGACCTTAGTGCAGACAGATAACACGATCGGATTTCGCAGCCAGTGACATTGCCAAATCTCCCCTCTAACTCACCAAACTGCATCCTCCAAGATGTCAATGCTTGACCCTCCAGAGTGAAGCTTATCAGAGATCTTGGGCAACGGGAGAGGACGGAATGTCCCGCCTGCGGCCTTGACCTCAACCCCATTGGTTGACTTTCAACAAATTCTGGTTGAGGAATCCCAAAGGTGTGTGTGATCAAGCTGGTGACCAGCGTGAAGAGATTTTATCAGTAGTTTCCTGAAACTGCACTCATCCTGTCTATTAAATAATACCAAACAAGATTGAATAACAGAATACAGTGGACCCTGGTATTTGTGGGGGTTAGGGACCACAGCCACCAACAAATAGTTTAATTCTACTAATACTTGAGACCCCCTTTAAAAACGCTTAAAACTGCCTATTTTAAAAGTTGAAACATTAGGTATACTTTAATACGCATTAATACGCACAGTGTAACAGTCTTAGCACTACCACAAAGCTATTATCCACAGTCTTCCTTATTTTGGCTTTTGGGGGTACAGCCAATCAGCAACAAGGAAAATAAATGCAGATCCTGGAATGGATGCTTTACCGTGTCAAATAGAATTTCGGCAACTTATCTCAGCTTCCCAAGCTGCTATTTCTTTCTAATAGTTTAAATATGCGCTACCAAAAAAAATCTGCAAATAAGTGGATTTACCGTGAATAACTTCAACCGATGTTCCACTGAAAAATCCACTAATATTTGGCCAGGAAGAGGTGGGGGGTCCACTGTAAACTGTTTGGGATTGGCATTGATGATTTTACTAATTTTCAACAGCCACGACCCAGACTTTCAACTCTGCTGCTCAACCCACAATTACATTTTCCTTACAATTTTGAAATCATAAAAAAAAGGAAAATAGACATTCCAATGATCTTAGATTCAGTAATAAAACGCATAGTCACAACAATGTAATGTTTGACTAAACGCAAACTTCCTTCTTTCCATTTTGTGCTGTTTGAACGTAGACTGAAAGTTCGGACCGGGCTTTTCAATATCACATAATATCCTCAATGTTATTGAGTTGTCTTTCTACTTGCTAACTTGTGACTCAGCCTTGTCTTACTGTATTTGTCAGGCATGAATACATCAAGCTGCAAACCTAATCTAGTTGTCTGCTGTGTCTGTATTCTGCTTGGTCATCCTTCCAAGAAAGTCAGTCACACCATGAAAAGGAACTGGCTTTTATACCGGCAGCAGAACCCGTAACAATGTTAAAGTGATGCCTGGAAAACGAAGGGTTGCACTGCACTACATCATCCTCCTCCATCACCTTTGCTTCCCCACATTTTATAGTCTGTAACCAAACACTGCAGCCATAATATTTCAGTATATTTTTAGCTAAGTCTAATTGTACCACAGACTACTAAATGTAATTCAATTTGCAATCAGAAAAGAAAATGCCTTTACAACAAAAAAATACCCATAAATACAGTCGAGCAAAAAAGTATTTGGTAGCCAACGATTGTGCTGCCAAATACTTAAAAAGATGAGAGAGGTCTGGAATTTTCATCATAGGTACACTTCAACTGTGAGAGACAGAATGTGAAAGTAAATTCCAGGAAATCACCTTGTATGATTTTTTATGAATTTATTTCTAAAATGTTACAGAAAATAAGTATTTGACCAATAACAAAAGTTTATTTCAATCCTTTGTAAAGTAACCTTGGTTGGCAATGACAGATGTCAAACGTTTCTTGTAGGTCTTCACCAGGTTTGCACACACTGTAGCTGGTATTTTGGCCCATTCTTCCATGCAGATCTTCTCTAGAGCTGTGATGTTTTGGGGCTGTAGCTGGGCAACACGAACTTTCAACTCTTCTACAGATTCTCTATTGAATTGAGGTCTGGAGACTGGCTATGCCACTCCAGAACATGGAAAGACTTTTTACGTAGCCACTCCTTAGTTGCCCGGGCGGTGTGTTTGGGATCATTGTTATGCTGGAAGACCCAGCCACGTTTCGTCTTCAATGTTCTCACAATACATGGTCCCATTCAACCTTTCTTTAATATGGATCAGTTGTCCTGTCCCCTTTGCAGAAAAGCAGCCTTTAGACACGCCTGGAAATGTGGTGGCCCAAGCAGGGAGACTGCAGGATTTTAATCCTTGACAACGCAGTGCGTTACTAATAGTAACCTTTGTTACTGTGGTCCCAGCTCTCTTCAGGTCATTGACCAGTTCCCTCCATGTAGTTCTGGGCTGTTTCCTCACTATTCTCAAGATCATTTGTACCCCACACGTTGAGATCTTGCATGGAACCCCAGATCGAGGGAGATTGTCTGTGATCTTGTATTTTTTTCCATTTTCTAATAGTTGCTCCAACAGTTGATCTCTTCTCACCAAGCTGCTTGCCTATTGTAGATTGGCTCATCCCAGTCTTGTGCAGGTGTACAAACTTGTCCCAGGTGTCCTTGGACAGCTCTCTGGTCTTGGCCATGGTGGAGGTTGGAGTCTGATTGTTTGAAGGTATGGACAGGTGTCTTTCATACAGATAAGTTCAAACAGATGTCATTAATACAGGTAACAAATAGAGGATATAATAACTTATTAAAGAAGAAGTAACAGGTCTGTGAGGGCCAGAGTTCTTGCTTGGTTTTAGGTGCTAAATACTTATTTTCTGCACCATCATACAAATAAATTCTTTAAAAAATTATACAATGTGATTTTCTGGATTTTTTTATATTCTGTCTTTCACAGGTGAAGTGTACCTATGATGAAAATTACAGACCTCTCTCATTTTTTAAGTGGTTCATCACGCACAATCTGTGGCTGCCAAATACCTTTTTGCTCCACTGTAAATCTTAACAGTTGTTTATGACCTAATCAGCAACTGGGCAATATATATAAACCGTGGTGTGCAAAAGTTTTAAGCGGGTGTGAAAAAGTGCTGTAAACAAAGAATGCTTTCAAAAAGGGAAGGGTTAATTGTTTATTTTCATCAATCAATCAAAAAGCAGTGAATGAATAAAAGATAAATCAAATCAATATTTTGTGTGAGCCTCCTTCGCTTTCAAAACAGCATTAATCTTCTAGGTACACTTGCACACAGTTTTTGAAGAAACTTGGCTGGTAGGTTGTTCTTGGAGAACTAACCACGGATCTTCTGTGGATGTAGGCTTCCTCACATCCTTCTCTCTCTTCATGTAATCCCAGACACACTCGATGATGTTGAGATCAGGGCTCTGTGGGGGCCATATTATCACTTCCGGGACTTCTTGTTCTTCTCTACGCTGGACATAGTTCTTAATGACTTTAGTTGTATGCTTTGGGTCGTTGCTTCAACTTAAGTCTAGTTTGTACTTCTTCATCTGCGGAGGTGCAGAGACACATAACGCCATTATCCATCGACGCAAGGCAAGGCAGGGTAGTTTTATTTGTATAGCACACTTTCAACAACAAGGTAGTTCAAGGTGCTTTGCATGATTAGGGGATAAAGTAAAAACAGCAATAAAGCATAAAAAACACAAAAAGCATATGACATGTACTCAAAAGCAGACATGAATGTAGGATAAAGTGAAAACAAGCAAGGGCTTTCCGTCACTCACGCAAGGACGCATGGAGTAGAGCCCAATTTCAACTATCCATCAAACTCAACGGAGAGTTGATTGATGTTGAGTTGATGATTGGTCACCCCAACATCAGCCATTTAATCAGAACGGTGCTCTATAGTCGATGTAAATCGTGATCAATGCTCCTTTTGGGCACTATATACTTTATATTGCAAGGGAAGTTTATCTAATATGATCTTTTGGTGATTTTGAACACTAGGAAGAGTAGAGAACAACCGCCGTGTTTGTTTGTTTACACGCGTTTTAAGAGTATTCTATGAGCTGCACTTCTAGATTTCCATGTTCTAGCTTTCCAGCTCAATCAAAACTTGCTCTCTGCCGGCCATTGCTGCTTGAGTGGATGTGTGCTGAAGTAAATAAATGGTCGTTGACCAGAGACATCACTGCAATGGTAGGCAGACCCGCCAGAAAAGGTCTGCACCCCCTGCTGTCCTGGCGGAGAATTGCTTTGCAACACTGACACACTAACAGAGAAGTATAAAAGGAAAACATCTATTTCAATATGTGTGTGTATGGGTGCAAACTTGCTGACAGAGAAGTATAAACTAGACTTTACCTTTAACATTGATGATCATTAGCACCTGTTTGGTATAATTGTTTGGCCATACATCTAACTATAACCCAACAAAATCTCTGACTTAGTGCAAGTGTACCTATAAGAATCGGTGCTGGTTTGAAGGCAAAAGATAGTAACATCAAATTTTGATTTGATTTAGATTGCTCATTTTGCATTTTGTAAATTGATAAGAATAAACAATCATTTATATTTCTGAAAGCATTCTTTGTTTACAGCATTTTTTTCCACCTGCCCAAAGCTTTTGCACAGTGGCTCAGGTGGTAGGAGCTCATTCTGTCCTTGGGCAAGACACTTTGCCTGCCTTGCCTGCTGGTTGTCAGAGGGCCCGGTGGCTCACCACCACCAGCATGTGAATGTGGGTGTGAATGGGTGAATGACTGAACGTAGTGTAAAGCACTTTGTGGTCCTCTGACTGAATAAGCGCTATACAAATGCAGGGCACATACTATTTACCATTTGTTTTTTTAATCTGTGTTTCTAGCCACTTGGCTGTTATCTCATGTATTTACATGTAATGTTCATTAATATGTATTGTCCCCTTTTTGAAAAAAAAAACTAAATTAAACTGAGCCTCTCTAACAACATGAAAAGGGCTACAGGATCTCAAAAAGCAGCAAGCCATACCCATAAATGGTTACAAAGCAATTTCTAAAGCTTTAAGACTCCAATGAGCCACAGTGAGAACCAAAACTACACAAGGTCATAAAGAACCAAGAAAAATGTCTAAAGCTCTGCAGTTCTCAATGAGTTAAGAATATAATTCATAAAATCAACTAATTGAAATTTGGGGTTGACCTCCGATCTCTGGTTTTCCTAAAGCTTTGACCTGCTGGTAACTATAATCAAATGTGCCCCAAATGTTTGTTTTTCACCTTCAAGCCATGAGTAAGGCTGCCGGTCAGGTTGCTTCTTTGCCATTTCAACAAAACACCCTTAAAGTGGGCATGGATGGGTATGGTGGGTACTATGCCATTGATCCAAGACACCCAGCAGAGGGTGCTGTAGGCTATTAATTGAGAGTTTTTGAAGGAGTAAAGAAGATACTTTGAAACGGTTGTATGCTAAAATGGACATTAGAGCTTGGCTTAATAAAAACAAGAGCAAAGCTAGCACAACCAGGGACGATGGCCAATAAATAAATCACCAGTCTTAGATAGGCAAGTGCAACCTTGCGTGACATTCTGATCCTAACTCCATACCAGTTGGTGGTGGTAATGCACCAGTTTATTGTTTGCCAGACGACAATAAACATCAGAAAGAAGAGGGGCACTGTGTTACTTTTAGGCTAATATGAGCATTCTAACGGTAGTTAAGATGAAACTTTGTAAGAAGTACACACAAGGAAGAAAATTACCAAGGTTTTCAGCTGCATTTTATGTTGGATTGTTGGCGCAAGACTTGTTGTGGACTATCTATTTTATTGGAGTAGGCAAGGCAAGGCAATTTCATTTGTATAGCACACTTTCACCAACAGTATAATTCAAAGTGCTTTACCTGTTTTGGTGATTAAAAACAAGAGAAAAAAACCTGAATATAACACTGGAAATTAAAAGTCAATAAAGGAAGAGAAACATCAGGAAAGCAAGAGAGCATGAACACATTTGATATATTTGACATATGACATCAATCATTTACTCAAAGGCAATTTTAAACCGATGAGTTTTTTGTCTCGATATAAAGCAGTTCAGAGTTTGAGCAGCTCTGCACTCATCAGAAAGTTTGTTCCAGATAAGGGGAGCATAGAAACTGAAAGCTGCTTCTCCATGTTTGGTTGAGTCTAGGGATGTTAAGTAGACCAGAGTTGGAGGACCTGAGTGGTCTCTGTGGTTGGTACAGTGACAACAGCTCTACAACATATTTTGGTGCTGAGCCATTTAATGATTTATAAACTAGTAGGAGTATTTTGAAATCTATTATCTGAGCTACAGGGAGCCAGTGTAAATAACTGTAGAACTGGGGTGATGCGCTCTACTTTCCTGGTCCTAGTGAGTACGCGAGCAGCAGTGTTCTGGATCAGCTGCAGCTGTCTGATTGACTTTTCAGGCAGACCTGTGAGGGCGCTGTTGTAGTAATCAATCCGACTAAAGATAAACGCGTGGATGAGTTTTTTGAGGTCCTGTTGTGACAGCAGTCCTTTAATCCTAGAAATGCTCCTCAGGTAATAGAAGGATGACCTTGTTATTGCCTTTATGTGACCCTGGAGGTTCAGGTCTGAGTCCATTACTACACCTAAATTTCGGGCCTGATCAGTAGTTTCTAGCTGTAATAATTGAAGCTGTGTGCTGACTCTTGATCGTTCCTGTTTAGGTCCAAAAATAATTACTTCAGTTTTGTTTCTGTTCAGCTGGAGAAAGTTATGGCACATCCATCCTTTGATTTGGTCGATGCATTGATTTAGGGTTTGAATGAGTTCAAAGTCACCTGGTGACATTGTAATGTAATGCTGAGTATCATCTGCATAGTTATGGTAGCTAATGTTATTAATGTTATTGGTTGCTATAATCTGGCCTAGTGGGAGCATGTAGATATTAAATAGGAGAGGCCCTAAGATGGAGTCCTGGGGCACCCCACATGTGATTTCTGTTCGTTCTGATGAAAAGTTTCTTATTGAAACAAAGAAGTCTCTGTTCTTTAGGTAGGACTCAAGCCAGCCAAGTACTGTACCAGAGAGTCCGACCCAGCTCTCCAGTCGTTCTAATAGTATTTCATGATCAACAGTGTCAAATGCTGCACTGAAGTCCAACAGAACCAGCACTGTGGTTCTTCCACAGTCTGTATTTATGTGGATGAATACTTTGACGAGGGTAGTCTCAGTGCTGGGGTGAGCCACAACAGACTGAAAAACATCAAAACGGTTTGTCATTGTTAGGAAGCTATTTAATTGGTGAAACACAGCTTTTTCAATGATCTTATTGAGGAATGGAATATTTGAGATTGGCCTGTAGTTCTGCATTAAAGGGGGGGTATTATGCAAAATGGACTTTCTAAAGCTTAATATCCTGAGAACCTGTCTTTCCCTCATTAAAAACATGCCTGAAGTGTTGCTCTGACCCATTCACTCATGTTAGAGTAATCTTTGAGTCTCTGCTGGTAGTTCTCGGGGTTGCTGAAATGCCTGCTCCCACCTATCCCCGCCTTTTCCATCCATCTACTCCTCTGACCTTACTTACTCAGCCGAGAGCCTCGCCCCTGCAGAGCTCTCCTACCCCTCCCATGTTGTCCAGATTCTTCTTCGTTAGTAGCGGTTTAATAACTGCTGTCTTCAATGCCTGGGGGAAGACACCTGATAGCAGGGATGAGTTAACTATTTGAGTCAGATCAGACCCAATGACATGAAGAACTTTCTTTAGAAAAACTGTGGGTAGGATATCAAGGCTGCAAGAGGAGGAGCTTAATTGGATAATTATTTTTCCAAGTTTTGTTTAGTTTAATTCATGGAATTCAGACGGTTTCTCCGTGCTGATTTGGGATGGCATTGGTGGTGGGTTTGGTATTGAGATACAGCTTGACCCTCTAATTGTTATAATCTTTTCAGTGAAAAAGCTGGCAAATTCATTGCAGGCCCTGGTCGAATTTAGTTCAGGGGCTACTGTCATTAGAGGATTAGTTAGTCTTTCCACTGTTGCAAATAAAGTACGCAGGTTAATAATGTTTCTGTTGATTTCAGAAAAGAACGATTCCCTTGTATCTTTTAGAGTTGATTGATATCTGTTTAGTCTCTCTTTGTAGATCTCACAGTGAACCTGGAGTCGAGTTTTCCGCCATTCTCTCTCAGCTCGTCGACATTCCCTTTTTTCACTACGTACCAGTGGATCATTAGTCCACGGAGACTTCTTTCTACCTGAGACTACTTTCATTTTAGTTGGAGCAATGTAATCAGTGATGGCTGAGATTTCCGCAAGGAAATTATCTACCAGCTTGTTTACGAGTTTTGTCTAGTCCAAGTTTTGATGTTAATTGTGTCCCAAATTTTATTTGCTCTTTCAGTCTGTCTGTAAAGTTTCTAAATGGAGAATCATTTGATGTGGCGGAGTCACAGGAAGTTGAAGACTTAATCTCTGATTGTTGTACATCTGTTAGGGCCTGTGGGGTCATCATGACTTGGTGTGTTTGTTCTCTGATAGTATCCATGGGCGCCTCAAGGTCAGCTTTTGGGAGCAAGTGTTTTGCTTTCTGATTTTGATAAAAGATATTTGCTGCCAGCAGTCTCACTCCGGCCTTGTTAAGATAACGTTAGTTTTCTTTAAACAGATGGTTTGCACTTCCAAATATTTTGAAATTATTAATAAATGTTAACGATTTCTCAGCTGATTGTTTCTTCAACCATTTATGGAGCATGCGAAGTCTACTAAATCTTTCATCATTCCCTTCAGGGACTGGTCCGCTGACGAGATGTTTACGTTAAGTAAATTACCGGACCTATGTCAATGTAAAAATATTATTTTTGTTCGAGAAGATTCAGTTCTATCAATGATATGTGGCTTTGAACTGTGAGTTGCACATTACCTTGTTTTCTGAGAGGTTTTACAAAAGCGTCTAAAGTTATTATTGTATTCTTGATTGGCATACATCATAGGAATCTCAAGGATCTAGCTTTCCAATGTTGTCTAATATCAATATGTACATAGAAAGGGTGTCAAAAAAAGGCAGATTTGACCCGGAAGTATGTAAAATACTACCAATGGGACGTAAACATGCTATGGGGTTAAATAAACTAAGAGACTTTACTGGGTCCCCGCAAAATGAACTACAAACTCCCTAAATTCCTCTGGTCCCGGGTCTGCGGATTAACACATATGCAAAGGAAAACCTGTCTAGTTCAGCCTTGCAAAAAGGATGATAGACAATATATACAATATATATTGATAGACAATATACCCAGTTACTCACTAATCTAGTTGGTGCTTAGGTTTATGGTGAGGTTCAGTTGGTAGGTCATGTAACCACAAACCGAAAAAGATCCAGAGTGGTGGGACTTAAAAAATGGAGGAGTCTAGGGGGGAATTCACACCAGCCCTGTTTAGTCCGCTTTAACTCTAAACTGTTTTCCTAGAAAGTTCGGTATGTATGGGGAGGTATGAATGCACAATCGAACTCTGATGCAGATCAAAAACACGAACTCTGGTCCACCTAAATACCTAGGTCTCGACTCAGTTAAAGTGAACTCTGGTGCGGTTCGATTGCATAATGCTAATGTCAAGCCGACCGGGGGACGCTCCAAAACCAGAAAGAGGACTGTAGCACAGGGCATTCAGAGTAAATACAACGAAAACAACCCTGCAACAACAATTCTGCCTCGTTCTTTGCTCATGATGAGGCCACTGCTGCAACGTATTGGTCTGGCACAAATGCCAAGGAAAGCCACTCCATATTAGTTTACATTTCACGGAACAGGTACTGTCCCTATGTTCAGTTCTTCTTTGTGCAGCGCCACCCCAGGCGTGGAAGAAATTATGCTGTTCAAAAGGTTTAGTTTATTTGACAATGTGCAGTGTGAAAGCTAACTGCACCAGCTGAAAAAAGTCACAATGTTGCAATTTTGGTCCCCAATCAAACAGAGTCAAATGGACTATTGGGTGTGAAAATGACCCAAACTTTATCAGATTTCAGTTACCAGCAGATTTCCTTTGTTCATGTTGTTAAAGCCTGGATATTTGGGCTGCTTTTAAAGAAAAGAGGTATTATACTAAAATTCTTAAATTAATCTAATATGAAATTAGGGCTGCCTGACTTTAGAAAAATATACAATTAATACTATTGCTAAATACCGCGATTATGTCATCCACTGTGAATAACCCGCCCTTTTCCTTTCTCCTCCTCTTTTTTTTCCTGTCATCATGATGACCCTGCACAACCCGTGAGCTATGGCCTGCATGGACGACAGACACTCAGTAGCGAAAAGAGAAATAAGGCAATAAAGGTTGATAAACTAACCTGTACATTGTCCAGCACCATGCCGGCCATCACCATCCCCATCCCAGCCAGCAGGTAGGGGAAAAGCACCTGAAGACAGATCGCTATGGCTGACTCCTCCTCCACTTTGGCGACTGACACTTTAGGCCTCTCTGGCAGCTTTTTAGGAGACGGCTGGGGGACATAGGATGATACGAGATCATCTTGTGCATCTAAGATGTCTTGCAGATGAGCGCTGGGACTCCCGCCAGGACTCTTCCCCTTGGAGCGGGACTTTTTGTTCTTCTTCCTGTGGCGGGCCTGCTGTGGTTTATCATCACCGGGCATGACAGCTGTGGTTCTGACAAGACGGGTTGGCTTGATTTAATCTAAAGGATAGAGGATACAATAGGATGTCAGTGTTTGAAATACAGTCCATTTAAAGAAAAAGTGTGCTATGACTACCGTCTCTCTGTTAGCTAAATTTAAATAATAAAAATGAAGCTCAGTGCTCCCTGCGGCATTTTGAGCACAAATATCTGTATTTTCAGCTTTCAACATTGGTTTTTATTCCTTACTTAGCTTCCCATTGCCAGCACCTGTGAAAAAACATGCTTTCTAAAAATTATGGTTTTTTTTTTTATTTAGCCTATATTTCATTTTCATCTGGAAAACAAAACCCTGAACATGCAATATTTTAATGAAACAAGCACAGTAGTCACATTTTTGTAGAAAAGGGAGCTGCAAATGTTTGTATATTTGAAACATTGAAAGGCTCTTGCAGGTTTGTCTGGTAAGAAAAAAAAATATCTTTACTTATCCGGGTTGATCATCTTTTTCTAGATTTTTTTTCATTTCAGGAACAAGAATAGGATATGGTTGGCTCTTGCTTTATTTTGGCAAGTTTAATAGAGGCCCAGGTCTGCTTTTTAATAAAAGTCACAGGATGTTTGTACTCCTTTTGATCAAAACAATTATACAAAAAGTAATAACATGGCTGATAAAATGTGACAACTCAAATTTTTAAGATTTGAATTTCTTCTTATCTTTTCTAAAAAGTCCTGGCATCACTGAAAATTTCACCTTAACATTGTTTTTTAAATGTGTCAACTCCCAGAGCTGGCAAACCAAATTTTTATCACTTTTGAATCGTGATTGAGGGCCGCCCAAAACCCTTCCGAAGGCTGCAAATGGGCCACGGGCCACACTTTGGACACCCTTGGTCTAAAGAGAGAAATGAATACTAAATTCAGAAATGGAAACCATTTAAGACAGCTACTAGTAAATTCCCTGTAAGTCAAGCTGTGTAAGGCTCAGAGAAGTTAGATGCTAAAGTTCAGGACTAGACTAGAAAAAGATTGAATTATCAAAACATAAGTTTTCGGCAGAACCATGTTTTGCAAAAGTTGCATCTAAATGAACCACAGGACTTCTGAAACACTACATTTTGGAGAAACGGCATATTAGCACAAACTGCTCAAACCAACTTTCAGGCACGGTGGTGGAAGGTTGATGATTTGAGCTTATTTTGCAGCCACGGTCCTCTGTAAGAGGAGCACAGCATCAAATCAACATTAGTTTGGAAAAGATAAACCAATAAATCGCAAAGAGATCGAAACTCCCCAGTTTTGTCTCAACTGGCTCTGATTGATGATTGGCAGGTCAAATACTCAAAGAAACTCAGGGATTTTCTCCCCCTGATTTATGAAAATCAAACCTAAAAGCTCCGGACATTTTTTTGGTCTATACACGGCCCAGTCAAACCCTATTGATTGCTGTGCATGAAAGAATCCCTCCAAACGTTAATTGAAAAAAATTTCCTCCACCGTAAAGACAGGGATTCATAAAACCAACCTGAAAACGTCGGAGTGCCGGACTTCTTTAAATTGATTACACATTTTTAAATCCCTGTTTTAAAAACCTAAACCTGGAATAAATTGTTCAATGGAGACCTGGTATATTGGTGCGTTAAACTCAAAGGTTAAACTGATAAAGAAGGCTGGTTCTGTTCTTGGGACAACTGTGGAACATCTGGTGATGATAATGCAAAGAAGGATTCTTCATAAAATCAAAAAAATGATGGACAACCCTGAGCATCCTCTTCATGAGACAGTCATACAACAACAGAGCATCTTCAGCTGGAGGCTTCTACAGTTTCGCTGCAATACAGACCGCTACAGGAAATCCTTCCTGCTCACAGCCATCATCATCTACAACAACTCCTTAAAGAATTAATTATATGAGCTATACCAACACTTAATTTCCCTCTGGGATCAATAAAGTATTTTTGAATTTGAATTAAAGTTAGTAGAGCCAGATGTATTCATTGTTTACTCGTTCAAACAACCTGAGTCGGCTTTAAAAAAAAAAAAAAACCGAAATAAAACACTGGTACACACACATGTCCACACGGAGTCCCGAATCCTTCTGCAAGACCGCGAAGCTTTAAAAAAAAAATATCCCAACGTCAGTGCCTTCTGTTTTCCTAGCATTCCTTCACTGGAAGCTGCCATGCGTACATCCCATAATGCAGCTGTCACGGTAACCACGGTTACACAGCCCCGGCGCCCTCTGGTTGGAGCAGATTTGGGAGTGGAAAAAAGCTCGCCAACGTGTCGAGTCAGCGTGTCGGTTGTTTTATGGCAAGCCGACTTATCATATAATAACATATCCTTTAAACAGATCTCTTAAAAAAAATCGGCCATCAAGCAGCTTTAGTCAAATTAACTTTTTATAGGACAAATCAATCCCTTTTCCCATTCATGTGTACTGGGATTTCTGCTCCATTTATCCAGAAAACAATCTTTCTGTCAATAATGAGAACTAAGGAAAACTAACTGAGAATTATGGCTGGCAGTTATTAATCTTTCAGACATAGGCTATATAATAATAATTACATTGTTAATTGTCAGGGTCCATTTTATATGTCCTATATAAAAATCTAGAATATGATTTGAAATATAAATTAGTAGGCATGTCCACTGTTTATATTATGACTTCTTAAAAGGTATTTTGTACCTGCTAATGGAATCATGAGTAGGAGTTTGTAATAAAAAAAAAATCCTATATCTTGAGTCAAACATTTAAAATAATGCAAACTAGGGGAAATTAAAACTATGGCTATAAAGAACTGAATTGTAAATATTATGATTGTTTTTTGTTGTTGTTGTGGTAAATCAACTGAGACCTTAACCACACATACGAGGAAAACTGCGGTCAGACACTGCTTATGTAGGTTGCTGTGACTGAAATTAAACAACAAAACATTTTGACCCATATGCCGCAAATATGTGTTACCCTATCTTAGATATTCAATCTTTATTCTATACAAAGGGACAGTTGGAGCTTAAAATGCACATAACTGACAAAAGTCATTTGTCCAAAGGAGTTTTATTCATTTTTTATAATTAGGACAAAGTAATATATTGACATCTGCCAATTGATCTCAACCAATTACAGGCAAATCTAGATGGACCCTTTTTTTTAAATTAAATTAGTTTTTACATGCAATGCTTGGTTAAAGATATATCAGTTACATAGATTTAATTTGAAATATGACTCAGTCTATCATTTTTTATGTCAAAATGAATTCTACACCTAATCCAGTATCTTCAAAAAACTGTATGCAAAAAAAAGCTGTTTTGATTATATACTCTTACAGCTTGCCATATCGGAATGCCCTGCCAAAGAAAGGGCTTTGACTAAATTGTTTACTCAAATCCAAGAAATGTACGTGCACCTCAACCTCAATGAGTTACACAAGCACAACGGAACTTTTAAAATGCCAACAAAACACAGTTTTAAATGTAAACATCTATAAGTAGATGCTTTCGCAAGTCACTACTTAGTACAGAATTGTGAAGCACAAGCAAAAAGATGACTGGTTTATTAAAATGTTTACAGAAAAATATCTAATAGTGAGCGGTTGATATGTATTCAGCTCCATTTACTCTGTTAACCCCAAAATAAAGGCCAGTGTATCTCATTTATTTCAGAAGGAACCCTTGGTCGGTCAAAAATAAAGCCCAAGTGTGTAATTTGTTCACAGGATTAATGTGGTCAGAGCGTAGAGGGTCAGAGATGAAAGTTGGTGAAATGTTTAAAGCAGTATTCATTCCATCATCTGGAAATTAAAAAAGTATGGCAAAACCACAAACATGCCGAGACATCCACATAAACTGAAAGACTGGGCGGGGAGATCCTTAACCCTGGAGTAGCTGCAGAGATTCACTACACAGGTGCGAGAATCCGTTGACAGTACAACAGTTGCTGGAAGCTTTCGTTGAAGGAAAGCCACAAGCCGTATCATTTGCATTGTGACACAAGTCATGTAGAGGATACAGCATACATGTGGACGAAGGGGCTTTGGTCAAGATGTAAAGGTGTCAAGGTGAAAACGGCATTATGCTGTGGGGACATACTACCTGAAGTAATCAATGAAAAATGTTGACAACAATTTGAGGCATTGTTTAGCGTAATATAGAGATAACACTGCTGTCATTTTAGGCACATGAACTGTTTCGGCACACAGGTGTCAACATAGTTTCTTTTCAAGAACTATAGTGACTGACAACACAGACTTACTGTGGACCCTTCGCTCTGTGTTGGTCAGTAGATCCAATACATGGAAACCACTGAACATGTCAGCAAGAACAGCAATGACTGAATTCTGCAATGACATGTATGCATGTAGTATTCTACATTACCTAACCCTGCTGCTGCTGCAGTGTCACTGCTCTTAGACTGTGAGCACCTTGAATTACCTTGTTGTTGAAAGTGTGCTCTACAAATATAATTGCCTTGCCTAGACTGTAGCACAGCGTTCACTCAACATGCGTTTAACAACTGCCGTCTTAAGCTTCCACTACTTCTGCCCAACTAGAAGAAACAAGGATAAACATAGAAATCACTATATCAGCTTTGCTTTAGCTGAAGCAGTTCAGGTTTTATTGATCAGTCCTACCTTTTTACTTCAGCCTCAGCTCGTCAAACTGAGTCTGTGCAAAGCCGAGGTATGTCCAAGCTCCCAGGAATAACTCTGCACTCCTGCTATGCTGTGTGTGTATGTTTATCTATCTAAATTAAGGCTATCCGTATGATCTGATTTTCTCATATACGTTTGTACATTAGGCCCCCTCGTGTGTGCATGTGCAGCATATGAGCCAGTGCGCATGCATCATAGGGCACCGTCTTAAATTACATGGCATTAGCAGATAAGGTTATCCCCCTGTCCTGCCCTGCTGTCTCCTTCCATCTCTCATAAGCAGGCTGACGGCAGCAGGCAGCTGGAACATTTCACTGTTTCACTCATTGAAACTTTATCACAACAAATGTATTGTCTGGTAAACGGTAAAACTCTAAAATCTCATTGAAACAATGTTACGCGTTTGTCCTTAAAATGTGTTGTAGTTAACTCTGTCACGCATAAATCATAAACAATACATCTAGCATGTGGAATTTCTTGTCTGGGAGACAAAGACTGGCAAGTGTTATCTGCTGATTTCTAGAGGGTTTTTTGGATGACCAGCAGGTGGCATTGTACAAAGTGACACCAATATCGGGACTTGCACTCAACTGCAGCATCAATTCCACTAATTTACAAGAAAACGCCTTTAATGTGCCGTCCACTCTGGTCGAAATTTGCAGGAAAGGGTTTAACGATAATGATCTTATGTATTTCTGCAATAATTAATCATATGGTCAATTAATACGTTTGTGAAAAAAATGGTCTTTCTTTTCAAAGATATGCAAAAAAAAAAAAAATTGACTGGGGCTAGCAGTAGAGCATTAGAGCAGGTGGCCATGGCCCCGGAGGTCATTGGTTTTAAATCTCGTTTCTTCATTGGGATGGTAAGGAATGTTGCATCAGAAAGGGCATCTGGCATAAAATATCTGTCAAGTCGGTGTGTACGCAGCTGTGAAGTGTGGGGGGTGGGGGGACAACTGTGCTGTGCTGTGGCAACCCTGTGCAGTGAGGTGTCGAAAGGACAACAGTATGTTAAAACGGTTTTTGAATGCCTCAAGAGACAGTTCATATATATATATATATATATATATATATATATATATATATATATATATATATATATATATATATATATATATATATATATATATATATATATATATATATATATATATATATATATAAACTAAATGCATCTTATTCTCTGACATGTGATCCTGCTGTTCTTTACCCTGATTTCATCTTCTGTCTCTTTGCTTTCTGCGCAAGTTTTATGACCCATGTCCAATTCTCTCATCCATTGGTTTGATTAAATTCAATTGAAAAACAAACAAATCTGTTTTAATGGAAAAATTAAAAGTTAAAAAAGCAGCTATAACCCTGTGTACACACCTTTCAACTATTTCGTTCTCGAAACATTTAGGAAAGGGCATCACCATACCTGTTGAGAACGGTTTAGGTATGCAAGTGTAGAAAAACATAAAAGACTTTTCCAAGAGATGACTGTTTTGTTTCATTTGTGACAGTCCTGTAACTTTTCGACACATAATTATTGGTCAGCTTCTCCATAGCATGAACAAAACTCTCATTCTCTATGGGGGTTATTTAGCTGTGTTGACAGGCATACCTCCTATTTTCGGAAAAATGTTCATACACCTTTTCACAATTTGTCACATCACAAGTCATACATCACAAGTACTTTAGTGTGTTTTATTGGGATTTTATATGAAAGACCAGAACACAATACTGCATAGTAATGCCACAGATTCTTACCTGGAGTTAAGTCTGGACTTTGACTGGGCCTTCTAGGACTTGAGTATGGTTTGAACCCATTCCACTGTAGCTCTGGCTATTGTTTAGGGTCATTATCCCATTGGAAGGTGAATCTCTGCCCCATACTAAAATCTTTTGGAGCCTCTAAGAGATTTTCCTCCAGGTTTCTCCTGTTTCTAATGTCATCCATCTTTGCATTAACTCAGACCAGGTTCCCTGTCCTTGTTGAAGAAAAGCATACCCAAAACCATGATGAGCAGCCATCCTGTTCCACTGGGGAGGGGTATGACGCTATAAAGGTGACTTGCCGAGATAGTTTTCCACCATGCATTGTGTTTTATATGTAGGGCAAAAAGTTCTGTTAAGTTCAGTCCTCCACATGTTTGCTTCATCCCCTACAAGGCGTATGGCAAACATCAAGGCAGTCTTTCTTCCAGCAATTACTTCTGGCCAGATTTGTGGAATGCATGACTAATAGTTGTCGTGTCAAAAAATTCATTCACTTGAGTTATAGAACTAGCCAGCTTTTTTGGCTGCTTCTCTACTTGGTCTGGTAGTTTAGTTAAACGTCCATCTCCTTGTTGGTTTGCATGTATACCAAACTCTTCCTATTTTCTGCTGATAGTCTCTACAGTGCTTAATTAGGTACTCAAAGCTTGGGATAGTGTCTTGTAATCTAAATCTGCTTCAAACTTCTCCACAACTTTCTTCCTAACCTGTCTGCTGTGTTCCTTGGATCTTCATGACACTGTTTGTTCACTAATGTTCTCTAACAAACCTCTGGGGCCTTCACAGAACAGCAGCAATTATCCCGAGAATAAATTACATGCTTTATTAGATAATCAGGTGACTTCTAACGGCAATTAGTTGCACTGAACTTAATTTAGGGGTCAGAGTAGAGAGCTTAGATTAAAAATACATGCCACACCTCTCAGAGTTTTAACTGTAAGAACTTTTGAAACCCATATACAGTATCCTTTTCCTTGGACTGCACAATTATTAGGATCATCAAAAATCCCAATAAAATTCACAAAGGAATATGGTTGGAACGTGACAAAATGTGAAAAAGTCCAAAGGGTATGAATACTTTTACAAGTCGCTGTATCTAGGAGTTCTAGTCTGAGGCTTATATCGTTTATCTCCAGAAAAATTACAGGCATGGCTTAGTTGTTCTTATCCCTAGCAATGCACAATTCCACCGCTAGATGTCAGTATAGATTAAACAGTAACTGCAAAAGATGCTGGAGTTCAAATAAAACCTTTGCTTTCCTGGGCTTGCTGCTCACTGCCATAGTCAAAACAAAGAAGCTTTTAGAAACACACAGCTCTTTAGACATGGTCAGTGAGTAGTTCTGAAAGATTCTTAGGGTAAAAAATAAAATAAAATCAGGTGTTATGAGTCTTTGCAGCCCCCACTACGTGGTTTTCAGCTATGATGGTCTGTCTGGTACAAGCCACAAGTCTGGGTGCTATTTACCTTCGGTTTACAGTAACATGAGCCATGCTGTACTTAGAGAATCCTTTATCTGTCATTGTGAAGTTGGAAAGCTCCTGGAGCTTATAAAGATCTGCCACAAAGTCCCATAAAGTTGACTATAATCAAAACCAGGACTGACTCCGTTGGCCTATAGATTCTGTGTTGTGTGTGAGTGTAAGTGGTTTTCTTTATGTGCACAGTATAAAATTTGTGGGTTTCCTTGGCCTCAGATTATAATGGCTGGGTTAGACTTGGCATTTTCTGAGCCTTAAATAATCTCTTCTTGCAAACACAATGCAGAGGCATGCATGGACAAAACAAACTGGGAGAAAAAAAAAGTTGTTTTTATATCTCTTGTTTCAAGAAAACTAGGTTTCACCTAAAAAAAAGAGATCCTAAGAAAGCCTCTGATCTAACAGATTTTAGGATAAAAACAACATTTGGAGAGCAGTATTACTGTCAAACTAGAAAGCAAAAACACAGAATGGCAGCCTGCCACCCGAAGAGGCTCACAGTGAGAAACAGATAAACAGACAGGCCCAGCTAGTTAAACAGTAGTGTTAAAAAAAAATCTGAATATGCTTGCTAATTGGAAGGTTTTTTGTATCACTTCAACAGTTTGTCAGCAGTTATGGCTTTGGTTCCCTGATGTGGAAGTTTTAAGATGCTTCTACCGTCGAAACACTGTTGGATTATTTCTTTGACACAAACCCTGGGTTTATGGGGTTCAGATAGAAGTTGGGTAGTTTTAATCAAACATTGGGTCACAAACTGTGACTCAGTTTGTTTGGTTAGAGAAAATAAACCTTATCAACTTCCACTTGACATCCCAAATTATTTTCTTTTTTATGGAAAGCATTAAAATTCTATTGGGTCACCCTTTTCAGCTACAACAGCTTTAGCTTTCCTAGGAAGGCTTTCCAAGTGGATAATTCTTATGGGAATTTCTGACCATTCTTTTTGAAGACCGTTTGTGAGGTCTGACACTAATGTTGGACGACAAACTCACTCCTCCATGGTGTTATGGACTTTGTTTTGTACACTGGTGTGCAGCTATGTTGGAACAGGAAGTGGCCACTCGCAAACCTGAGCTCCTGTCACTGGAACCAATGGGATGAGTACAACTCCCAAAGAACAGTCCCACACCATGTTCTTTTCTACACCAAACTACACTTCCCACAATGGAGCCAGGCAAGTGATTTACTCCTGGCAACTGTCAAACTCTGACTTGTTTACTGGAGTGTAAAACAGAAAGAATTCATAAATCCACAAAACATGTCTCCATTGCTCTTGATTTCAGTGGTTTCATGCTTCCGATCACTTCATCCGACCCTTCGCTTTGCACTTGGTGATAACTGGGCTTGAATGTAGCTGCTTGATTATTAAAACCCATTCCATTAAGCTCTCTACCCACAGTTCTTAGGCTAATCTGACGGCCACATGAAGGTTGGAGGTCCACTGACTTTGCAGAAAGTTGCAGTATGCGAGTTAATATCTGCTGACACCTTTTGGTAATTTTAGGAAGTCCGACACTTTGTGGCTGAGTTGCTGTCATTCCAAAAGGCTCCCCCCTTGTTATAATACCACTAACAGTTGGCTGTAGTATTGATGAAATAGCACAACTTAAAGGACAGATGACATCCTATCATGGTACAATACTTGAATTCACTGAGCTCCTGAGCGTGGATTTAATGGAAGTGACTGGTACCTGAATGAAATGATTTGGATAGGTGACCATATTTAAAAATATGTATAATAATTCAATTGCTATTAAACTGTGTTCAAAGCCAGAAAGTTAAACAGTTTTACTTCCTGGCAGAATCTGATTTAAAATGACTTAATTCAATCAATAGGGTATTGTCACTGATTGCAAATAACAGGTATTTCTCAAAAGATAATGAAAAGCCTCTATTTTGGGGTAAAAATCTGCTTTATTTGTTTTAGTTCTTTTTTAATGGCATATCAAAAAAAAGAATTCTACCTTTATTAATAATCTATGTGGAAATCTTTTTGGGGGGCATTTTTTTGGCTCACCGGTTGTTTTTTTGCATGTTTCCACTGTCAGGATTTGTCTTTTATAATGAGCTTTAAGTGTTTAATGTTCGGAAGATCTTGTTTGTCTAATCTTTCCTCTATTGAATTCCAGCCGAGACTCTTACTTGGCCATTCCAAAACATTACCTTTACTACCAGACAAAAATAATGTGGTGTTAAACTTAAAGATTGCTTTAAATATAATAATGTTGATCTTAACTGTTTATATTCTGTCTTGGAAAAGCAGTAGTTTCTTGCTAATCAGCCTAAAAATCAGTTTAGGTTCTTCTACTTCTAGAACATGGTAATATCTACAATAATAACTTATTTGTGCTTATGAAAACGCTTATCATGGTCTTCGTCTGAAAACATCCTTCTGTCTGAGTGGACTAGTTTCTACAGAGTTAGCAGAAAATTCACAGAAATATATATGTTTTATGTTGTGTTTCTTACAGTGATCAACCCGATAGCTGATACAGCAATAAGCAATCCATCAGTTCTCAAGCTTAAAATTGGAACAGTTACTTTAAATATGATGTCATTCCCAGATCCTTCTTCAAACTACAGGGTTAATGGAGGACATTTCACAATGAGGTTACATAAGTCCCCCATTTATTTGTTGAACTCAGATCAGACCAACCAGTCTACTGCCAACTGTTTGTTGATGATGCAAAAGCTCTCAAGTCTCCAGATTATCTTCACCTGGTTGGGTCTGATGCTGGCAGAAAAATAAAGCATGACAACATTTCTTTACGTCTGCCATACCTCCAGCTTTGAAACGTATTTATTTTGTCATTTCCCAGGCGCTTCACAAAAATCCTCCTGGATTACTCGACACGCTTCGAAGCCTCGACTGAAAGGACACATCACTAGCTATATCAAGTAATCTGTTAAAGTGCAAAACATAAACAAACCCAGCAAAGTAAAGATTTGCACACTACAGAATCAAGATAAGGTATGGCTAAATCGAAACAAGAACGCTAACTTGAAAACAATAAAACTAAACTCTGCGGTAAAATGGTGTTCTCAACCACTTTGCCATAGAGAGACTGATGCACCGATTGAAACTGGCATAGTAACAACAAAGTCAATGTTTTGTGGCAACTATCACCAAGTCCTAATCTCAGTGCAATGGAAGATATGCACACACAACCAAAAAGATATGTCAGCAAACTGGCCTACAAACTTGATAAAGTTCTGCTAGTTCAGGAGGAATGGACCACAATTGAGGCAAAATATTTTTAGAAGCTTGCCAGAGGGAAACCCAAAACATTTGACCCAAGTCATACAGTTTAAGAGGCAATTCAACCAAAAATTGAAATAGGTTTTCGGAAGTGTACATTTTGAAAAAAAAAAGAAATATATAGTTACATAATTTTGGCCATCCTGTTTGACCTAATACAGGAAAAAAACCTATCGTCAGACAATAAGAAAAACTTATTTCTACACTGTGTTTGTAAATGTCCGGTTTCAGCTGTATGTGCTGATTTGTATTTTTAAATTTTTTCCACCCGCTATTCCAGAAAGTAAGTTTCTTGGTTCTTATAGTGCCGAGTTTTACAGACTCCTGCTCAAAGAGGTGACTTGGTACTCATATGTTCATGAGTACAGTGGTCGTTAGATAACTGTATCTCTGGCCTTGTGCAGGAGAAATCATCATGGAAACTTGTAATGTTGCTATAAATAAATATCCCTGCGCTCTGTTGCCGGCCACGCTGTCAGTGCCTCAGCTAGACATATAGTGGTGTGTTCAGTCCTCAAGTTACTATTTTAACTATCTACTTGTCTGCATATTTGTGACCCTGTGAAGAAAACACATGAGACTACTGCTAAATAGTTGTACAGTTGGGATCTAGAGTCCTTTTACAGAGGAGACACATTGCAGTTAATGTGGGGAGATACAATACAGATGAAGCAATCTACAAACACCATGTAGTCGACAAATTTTAAGGTTTACTTTGGGTCACCTGTTGCAGCTCACATTGATGGCCTTGTGGCACTGCCATTTCATCCACTGCCCCCAAATGACCCAATACAAACACGTGAAGTGCAAAGTTAAGATGGATAGAGAAACTTAAAAAAAAAAAATCTAATCAAATTTATTAACTGAAAGACTGTTTCATTACCCTGCATAACAACAAAAGACTAACTTCTGTTCATATCCTTAAAAGCATCAAAAAGATTTATCAGGAATATGTTATACTTGGGTAGTGGGATGCTATGATCTTAGTGTATAGAAACGTATATTAAAGTGGTCATTACTGTGAAACGCAGTGGCGGAAGCATCATGGTTTGGGGCTACTTCCTGCTGGGTGTTCTTTTCCTGTGTGTTGACCAGGATGGTGTGTGCATGCCCCTATCTTTTAAAAGAGAGAGAAAAACTACATTAGGTTTTTATTTGTTTGAAAGGGTGTATTTTATTAGCTCACTGGGCTAAAATGTTGATAAAGCCGTGTTTATGCAAAAGCATTTATCCATCCATCCAACTTTCCTTAGCTCCTCATAAGAAAGGCAGTCTCTAACCAAAACACATTCATAGTCCCTCCAGCAACAAAAGTTCTGAGACTACCTTCAGACCTCTTCGTACATCATCTATTATCCTTCTTACCTAATCACTAAGAGCCTTGCCACATTACAGAGAAAATTCATCGGAGTTGCATGCATCCAGGATTTTGTTGTGATCCATATTATGTGTATTATGTGACCTAAAGATGATGGTTGGAACCATAAACTGAAAGCTTAGGCCATTTTCACACCTGATAGTCTGGTAGACTTGGTTCGATTAGGGACCAAAAGCGCTGCTTCTTGGTGCAGCATAGCAGACTTCCTGTGTCATGAAATGTAAATTAACATGGAGGGACATCAGATTTGAGCAGTTTTAGGATTGCTCTGTTGTCTTTGGCATATGCAGCAGACAAAAATGTTGCAGCAATGGGTTCAGCATGAGCGGAGAACGAGGCAGAGTTGTTTTTGCGCAGCCGTTTAGGTTTTATTTACCCAGAATGCCCTGTACTATAGTCGGCTCTCTGCTTTTGGAGCGTTCCTGGCCTGCTTGGCATTAACATAAAACCAGAGTTCACATTAACCAAACTGACACAAAGGTTTTTAGGCGGACCAGAGTTTGCTTTTTTTGTCCACATCAGAGTTTGATTGCGCATTGACACCTCCCAAAATAAACCGGACTTTCCGGCAAGGCAAAAATATTTCATTTTCTTACCCTTTCAAATAATGATTCCTTAAAAAATGTCTTCAGATTAAGCCTCTTAATACTCTAGAATATTACTGATAATCAGTATCACACCAAACGTTCTCAGGCTGTGTCAGATACAGCTGTCACATGGCTACTAGGATGTATTCCCTGCCTGCATGCCTGTAAGAGCATTCACTATGTACTGTATGTGCATGTGTAAGCCCAGCGGGCATGAGTGTCAGCTTTTACTATATGGCTTCAGAGGGGATATCTGTTGATGTGTTGCTGTCGAGGTCCAGTGCTGGCAAAGTAACTTGTTGCATAATCATATGGACCCTTGCAGTGCAACTGCGGCTTATTAAAACAACTTCATATAACTTTTGTTACTTTAGATTTCTTGTTCCTGTAGAGAATGCTGAATTATGTGGTTGTTAGAACTTGTTGTGGAAAGTATTTAACAAAGGATGAGAGCAGATTGCCTCCAGTTTGAGAATTTAATGCCAGCTTGTGAACGAGGAATTGGGAACACAAAGCCTTTGCATCAGCCTGAACTTGCCCAACCCAGGAATTCAACATTATATAGTATTAACCTCTCTCTAATCTTTATTAGCACCCCTTACTTCCCTAAGTGCTGTACCCCCTGCCTGTCATCCAGAGAACTGCTTTGAACTGGTCAGTAACGTGGGCTTCAGGCCAGCATGTTGTGTAGTGATAAATAGGTGTGTTTCCACTATTGGAACTTCAGGATAATTTCACCAGATCTATATGGGGTAATCTGTTGGCCCACTCTTCTCAGCTGTCATGTCTCCATACAAAACTGGCAATTTAAGGAATTAGCTAAGACGTCTGCATTTCACGACTCTCGGCAGTAAGTAGCGTCTCTAGCACCAAAAGGCACCCCCAGCAGCAGAAATACAGAAGCAGCACGGATGGTTGCTGCGTTTGTTATAAACTGCTTCAGCTACTCTAGTTTTACAAAGGCAGTTTGGCAATGTCTGCTAATTTTCTTCTGAATTATAACCAACCACAGCTCCCACCCAGCAACTCTACTGGGCCATTTCCCAGCACACCGCAAGACTGGAACTCCGTTGGTTCCTGAAATAGACCCAAAACAGCCCTGTCGGGCCAGCCTGGTGTAGTGGAGACACCATGAAGTTGCAGTAAAATTACCCTGAAGTTCCGATAGTGGAAATGCACCTAATATGCCAATGTTCGTCGTCCCGCAATCTGATTCATATTAGTACATCATGCTTGTTCTATTTAGCTTGACATCCTGTTATTTCTCTGCTCGTACTAAGACAGGAAATGCAGCCATCAAGTTAATATTCCCCTTACAGACCGTTGCCTTGAAACAAAAAGAACCCAGCTTAAAAAACCCGGTCTGAGCGGTTGAACACGCTACAACAGTCGCTAACCAGATTCTCTAGCTCGTCTGTGCAGGGGCGTTAACATGGATTGCTTTAAAGCCGTACTGCTTCTTGCGAAATGTGACTTTGCGACACTTTCCGGTCACAGGTCCGACAAGACTTTAGTTGCAAAGGCGGGATTCTCCCCACAAGGTGCATAGGTGTCATGTTTGCAGGGTTTTATGACTCAAAGGCAGCAACAAAAATCAGAACACCAGACAGTATTTTGGATATAAGTAGTTATTTTACAATTCGTAAATGTGAAAGTCTCTGGAAGAATGCCAGGGAATGGGTCCACGATGGCAGGCGGAGGAACTGTAGGAGAGAGGGGAGGTTAGATGAGGTAGACAGGTGAGTGAGGCAGAATGTA
This sequence comes from Valencia hispanica, assembly GCA_963556495.2. Lineage (NCBI taxonomy): Eukaryota > Metazoa > Chordata > Actinopteri > Cyprinodontiformes > Valenciidae > Valencia > Valencia hispanica. Next base: position 12,557,642 of record OY747709.1, on the reverse strand, counting down.
AATGGTTACTCACACGATGACTGATCTTTAGGGAAGGTAAGTAGGATCCAGTACCGGAGGTAGATGGAGGCTGTGTGTATTTGCAGGTGGAGCGGGCAGACGGACAGAAAAAAAGGCAGACCAGCGGAGGTAACGAGGCAGAAGCTGACCAGGAGGGAATCCAGAGTTAAGGTAAGTTGTTTCCAGGAGGTATCGCCGATGGAACGGAGATCAGAGAAGGAAACCAACTTTGGAGGACAAAGGAGTCTGGATCAGGATCTGTGAGGAAACCAGGAAGAATAAGCACACAAGGATCTTGAAGATGAAACTTCTCTAGAGCAAAGGTTGGCCGTCTTTACCACGCTGGAAGTGAGAACAATCTGGCGTCAGCTTGCAACCTTCATTCCCCTTTTAAATCTGGGGTTGATGAGCCTGAACGAGCTGCACCTGTCGCCAATCAGCCACGCCCCTGCAGAGAAGGTAGGAGAGCGCACACCAGAAAACAGGATCCTAACAATAGGGGGCTGAGAGACTATTCATTCATCCTTGTAAAGGGTCATTTTACTGCACCTACTGGCTCAAGAAAATAGCTAAAATAAAATATGACAAAGTTACTTTGTAGCCTAGATCTTTAAAGCTTCACACTTTTTGCTAAACACTACACAGTGATTTGCAGAATTGTAAAGATTATATACATTTGCCACTGAATTCAATAATGTTACTTCTTTGCAATATCAATGCAAATGCTTTCAGATGAACACATCCATAGCAGAACTGATTAAAACACAGCCACCAGGTGTACACACAAAGGTAAATAATTAGGGACACACCAGTCGCATAGAAAACACTATAAAAAGGCAACAGGGATGAGATTCTGATGGTATGATAACCTTAGGCAAAAATATCATGGTATTGTGATTACAGCTCTAAAATGTGTATTATGAATGTCTGTATTTTTATTTATTTTTTGAAGAAAAAAAAAACAAAAAAAAAAAAAAAACTTTGCTGAGGCAGATATGGTAACTAACTAGCATGCTAAGATAAATCATCATTAGCATGCTAGTTACCATATCTGCCTCAGTTTAAAAAAAATTTACTAAGTGCCAAGGTAACAAGCTCTTTTCACTAATGTCAGACGCTAATACGCTCGTTCATTTCAAGACAGCATTAACTTTACCTTGAAGTTAGCATACGACGACGGGTGGTGCTCTCGAACATGCGCTATCATATTCGATGTTTTATTTCCTCGGACTGCCACTGTTCTCAAGCATGTTTTGCACGTTGGGCGACCTTCTTTCAAGCCGTGACCGTCTGGCTTTTTACGGTAGCCGAAGTCTTCCCAAACAGCCGACTTGGTCCGCTTAAAGATGGTGGAAAAAGTTCTGGGGGCTCGCCTCCTTCAGCTATCACATAGCCTGCAGAGCTGGCCGTTTGTCACTCACAACAAACGCAGGTGCGGGGGGGGTGGCTCTTTACGCTGCTGGTTCATACAGCATGAGTGACCAGACTTTCTCCCAGATGAGACGTCCCAAAAAAACAAAACGCTTATATCGCAGGGACGGTATGACGGAAAATTTGAGTGGTTTTCAAACCTTGACTTTTTCATACTGCGGTATACCTTGAAACCGGTAACCGGCCCATGCCTATGAGATGTGTTGTCATCTGGGGCAAGTTACCATTTCATCGTTTTGCTGAGGACCACAAGTGGTTTCAGCAACAACCACGATTTACACTTCTACACCTTCCCTTCCTGAACTTGTTGAATTCTTCTCCTTCAGCATGGAATTATTTTTTGCACAGTCTCCATGTAAAATGCATGTGTTTTTAGACGAGCACAGAATCAGACCATACAATGACCCTGCTGGATGTTTGGAAAACAAACAAGTTTTTTTTTAAAAGAAATTGCAAAATTCTGACTGAATTCTTCAATTTTGCTGATAATATGAGATGTGCCCTTTGTGAGAAAAGCTATACTAATTGTGTGAAGTGTCATGAAAAACCAGGCATTGTTTTCCAAATTGTACATAAGCAAATAAAAAAAAAAGAAGCTGTTAAGGTATGAGCTGTTGATTATAAACTGATTTGACTGAATTATAGAGCTAAAGGAGGCCAACAATTCTACATCTCCAAAAAAAATAAATCTAAAGGTTTGTGGTACATTAAAAAGTACCTCCTTCCTGCTGCCTTTTCCTAGGGTAAACCTCTAACATGGTAAATAGTTTTTACTCTGGTAAATGCAGTGGAAATGACCCCAACAAACAGGTTTGCAATTTTCTGATGCAAAGTTGGGTTAAAAGTACCTAATTTCTGTTCCAATGGCAGAATTTGAGTTGATCTAATCAATTACAATCTGAAGTTTCAATAACTCCGTAATCCTCCATCTGCTAAGAGGTTTAAATGACATGACTGCAAAGCTAAGGTCAATAAGTTTCAAGCACCAGAGTGAAAGTCTGCTGCTCAGCGTTTTGAAAGTTCATGTAGGGCAAAAAGGTCACAAGGTTTCGACAGAGAGGCTTAAAGTGTCAGTGTGGTCAGACCTGGTACGTGAGAAGGATTAACTAACGACATGAAAGGTGGCATGGCTGTATCACTTGAATACACATACTGGGCACTGACCTGCGAGGCCAAGTGGTCAGAGATCTCTGCAGTAGCTTATTAACTAGGTGTTTGGAAATATTAGGCAAAAGTCTGTGGGTCAAACTGAAATCTGCTTAAAATTGATAATACATTTATTTCACCAATAAACTTCATCTTTTTACTTTTGAAAGTAGTGAAATGACAGAAAAGCTAATGGAGAATTGAAAATATTCATTTTTTTTATGTTTTCACTAAATAAATAAAGCAAGTAGACATACAGTGAGGGAAAAAAAAGTATTTATTCTGCCACCAATTGTGCAAGTTCTCCCACTTAAAAAGAGCAGAGAGGCCTGTCATTTTCATAATAATTGCTCCCACAGTTGATTTCTTCACACCAAGCTGCTTACCTATTCAGTCTTCCCAGCCTGGTGCAGGTCTACCATTTTGTTTCTGGTGTCCTTTGACAGCTCTTTGATCTTGGCCATAGTGCAGTTTGACTGTTTGAGGTTGTGGACAGGTGTCTTTTATACTGATAACGAGTTCAAACAGGTGCCATTAATAAAGGGTAACGAGGGGAGGACAGACACCACAAGGAAGTGTGATCAGTCCAGTTCTTTTCTCTATTATCATCAATGATGCATTTAAAGATATAGGATATGATATTGGGAAAGCATTGTTTGCAGATGATGGAATGATATGGAAAAGGGGAAAAAACATCCAATATCTACAGGAAAAGATACAAGAAGCAATAATAAAAGTAGAAAATTTGTCATATGAATGGGGGTTTAAATTCTCAGTAGAAAAAACAAAAAGTATGGTCTTTACAAGGAAAAGGAAGATAAAAATGGAACTTAAATTATAGAGGGAGCAATTGGAGCAAGTGAAAAGTTTTAGATATCTGGGGGTTATATCTGATGAAAAATTAATTTGGAAAGAAAATATTAACAAAATAGAAGAAAGATGTAAAAGCGTAATAAATATAATGAGATGTTTAAAAGGGAATGTTTAATGCTTTAGTGCTAAAGCATTAAAACAAATTTATATAGCAATGATTAGGTCTGTTATTGAGTATGGTAGTATAGTATATAGTTCAGCAAGTAAAACATTATTAAAAAGGATTGAAGTAATTCAAAATCAGGCTTTAAGAATATGCTGTGGAGCAAAGAAAACCACTCCTATAGTATCATTACAAGTAGAAAGAGGAGAGAAGCCTTTGAATCTAAGATTCTAATTATTGAAAATGAATTATTGGGCTAATATACAGGGAAGTGAAGAGGATGAACATCTGGTTAAGGGTGAGATGAAAGCAGGAGGGGAATATATTAATAGAAAATACGAGAGTATGATCTGGAAATCATGTAGACTAGCGGAAGAATTTAAATTAAATGATAAAACATTTGTTAAATTTTTTTTATATTCACCTACCCCAATTTGGTTATTTCCAAAAGTAGTCATTGATTTTTATATAAAAAATGAATTGGAGAGGAGGAAAGGTAATGGAAATTGGGATAATATTGTTGAAAAAAGGTTGAGTGAAACACCTAAAACATTTATCCCTATGTTTACAGACGGATCAAAAGAATCAGGTAAAGAAACAACAGGTTTTTCTTTTTGGATTCCAAAATTAGGTGTATATAATAAAAGTAGAACTTCTAATAATCTATCAATATACACAGTGGTAATGTTAGCTATTTCTTTTAGTTTACAGTGGATAGAACAAAATGGAATTTAAAAAACTGTTATATGTCCAGATTCAATGTCAGTATTATTATCAATTAAAGCAATATCAGCAGATAAAAGACCAGATATTTTACTTGAAATATATGAATGCTTATTTAGATTAATAATGAATAATTCACAAGTTAAATTATGTGGGTTCCAGCACATAGAGGGGTAGAGGGTAATGAAGTAGCTGATTATTATGCAAAGCAGGCAACAAAACTAAAAACTATAATAGCGGTACCATATAGTGTGGAAGAGAATAAAGAAATTATTAAGAAACAGATAATGGAGGAATGGCAAGAACAATTAATAAAGGAAGAGAAAGGAAGGCTTTTATATAATATTAAAGGAAAGGTGGGGAGAATGGAAAATATTCAAATGAATAATAGAAAACAAGTAATAGTTTCAAGGATGAGATTGGGACATACAGGTTTAAATAGTACACTTTATATAATAGGAAAACATAATACAGGATTGTGTGATTGTGGGAATAATAGGGAAACAGTTGAACATGTATTATGCTATTGTAGGAAGTATGTAACAAATAGGAAAGTATTAGAAGAAAAATTTTAAAGTTGAGGGATATGGAAAATTAAGTCTAAAGAATCTGTTAAATGGAGAGATAGAATTGTATAGATTAGTACTGGAATTTTTAAGGAAAAGTAGAATAATAAATAGAATTTAGGGGAAATATTAATAGGATACTTCCCACTACGACTCACACTCCCATACAGTAGGTGGCGGAAATGCACCTAAAGTTGGTTGCCACCCGCCAATAAACAAAAGAAGAAGAAGAAGAGGGGAGGACAGAGGAACCTCTTACAGAAGAAGATACAGGTCTGTAAGAGCTAGAAATCTTGCTTATTTGTAGGTGACCAAATACTTATTTTCCACCATAATTTGCAAATAAATTCTTTAAAAATCAGACCATGTGATTTCCTGGATAGTTTTTTTCTTATTTTGTCTCTCATAGTTGAGGTATACCTATGATGAAAATTACAGGCTTCTCTCATCTTTTTAAGTCGGAGAACTTGCACAATTGGTAGCTGATTAAACACTTTTTTACCCCACTGTGTAAAAGCCTTCCATGCCCTCTCTTGGATGCTAATAAATTTGGAAATTTTTATTTATTTATTTATTTATTATTGTAAGAATCATATAATAAGCAAAATAAAACATTGTATTTATATCTGAAAGGTAATTATAATTGAATTGTTTTCTAAAGAAATGAACCAACTATGATTGGCATGCCTTCTTGAAAATCATCCACAAGAATTGCAACACTAACTATCACTAATAGACAAACCAACCAATTATATAAACAGTAAATTTTGGTTGGATTTTTAATTATATCATTTTTAATTATAGCATTTGTGACAAGTTCTGCCTTTAGGGAAAACCAATCAGTCATACAAGCTGAGAAAGCTGGAATTATATGGGAAAAACCCCCAGCAGAGAAGAGAATTTGAAGCAGAGAAAAAAAGTGGCTTTTAACTCTTCTACATGTATTGCTGGAAGTAACTGGACCAGCCTTGGTGGATTAGCTGTAATTAGGATGTGATGCTGTTTGGTTTTGATGAGTTCTTGGCAGGTGGAGACTTTTCCTTCTGATCTGAAATCAGTTCATCCCTATCAAGATTCCTGGAATGCTGCTGTTTGCCTGGTAATTTTGACAGTAACCTGTTTTACATGAGCTGTGAGGAAATAGCTGTGAGCCCACAAACTAATGGGAACTGGATTATTTTCAGTGGACATAAACACACGACTGCTGTTACTTTATGTGTGCAAATATTTCAACCTTTCATCAAATAGTAATTTAACTGAGGTGCTACTTTAATTATGTTCCCGTATCCCTTTTCTTGGAGTTTATGTTCTTGACAAAGTGATGTACAATGTGTCATTTGAACCTAAATACCTTAAACAGACCAATATTTGTAACAAAATGGATTTGACAGATTGTTGTTATATCCATCGACAATACCCACCCCCTCCCCGCCAATTTGTCTGGCTCCTGTTTTTTTTATTTTTGGTACATTTTCTGTGGAGTTGGATTTGTGTGTTACCAAAGATTTTATATCCCCAAAAGTCTAATCAAACAACTTTTGGATCTAAATATTTATCTTGTGACCACACAGTAGAAGGAGATGTTAACTTTAGTCACACAAGTTTTGTAAAAGTGGTGTGGGCTTTTAAAAAAAATGCTTTTTAGGGCTAATCATTATGAACTGTTTGGTCATTCTTTTTCCACCAAAAGTAGTGGGTTCTTCTACCCAAACAGTGCTGAAGTGCTCTGAGCGTTTTTTTTATGCAGCCAAGAGTTGTCTGCCTACCAAAACAGTCGTCCTTGCAGAAATTGTACAGCAAACTTTCTTACTAATTTCTGGATCCCATTGTGCCTCTCTGAATTAGGCCAATTTGACCAGTTGATCATAAAATGAAAGTGATTAAGAAGTTATCTATATAAAGATAGTCAGATAATTTCATATACAGTAGTTGTTGAACATGCAGCAATTCCTCATCCTGAGCAAGCATGTGGCGACAGTGGAGAGGACCATCTCCCTTTGAACAAGATGAAACCTCCAGTGAAGTGTTTAAAGACAAACATGAGCTCACATATAATGGAATGTAATACTCATTACAAAATTCATTATAAAATAGTAAGGACATTATCATTCTAATTAAGAAGAAGCTTGACAATTTTTACTTTAGTGTATAGTGTTTTACTGACAAAAATGATTCTATATATAGTTTGCTCGCAAACATACCTTTAGGTCATCCTTATAATGGGAAATACCACCTCACTGCTAAAACAAGTGCCAAGAATGTTGTCGGAGTTCGCTGCCGTAGGATACTGCGGAAAGGTTGATTACTTGCAGCAGCGGCCTTACATAATGAAGTGAGGAGAGTCTTTGATTCCACCCACAGACACAGCTGCCTGCTGCGAGCAAAGGGAAGCAGGCCAGAGAATGGGGAAGGTTGTAAAATAAATAAAAAACAACCACCGACCCTTCCTGAATTTGTGATCACCGAGGCCGTCCAAAACAGTGCAACAACTCTACATCGGTAAGGGCTTATGACTTTATGTTCTTGGAATGCTACATTAAAGTCTAATGTGAAAACTTTAATATTACTACGAAGGGCAGATCTTCTGTGCTTTAAATACCTGGAGTGCCTCTATACTTAGACTTTTTTTTTCCTGTATGTTTTTTTTCCCCGACCTACAGATTTTGTTTATCCTCGCTTCACAAAAGCAAGAACTGTGTCCACATTCTTGCCACAAAGTTAAATTAATTTCTGAGGAAAGTTGTCCCATGCCATTGCAGTCCCTGGTCAGTTTGCAGCCAGCATTTATGGACAGGATCTCAATGTGCTTGAGGAGAAAAGAATGCCTGGCCTGGAAGCCTGAGAGTTTCATCTTTGCTGTTCGCAGGTGATGTGCTGCCCCTTAACATTCCGGCAATTTCCGGCCTAAATGTTTTAAAAACGCATACCCAAAAGCTGTTCTTGAAATATTTGGAGTAGAGACATGGCTGGGGTCTCTTTGGAAGGATATTGCTCTGAAGTATTCTCTAAGACAGTGAGAAAATGTCAAAGCGCTATTATTACCAAGTAATATGATTTTTGAGGACACTGGAATTTTATTTGACATTTTATGTTTGCCTATTTATTATCTACAAGTGCATGCTCTAAAAGTGGCTTTAGAATAGAGTTGGGACCTGAAACACAGTGTGGGTCTAGAGCCTGAACTATTACCTTTATCCACAACAAATTTGACTGCAACAAACCAACAAATGAATATTTGACACATATTTTTATAACTAAACGTCAAGTGGTGCCAGAAGATGCGCCCTCTTCAGGGTGAATGCATAACACATCTCTCTTTCCCTCTGATAAAAAAACAAAATCGTCAGAAACATTACTATGCACCAGCATGCTAACACACACACAGATGTGGGGTCTCTGGTGTTTAAGGATATATTCTTGGGCTGAGGTCATCATTACTAGAGCTTGATTAATCGGTACCATGAGTTTTTCTGTGACATTGTTGTTGTATTTTTATATCTATTTTTGTGTGATGTGGTTGTGTAATTCTTAGTTCACAATGTTTTGGTTGGTTTTGTCGCTCTTCCTTTTTCGTGTTTTGTTTTGTTTTTCCCCCTCTCTCTGCCGTTACATAATAAAGATTTTTCACACATAAATCAAGTGGAGTACTATAGCAAAAGCTGTACTGCTCCGCTTGTGAAAGTAAATCTGTTGGGCTTCTACTTGGTACTCAGACACCAATTCTGAGCTCCACACTGCCAAACAGGACACGTAAAAAAAAAAGAAACATCACTGTCACTTCTCTAACAAAGCTCCACGGCTTCCTCTATGTTGTATTTTGTATAAGAAGTGTGTTTTGACACGTTTCTGTAAGTATCTCTTACTGGTGCGTAACTGTGCGTGATACTCTAACATCTTTGTTTGGCAACCTCCCACCTGCGGGACACAGAGATGTTATCAGGGTTATCCTCAGAGTGCACTGAAGTGGTCTACTCTGTCAGGATGAAAGTAAGCTGAAGCCATTGTTCTCAACTGGAAAAAAGGTAATGCCTCATCTAGGGTAAGTTCAAGTAACTTATTCATGATTGATGGTAAAATGGAGCATAAGATGTAAAGAAGAATTGAGGAGTCATCTGTAGTAACATTGGATTTGCTTCGGCCTGCTGTTGTGAATGAGAGCTGAGGTCAAAAGTGAGGCTCTAGATTTATTGGTATATCTTCTTTCCATCTCTCAGCTATTATCATAAGCTGATCGGATAATACTGAATACAGAATACAGAATAATAAAAATCACTGCATTCAGAGAGCTGGTGGACCGCTTTGTGACATGGTGTGGAAACAATTGTCCTACCTTGAATGTGAACAAAACAAAGGAGAAAACTGTAGATTTAAAAAGAAACAGGGATAAGTCAAACAATGTTTCCATCATGGGAGAAGAAGTGGAGGTGGCTGAGGAGTATAAATACCTCAGAGTTCACCTGGACAACAGACTGGACTGGAGACTGAACAGCAGTGAAGTCATCTACAAGAAGGGACAGAGCAGACTGTACTTCTTGAGGAAGCTTAGGTCCTTCAAGGTTTGCAGCAAGATGCTTCAAATCTTCTACAAGTCTGTTGTGGAGAGTGTAATCTCTTCAGCCATCATCTGTTGGGATAGCAGCATCAGAGCCAGGGACTTAAAAAGGCTAAACAACCTGATAAAGAAGGCTGGTTCTGTTCTTGGCACTACTGTGGAACATCTGGAGATGATGATACAAAGAAGGATTGTTCATAAAGTCAAACAAATTATGGACAACCCTGAGCCTCCTCTTCGTGAGACTGTCAACAACAGAGTGTCTTCAGTCGGAATCTGACGTATCTTGCAGTTTCACTGCAACACAGACTGCTACAGGAAATTCTTCCTGCCCACAGCTATCATGATCAACAACAACTCCTTAAAGAATTAATGGTATGAGCTACAACAACACTTAATTTCCCTCTGAGATCAATTGAATTTGAATTGAATTGGATAAGCGGATCATAACTGAACAATCAAAGTACTAGATACCAGCGGCTAATATTATCTTCCTTCGTAAAGTTCTCAGGCACTGCCTGGATGAGGAACTCTATCTCCAAGCCATAGAGGAAAGGTTCAACAGAACTCCCTTTGGAGATTTTATTGGCTGATTCTACAAAGAGGACAACTAAGGCAGACCTTGCAGGAAGAACTACTGTGTAAACATCCAGTTCAGTCTGGAAACAGCCTGGGATCCTACAAAAAGGCTTGGAGACTGTTGCTAGGAGATGAATGTCTAAGATTCCAACCAAGGATTGTTTACCTCCATTATCCTAAATGAGAAAAATACATTGGATGGATGGATGGATGGATGGATGGATGGATGGATGGATGGATGGATGGATGGATGGATGGATGGATGGATGGATGGATGGATGGATGGATAGATAGATAGATAGATAGATAGATAGATGGATAGATGGATAGATAGATAGATAGATAGATAGATAGATAGATAGATAGATAGATAGATAGATAGATAGATAGATAGAAGGATGATCCTCGTTACCCTGGTGACACTCAGGTTTATTGGTCTTTGAATCTTGGTGACTTATTGAACATTGTAGCATTTCTAAGAGTTGTTTTTCTGAGGTTAGTAACATGATCTCTACAGGTTATCTACACATGTTCTGATTTTCATTCAAAACAGCTCCCCCTTCCAAGTCAACCTCCAGGTTATTTTTGATATTTTAACAAATGTAGCTAGATACAATCTATCTGGTCCTTTCATCAATTAGACGTTCTTATATACTCTTGTTATAAAAGCACTTTAGCTGAGTCAAAAATATATATCTTCGCAATATGTTCAGAGAAAGACTGTTTTCTTAAAATTTCAGTAGAAACAAACTTTCTTGAATAGTTTTGTTTCACTTATTTGTCTCATTGTTAAGTCACATTGGTTTATGAAAGCCAATTTTTGCAATGAGAAATGAATGCTCAACACTAAGATCGTCATGCTTTTTCCTTTAATGGGTGTCTTTGGATTAAGAAATAAAAATGTGACCTTGAAAAGCGCCTCGCTGCTCATGTGTTCTTTGTATATTTGGTAATCTGCTTGTTTGACTCCAGGTCTGAGTACACATGATGACGTAAAGGAGTGTCAGTGAGCTGCTTTTTATTTTCTGCTGTGAGTCACACCCTGGAAAACCTTCAAAGCGAGCATGCCTGGTGAGAGGACGGAGAGAATGAACAGCAGTTAGTGAGTGAATGAATGCATAAAGAAATTTCATTGAGCATTGAGCACCAATATTATCTGATAAATTGTGACATGGGAGATTGTTGATGCTGTTATCACCAATCAACTTCCCCCCTGAACCTTGTTGCGTTATTTAATGTCACTGCTCATGGCCAAAGGTTTTTGGTGGAAAAAATATTTGTCTTGATTTAAATTTTTTTTGATGATTTCACAAGTTTAAAATGGTAATTACATATCATTGCCATGAAATGTTTTATGAGCAAATGCCTCAGATATTTGCAAAGAATCATATATTTTTACATTCCGTCAGTCAGTTGGACTAAACTTTTCCTGTTTAAGGTCAGGCTTACCAGATTTTCACAAAAAAGAATTAAAAAGGGACATTTTGTCAAAGAATTTTATTTGTTTCATTTTTTCAAATTCAGAGATTAACATCCACTAAGATTACCACCCCTTTAAAGAATTTAGGAAAGCCCTAATTCTAAGATTCTGATTGGTTATTGGAGAACATCTGAGTTAATTGGAGGCTTACCTGTAAATGTATTTAAGACAAAACACCTCAAACACAGTTCTTTCGTTTTGAAATCTGGAAAAATGAAAAGTACTCAACCAAGATTTCAGGAAGAAAAGAGACTCCACATTTCGTAAAGATGACAACACATTATCTAATGCCGGCCAAAAAACTCCAAAAAGCAAACAAAACCAAGCTCCAACTGAGAGAATCTACCATTTTCTTTACCTATCCTTGTCTCTCTCAGTCCCATTATTCTTTGTGTTTGCGGAATATCTTTAAGAAAATGTTGACATAAAATATTCTTTCTTTCAAAGTGACAAACGAACACACACTTTTTTTATGTAAGGAGAAACATACAATTCCCATACATTTTTAGGTAGTATGAAAAGTCAAGAAAAGGTTGAGGAATCGGGAGTCACACAAAACCTGGCAGACACATGTCTAAACCTTCATTTTTAAATGTAAAACAAAGATCTGAGAATGTCAAGTTGTTGATTTATGGAGTAAGAAAAGTGAAATATGCTTTTCATAAGGTTAATGGGACATTTCACTACTTTGGTTCCAAGATTTACTATTTGCCAAGTAGTTTTTAGAGCTCCAGCCAAGTCCTCAGGGGTTTTCTTGAGTTAATCAATCACAAAAACACAAAAAATATATAGCCATCAAGCTCTTTTATCATATTAGAAAATTGATCAGTTAAAAGTTTAAATAACTTATTTTTATGACAAGAACACATGCATTTTCAATTACTGTAATAGGTAAGACCTGAAATATACTGTACAACACCAAGACTGGGACTTTATAGGATCAGGGTGAGGCGTGCTGATGAAACACAAACTAACACAAATGTGGGAAGTGAAAAGGAAAAGATACACAGTTTTATACATGTTTTAGAAATACATATGTGTGGTGTGCATTTGATGGCAGCAACACATAAAACTATTTTGGCTGTTTTCAGGGACATTTTAGCCCATTCTTCTTTTCAAAGTAGTCTGGTTGGACAGAGATTGCCTGTGAAAGTAAATGTTCAAGTCCTCCCACAGATTATCAAGTTGGTGTAGATCTGAACTTTTACTGGGCCATTCTAACATTCTAAACAATCCTGTTGTAGTTCTGAAATATATTTATGGTTGCTCTGCTGCTGGAAGGTGAACCTCCGGCCCATACTCAAGGATTTTTGCAGCCTCTAACTAAGGTTTTGTTCTAGAATTGCCCTCTAATTAGCTCCATCAACTCTGACCATCTTCCCTCTCCACACATCAACCTCACTCAGTAGTCGAGTTGTAAAAAAATTTCAGGAGGGATGGTCATTTCTTTGGCCTATTAAAAAAAATCTGGATTTTAATTTTAACAGAAGGTGGTATTTATAGAGTATTTTGTATCGCCGAATTGGCCGGAATGTTACGGAACTACAACTGAATAGCCTGCATTAGAATTAAACAAGATCGGGTGAAATGGAGGCTTTATAAACTCAGCAAAAAAAGAAACGTCCTCTGACTTTCAACTGTTTTTACTTTCAGTAAACTTAATGTATGTAAATATTTGTATGAACACTGAAAGAGTCAACACCATAAGACATAAACTAAAAATGTTTCACAGACATGTGACTAACAGAAATAACATAATGTGTCCTTGAATGAAGGGAGGCTCAAAATCAAAAGTACCAGTCAGTATCTGGTGTGGCCACCAGCTGCTTGAAGTACTGCAGTGCATTTCCTCCTCATGGACTGGACCAGATTTGTCAGTTCTTGCTGTGAGATGTTACCCCACTCTTCCACCAAGGCACTTGCAAGTTCCTGGACATGTCTGGGGCGAATGGCCCTAGCCCTCACCCTGCAATCCAACAGGTCCCAGACGTGCTCAATGGGATTGAGATCCGGACTCTTCGCTGGCCATGGCAGAACACTGACATTGCTGTCATGCAGAAACTCTTGCACAGAACGAGCACTATGGCTGGTGGCATTGTCCTGCTGGAGGATCATGTCCGGATGAGCATGCATAAAGGGTACCCCATGAGGGAGGAGGATGTCTTCCCTGTACCGCAAGGCATTGAGATTGCCTGCAATGACAACAAGCTCAGTCCGATGGTGATGTGATATACCACCCCAGACCATGACGGACCCCCCACCTCCAAATCGATCCCGCTCCAGGGTACAGGCCTCGGTGTACAGGCTTTCATTCAGCAAGAGCCCACAGCGTAGCACTCGCCGCACGTCACTGGAGAGTGGCATTAGTCGAACATAAAACATAAAGGGATGTTCGACTAATGCCACTCTCCAGTGACGTGCGGCGAGTGCTACGCTGTGGGCTCTTGCTGAATGAAGCTAGGACAGCCACTGATGTTTCTTCATTAGTGACAGTTTTCTTGCGTCCACATTTTGACAAATCCAACACTGAACCAGTTTCACGAAACTTAGCAAGCAGTTTGCTGACTGTAGCATGGGAGATGGGTGGTCTTGTAGGGTGTCTTGCATTGAAATCTGCTGCAATGACCCGGTTACTGTGTTCACCAGACATCAACACGATTTCGATCCGCTCCTCACGTGTTAACCTCTTCGACATGTCAATGGCTGTGAACAAAGAGAAACTTGTAAATAACTCATGAAAGAATAAAGTTACGTTGAAACCAAGCACACCATTGTTTTTCTTGTGACATTACCAATAAGTTTGATGTGTCACATGGCCCTCTTCCTATTGAAAAAACAAAAGTTGTATCCAAGATGGCCGACTTCTAAATGGCCACCATGGTCACCACCCATCTTAAGGAGTTTCCCCCCTCACATATCCTAATGTGCCAGAAACAGGACTTTGATATCACCTACCATTCTCATGTTATTACGGTGTATCCATATAAATGGCCCACCCTGTAAATTAATTAATACATCTTTTATTTTCATTTATATGCTCTTTTTCCACCCCTTTTTAACTAGGGGGACCACCACCTCAGTCTGCTAATCCAAGGGAACTGCTCCCGATTACCCAACACAGCCCCACAACATCCAGAGCCTTAACTAAGTATGGGTGAATTTTATCCACCCCCTAGGCCTTACCACTGAGCAGCTTTTTAACCACCTCATTGACCTCAGCTCCAGAGATTGGAGAGCCCGACCCAAAGTCCTCAGACTCTGCTTCCAGACTGGAAGGCATGCTGGTGAGATTAATGAGGTCTTAGAAGTACAGCCTACCTACCAACGATGTCATGAGTCGAGGTCAGCAGCACACCACCCCCAGTATAAACAGTGTTGGTGGTGCACTGCTTCCCCCTCCTGAAACGCTAGATGGCGGACCTGAGTAGCCTCGCGGTTGTTCTCCATGGAGTCACTAAACTCCTGCCATGCCTGAGTTTTTACCTTAACGACCATCCAAGCCTCATTCCTCTTGGCCTGCCCGTACGTATCAGCTGCTTCCGGGGTCCCAGAAGCCTAAAAGACCCAATAGGACTCCTTCAGTTTGACAACGTCCCTCACTGCCGGTGTCCACTGTTTGAGGGTTACAGCCATGACAGGCACTGGCCACCTTGTGGGCAAAGCTCCAGTCAGTCACCTCAACAATGGAGACAAGGAACATGACCCACACGGGCTCAATGTCCACCACCTCTGGACATGTTCAAAGCTCTGTCGGAGGCAAGAGCTGAAGCTCCTACTAAAAGGAGACTCTGCCAGATATTCCCAGCACATTTGAGTTTGCCAGGTCTGACAGGCATCCTCCCCCATCCAAAACATGCTGCCACAGATCAAATGAGACAACAACAAAGCGCATGGTTCAAATCGGTAGGGGGGGGGTTCTCATCCTTTGGTCCCAACCAAACCTCTTCTGGTCTCACTGTCATTGCCCATGTGAGCATTGCAGGTCTCTACCGGCAGAACAAGGAGTCCCCAGAAGGAGCACTCTCCAGCACCCTCTCCAAGGTCTCCGAAAAGGATTGGGTAATCTGATCTGCTATTTGGTGCATAAGCGTAAACAACAGTCAGGACCTGTCCCCCCCACCTGTAGACAGAGAGAAACTACCTTCTCGTTCACTGGGGTAAATTCCATTGTACAGTTAAGATGAGAAGCAACAAATATGCCCACCCCTACTGGGCACCTCTCAGCGGGGGCAACTCCAGTGTGGAGAAGCGTCTAACACCTCTCGAGGAGACTGGTTCAGAGCCAAAGCCTTGCATTGAGGCGAGTCAGATGATGTCCAATCGGAACCTCTCAACCTTGCACACCAGCTCAGGCTCCTTCCCCACTAGAGAAGTTCCACTTCCCGAGAGCCAGCTCCTGTCACCAAGGATTGGAACGTCAAGGTCCCTGCCTTCGGCTACCGCCCATGTCACAATGTACCCCACCCCTTTGGCCCCTCCTACAGCTGGTGAACTCATGAGAAGGGGCCGGCCACCAGGCGCTCGCCAACGTGCCCCACCTCCAGGCCTGGCTCCAGAAGGGAAACCCGATGACCTGGTGTCCCTCTGGATGAGGGAACACTGTGCCCAATGGTGCTGCAAGGCAAGGCAAGCCAAGGCAATTTATTATGTATACAACAAGGTAATTCAAGGTGCTATAAAGTAAAAACAGCAATAAAGCATAAAATACCCACAGAGCAAATGATACATAAAAATATTACTCAAAAGCAGACGTGAATAGAGGATAATGTAAAAACAGCAATAAATCATGAAATACACACAAATCATACGATAATAAAAACATTTCTCAAAGGCAGCTCTAAACATATGGGTTTTTAGCCTTGATTTAAAAGAACTTAGTGTTCCAGCAGCTTTGCACTTTATTTGTTCCAGATTCCAGGAGCATAGAAATTGAAAGCTGCTTCTCCATGTTTGATTCTAGTTCTAAGGTTTATTGAGTAGACTGGAATTACAGGACCTGTGTGGTCTGGGGGGTTGGTATAGTGACAACCTCCGTCAGGAGAGCGTTTGTGTTGGCAAAGGTGCTTGCTGTGTCTACAGTTATGATTGTATCCATGAAGACACTTAGCTTTCCAATTATATAAAATATGTATAGGTTCATAGAATTTAGAAGTCAGAAAATCGGTGGATTTAAATTAGGAAATGGGCTGGGCCCACCACCGGGCCCTCGGAACTTTAACGGGTTAGGAAGCTATTTAACTGCTGAAGCACAGTTTTTTCAATAATCTTACTGATGAATGGAAGATTAGAGATAAAGGGTCTTGGAGCTGTGCTTTTTCTGATCCCCCACCTAGGACCTGTTTGCCATTGGCGACCCTACTAGGGGCAAAAAGCCCCTGACAACTAAGCACCTAGGATCATCTGGACACTCAAACCCCTCCACCACAATAGGCCCAGGGAGGGCTGCCACCTTATTTCCAATATGGCTGAATTAAAATAATTCTGCAAAGAAGAGTGGGACAAAACCCCTCCACAGTGATGTAAAAGGCTCACTGATAGCTATAACAAATGATATAACGTCATTGCTGCCAAGGATGGCACAACCAGTTATTTAATTTATGGGGATATCACTTTTCACATAGTGTTGGTTTGGAAAGCTTCCCACTTTTCACATAAGGTATATTACCATTGTTAAACTGCAGTTTGTATTTACTCAGGAATTACTGGTCTAATTTTAAAATAAGTATCATGATCTAAAAGTTTAAGTGAAAAAAAGAAAAAACAGAAGAAATCTACAAGGGAGCTAATAATCTTTCACAGCAATGTGATCTCATGTAGGGAGCTCTTAGAGAAGGGGGAAACTTTCCTAAAGGCACTTACAGATACACATATTTCCTTGGATGTAAAGACTCTACTCACCCAGTCTCTGATTCTACCAGATAAAAGCTGCTCTGCGAGATGTGCTGGATGTGGTTTTCTCATCCCCTTGTGGTTGTTTAGCGTGATCTGGAATTGTTTTATTCAATGAATGGTTTCTCTTGGAAACGCACGGGGCTGTTCTGACATTCAAAACAGCCAAGGAAATTATTGGAAAACACACACGCACACACGCATACAGGGACCACAGAAGAAACTAATGCTAACCAGGAAATGTGGGGGGATGACAGTTTCTGGAAAACACATTGTGAGATTGGCCATGTATTTTTTTCTTACATAATTCTCCCACAGAACTATTGTGCATTGTAATCATAAAGTATCATGGCGAATGAGCGAGAAACTGGGCTTCACAGTACTCTGACTCCCTGGCTGCTTTCCTTTATTGATTTTTTTGCAAGCGAGCAGACCTTCACACTCCTCTGCCAAGTATTCCCTAATCACTTTAATAATCGGTCTGAGCCTTCAAGAAAGGATAATAAAACAGTCAACTCTCACTTTTTCACTTTTAGATAGGGATGCATAAATATACAACCAAACCCACTGCCAAGCTATAAACAACTGTTGCCATATATGATTCTTTAAGCACACACACACTTGTGCCTCTCTTGCTGCGGGATTCATAGCATGTGGTAGTGTTTAAAGCTGTCTTTAAGGCAAGAACTCAAAGCTTGCTCTGCTTCCTTGCGTGAATGTATGTGCATGTGTATGTTTGTGTGAGGGTTCCTGCTCTTCCTCCTCCTTAGATCCTCTACCCTGAAGTCTTTGCAAGGGCTCAATTTCTGTACATTCCTGAGTAAAGTAGAAAGCAGATATCCCAGGAGGAGCCCTGTTTTATAACAAACACTATCCCCGGCCTCTATATTAAAAGCACCCGCTCCCAGTAAAAAGCTGGATAAACCCAGATGCAAGAAGCCCTCTGCACCCCTTGTTGACAAGGCATAGGGTTGCTTTGAGGTATGCAGAGCAGGGTTCAGAAATGTTGGTAATAAACTGATTTACACCTATTTATCATTTTGCTTGAAATACAGTAGCTTGTACGGTAAATGTACTTATTCCACTTGAATTGTTTCACATTTTGGCATGTTGCAGGCACAGACTTTGAGGGTATTCAATCCCCCTGAGTCAATACTTTGTACTTTGACCTACCCTTTGTTACAGTTGCAGTCTTTGAGGTATTTTGGTATCAGGTTTGCACCTCCAGAGACACTTTTGCCCATTTTTCTTTGCAAAATAGCTCAATCTATTTTAATCAGATTGGCCTCTCTGGTGCGGTTCAGAAATGGTTCACATCCTATCTCACAGACATGACTTTTATGGTAAGTTTGGATACCTACTACTCTAAGGTCCACACAATTACATGTGGTGTGCCCCAGGGTTCAATTTTAGGCCCAGTGCTTTTTACCCGTTATATGCTCCCTCATGGCATAAAACTGAAGTTTTAGTCATCGGTCCAGAGGCTCAGAGAGAGACACTTTTGCCAAAACTACAATCACTGTCTTTTAATCCTTCTTTACAAGTGAAGTACCTGGGCGTGATTTTTGAGTCTGAGCTGACTTTTATCCCTCACATAAAAACATGGCTAAAATAGGTTTTTATCATCTAAAGAACATCACCAGAGTCCATCCTATTCTCTCTCGGCCCAACATGAAGACACTGATGCATGCTTTTATCACCAGTACGATTGATTACTGTAATGCACTGCTTTCTGGTCTTCCCAAAAAGAGTATCTCAGGTTTACAACTTGTTCAAAATTCAGCAGCATTTGTCCTGACGAAGACCAGGAGGTGGGAGCACATTTCACCTGTCTTAAATTCAATGTATTGGCTACCTGCATGTTTTAGGATTTATTTTAAGGGTCTTTTAATGGTTTTTAAGTGTCCTAATGGTCTTGGGCCTTCTTATCCTTCAGAACAGCTTTTACCATATGAACCTTATATGAATAGGAATCTTCCTGCCAGTGTTTCTTCTATGGGAGCCCTCTGCCTCGGGAGCAGTGGTCGGCTGTGGCTGCCTGGGTGCTCTCCAGGTAGCACTTGGGTGGAGGTGAGGTTCTCGGCCTTGCCTCCTCTGGGCGCCCTGTGGGCCTCAGCTGCTGCGGTTGACCTACTGCCGCCGGCGCAGATGGCTCCCTTGATGGCGTTTCCTTACCTGACCCATCTGGACTTGGCCCATTGTCCTTTTCATGTCCCTTTTATTGTTGTTTTTAAGTGTTTGTGTACATGGGAGTTGGGTTGGGGAAGGGGGTTTAACTGTGATCATGCTTTTAAATCTGTGGGTGAGGTATGGTAATATGGTTTATGTTGGGGTAATTTTAATCTGTAAAGCCCTTTGAGTTGCATTTCCTGTATGAAAAGTGCTTTATAAATAAAATTTGATTGATTGATTGATTGATCTCAATTTCTGAACTTTGAGTGGGCCATGCTTTGATCTGTACCATCACATTACAGCTTTGGCTGTATATTTAGTGTTGTTGTCCTGCTAGAAGCTGAACCTCCAGCCAATAGTCTAATGTTTGCCAGACTTTGTGAAGTTAGATTTCCAAAACAAATGTAAGCCAAATATTTTTTTTCTTCTAGAGTCATCTTCCCGGTGTACCCTCTTCCATATATTTGCTGTGCCCCCTACAAGGTTTGTCAGAAACCTTTAATGGAAATTCCTATAGCTTTCCTCCAGCAATGACTTTCTTTTTGGAACTCTTCATTGAAGGATATGTGATGTGTAACAGAAGTACTTTTCCTCTTGACAGATTGTTCCACCTGAGCGTGTGGATATCTGCAGCCCCTCAAGAGTTACCATGAGCATCTTGGCTGCTTCCAATTAATGCTCTCCATGTCTGACTTGTCAGTGTAGATGGATGGACAGGTTTTAGAAGGTCTGTAGATATCAGATACTCCTTCCAGGTTTGAATGATTGATAAAACAGTGCTCTGTGAGATGTCAAAGATGTTGGAATTTCTAGAATAATATTTGTAAAAAACCTTGAAACCATGGATCATTTTCTTTCTGCATAACAAGTATGCACTTCTTTGTGTGAGTCTTTGACAATAAAACCCCCAGAAATAGAATGAGGTTTCTTGCTGTACGTGGCAAAATGTGAAAAAGGTCAACAGGTGTGAATACTTTTCCAAGAAACTGTATGTGATGAAGAGGGACTGTTTGATATTTCCTTGGAACCTTTTAAAGGCGAAGAAATTTGAAACGACGACTTGTCTTGCGCTGAAACATTTGTTGAGAACATTCATCTTTTTTTGGCAGTACTCACAGCAAGTTCGTTTTTGTGCAAGAAAAGTGAAGTAATGGAGATGAGTCGTGCAGATTTGGAGCAGCAGATTGAATTTAACGGAGACTTTTAATAGAGATCAGATTTCTTGGATGAAGCTGAGGTTTAGCCTGGCCAGCCTGACACAAAAGAGGCTTGTTTATTCTTAGGCGTAAGGGTATAATGCTTCCCCAATCTTCACTATATTCTATAACATTTTCAACATTTTTTTTGCTGCCATCACATCATGCAAATACTAGGAAGTAACGCATGTCAGAAACCAGAAAATCTTTCTTTATTGGTCCCTTGCAAAATACTAAAATCTGGGTGCTGCAGAAAAAGTTACAAATGCAGGAAGCTGGTTAATTTAAGGCTTTATCACCACACACGACAAACAGAGTACCAAGTAGAAGCCCAACAGATTTACTTTCACAAGCGGAGCAGTACAGCTTTTGCTATAGTACTCCACTTGATTTATGTGTGAAAAATCTTTATTATGAATTGTTGGGGTTTTTATTTCCTGATGTTATGGACACGGAGACGGAAAATTAAGGAGAAGAAAGAAAGAAGATGAAGAAGAGAGGTAGGAAACAAAATGTCATGAGAGAGGGTGAGTTGAAAATACAAGAGAGGAAGGGGAACAAAGAAAACACAGGAAAACATTGAAGTCTGCCTCCATACCCACAGGACGGCAGAGAGAGGGGGAAAAACAAAACACGAAAAAGGAACATCGACAAACCCAACCAAACATTGTGAACTTAAGAATTACACAACCACATCACACAAAAATAGATATAAAAATACAACAACAATGTCACAGAAAAACTCATGGTACCGATTAATCAAGCTCTAGTAATGATAACCTCAGCCCAAGAATATATCCTTAAACACCAGAGACCCCACATCTATGTGTGTGTGTTAGCATGCTGGTGCATATAAGGTTTCTCCATAAGAGTGTTCGATAGTTGGTGTGAGAAGACATCAATCCGTCCCCCAGGAATCGATGCAGACATGAAGGAGATCGGAGCAAAGACGTCCAAAGGACTGCCAGAGTCCCAGGCGGACCCGGCCGGGGCCGACCGCATCCCCCAAGAGAGGAGCAAAGGAGAACCCCAGCGGAACATGGTAATGACTCTTAATACAAGCCTAGTTTATACTTCTCAGTCAACAGGGGTGCAGAGAAACACAGCGCAAGCACTCTACAGCAGGCCCACAGAGGGTAATGGAGACATGCCTTATTTTTTTAAATGTCCGTCGAAAGCTACGGAAAGAGAGAGAGCCAGTGATTGGTCAGCACACCACTTCCTTTAAGTTCGTCAATGGCACCGCCATTTCCAAAAAACCTGAGTACTGAAGATATCTAGCAGCAGGCATGGAGGAGATAGAAGAATGTCTTCTGAAGAAGTCTGAAGATATGAACATATATACAACCCTTTACTGAAAGACCTCAAAGATGTGCTTCAATTTGTGGAAGGAAATCACCCCCAGTTGTCCTGGTGGGAAATTGCTTTCCAAGACTTCCCAGGCAACGGAGAAGTCTGAAAGGAAAATTTCTTGTGTGCGTGCCTGTGTAAACTTGCTGACCGAGAAGTATAAACTAGGCTTTAATACGAGAGCCATAAACCATGCCAGCACTACTCAGTGCATGCAGCCACACCTCATACTGTACGTACCATTAAGTTATCCTAGAATTAAGGCAATCAAAATTAACACAATAATGCAGGTTGATTAATTCGTAGAATTAACAAGATTACTTTTTTTAACGCATGGATGCATGCACAGAATGACCCGTCCTGTTCATCTCACAATTCAACCTGTGTGACATTCAATGCTTGTCAGGTAAACAGCATGGCAGACCCGAATCCATAGTTCCATGTGAACATTGCAGGCCGCATAGAGGGATTATCGGTCTACTTCACTCTCTCCTCTACTGCACGTCATCTGCAGAAAGAGATGCAATTATGTCTTGTTTTGCTGTTGGTTGCACAACTCGCTTTGATAAAAACAACAAAACACTCAAGTTCTACAAAATTCCATCGACTCACACCCTTTTCAAGGCAAAAAGAATACTTATTTGACCAGAAGAAGTGACTGGAATGAGCAGATGATTAAAAAAGGTCAACAATCTGCAGCGATCCCTTCACATTAAGTAAGCCTCCTCAGCTAACAAACAAGCTAATATCTATAACCAACACTGCAACTGCAAGATAACCATAAATAATAAAATGAACTGAAGCTATTTGCATGCGCATCTGCTGTGTTGATAAACAAATAATCCCTCTATTGTTCAGAAGAAACTGTCAGCTTTACATTCAGAAAATGTCAACCAGTTAGTTTGCCTTAGCAATTGGCTAACATATGAAAAGATTAAAAGGGCCATGTGTAAATGTAATAGTGGAATTCAAAACAAAGGTTCCATGCATCTTCCATGTATTTCCTTAAAAAAGGAAATAAAAAGAAAGTTTTGTTCTATATTTACACAAAACATTTTACTTTTTCTTTAATATGTAGGAATGTTGATTAATCGTGATTAATCGTAATTAATTCACAGCTACCCTGTGATTAAAAAAAATTTATCGTTTGACTGCCCTACCTAAAATAAAGACTTTTTGCATAAATATACAATATCGACCTGACCCAACTGAGTAATCAGAGAAGAAGAGCATTGGTCTTTCTCTGTAGATGTTTTTTCTGAGGCAGGATTTGGTTTACTAGTCCATTAAAAGGGGATATTTTTCAAGAAATCCTGGTAAGGTTACGATTCATCTTCCAACATGAAAATGACCCGAAACACACAGCCAAGATAAGAAAGAAGTGGCTTCAGGAACAGTCTGTAATGCCTCCTTTCCACTGAACAGTACAGCATTGAGGTCCGGTGCGGTATTGTTAAAGCAGCCCATACAACTTCCGGTACCGCACCATTCCTGGGCCACATTCAGTTGTAGGTCCATAAGACAATGTTACGGTACAGTTAGGGTGGGGCTACTGGCATCACACAACTCAGTCTATTGAATGAGGGACAGAAAACGTCACTGCTTGCGACAAGCACGAGACATACTGGTCCATCATGTTTGTTGTCACACTAGTATGACGCCACAATAGGCATTTGGATTTAGCCCCGCCTGCTCAGTGAGAGTTCAACTGGCGGTGGAAACGCTCTCCTGAATACGTCGGACTATAAAAATACCGTACCCATGTCACACAGCTCAATGGAAATGAGGCATAAATGTATCCAAAGGGATCCATCCAGAGCCTAAACTAAATCCAATAGAACATTTCTGGAAACACTTAAAAATGTGTCTACAGAGGCTGACCATCCGACCAGATTGAGTCTGTGAGGATCTGTAGAGACGATATGTCAAGCTGGTGAAGACATACCCAAGAAGACTTAAGGATCTTTTACTGCCAGAGGTAAAGGTGGGTAGTAACTAATTATAGTTACTCAGTTCCATATACTTTAGTAGCATTTTAAAGAATGAACTTCCAAGAGTAGTTTTGGTGCAGCGTACTTTTTACTTTTACTTGAATATTATCATTTTGTAGTAACACTACTCTTACTTGAATACAGTCACAGTGAATACCTATGAACATGTAACTGTTTTTGGATTTGAAATAAGTTATAAAAATGTACGTTTTTTTTATTACATTTTCTCACGTTGTCATTGCTGGATTTATTGTACAGAAATGTATTTCTTCTTCATACCAGTTGTCAAGCATGGTAGTGGAAGGGTGATGATTTGGGAATGTTTTACTGCAGTAACAGAGTTGACCATGAACTCTTCTTGAAAACAAAACTTTCTGCAGTCAAATGTGTTGCCATCTGTTAACCTCAACAGCTGAAGTTCGGCCCAAAGCGGGTTTTCAGCAGGACAATACAACAGGAAACACAGCTGCAAATCTACAGCAGAATGACAGGAAAAGTAAAATCTCAAGCTGTTGCAATGATACAGTCAAAGTCCAGACCAAATTCTTGTTGAAACTGCAGAAAAATATCGGGAAACCTCAATAAACTAAAGCAATGCTAAAAAGGAAATAAGGTCATTTTTGTTTGCATGGAGTTTTCAATATGATCATCATAACCAGGCTTTCACTATGGCCACCGTACACACCTCATGATATAGAAATACCCTGCATGTGTAAAAAAAAAAGGATCATCTACAACATATTCAGTGAGAAAAGAATGAATTCCAGGTTTTTGGAATAAGTGGTTTCATCCAGCTAACAACCTGCTAGATTCTGCCCAGAACAGTTGATGAGCTGCTGGAAGGGTTCTGGTGATGGTCCTTTGAGCTTTCATCGGGACATTAAAAGGGTTTTGGAACTTTAATTTTACCCATTTAAAAAGTGGAAACACTGTTAGGTAAAACAAGAGCCTGTCTGTATGCTGGAACAGCTAATGGAAGCAGATTGATGGTAGAGACAAAGCTCTCAAAGATCTCATTGAAAGCATGGAGGAAGGAGGGGTGTAGCAGCTCTTTACTCCCTTTAATCAGGCTGATTTTCTAAGAAGCCACATCCCAGCAATGAAACTGGTCATTTCACTCTGATCTAACAAGCTGAAAGCTCCCACAAACAACCACTTACTCAGTCTGTGTGTTTCTGAGATGTGTTTATGGATATGAATTTAGTAAATCATTGTAAAGTTGTAAAGCTGAGTTTTTGTTTTCATTAAGTTTAGGCTGGTCTTATTTGGCCGGCAAAGAAGGCTGAGAGAGGGAGCCATGATGAGATTGCATATCTGTTACAGACCCTCCAATGCAAACAAACAGCTGGCCGGGCACACCACTAAAGCAATAACATGAAAAAGATCCAACTGACCTGCTGCAAGAGTTGAATGTGTCAGTGTGGGATCAGTCTGAAGGCTCTGCCAGCTCAGGAGATACATGGGAAGATGAAAGCTGGGGAAAATGGAAAAGAGAGCCTCATTGAGGGTCATATTACTAAGAGACAGTTCTTTGAAAATTTTGCTTCTTACACATTTCTTCTCTTTTTGTGTTTTTTTTGTCACACATTTTACACTACTATCGGAGAACGTCAGTAAATAATACAATTTACTCTGATCAATCATTTTCTTCCAATTTCATGGAACACACCCAGACCTGATCATACCAGACCTGTTGGATACAGAAGTACATTGAACAGATTCTGTTTTACAGCACAAAGTTGTCAGGAGTCTGGGGTGTTTGTGTTTTGTTTGTCCGTCTTTGTTTTCTTCTTCCCGGTGATCTTCACCAGGGCGCCCAGACAGAGACTTGGACCTGTCCATCATCGCTGGAGGGCGGAGTCGTGTACACCCGGAACTCATTGAGCCTCATTAGCCTATAGTTAGCACATTCAAATCCTAGATTCAAGATTAAAAGTCAAGAACATCTTTTCCAATTCTAGCATGGAAACAAAACAATGCAGTTCAGTTTAGTTTATCGTGGCAATTAGTAAAAAGTTTTCTATTTGCAATCATTTGGGTTTCCTAATTGCATCGAGTCAATACACCCCCTAATTAAATTCCCTCAGTAAAAAAATCATTCCCTGCAAGTTATCGCAAACTCTGGATGGCGGCTGTTGTCGCCAAACGAGGCACGACCAGTTATTAGGTTTTCTTTTTTTCTGTCTTATTTTTCCACGTTTTCTGTAAAGGAAAAACCATTCTCTTAATCCACGTTTAAACCTTTGATCTAAATTCTAAATTGTAAAAATCTTAGAATTTAGGATATAAATCGCAACATAATGAACGAAACAGGAAGTCCTTTTAATTTTTATCATTTCAGCCGGAAGTGTCTAAGTAATGACACGGTTAGCTTAAAAGTGAGAGAATGTCAAAAGTATTTTGTTTGCTAAATGATCCAAAGTCAATCAGTACAGTGTTTAGTTGGAGAGACATCTATGCGCTCATTATTATATAAAGCTACAGCTAACATGAACAGATTATTATGAGCCACTATTGTGCCATAAATCTCTGAAGTCACTGGCTAAGCAAGGCAAATTAATTTGTAAAGCACACTTTTGGCAAGAAGGCAATTCTAATTGCTTTACATGATTTGGGGGGGATAAATAAAAGCAACAATAAAACAACAATAAAAACAGCAAAAACACAACATCGAAGACAAAAAGAACATTGAAACATACTATTGTTATGACATTCCAGTTATTATTAATCAATTAATTAAAAGGAAGCTCAAAACATATTGGTTTTTAACTTTGATTTAAAGGAACCGTGTTTCAGCAGCTTTGCAGTTGTCTGGAAGTTTGTTCCAGATAAAAGATGCATAGAAACTGAAAGCTGCTTCTCCATGTTTGGTTCTGATTATAGGGATGTTAAGTAGACTGGAATTTGAGTACCTGAGTGGTCTGGTGGGTTGGTATAGTGACAACAGATCTCCAACAAACTTTGGTGCTAAGCCATTCAATGATTTATAAACTTTTTTTTTCTTTTTTTTTATCCCACGGTTTTTTCCCATTTTTTTATCACCCAGTGCTCCTACCTAGTTCCAGTCCTGGGGTTCATCTTTCCCTCTGCCAGCCCCAGGAGGGCCCTGCACTGAAACCCAAGCCTCCTTCATGCTTGGGGAGTGAGCAGGCCCTTCTTTTCACCTGATGGGGCGGAGTTTCCCCGGGTGGACATAGCGCGTGGAAGGATCACGTTATTCCAGCTAGATCCTCCCCAACCCTTCAGGTGCCCCGGCCGGCCAGGAGGAGGCAGTATATAGCCCCAGGACTAGTGCATGTTTTTTGTGGGAGTAGCTCACATTAGCTGCTCAAGGGAACACGAGGAGAACATGCAAACTCCACACAGAAAGGCCCTTTCGCCAACCCCACCCAGGGTGTGGGTGCCGATGATGCGGGGGAACAAACACACCCTCAGCACCCACAGCGTCCCCGGTGGTAATTTAACCCAGGACCTTCTAGCTGTGAGGTGAGCTGCTCTACCTTCAAGTATTTGGAAGTCTAGCTACAGGGAGCCAGTATAAGGACTTTGGAACTGGTTTAAGGTGCTCTACTTTCTTGGTTCCAGTGAGAACGCAAGCAGCAGCGCTCTGGATCAGCTGCAGTTGACTGATTGACTTTTTATGCAGACTTGTAAAGACGCTGTTGCATTATTCAACCTGACTATAAAGATAAATTAATGGATGAGTTTTTCGAGGCCCTGTTGCAACATCAGTCCTTTAATCCAAGAAGTGTTCTTCAGGTGATAGAAAGCTCATCTTTTCACAATAAAACATATACAACAGCTGCAGACTGTAGCTCACAAACCAGCTTCTTTTAACTCTTCATTACACGAGCTAAAAACTGCTACTAAGACCCGAGTTTAAGACCAAGAGTCTAAGTCAAGTGTTTAGGGTAGAAGTCTAAGTCGAGTGTGTAGTCTTTTATTTTTGCGACTCGAGTTGGAGTCTTAAACTGGAGTTGCCATCTCTTGATTACGTAATGAATTATTATTATATTTATTTTTTACAGTTATTAGGTTTTACTCTTACACATAGAGCCCGGTTGGTTCGGACAGCTTTTTTTCCCTACTAAATGAAATCATTTTTTAAAAAGCATTCTTTATTTAATAATGTTTGCGTGATAATAACATTTGCAAAACAGAATAAATATGTAATGGTTTAATGCTTCTCTTTACTGCACTGTATGTAAAATAAGCTACATTTGACGCAGAAAGAGGTTTGCTACCAACACAAAGTTCCATTGTGTATCTGCCAGGGATCTGACTGTGTCTAATGCTTCGCTCTGACTGTGTCATCTGGACAACATGTAGAAAGTTTAAACCCAATTACAGATATAAGACTGGCACGGTCTAACATCTTAGTTAATTTAATCATGTTTGTGCCACTGTGCTATTATATTATTACATTTATGCATGTAACTATCAGAGATTTGTCTGTTCTTGACTCTATAAAGGTTAAACGAACATAAATGTTCATAGTGTTGTAAAGACAGTTTTTACAACAGGAAAAATAAGTGACCAGCTACACAACACCAGATTGAAACCAGTATGGAAGGTCTACAGTAAAAAGCTCCACGAGTGGCTCATAAACGCAGCTACGGACGTAAACTGCTTCAGGTCGAGATATTTAGTTTCCAGAACCAGGGTGGAACACAGCGGCTGCCAGCAACAGGAATAATGGATCTGCTTCAGTTTGTTAGCGAGCTGGGTACCAGGCTAAGGGCCCTGTCACCTCGAGCTGGAAATCTAAGTGACGAAGGAGGTCACTGGTTCAAATCTCAGGTTATTGAGGAACACACACGGATAAACGGTTAATCAGTCAATAAAATGTTCTGTGGCAATGGTTGCAACTAACAAAAGTAATGACACAACAGTTGCTCCTTGTTTTACATGCTTGTGCCACTTTGACTGTGAAGTAAAAGTTTATTGTCAATAACTTTAAAAGTTGCTTGCTAACTTCAAATTCAAATGGTTATCTTGCAGCAATCCTTTGAAAAAGCCGCAGTCAGACGGTTTCCTGTTATGCCATATTAGCTAACTTATGTAAAACAGATTTTAGCACCTAAATATAAGGAAATTAAGCCCAATTTGTAAAACATGAAGACGCATTAAGAGTGTGAAGTGTGTGTGTTGTCACAATACATCTTGCTACATACATTTGAAAACATATTTTCATATGACAGTGTTAAGAAAACGCCCAACAGTCGGACCTTACCGGCCTGTTTCAATATTGTCAAACAAAGAATGTATATTAAACGGACATTATGATCAATCTGCTTCTCCTCTAACCTTGCAAAAAGATTGCCATTTAAAAAATATGTACAGTAGGTTGGTCTTATTTTGATGTCCTGTAGGAAATTCATGGGCAGATCTGAAAAGGCCAGTGTGAGCGAAGCAGCCTGCAAAAGTAACTCACACCAGGTCTTTTAGGAGGAATGGGTCAGAATGCCAGCAAATTATTGTATGAAGTTTGTGGAAGGAAACCGAAAGCGTTTGACCCAAGTCATCCAACTAAAATACAGCTGTATGTGTGCCCTGGCGTCACTGTCTTCATTCGTCCTTTCTTTCATGTTAGAAGAATTTCCCGACCATCTTTGTTTAAACAGTTAAAGCTCTTTGCACTCTATATCAGTGCCTCCAAGTGCCCAAATAGATTACTCAAAAGACAAGACCAACTATTGCCATTCATTCAGCGTAGCACAAGAATAAGTAATGTTAATATCCAATCATTGCTCAATGTTGCATTTACACAAATTAGATGCAGAAGATGCAGTATGTGGAGCATCTCTAAGTTGTAATTCTCATGCCAAGAAATCTGTCGACATGTTCAAAAAATCCGTAGCAGTCTTGCTTAGCTCTTTAAACCTAACAGCATTGTCGTGAACTCACCTTAATGCATATCCCACACTAGTGGTCAGAGTTATGCCGAATTATGCTTAATTGAGCAAATTATCGTACTAAATACCTAAATTGATATCTATTGTATTTGCTTTATTCAAAATACCAACCTTTATGTAATTTAGAAGCACTTTGACAGCAAAAAGAATATATATACACTACCGTTCAAAAGTTTGGGGTCACATTGAAATGTCCTTATTTTTGAAGGAAAAGCACTGTACTTTTCAATGAAGATAACTTTAAACTAGTCTTAACTTTAAAGAAATACACTCTATACATTGCTAATGTGGTAAATGACTATTCTAGCTGCAAATGTCTGGTTTTTGGTGCAATATCTACATAGGTGTATAGAGGCCCATTTCCAGCAACTATCACTCCAGTGTTCTAATGGTACAATGTGTTTGCTCATTGGCTCAGAAGGCTAATTGATGATTAGAAAACCCTTGTACAATCATGTTCACACATCTGAAAACAGTTTAGCTCGGTACAGAAGCTACAAAACTGACCTTCCTTTGAGCAGATTGAGTTTCTGGAGCATCACATTTGTGGGGTCAATTAAACGCTCAAAATGGCCAGAAAAAGAGAACTTTCATCTGAAACTCGACAGTCTATTCTTGTTCTTAGAAATGAAGGCTATTCCATGCGAGAAATTGCTAAGAAATTGAAGATTTCCTACAACGGTGTGTACTACTCCCTTCAGAGGACAGCACAAACAGGCTCTAACCAGAGTAGAAAAAGAAGTGGGAGGCCGCGTTGCACAACTGAGCAAGAAGATAAGTACATTAGAGTCTCTAGTTTGAGAAACAGACGCCTCACAGGTCCCCAACTGGCATCTTCATTAAATAGTACCCGCAAAACACCAGTGTCAACATCTACAGTGAAGAGGCGGCTGCGGGATTCTGGGCTTCAGGGCAGAGTGGCAAAGAAAAAGCCATATCTGAGACTGGCCAATAAAAGAAAAAGATTAAG
Organism: Valencia hispanica; assembly: GCA_963556495.2. Taxonomy (NCBI): domain Eukaryota; kingdom Metazoa; phylum Chordata; class Actinopteri; order Cyprinodontiformes; family Valenciidae; genus Valencia; species Valencia hispanica. Next base: position 12,526,706 of record OY747709.1, on the reverse strand, counting down.
ATGGGCAAAAGAACACAGACATTGGACAGAGGAAGACTGGAAAAAAGTGTTGTGGACGGATGAATCCAAGTTTGAGGTGTTTGGATCACAACGAAGAACGTTTGTGAGACGCAGAACAACTGAAAAGATGCTGGAAGAATGCCTGACGCCATCTGTTAAGCATGGTGGAGGTAATGTGATGCTTTGGTGCTGGTAAGGTGGGAGATTTGTACAGGGTAAAAGGGATTCTGAATAAGGAAGGCTATCACTCCATTTTGCAACGCCATGCCATACCCAGTGGACAGCGCTTGATTAGAGCCAATTTCATCCTACAACAGGACAATGACCCAAAACACACCTCCAAATTGTGCAAGAACTATTTAGAGAAGAAGCAGGCAGCTGGTATTCTATCGCTAATGGAGTGGCCAGCGCAGTCACCAGATTTGAACCCCATTGAGCTGTTGTGGGAGCAGCTTGGCCATATGGTACGCAAGAAGTGCCCATCCAACCAATCCAAATTGTGGGAGCTGCTTCTAGAAGCGTGGGGTGCAATTTCTCCAGATTACCTCAACAAATTAACAGCTAGAATGCCAAAGGTCTGCAATGCTGTAATTGCTGCAAATGGAGGATTCTTTGACGAAAGCAAAGTTTGATGTAAAAAAAATCTTATTTCAAATACAAATCATTATTTCTAACCTTGTCAATGTCTTGACTCTATTTTCTATTCATTTCACAACGTATGGTGGTGAATAAGTGTGACTTTTCATGGAAAACACAAAATTGTTTGGGTGACCCCAAACTTTTGAACGGTAGTGTATATACATTTTTTTTTTTTACATATAATTGATAACAAATTCATTGTTGGAGATAGGTACCAGCCCCTCCTCCCACAACCATGCATAGGATGGACGGGTACAGACAATGGATGGAAGGAGATGATAATAAATTCAGATAGTAAGATAATAGTAGAGATCACATTACATATGCTGTAATCCAACCCAGTATACATCCAGGTACATTTAAAAAAAATCTATATTTCTTGTTACTAATTTCAGACAGGGAAACTCATATACTATACAGATTTTATTATTACATAGAGTGACATTTTTAGAAGCCTTTATTTCTTGTAATATTGATGATTTTGGCTCACAGTTAAACCCAGGCTTTCATAACACCTCAGCATCTCCTCCATGCCACCCTGCATTGATGCAGTAATTCATGCAAAAGGACCCCAAAACAAGTACTGAGTGCATACAAATGAACATATTTTCCAGAAACTTGACATTTCTGTTTAAAATTTCATTTTTTCCTCTTATCTTATGAAATATTGTAATTTTCTGAGACATTAAATATTTGTTTTCATCATCTGTTAGCCATAATCATCAAAATGACAAGAAATAAAGACTTGAACTATTTCACTCTATGTGTAGTGAATCTATTGAATGTGCAAGTTTCACTTTCTGAAATGAGTGACAAAATATATGAAGGTTTTTAGCGATATTCAAATTCCTTAAAATGTACACAAATAGTGTATCCCTGTGTGGTCCTTTGTACTTGTCCATCTTTTTAATATTAAAGCCCTGCACCACCAGCCTCCCCCTGCAGGCCTCTTTGGATTCATTACAGAGACTGTTTTTGCTCATCTGGGATTTTTCTCTAACTGTGCTGTAGATTCAAACACATTTGAATCATTATTACTTCATTCACCCGCTGTGATGCAGAAGACAAACTTTTGTTTACGCATCCAGATTTGGAGAAGGATAAGACAGACTCCAATAAGATGTTTCCCCATGTGACTTGCTGGTTTATGACCTTTCGATTTTTGGCAAACTTGCCGCCATAAAAGTGTAATTTGAGCATGTCTGCTCATTCCTAGAATGCACGGCAAGTTTGGAGAACATTACCAGAAATTTTCAACAAGCTCAGAACCCTGCACAAATGTCAATGGTGTTCCCAATATCTCACCCAGGTGCCAGTTGTATGATGCTGCAGTTTTAGGGTCAGAAAACGGGACTTTTTCTGCTAATTTTTACAGAACCGTTCCAGGACTATTCAGGGAAATCATTGGGCCCCAGGTCGGTAACTTTCCAGGCTTGGCTGGGTGTTTGCACTGCAGCGCGAGGAATGCAGTGGTTGTTTTAACATTACAATGGCTTGGCAGGACTCAGCTGTGGCCAACCACTCGCTCGCAGACGCCGTCAGACATCCCTCCAGGGTGCCTCCTACATCGTGCTTCACAGAGGGGAGGCAATTCAGAAAATAAGATGAGATATGTTTGGAAAAGGTTCCTGAGAACAGATTCTGTTGAGAAAAGATCTGCAGAGCTCAGCAGGGCATCTCAGAATGGGTTACAGTGAGACAACATATCACATTAAGAAAATGAGCCAATTTGTGTGCTGGTTCTTTAGTTTCACATAAACATAAGGGAACAAAGAGCCCCAGGACGTTTGATTGTTTACAGAATGAGGAGGACGATGGAATACGTAGCCTTCTTCTGTCGGATGAAAAGGGGATATGTACTAAAACTATATAAATATGGGGCATATTTCATCAGATACAACCAATACTGCATCACGATGACTACATAGTTCAGTTACATAACATGTCATGCTTGAACATTTTCTTTGATTCATTTTTTTGACATGACGATGGCTCTCAGCTCACAGTTAAAAGGGTCTATCTAACAAAGAAGGCCAAAAATGGCTCAGTTTTTCAAATATTAGCTGCAGGTTTTAAAAAGAAATTATTTCAAAACAATACAATATTTGGGCCCAAAACATGTCCATAGGTGCTACCGGAAGTTGGTTACCAGTTAATATAAAAATGCATTGTTGCATAACACCGGGAAGCAGAAGTGTTCCCAACAGGAGGCTTTAACAACGGAAGCGGGCATTCAAGCGCCTGCCTCAGAAGAGTCGCTGGCCATAGCCTCTGCTAACAGGATGCTAGGCTGCACTGTAGTTGCTGACAGAGTCGGATTGTTGCTGGTTAAAGTGCAACAGGGTTATGCTTCTATGTGGAAACTCGGTACGCTTGTGTGCCGTACCAAACGCTCCATACCCAAAAAATCCAAATACAGATACATGTACAGTCACACTCCTAGTATGTAAATATCTGGATTCAACTGTATGCAGTGGAGACTTTGTTTGGGTTTATTTTGCATGAATTACTGCATTAATTGTCCCTTTTCCACTAGCAACTACTCAGTGTGGCTCGACTATAAAGGTTTTCCACTTGCAATGGTCAAATTGTACCAGCACTTTTTCAGAATCTGTTAAGTAAAATTTTTATCACATTCTTCTGATTCTCTGTAATATTTTGTATTTTTTTTTGTTATCTTTTGTCTTAAAATACAAGGGATTCATTTCACCCTCAGCCTATAGGACATTCTGCAGATGTAATTTGTGCCAAGTGTATTTCCAAACAAGAGAATTGCAGCAAACAGACAAGAGAAATCAGCCGGACTAATGAAGGTGTTTCCTTAGCAATTTCTATGAAAACTCCACTTTATGAGCACTCATTTTGAAGTGTGTGTTTTATCTGCTGTTTCTTTTGTGTTTTGCCTACTTTATTTCCCTTCCCTCGTCCTTCTCCAACAATCCCTCCCCAGACATAAAACAACCCTGTTTGTCCTACAGATGTGTAAAAGAATATTTAAGGGTCAGATTTTCAGATTCTAGTGCAATTCCGGAAAATGAATTAAACCGAGGAAAAGGGTAGGTTTTTTTTTCTCTTTATAACTGAGTCTGTTATAAATATAAAACTGATGAATGATTGATGAAAGCCTTCCCAGTAAAACATAAACTCACCACAAAGGCACAGTAAACAAAAGTGAAGCCAAAGGAAAGTAGCTAGTAGATTGTATTTTAAAATATGTCACAGAGCAACTAATGCCACAGAAAAATGTGGGCAGACATTGTTTGAGACAAACTGGGCTCACAATTCTCACATCATAACTTTGAAATTGCAGACAGTTAGACAAAAGGAGATTAATTACATAATTTATTAAGTAAACAGAAACAAGGAATTAAGATGCAAAACTGGTCACGTTGGATACGTGCATGTCTATTCTTTATATTGGCCTCTTGTCTTTATGGTTTTCTACATAAAAATCAAAGTATCAATTTGATTTTTGAGAAATCTGGAAAGAAAAAAACATACATTGCCAAGGTGTGGAACATATGAAATATGTCTTAATGCAAGTTACCCCGACTATTACCCAGTGACTGCTGGAGATAGGCACCACCCCCTCACGACCGAGGACAGGGAGGTATAGATAAGGGATGGATAGATGGATGGATGGATGGGTTGGGTGCATGGGAGAGTTGGTGTGTGCTTACCTTGTTTTCTTTGCAGGGAGGCAGGCCGGCTCAGTGCTCAGCTGAATCTCATCAGGGGTAATTAGGGCTCCCTTTAAAAGAGGAGTGGATACCTGAAGCGGACGGGAGATGGTCAACAGACTACTCATCAGTCCTATTTCAGTTTCTTGCTGTTTCCTTACCAGCATTCTGTCTCCTAGCTCGTTGTGTTTCCCCATTGTTCACTCATTCCTGGACGTTCCCTGATTGTCAAATCAAATCAAACTTCCTTTATAAAGCGCTTTTCATACACAAATTGCAGCTCAAAGTGCTTTACATGAACCCACAAAAACCACATTCATAACCCCCCCCCCCCCTACAGATTAAAAAGCATGATCATAGGTATATCCCCTTCCCCCCAACCCAACCCACATGCAAGCACACACTTAAAAGTAACAGTAAAAAGGACAATGGACTGAGTACAGATGAGCCAGGTAAGGAAGCGACATCAAAGGAGCCATCTGCACCGCCAGCAGCAGATCAACAGCAGCTGCCAAGGCACGGACACAGGGCGCCCAGAGGAGGCAAGGCCGAGACCCCCACCTCCACCAAGCGCTACCTGGAGAGCACCCAGGCAGCCACAGCCGACCAGCACTCCAGAGGCAGAGGGCTCCCATAGAGGAAACACTGGAAGGAAGATTAAAATAACAAGTTAAATTATAAAATGAGCTGAGAATAAGTATGGTAAGATTAAGTAGTAAAACACTGATAAAATGTAATAAAAGATGCAGAGCAATTAAACGGCCTATAATAAGTAGTAATGAGTTAAAAGCAAGGCTAAAAAGGTGAGTCTTGCGCCTGCTCTTAAAAACTTGAACGTTCTCTGCGGCCCTGAGGTCCTCTGGCAGCCTGTTCCAGAGGTGAAGGCCATAATACTAATTCCAGCATATTTACATTGAAGCTTTGCTGACATGTTGTTAATATGCATTGTCCTAATTTAATAAAAATAAATAAAAAATTTAAAAATAATGGAAAGACGCCTCACCATGAGTGTGTGTTCTGACTTTAGGGATAACAAGGAGACGGCTGCCAGAGGAGTGCAGAGCAAAGGTTGTTAGGTTCCTTAGGTATTTGGGTTTTAGTTATTTCATTTCCTTATTCAGTTTACATTAACATTTTAGCTTATTTCTTGGTGTTTTGTTATGTGTTATTTGAGTTTTTTTATCCACCGTGTTTTCTCTCCCTCTTTTACCCTCTGCTCTTATGTTAGGTTTCTTGTCTTTTATTTACTTGGGTTCATAGTTAGTTCCTATTCGTCTTTAGGATTCAGCTCTGTCTGCCTTTATGTTTTGGAACTCCTCATCAGTGTCACTCCCTGTTTCCTTCAGTGTTAGTCTGTCTTTTTGTCCCCAGGTGTTTCTCGTCTTGCTAATAAGTCTCCCTTTGTTCCCTCAGCCCTTTTAAGCCCAGTTGTGTTTCTCAGTCCTTGTCAGGTCGTCGTCTCATGTTCCCGAGTCCGACTTTGTCCAGTCCCATGTTCGTGCCTTACTTTCTGGACTTGTATTAAATATGAGCGCTCATCGCGCTAAACGCCACTCCGCGTTTGGGTCCTTTACTCCGCAACTCATGACACATGTGGTAATAGCAGTTCTGAAAAATAAGAAGGCCCAAGACCATTAAGACACTTAAAAACCAGCAAAATAACCTTAAAATTGATCCTAAAACACATGGGTTGCCAATGCAATTAATTTAAGACAGGTGTAATGTTTTCCCGCCTTCTGGTCTTCATCAGGACACGTGCTGCTGAATTTAGTAGCAGTTGTAAACCGGATATACTCTTTTTGGGAAAACCAGAAAGCAGGGCATTGCAGTAGTCAATTCTACTGGTGATAAAAGCATGCATCAGTGTCTTCATGTTGGCCGCAGAGAGAAGGGGGCGGACTCTGGCAATGTTCTTTGGATGATAAAAACCTATTTTAGTAAAGCTTTAATGTGAGGGATAAAATTTAACTCCATGTCTTCTGATGACACTGCCAAGAGAGAGCATATAAAGGTTAAAAAGCACTGGGCCTAAAATTGAACCCTGGGGCACACCACATGTAATCCTGTGGATGTTAGAGGAGCAGGTATCTAAACTTACCATAAAAGTCCTGTCTGTGAGATAGGATGAGAACCATTTCTGAACAGCACCAGAGAGGCCAATCTGTTTTAAACGGGTTAAAAGAATAGTGTGGTCTACTGTATCAACGGCATCGCTTAGATCCAGTAGAACCAACACTGTCACCTTCTGTGCATCATAGTTTAATCTAAAATTTTAAATCTTCAGAAGGGCTGTCTCGGAGCTGTGGTTCACCCTGGAACCAGACTGAAATTTCTCCAGAACATTGTGTTCATTAATAAAATCATTAAGTTGAATTAAAACAAGGTTTTCTAAAATTATGCTTAAAAATGGTAAGTTAGATATGTGCCATATTAATAGTGATTGGAGATGGAGTGACTGTTTGATTTACTGAAAAGTAAAAAATGGTCCAAAGTTCTCTTGGTGTCTGCTACTCGGTTCTGGATACCCTTTCCCATCATCATCCCTCCTCAAACCTTCCAGTCACCCCGTGGAAAATTGTTTCCTGGAAGGACCTTCACTCACCTGGCTGTCATCCCTCTGAGCCGCCTTCCTGGTGACAAGTTCAGAACAAGGCTCATTTTTCAACCCTGACCATACATCTTCTCTCTGTGCCAGCCTCATCCTCAGGAAAATCCATTGATCAGGCTTCTTCTCCAATACCAGTAAGATCAGTCATCTTCCTCTGCATTTTGTTTCTGAAATATTTTCTATCAAATCCTCTAAAGATACAAACTTATCATGTTTTCAGAACAAGTCGAGCTGAGGTACTTACGGTCCATACTCCAAGTCCCGTTCCTGTTGTCGTGTTTGTTCTATGCCTGCACAAGAATCTTTCCAGCGATTATGTCATTGATGTCTTAATGTCTTAGAATGGCAGCCACACATTTAGTTGTAGTTGTATCAAACAAAAACTGTAACAATTTTAAATCAGTCCTAGCAGTGAGGCATCAAAAACGCCATTGATTCAAACACTTTAACTTGCAAGTTTCCTCCTTCCTTCCTCCTTTCCCCTTAAACTTAATGTTGGTTATTATGGCCAAACACCTCAGTTTTTGTTTAATCAAAAACTAAAGTTTTGTTTTTTTCTAAGTCCATTTGTTTTATGTTGTTTTTGGTGTAATGATTGGTGTAAGAGTGGTCTTTCAACCAGTGTCACTACAAGCTTTTGCTTTTGATCTGTGATTGATTCACACATTATGCAGCAAAACAAATATCACCCTGGTTATTTTTGGGACACAGAACCCATCTCATATTCTTCCTGAATGATGTGATGGCTGGATTTTACCATCCATATACAATGGGGAGAAAAAGTATTTTGCAGCCACCGACTGTGCAAGTTAAGCCACTTAAAAGGATGAGAGAGGTCTGCAATTTTCATCTTAGGAACACTTCACTGTGAGAGACAGAATGTAAATAAAATCCAGGGAATCACATGATTAAAAAAAATGATGGTGCAGAAAATAAGTATTTAGCAGCTACAAACAAGCAAGAATTCTGGCCCTCACAGACAGGTTACTTCTTCTTTAAGAAGCTTTTCTATCCTCCACTCGTTACCTGTATTAATGGCACCTGTTTGAACTCGTTATGTTTAAAAGACTCCTGTCCACACCTTCAAACAGTCAGACTCCATCCTCCACCATGGCCAAGACCAGAGAGCTGTCCACGGACAAGAATATACACCTGCACAATACTGGGATGAGTCAATCAACCTGGTGCTCCATGCAAGATCTCACCTTGTGGGGTACACATGAACTTGAAAACAGTGAAGAAACAGCCCAGAACTACATGGGGGGGGACTGTTTGATCACCTGGAGAGAGCTTGGACTACAGTAACAAAGGTTCATATTAGTAACACACATTACACACACATTAAAATCCTGCAGCGCTTGAAAGGTCCCTCTGCTTAAGCCATCACATATCCAGGTCCGTCTAAAATTTGCCAGAGACCATATAAAGCATTGGGGTGGAAACATTATGCTTTGGGGCTGCTTTTCTGCAAAGGGAACCGGATCATGTCCTCCAGCATGACAATGATCCCAAAGACACCGCCCGGCCAACAAGGTAGTGGCTACTTAAAAAGCATTTCTAGGTTCTGGAGTGGCCTTGCCGGTCTCCAGACTTTAATCCAATACAGAATCTGTGAAGGGAGTCTAAAGTCCGTGTTGCCCAGCAACAGCCCCAAAACATCTCAGTTCTAGAGAAGATCTGCATGGAAGAATGGGCAAAAATACCAGCTACAATGTGTGCAAAACTGGTGAAGACCTAGAGGAAACATTTGAGCTCTGTCACTGCCAACCAAGGTTACTGTACAAAGTATTGAGGTGAACTTTGTTCTTGACAAAATGCTTATTTTCTGGACCATTATACAAATAAATTATTTAAAAACCATACAATGTGATTTCATAGATATTTTCCTTTTCTTTTTTTTCTTTTTTTTTTGGTCTTTCTGCACGGAGTTTGCATGTTCTCCCTGTGCATGTGTAGGTTCCCTTTGGGTACTTTGGCTTTCTCCCACAGTCCAAAAACATGACTGTTAGGTTAATTGGTCTGTCTAAATTGTCATTTGGTGTGAGTGTGTGCATGCATGATTGTTTATCCTGTGTGTGTCTGTGTTGCCCCTGCAATGGACTGCCTACCTGTCCAGGGTGTACCCCGCCTCTTGTCCGATGACCGCTGGAGATAGGCACCAGCTCTCCTGGGACCTTGCTAGGATAATTCAATTAATTTTTTTCAATTCAGTTTATTTATATAGCGCAGATTCACAACAGATGTAATTTTAAGGCACTTAACAAGAAGTCATTTCAATACATTTATACAAACATTCCAATCAGTTAAAAAGTTTCCGATTTAAAGTCCCAGCAGATTGGCTCAGCCATTGACGTGAGGTTGGGCCCCGTTAATGCAGACTTGAAAACCACAGCAATCCTTCAGCAATCTCTCATACTGAGCAAGCATGGAGCGACGGTGGAGAGAAAAAACTCCCCTTTAACAGGAAGAAACCTCCAACAGAACCAGGCTCAGTAGGAACGGCCATCTGCCACGACCGTCTGGGGGTTTGAGAAGACAGAGCAGAAACACAGAAGGAACAGAAGATCTGATATAAGAGAACTTTCTATGTTACAGAAAGTAAAAAGTTGATAACATGACACGGTGGCTGTTCAGTTACTGGGAGCATCATCGCAGTCGATGCCCCCCGTCCAACAGGGCATTGCAGCCAAGCAGGATACCAGACCAGGTATATCTTCTATGGAGAAAAAAACACTGAGAGAAAACAAAGTTAACAGTCGAAATTACAGAATGTACTGTAATACAACTGGAGAGTCATAGTAGAAAAGGAAGCAGATGAGTGAAGAAAATTGGTATGTCTGTACTCCAGCAGTATAAGCCTATAGGAGCATAACTACAGAGATAACTCAGGATGACCTTAGCCACTCTAACTATAAGCTTTATCAAAAAAGAAAGTTTTAAGCCTGGCCTTAAAAGCAAACAGAGTATCTGCCTCACGGACTAAAGCTGTGACCTGGTTCCACAGGAGAGGAGCCTGATAACTAAAAGATCTGCCTCCCATTCTACTTTTAGAAATCCTAGGAAACATGCAGTCTGAGAGCGAAGTGCTCTGTTGGGAACATATGAAACAATTAGATCTCTGATGTATGATGGAGCTTGATTATTTATATGTAAGAAGGAGAATCTTAAATTATATTCTGGATTTAACAGGGAGCCAATGAAGGGAAGCTAAAACAGGAGAAATGTGATATCTCTTTTAATATTCATCAGAACTCTTGTTGCATTTTGGATCAACTGAAGGCTTTTAATGGCATTTTGTGGACTACCTGATAGTAAAGAATTACAGTAGTCCAGCCTTGAGGTAACAAATGCATGGACTAGTTTCTCAGCATCACTCCTGGACAGGATGTTTCTAATTTTAGCAATATTCCGGAGGTGAAAGGAGGAAATATTAGAAACCTATTTAATATGGGATTTAAATGTCAAGTCTTGGTCAAAAATAACGCCGAGGTTCTTTACGTTATTACTGGGGGCCAATTTAATGCCATCCAGATGAAGTGATTGAATAAGCAGTTTCTTTTTTAGAATTTCTGGTCCAAAGACAGCAACTTCTGTCTTGTCAGAATTTAAGAGCAAAAAGTTTAGAGTCATTCATGTTTTTATGTCTTCCAGACATGCCTGTAATCTACCTAACTGACTGGGTTCATCAGGATTTATGGATAAATATAGTTGTGTATCATCCACATAGCTGTGGAAATTTATCCCATGCTGTCTAATGATTCTACCAATTGGAAGCATATATATGGTGAAAAGAATTGGTCCAAGCACAGAACCCTGTGGAACTCCACAAGTAACCCTTGAGTGTAAAGAAGATTTATAATTTAGATGAACAAACTGGAATCTATTAGACAAATATGATTTAAACCAGCCTGGTGCTGCTCCTTTGATCCCTGCAACATGTTCAAGCCTTTACAAGAGAATATAGGATAAGCAGTATAGATGATGAATAGATGGAGTTTTGGAATATCTTAGCTACTTGTGTGTTCTAAATTAAGATTTTAGTATTCATTTTGATGTGACGTCCAAATTTTACCATTGTTTTTTTCATGTATTTATTGATGTTAACTAATGTCAACTCTCCAAGCATGGAGAAGCAGCTATCAGTTTGTATACTCCCCTTATCTGGAACAAAATTCCAGACCACTGCAAAGCTGCTAAAACACAGATTTTTGTTAAATCAAAGCTAAAATCCGATCTGTTAAGAGCTGCCTTTGAGTAGGCGATGACCAATACCTAAAATGTCAAATGTTTTAAATGTGTCATATGTTATGTGTCTCTAATGTTGTGTTTTAAGCTTTTACTGTTGTTTTATTGCAGTTTTTATTTTATCCACTAATCACCCAAAGCACATTGAATTGCCTTGTTGTTGAAAGTGTACCATACAAATAAAATTGCCTTGCCTTTATAGTCCTAATTATCACCTTGAATTACTTTATGCATGCCCGGTCCAATGTAAATTTACCTGGCCTTTCCTTTCTTTCTCTCTCTCTCTCTCTCTCTCTCTCTCTCTCTCTCTCTCTCTCTCTCTCTCTCTCTCTCTCTCTCTCTCTCTCTCTCTCTCTCTCTCTCTCTCTCTCTCTCTCTCTCTCTCTCTCTCTCTCTCTCTCTCTCTCTCCATCCATCCATCCATCCATCCATCTTCCGCTTATCCGGGGTCGGGTCGCGGGGACAGCAACTTAAGCAGAGAGACCCAGACCTCCCTCTCCCCAGCCACTTGTGCCAGCTCCTTGGGAATAATCCCAAGGCGTTCCCAGGCCAGCCGAGAGACATTTTCCCTCCAGCATGTCCAAGGCCTTCCCCTGGGCCTCATCCTGGTGGGAACAACTCACCAGGGAGGCATCCAGGAGGCATCTCCCGGATGACTTTTCTGCGTCTTCTAATTAGAAATGGTCAAAAATAAAATCAAGAAACAAAAAAGTAATGTGAGAATAGCAGCAAGTTAGGAACTAGTTTTATCATTTCTGACTTTTCGATGACTAATGTAATCTTTTTTTGTTGTTGGAGCTCTACGTTACAGAAAAATCTGATAATGTCATGTAGCGTACCATTAAGCTAAATGGTAAATGGCCTGTACTCGTATAGCGGTTTTTTTAGTCCCTAAGGACCAAAAATGGCTTCACACTACATTCAGACATTCACCCTTTCCCGCACATTCACACACTGGTGATGGCAAGCTACATAGATAGCAAATTAAGTTGGCATTATCCTGATTATATGATACACTGTGTCCTTTTTCTTTTTCAAGTCTTTAAAAGACAAACTCCTGCTAACACTTGTTCATAATGTCCTCCTTTGTGTTCAGTGTATTTGTCAATCACACATCTGACATGCCCAGGCAGTCAAAGTACATTCTCTCTGACAGATGGTATTTTGTCTGCATTTAGAGCCCGTCATGGTTGACAGCAATAATTTATGGCTATTTGACAGGTCTTGTCCCTTCTGCCTTCTTCTATTTCCAAAGTAAAGACATTTGGTTTTGAAAGGATTAAAACTGTGGTTTCATGTTAAACTGTGCATGTAGAAAGGTTAAAATTTTCATTCGCAGTTAGTTCAGGAAGCCAAGCATTTTTAGAGATTCCTTTCAAATCTTAAAGTTAAGTCACTAAATAAGATGTGCCTTTTTAGTTTACAAATCAAGGTCACAAAGTGTTAACTGACTGCTACTGTTGCCTGCAGATCTTGAGGGTAAAAATCTAGAGCTTTGCAGCAGCAGATTAGGCATTTTATTTGGATTTTCTATGATTAACCTACACAAGGTTGCACATATCTTCAAACTGAAGGAAAAAGATACATGGGTTTTTCAAATGTATTTAACAAAAATAAAAAAAGTGTTGCATACAGCTAAATAAAAAGCTAGTGAACCCTGAGCAAACCATTTTCAGTATTAGGCATGGCGGAGACAGCATCATCCTGAGGGGATGCTTTTATTTACTAGGAATAGGAGGTGGTCAGGTACCATAGGAATATGCAGGGGTGAAAGTAAGCCGGTACTGTGTACCAGTAAAAGACTCTGTGGCGGTACGCAGTACCAGGACAATGGGAGAGAGGTTGCCTGCTATAAAGCCCTCATTCAGAACCAGTCACAACCACACTCTGGGTCAGATAATAGACAGGCTAGAAGTCTTGACAACTACTTTGTCAATTTAAATATTCCTTTTAACTCATTCTGAATTGTTTCTAAACTGGTTGTGTTATGTTTTAGTCCATGCATAGGCTTAATGGACATGGGACAATATAGTGAGTATTAAATATTTGTCGGTCTAATTAGAGTTTTTCATAATGGGTAGACATAAACGCCCAGGGTGAAGTAATTTTTTTAACTTTGTTCATAATTAATATACTGCATTGATTTGATGAACTTAAAAGTGCATAGTTATAAAAAACTCTTAGATCTTTGCATCATCCAAAAGTGTCAGAAAAGGTCTTAAGCTGCGCCCCATGCACACCAAAGGATCTCATTCTCCTCAGCAGGAAGAGTCTCTATGAAGAGCATCAGTGTTATGGCTCCAGTCGTTTATTGTATATTGTTGTCATGATCAGCGTGCTTTCCCTGGATCTCCTCCCGCCTGCTTTCCGTGTGTTTTGCCCTTACCTGCCTGCTCAATTCAATTCAATTCAATTCAGTTTATTTATATAGTGCCAATTCACAACAGATGTCATCTCAAGGCACTTAACAAGAAGTCATTTCAATACATTTAAACAAACATTCCAATCAGTTAAAAAGTTTCTTATTTAAGGAATCCCAGCAGATTGCGTCAGTCATTGGCGTGAGGTTGGGGAGACTTTCCAACCACAGCAATCCTTCAGCAATCCCTCATACTGAGCAAGCATGTAGCGACGGTGGAGAGGAAAAACTCCCATTTAACAGCAAGAAACCTCCAACAGAACCAGGCTCAGTAGGAGCGGCCATCTGCCACGACCGTCTGGGGGTTTGAGAAGACAGAGCAGAAACAAAGAAGGAACAGAAGATCCGATATAAGAGTACTCGCTATGTTACAGAAAGTAAAAAGTTGATAACAGGACACAGTGGATGTTCAGCATCTGGGAGCACCATCCCAATCGATGCCCCCCGTCCAACAGGGCATTGCAGCCAAGCAGGATACCAGACCAGATATATCTTCTATGGAGAGAAAAACACTGAGAGAACACAAAGTTAACAGTCGAAATAGCAGAATGTACTGTAATACAACTGGGGAGTAGTAGTAGAAAAGGAAGTAGCAGAGTGAAGAAATCTGGTAAGTCTGTCCTCCAGCAGTCTAAGCCTATAGCAGCATAACTACAGAGATAGCTCAGGATGACCTAAGCCACTCTAACTATAAGCTTTATCAAAAAGGAAAGTTTTAAGCCTGGCCTTAAAAGTAAACAGTGTCTGCCTCACGGACTAAAGCTGGGAGCTGGTTCCACAGGAGAGGAGCCTGATAACTAAAAGATCTGCCTCCCATTCTACATTCTGCTCCAGGTCCTCCGTTTCACTTGAGGCTTTTTCCTCGTCTCCCCAGCTGTCGTGTGTTTCCCTGATTACCTCCTGTCTATTTAGTCTGTTGTGCTCCTCTCATCCGTCGCTGCTGTCTCTCATCTGGTGTTGTCTTCCCTCGTCTAGTTTGGTCAGTGGTTGGCCTGTCTGAGACCTTGTACTTCACTGCTGGGGTTGAGACTGGGAGAATAAAGTATACAATCTTCCCTGCCTGCCTGGGTCTGGGTTCTTCTACTCCTCAAATCGTGACAATTGTCTGGGTAACACCCAGGTACTTGGAGGAGTCCACTATCTCAATGCCCACTCCATTCTGAGTGTTCATCAATGTTTCAATTAAAGGAAATTGTTTACAATAGTGTCAAGTGTTTTTCATTCCAGCCTACTTGTTGCCCCCCATCTCAGCGCCTGGGCCGGGGTAAAACGAGAGGGTAGTCTCCCTCCGCCTTTGGGTGGGGGGACGGGTCCTGACTGTTGTTTGTGCTTACGCGCCAAACAGCAGATTAGATTACCCACCCTTCTTGGAGTCTTTGGAGGGGGTGCTGGAGAGTGCTCCTCCTGGGGACTCCTTTGTTCTGCTGGGGGACTTCAACACTCACATGGGCAATGACAGTGAGACCTGGAGGGGTGTGGTTGGGCGGAATGGCCCCCCCGATCTGAACCCGAGTGGTGTCTTGTTATTGGACTTCTGTGCTCGTCATGGATTGTCCATAACAAACACCATGTTCAAGCATAAAGGTGTCCATATGTGCACTTGGCACCAGGAAACCTTAGGCCGCAGCTCAATGATCGACTTGGTTGTCGTCTCATCTGATCTGCGGCCGCATGTTTTGGACACTCGGGTGAAGAGAGGGGCTGAACTGTCCACTGACCACTACCTGGTGGTGAGTCGGCTCCGATGGTGGGGGAGGACGCCTGACAGACCTGGAGGGCCCAAACGTGTTGTCAGGGTCTGCTGGGAATGTCTGGCAGAGTCTCCTGTCAGAAGGAGCTTTAACTCACACCTCCGGCAGAACTTTGAACACGTCCCGGGGGAGGCGGGGGACATTGAGTCCGAGTGGACCATGTTCCACGCCTCCATTGCCGAGGTGGCTGACGGAAGCTGTGGCCACAAGGTGGTCGGTGCCTGTCGCGGCGGCAACCCCCGAACCTGCTGGTGGACACTGGCGGTAAGGGATCCTGTCAGGCTGAAGAAGGAGTCCTACCGGGTCTTTTTGGCTTGTGGGACCCCTGAAGCAGCTGATAGGTACCGACAGGCCAAGCGGGATGCGGCTCGAATGGTTGCTGAGGCAAAAACTCGGGCGTGGGAGGAGTTTGGAGAGGCCATGGAAAACGACTTCCGTACGGCTTCGAAGCGATTCTGGTCCACCATCCGGCGTCTCAGGGGGGGAAAGCGGTCTGCCACCAACACTATTTACAGTGGGGATGGTGTGCTGCTGACCTCGACGCGGGACGTTTTGGGTCGGTGGATGGAATACTTCGAAGACCTCCTCAATCCCACCAGCACCCCTTCCAATATGGAAGCAGGGTTTGGGGACTTGGGGTCGGTCTCTCCAATCTCTGGTGCTGAGGTCACCGAGGTCGTTAAAAAGCTCCTCGGTGGCAGGGCTCCGGGGGTGGATGAGATTCGACCGGAGTTCCTCAAGGCTGTGTTGGTTAACGCGGCTCTGCAATATTGCGTGGACATCAGGGGCAGTTCCCTTGGATTGGCAGACCGGGGTGGTGGTCCCCCTGTTTAAAAAGGGGGACCACAGGGTGTGTTCCAACTACAGGGGGATCACACTTCTGAGCCTGCCTGGTAAGGTCTATTCTATTCAGGTCTATTCAGGTTCTGGAGAGGAGGGTCCGACGGATATTCGAACCTTGGATCCAGGAGGAACAATGCAGTTTTCGTCCTGGCCGTGGAACACTGGACCAGCTCTACACCCTCAGCAGGGTCCTGGAGGGTGCGTGGGAGTTCGCCCAACCGGTCTACATGTGTTTTGTGGACTTGGAGAAGACATTCGACCGTGTCCCTCGGGGGGCCCTGTGGGGGGTGCTCCGGGAGTATGGGGTACCGGCCCCCTTGATACGGGCTGTTAGGTCCCTATACGACCGGTGCCAGAGTTTGGTTCGCATTGCCGGCAGTAAGTCGGGCTTGTTTCCAGTGAGAGTTGGACTCCGCCAAGGTTGCCCTTTGTCACCGATCCTGTTCCTAACTTTTATGGACAGGATCTCTAGGCGCAGCCAAGGCGTTGAGGGGATCCATTTTGGTGGCCTCAGGATCGGGCCTCTGCTTTTTGCAGATGACGTGGTCCTGTTGGCTTAATTGGAACGTGATCTACAGCTTTCGCTGGAGCGGTTCGTAGCCGAGTGTGAAGCAGCTGGGATGAGAATCAGCACCTCCAAATCCGAGGCCATCGTCTTGAGCCGGAAAAGGGTGGGGTGCCTTCTCCGGGTCGGGGATGGGGTCCTTCCCCAAGTGGAGGAGTTTAAGTATCTGGGGGTCTTGTTCACAAATGAGGGAAAAATGGAGTGGGAGATCGATAGACGGATTGGTGGGGCATCTGCAGTTATGCGAGTGCTCTACCGGTCTGTCGTGGTGAAGAGAGAGCTGAGCCGAAAGGCGAAGCTCTCGATTTACCAGGTCGATCTACGTTCCTACCCTCATCTATGGTCACGAACTCTGGGTGGTGACCGAAAGAACGAGATCACGGATACAAGCGGCTGAAATGAGTTTCCTTCGCAGAGTGTCTGGGCTCTCCCTTAGAGATAGGGTGAGAAGCTCAGTCATCCGGAGGGGGCTCAGAGTAGAGCCGCTGCTTCTCCACATCGAGAGGAGTCAGTTGAGGTGGCTCGGGCATCTGGTAAGGATGCCTCCTGGACGCCTCCCTGGTGAGGTGTTTCAGGCACGTCTCACCGGGAGGAGGCCCAGGGGAAGGCCCAGGACACGCTGGAGGGACTATGTTTCTCGGCTGGCCTGGGAGCGCCTTGGGGTTCCTCCCGAGGAGCTGGAACAAGTGGCTGGGGAGAGGGAAGTCTGGGTCTCTTTGCTTAGGCTGCTGCCCCCGCGACCCGACCCCGGATAAGCGGAAGAAAATGGATGGATGGATGGATATTATAAAATGGATGAATTGAGAGACATATAAAGGTTTTGGTGATAGTACCAGCATTAATTTAAAACTACTTTCACCCCTGGAAATTTGGACAGAGGAAAACACAGGAGGAGTCCTTTTATTATTATTTTATAGCTAATGATCTGCTACTATAGACCAGTTCTACGTCCATTGGTAGTAGCAGACTAAATAAACAAGAAACCCAAATCCTTTGAATATCAAGCTTGATTTTATAGGGAAGAATATACAGATTTATCTTACAAAAACAAACAGGTTTTTCCTAGTGTCACATATTCTATATGTTTTAGTCATATCTTCAAAAAAAAAAAAAAAAGAGAGACCGGGCTCTTTGCTACATTCATTGTTTACCCTGGTTTCAATTGATGGCTGATTATCACGATTTCACTGAACAGCAATCACCTAATTCAGGTTTTTTAAAGCAGGGGAACAGCTAAAACATGCAGGGCGGTGTGCCTTGAGGACCAGGGTTGGGAAACACTCCTCCAGAGGGTCTGAGGTGTTTCGTGAAAGGATGTCTAATGCTATCATTTTTCTGTAAAGCAAATTTACCTATTGGTATAAATAAAGTAACCTTGTACCTGTGGCATTTAGAAACAAATATGTAAGAAACTAGATGCATGGAATTTGTTAGTCTGATTACCAGGAAGTGAAGAAACAACCTGGCGATCTTTCTGCTGAAATGCTCGTGATGAGCCTATTACCTGTGACATAATGCTGCTAAATCACAGACTTTGCATAAGAAACATCTAAAAAATTATAATAAAATCCTCAGAAACAACCTTTGGGGCAATACATAATATAAAAAAATAAAGTTTTGTCTTAAAATACTTTCCTCGCTGATTCTTTGGAAAACCAGAACTTATTAGATACCATAAAAAATGTTGGTTTAATGCAAAAATAAAGTATGAAATGTTTACCAAAACCTGCTCAGCTCGAGTTCAGTTTGTTTTTTAAGATTTGGAAACCCTTTCGGCTTGATTTCATTTAAAATTTCTAAAGGGCTTTTCTTTTATTCTCCTTCCCACTCACTAGCCTTTGATGCAAGTGTCCGTGGAGAGTTAATACCCTATTTAAACAACAACAACAAAAATGTTTTAGAAATGTCACTTTTGCTGCAGATTTCTAACTTTGGTTAAAGTGGTCAATGTTGGAGGGAAACTATGATCTGTATCATAATTAAAATGAAACTACATTAGCTGAAAGGCTTTTTAATTTTCACAATTGAACTGCCAATTTTGACTCGTAAATAAAATAAATAAGAAATCATCCAAACTTTCTTTATCGTTTTTATTTAGTCACAGATTGAGCAATGATGAAGAAGAAAAAGAAAAAGCAAATACGTTTAAGATTTCATTTTCAAATAACACTGGCAAAGTGGTTACAAAATTCAATTTCAAATCTCAAATTTGAAATTTAAAATGCATTACCAGAAATGTTTTTTAGCAGCAAGAGTTTTGATAAATATTAAAAAGAGAGATCACATTTCTCTTGTTTTAGTTTCTCTTCATTTGGCTCCCTGTTAAATCCAGAATATAGTTTAAGATCCTCCTTCCTACAATGCCCTTAATAATCAAGCTCCATCATACATCAAAGATCCGATTGTTCCATATGTTCCTAACAGAGCACATCGCTCTCAGACTGCAGGTTTACTTGTAGTTCCTAGGATTTCTAAAAGTAGAATGGGAGGCAGATCTTTTAGTTATCAGGCTCCTCTCTTGTGGAACCAGCTCCCAGTTTTAGTCCGTGAGCCAGACACTCTGTCTACTTTTAAAGCTGCAGTCTGGAGAATATATTTATGTATCAAAATTTTATAAATCTTTAAAATGATAGTGGGGTTCAATGCTATGATAAAAGGCTAGTGTTCCACAACACTATTTTTCTTAATCCCGCCTTCCTCCCGTAGACCCCTAAGCATTTCACACTGAGCACCAAATTTTTTTAGCCAATAGAATTCGAGTTTCTGCATTGATGGCTGTCAATCAACTTGCATGCGGATCGCGCAAACATGTGAACATGGGGCCACGCACACAGACCGCTCCGTGTCTTCCCGTTTACAGTCGCCATATTGTGAGAGAGCATCAGTCATGCAGAAGTTGCTCACCTCCGAAATCTCCATAGCAAAAATACAATCGGGTGGTGCTCAATAGCGCTTGCTGCTTACTTCTTTGACTCGCTGTGTCGCCACAGGTGATGCGCGTGCACAACTGCTGCGCTAGGGCTGGAGGGAGGGAAGGGGAGGGGGAGTGTTTTAGGAGGGGCCTTGGTACGTCGGATTCAAAAAAATCTCTCTCCCTCAAATACTCCGGACTGCAGCTTTAAGGCCAGGCTTAAAAGTTTCCTTTTTGACAAAGCTTATAGTTAGGGTGGCTTACGTTATCCTGAGCTATCTCTGTAGTTATCCTGCTATAGGTGTAGACCAGGGCTATTCAACTTCAAATGCAGGTGGGCCAAATAAAAAAAATACAGAAGACATACCATAAGTTCAAAGAACAAATCCTTCCATTTGAACTACTTTGCTGTCACATTAATGGCAATATTGCACAAATATCCAATGGTTTTTAAGGTGGGCAACGTAAATAAATAACTGTAGGTCCATTCGCCCTGAAATTGGCAATTTTGACCGTCTATTTTTTGTCTTTATATTTTGGAAAGAGACATTATTAAGCTTATCATCAGCTATTTATTATACAAGGTTTTCCGCTGTGTTCTTCAGTCAGAAAAGCAGTTTTACCGCTATTGCACACATCTTCCTGCAAACCTTGAAGGACCTAAGCTTCCTCAAGAAGTACAGTCTGCTCTGTCCCTTCTTGTAGACGGTTTCACTGTTCAGTCTCCAGTCCAGTCTGTTGTCAAGGTGAACTCCGAGGTATTTATACTCCTCAACCACTTCCACTTCTTCTCCCATGATGGAAACAGTGTTTGACTTAGCCCTGTTTCTTCTGAAATCTACAATCATCTCCTTTGTTTTGTTCACATTCAAAGAAAGACGATTGTTTCCACACCATGTCACAAAGCGGTCCACCAGCTCTGTATTCAGCTTCTGGTCCATCTCTGATACACCCGACAATTGCAGAGTCATCTGAGTATTTCTGCAGATGACAGGTCTCTGATTTGTACTGGAAGTCTGAGGTGTACAGAGTGAAAAGGAATGGTGAGAGTACGGTCCCCTGTGGTGCTCCTGTGCTGCTGACCACCTGGTTTGACACACAATTCTTCAGTCTCACAAACTGAGGTCTGTTGGTCAGGTAGTCATTGATCCAGGCGATTGTTGAGGGCTCCACCTGTGTCTTCAGGAGTTTCTGACAAAGTAAATAAGGCTGAATTGTGTTAAATGCACTGGAGAAATCAAAGAACATGATCCTCACAGTGCTGCCTAAAACTCCTCTGAGAGTTTGAATTAGTAATGGCATTTATTAATGTGCTTCAGAGCCGTAGTGTTTAAAGTATTTAAGTGCGTCATATTCAAATTAATTATAGGTAAAAATGCTTGAATGCTTCATATTGTTTATATAAGCTTAGAAATACTTCTTAAGACAGCTGAGCAGGGGTGTGTCCAGGAGGTTTTTAAAGAGGCCTAAATGGTGGCCAGTGATGATCTTGGACAAAATAAAAGCTGGAATAAAAAGGGCTGTAACACAAAGAGGGCGGAACCTAGACAGAGTGACAGATATCACACTCACAACATGAGAGTCAAAGACTGATGTACACATGTACAAAAATTGATATAAAAAGGACAGCTTTATTATAATATGAGTTTATGGTTTTGTTTGCCTCCAGGTCACTGGCTGTTCAGTGATTATTTTAAGTCCAGTTGTTAATAAGCGTTTTACATCTTGTGTTGCAGACAATGCATTTACAATTGGGTTATACAAAACCAACTTTTCATGATCTCAGTTATGTGTGGATGTATACTTTATGCATTAATGAGGGTGGGGTGGTGGGGGCGGTTTTGGAGCAGCTGCTGCTGGGAGGGTGCAACAGGACAGATGTTGCTCCAGGACAGGGCTGTTCGAAGCTTAATTTGATAATTTGATTTTCTTTGAATGCTTAACTGCCATATAGTTAAATGACCTGTTCTGTCTCTTTGCATTTCCATCGATTCACACAGGAGAATAAAAGTGAGCCAATTTCCCCCAATAAATGACACTTGAACGCTAATCATGTTGCTACGGTCAGTTCCCTTTGATGATTACCTTTAATAATATTTGTTATGATAAAAAAAACATGAAGTTATGCTCAAACTGAAAATAATTACTACCAATTGACTAATTTTATCATCCTGACTTACTTAATACTGATTTTAGGAATTTTTAGCATTTACATTTACATTACCGTGTATTGGTGAGAATTCTCGACTACCTTCCATGTATTGAAAATTAATCCAACATGTTCTTAATTTAGATGCCTTGGTTCTTAATCACAGTTCTACATTAGTGTTCACACATGTCTGCACATTAAACAGGCTTAAGTTTGCAAGTGTTGCATGTGTATAGCTACCACACTGCACATCTGTTACACACTAACAGATTCTGCTTAATGTTGGAATCAGCTGCCCACATAATTGCATTTGCCAGAGGGGTAATGCTTGACTGTGATCTTCTTCCTGCTTCCTGTCTAGGCTGGTGGATGGCAAAATTACCCTCAACAGATATTTAAAGCGGCAGTGATCCTACATAGATAAACTCTGTGTGAAATACACCACTAGACGCGAATGCAAATTCGAATGTGTTTTGTATCACCAAAGCAGCACAGCACATAGAGAAAATCATCAGATGGAGACAGCAAAGCTGAGCAATCTAATATTGTCTGCTTTGCATCTCTTGGGTCTCTGTCTTTTATAAATAAATTATAAAAGAATATTTGTCCAATGATTGCTCTTCTAGTTTCTCTTTCTAAAAACACAAACAAAGGCTAAATAACATCTTGCTGACAAGAACCATAATCACTGTTTTTTTACATGACTCAAATAGCAACCAGATGTTGATCATATAGTGTAATAATGCCAAGATCCCTTTGCAAAAAGCTGAAAAATGTTAATATGGCAGCACATTAGGAGTAGATTTAAGGTTTCTTCATTTTTCATAAATGAACTGAGCTCAAACTTTGTTTAGAGTATGGAGGGCTGAGGAATTATCACCCGAACTGAACAGTGCTTTAAACATACACAATCAAACATACACAAGTATGTTTGATTCTAGGATATCTACAAAAAGATTGAATTAAAGTCTCCTAAGATCATAGAGGTTAAAAAACATGAATAAAAAAAATTACAACCAGTTTCTTGTTGGAGTTTTAACATCCACTGCACATTTTGCAAATCTAATGAATGTAATTAGGCTGAATATGGTGCCTGTGAGAAGTCTTTAAATAATAAAAATTAAGATTTGAAACATCTAAAATAAGGGAAACAGGAATGGGGCAAATGGCATTAAACAGTAAGCATTTTATTAAAAAGCAGTCAGATATAACTTTTTTTCATGGCAAGTTAAGTCATTTTGACGAGAGCCCTCAAGAACCCATTTTTGCTACCTGACTATGCATTCCTTTAACCACAAAAATCAGAAATTAGATCTTGTAGTGGAATCACACCGAATTATGTTGGGTGTGATTCTATACCGAGATCCAATTTCTGACTTATTGCAGTGTTGTGAAGAAATGCGTTCAAGCAAACTTGTTCATAAAATTCCCATTAACTTTTTTGAAGAAAAAAAACCTATTGAATAAAGTTTATGTTGGGACACTAGTTTATGTTGGGAGTTTGAAATTAGGTCATACTTCAGTGGCAACCTTTAAATATGAATTGATAAAATTTTTACCTGAGTAGAGCTAGTTCTAAGATTAATTTGATAACTTGTGCTCAGAGACCAGAGTAATGACTGGTAGCAATATTTTTCTGTAACACTATATGTCTTTGCCTTTATCATAGTCAAGCACTAGAGGAACATGTTTGCAAATAGTGACAGTGACCCTAAAATGACATTGCTTAATCCCATGCTATGTTGCCCTCTGTCCTTATCGATAACGATTAACTCACCTTGGTAACATTGTGCAACAATAGTTTGGTTTGGCTATGAATAACTTAATAACTGGCAAGGGCAATAATTAATGAAGGCAGGGATACTGAGTCGGGGCACTACCTGATTATCAGGAACTAATAGCACAACAGCTTTAACAGCATTAAAACGTTAATCCTCAGATAGTCAGGAGATCACTAGATAGTGACAAACATACAAGACGGGGATGTCACAGCAAAAATAACATATCTAACTTAACACAGGTGCACACGGTGCATTTGAAGCCCTTCAATCCAATACTGGTGCACTGTACAAAGTAAAGGCATTTCGAAAATGACTGGATGAACAAAATGTACTTAAAAATGGCAAGATTTGACTGTGTGACTGCAGCTTTGGATTCACCTCCAAAATATTTGTCCCTTTGCATTCTTTTGGGCAAAATTTTAAATCTATTAAAAATGACAATAAAATATTTATGCCTGCCATCTGATAATTTATTCCAAATTACACAAACTGCCTCATCATAAAGTGTGTGTTTTAAGAACACCCACTTTGTGTTTGGTCAAAATTTGAAGCTCGGACAATTAAAAATCCAGCTTGGAGGTCATGTTTTGTAAATGGAAAAAGTGAACTATTTACCAAAAAAACGGTAAATGCTTTAAATCCAGTTAAGGTTTTCTTTGGGCTGGCAACATTCCAGAGCTTGTTCTGTTCACGAGGCCGAGATTATTCCTGCAGACAAACCAGAGGAGTGTCGCAAGAAACTTCAGCAACAACTGCCTTGCCTTGTGCTATATACGATTCATGCCTTTGGGTCTATTGCTTAATGTTGTGTACAGTATGTAGCTCTGTGTGTGTTCAGGGATGCAGCCAAATTACTTCACCACAGTGGAGTGGATTGTGGCGCCAACAACTATATTGCTGGCTTTGGTCCGCTGTTTTCTATCCCTCTTCTTTTTTCTTTTTTTTTTGCAGGCATGCTGAAGCAAAATTTGACACTGAACTCAGTACTGTAAAATGAGTCAGCTGCAAAGTATATGAAGTGTGTAAGAAACAGAAAATATTTTTGTAAAATGTGCCTTTGTCTTGTACCCGAGAGTCTCCTCAAGTTGTAATAAAACCTTTGATTTTGGAGCCAAAGTCTTAACGTTTCTGTGTAAAACGTTCCCCAATGCTGCTGCCTATTCACTGTCCAATTTATCCTAATTTGCTGTGGACCATTTACATAGTTACTGTTCACAAGAGCCCTTAAAATGAGGCTACATTAGCTTCAGCAACAGGCTTTGGACACATGTACTTGCCACCTTCCAGGCTAACCAGGCAGACATTGTAAGTTTTTAGCAGACTGAACACAACAACGACACAGAGAGTCACAAAAACACATTGATTGCTCCAAAGGCGACAATAAGTGATTTGTAGTTGAAACTGAATTATACAAAATACAAAAGCCACAACAGAGGTCATGTTAAAACAGAATTTATGCTAAATGCTATGATGAACTTGCTAGCATTAGTTCTGTTTTAGTATTACCCCATTGTGGTTTGTGCATTTTGTTGACCGTTCTGGGCCACCATAACAGATATGTTGAAAACACCATTTACTGTGCTCAAAAACAAAAACAAGCATTGAGAATCTGCATTCCTGATGCATTTGTTGCAGTTGACTGTCTGAAGTTTTTGTGGCATGAATATTTTTTGTATGAATACAGAATGCATGAGTTTATTTTGCACACATTCCACAGAAAATGTAAATGCATTAAACTTTACAATAAAATGTTAAAATAGAAAAATTTACATGCAGTTTTTTCAGTTTTAGTCACCAAACGACAAAAGGTTTTAACCATTGGGCCTAAAATGTTGTATAGATAATTTTCTGGCAAAGGTAATTTAACCCAAATAGATTAGTTATGCCTAAATCAGCATTGCTTTTGTTTATATTGGAAGAAACGAGTGAGCTACTTTGTATTTTGAACAAAAAAACCCACATTATTAGTGCTGGAAGTTAGATTAATAGGGCAGTTGACTCAATCTACCCAAGGTGAAACACTTGGAACTTGTGATATTGTCATTGATTCCAATCAGGGACCAGTCATTTTCCTGTTATTATCACTCTATTTGTGTGTGAGGATCCAGGGGCATAAGCACACTTGTTTTGATTCTTAATTATTGACTTAATTCAGACAAATGTGCAAAAATGTTTTGCAAGGGCATGATCTTAAATGAGATTTGCAGACCTGAATGATGACCAGTAAACACTTTAATTACACTCTGTCCACCCACAGGGTGCAGCCAACCTCAAGACTTTCTTTACAAATCTCTGGCTCAGTGGTTTGCTTAGGAAAAGAAATTGGGAAGGGACTGAAGTGAAACTGTTGTGTAATCCACAGATTCAACAAGGCGCTAGTGTTAGGCATGTAAGTATGTTGATAGCACTTCCGAATAATCAGGAACATTTTATTTCAGTTTCCGCCTCAGTACTACGTGGATATATCAAGCATACAGTCCCCGCAGACAAAGCAATTGGCAAATGCTGCTTTCATTTGTTAAGGGAAAAAAGGCTGTCAAAACCAACCTGCCCCTGTGTGAAAAACCAATCATTGCCCCAGTGATAACATGTTGATTCAACCATAAAGGCAAACATCAGCCATCAAGTGTTTGCAATAAGTGTTTTAGATCGCTGTGGACAAATTTTGACCCACTCTTTTTCCCCCAGATTGCTTTAATTTAGCCACATTGGAGAGTTCTTTCATGAACCTGTTTCAGGTCATGCCAAATCATCGTTGCATGGACTTTGACTAAAGAGAACGGTTATATTGGTAGGTTTATATACAGTCGGGGGAAAAAAGAAGAAGCAGTATGGTAGAAAAGACCGCTATAACACAGTTTGACATGATAATCTAGTTTTATAAAAGCGGATATATCCAGTTAGCAGGCAGATAGCTAATGGATAAACAGCACAAGTCACTGAAGAGAAAACCTTTCACCAGCGTGAAGTTAATAAAATAGTTTTCATGAATCTCCTGACTTTGTCAGTTAGATCAGATCAGAGATATTAGCATGCCTTTGAATTATTATGACTCAGTCATCACATGTTGTTGCCCAAGGCTCATGTTGCCTTTATAAAAAAAATTGTAAGTTTTAATCCTAACTATTAAAAAGCATGAGTATCTTTTTAGAAGTGAGTTTTGCCAAAATATAAAAGACCAAAATATAAACTCAAACTGTTAGTAAATTTAGGTTGCCAGTAATGTTGACACAACTGATGTGTTTTTTTTTTTTTTTAAAGCCAACTTTATAAAATATGGATCATTACCAGTTTCAGTCTATTGAGTCAGTTGATGAGGATCAAGTACAGTTTATCTGGAGTTCCTTTGAAAAAAGTTATTATAAAGTAACTAAACTAAAGACAGATTTAAAATTACAGTCAGTGCATGTGTATCTTATGCAAACATTTAGTGACACTACCTGTAGTGTTTACATTACATTTAAACATGTACTCCTGCGATGACTATAATGCTCTGACTGATGGTGTTACAGAAATATTTTAATATATCAAGATTATATCACTTAATTAAGTTATAATTTGTAAAGGCATCTGGAGAATATGGCATAATTATTAAAGCCAGGGTAGAAGCCTACTCTGATCTAACTGCGTAACTCTTCAACTGTGAGGAGTGTTTTGGTTAACCTTGCAATGAAGACATAACATTAGGAGAGTGAAGGCAAAAGCCGCTTGCAGAGAGGGCAGACTTGATCTGGTGTGCGAGAGATTTCAACGTTGGCCCGTTGTGCTACACAATCCAATGCCAAACGCAATGAGGAAGTAACGCTATGAACCAGACACTGAGGAAAGTAAGAATGGAACAGATCCTTTAAAACTTGTTACAGCATTGTCTGATAAAGCTCTACAATAATGAAATTTTTTTTCGGATCTAAGATGGTCATTTAAAGTAAATTCAAAAGTTATCAAAAAGTGGTCAGACAGGACCGGGTTATGTGGGTGGACTGTTATTTCTTCACACTCAATACCGTATGTCAGTACAAGGTCCAAAGTGTGTTAACCCGAGTGGGTCGATCCCTGTACTTTTTGAGTAAAGCCAGTTGAGTCTAAAATAGCATTAAAGGATGCATTTAGGCTATCACTTTCAGTATCCACATGAATATTAAAGTCCCCCACTATAAAAACCCTATTAGTATTTAATACTAAATCAGATAAAAAATGTGAGATCTGATCCAAGAATTGAGAGTAAGGGCCTGGTGGACGATACAAAACCACAAACAAAAATGGTCTTCATGTTTTGCAACTTGGATGAGGAAAATTAAGGGTTAGATGTTCAAAAGAACTGTAGCTATCAATTGGTCTGGGACTAATTAGTAAATCAGAACGGAAAATGGTTGCAACTCCTCCCCCTCGCCCAGTATTTCTAGGAATGTGAACATTTAAATGACTGGAAGGAGTTGACTCATTTATACTGACATAATCCCCCTGCTGCAACCAGGTTTCTGTGAGACAAAGGAAATCAATGTGATTATCACAAATCAAGTAATTTACTAGCAAAGTCTTTGAGGAGTATTTAAGCTTATCCTTAGCCAGCAGTTTCTGGCCCCTTGCAAACATTTGACTGTGGACAATGGTCTCTAATCTCTAATCTCTAATCTCTAATGCCACGTTTCTGACAATTGTCCTGCCGATTACCAGGGTCAGCTTCTCAGCGGGTGTGTCGCTGAGAGGGGAAAATCTGTTAGAAATGCGTACAGGTTGGTGGTGACCCGTGGGCAGAACTATGCTTCTGTTAGGTAAAAATTACCCTAGAACATAAAGAACAGAAATGAGGAAAGACACAGCTTCTGTGTTTTACTTGTGAATGAAGATTTCACAAGGGGGAAGATAAGCATTAGCTTGCTCAGTGTCTTGTCTCCAAGAAAGGTCAGCGCTTACTCCCACCGAGCTCACTCTCCAAAAAGCTTTTATTACAAAACAGGGGTTTTAAAACGAAATAACAAAGTACATGTAAATTAGGCCTTCCAGACAACCCTCTTCAGCAACTCTTAGCTAGAGGATTTCTCACCCATATGAGGAATTTGCACAAACCTTTCTCTTCCCTAAGCTCTGTGATGTAAGTAAAGAATAAAAATGATCTTATTTAAACTTTACAAAGCCATAATACAGCAACATAAACAGTATTACAATTATCAATGATACTACAATTTTTCTAACATTTCCCTCCTGTTTATCATTGATACATCTCACTTCTCACATCCAATGCCATATATCCAAGTGATTTTTTATGACATCTTCATATAGGATTTTTATCAATTTCACTCAGAGCGGTCATCTACTCTTACACGCTGTCTTCATTTCCGTCATCATTTTTATAGTTTAGTAACAGAGCCTGGTTGTCACGTGGGTGTGTGGAGAATGGACCCAAACGCACTCGCTGAAGGAAGGTGGAGGATGTTTATTAAAGGAGGTGATGATGATGGTGGTGGTGAAGAGGACGACGGCAGGAATGGAGAGACTGGACATCGGGCTGGAACGAAGAGGCAGGAAGACGACACACCATGGGGATGAAGACAATATAGTACTAGGAGGACTAGGAGGAAGGAGGAAGGATGATCCGGCCGGGAGTGAAAGGAAGTGAGGGGTCTTAAAGGCAGGAGGTGAGTAGGATCAGGTGTGGATGATGAGACAGACAGGTGAAGACAATCAGGCAGGAATAGGGCAGCGTGACAGGACCCCCCCCTTTAAAGGTGGATTCCAGACACCGTGGAAAGAGTGAAAAAGAAAGGGAAGAGAAAAAAAACAAGCACCCTTGCCAGGGTGGGTGGAGGGGGCCCACGGAAGGAGGGCCCCGAGTCTCTTTGGCTACGCCCCTGGAAGTCTGGCGGACGGCCACGGTGGCGGCCCCTGAGGACCTGGAGGTCGGGCGGACGGCCTCGGCCTCTGGCTGGACGGAGGTCGGGCGGACGGCCTCGGCGGCGGCCCCTGATGACCTGGAGGTCGGGCGGACGGCCTCGGCGGCGTCCTCTGGCTGGACGGAGGTCGGGCGGACGGCCCCGGCGGCGTCCTCTGGCTGGACGGAGGTCGGGCCGACGGCCCCGGCGGCGTCCTCTGGCTGGACGGAGGTCGGGCGGACGGCCCCGGCGGCGTCCTCTGGCTGGACGGAGGTCGGGCGGACGGCCCTTAGGTCCTCTTCTGAGGGTCAGGTAATGCCAAAGATGCCTGGCCGGTAAAGGTCGGCCGAAACAAAGAGAGTCTGGAGGCTCGGACGCCTCCTCAGACGGAGAGTCTGGAGGCTCGGACGCCTCCTCAGACGGAGAGTCTGGAGGCTCGGACGCCTCCTCAGACGGAGAGTCTGGAGGCTCTGACGCCTCCTCAGACGGAGTGTCTGGAGGCTCGGACGCCTCCTCAGACGACCGTTCTGGAGGCTCGGACGCCTCCTCAGACGACCGTTCTGGAGGCTCCAGTGACGGGGACGGGTCCTCCCTGACCCTCCCTGGGAGCTTCAGCGACGGGGACGGGTCCTCCCTGACCCTCCCTGGGAGCTTCAGCGACGGGGACGGGTCCTCCCTGACCCTCCCTGGGAGCTTCAGCGACGGGGATGGGTCCTCCCTGACCCTCCCCGGGAGCTCCAGCGACGCATGGGGAAATGTCCATCGCTGGAGTGCAGCCAAAGTGATGGCCAGGAAGACTGCAGGAATGTTGGAAGCTGAGACTGGCTCTGGAACGGGCTCATGGACTGGCTCTGGAACGGGCTCATGGACTGGAACTGGAACGGGCTCATGGACTGGAACTGGAACGGGCTCATGGACTGGAACTGGAACGGGCTCATGGACTGGAACTGGAACGGGCTCATGGACTGGAACGGGCTCATGGACTGGAACGGGCTCATGGACTGGAACGGGCTCATGGACTGGAACGGGCTCATGGACTGGAGCTGGAACGGGATCTGGAGCTGGAACGGGCTCATGGACTGGAACGGGCACATGGACTGGAGCTGGAACGGGATCTGGAACGGGCTCACGGACCGGAGCCGGAACTTCCCCGGGAGCGGCCCCACCTCGGCGGCGTCGCTGCCTGCGGCGAGGCGCTCCCCTGGAGCAGAGGTAGGCCGTCTTGTCCCCATAGAAAAACTCGAAGAGGTCCTCCTCCCTGATGTGAGGAGCCCCCGAAGAGCCAGCTAGAGGAGGGACAAAGACGCCGGGGGAGAGAACCGGCGGTGGGTGCCACGCGGAGATCGAGCCGACGTTGGTGGTCCGTGTGGCCGCGCCGCCCTGCTCCTCGCTCGCTGAATCTCCGGTTCGGCGGGTCCGTCGCCTACGGCCAGATGGTGGAGGCGGAGAGGGCGGACCGATCGTCTGGTCCAACGCCTCCTGGCGAATCCTCTCCGCCTCGCGCCGCATATCGGCGAGCTCCCGGGCCGAGAAGACACTCTGGAAGTGAGGGAGCACTCCGAGGATCTCCCCGGCTCCGGAGACCCGCACAGGGAGGTGAGGAGAGGCAGCGAGTCTGGCCAGGTTGGCCCAGACGTCCTGGCGCAGGGCGGCGATCTCCTGGGCGAGTGCTGGGTCCATGTTTAGGGCCGGATCATTCTGTCACGTGGGTGTGTGGAGAATGGACCCAAACGCACTCGCTGAAGGAAGGTGGAGGATGTTTATTAAAGGAGGTGATGATGATGGTGGTGGTGAAGAGGACGACGGCAGGAATGGAGAGACTGGACATCGGGCTGGAACGAAGAGGCAGGAAGACGACACACCATGGGGATGAAGACAATATAGTACTAGGAGGACTAGGAGGAAGGAGGAAGGATGATCCGGCCGGGAGTGAAAGGAAGTGAGGGGTCTTAAAGGCAGGAGGTGAGTAGGATCAGGTGTGGATGATGAGACAGACAGGTGAAGACAATCAGGCAGGAATAGGGCAGCGTGACACTGGTATTCATCACTTATCATTACATTCTCTACCATTGAGCTCATCATTTTCCTAACACAGTAAGACACATAGAAAACAAACAAAACTAACAGAATGATCAAAATCGGTGTACATATTTTCAACAAAATTACAGTATTCCAATATACATCATTCACTCTATGTCCTAGATATGCAACTCCATATGAAGGAAAACCAGTCATTAACACACCTTTAGCATTAGATATTAAAGGTGGAGATTTAGTTATACCAGTATATAATTTTCTGGGTGGTTTACATGCATTCTTTCTGTCAGATTCTGTCTGGGGATCACAAAGGAAACTGGCTTAAATCTGGCCAAATGACAGGTGCCACACCACTTAGCAGGAAGGTATAAGTAGGTTTTTGAACCACACACACAGACATGAAAAAAAGGTGAAGGTTCCCCCTCGCTCAATGGCTTCGGGTGGTTGAAAGTGTTCCAGATGGCTCCAGTGGCCCTATTGTCAAACCCATGCTTGTCAGCTTCCTTGTACAGTGAAGGTGAGTTAAAATCTTTCATTTCCAAAGTGTTATCACACTGTGATCTTCCCAGATAGAGATCTCTTTTAAACCATCCGCCTATATAGTTGCATTTAGCTTTAATACAAATGGTAGTAGCTGCTGGATTTCTAGCTGTTATACCTCTTAGATTAGTGCGATTAGTATTATAACCCCACTTAGTTGGATTCATCCAATCAGACAAGTTAATGAGAGAAATTTCTAGGCAATTCAGTACAGTTTTCCAATTTTTTTAAAATCAATGCTAATTTTAGCTTTCTGCGTCCCATAATTTCTACTTGAAACCCATGCCATTACACATAACAATCAGACATATTCAAAGCCATAGTAGTTAGATTTGCATGTTGGTACCATACATTGTCATGATAACCGTCAAAGTTTATTTCATATCTTTTCTTTCGATACAGTTTCTGTTGAAGGCCTAATAGCATGATGCATGTTAGAGCTACCAGGCAGCTTAGAAAGGTCCAATGTTGATTCATATTTCTATCTTCTGAAGGGGGAGAAGTTACTAGCACTTCACCCCTTTAGTTCAGCAAACAGTGTTATTTTCCTGTACTTGTTCCACGTCCACGGATGTGTGTGTGTGTAAGTGGGTGGGTGTAATGTCTCTTTTTACTCCATTGTAGCCGTTTCTTGCAATGTGACAAATGTATCCACGTTGTTATGAACACAAAGTCCCAAACCTGCACAGTGATCACATTTCCTTGTGGATTGTGACAAATACAGGTTACGCATGCACTACAAAAAAAACAATTTTTTACATTTTTTTTTTACTTTTTTTAAAAACCATTCCTTTGTTTGAGTCAGCCAATGCTTTTTCTTCTTTTTTGCTTCTGTTACTCTTTCAGCATGAATAGCAAAATTCATTAATTCATCCAAATCACACGTTGGCAGATTAACACAATGTTTTTTGATCCAGTCACGTATGGATGGGGTGAATCCTTCCAGAAGAGCATTCTTCACCTGCTGCTGGAAGGCTCCTCCTTGACCATCATCAGTTATCCCACTATTATCCTGGAACACTACTGTCCATGTTTTGTAAACTAACATGGTTCTTTTTGTGTCCCCATTTTGGGCAGCAGGGTTACATGCGGGGCTGGCCACTTCCATCACTGGAAATGCACCAGAACATTCTTGACTGTAGGAGGCCATTTCTGTTTTAGGAGGGCCCAGCAGTCCCCCCACCCTGTTACTCCAATCCCCCACCTCTGCTCCATACCGTGTGCTCGCTGCTGGAGGGGAGGGCGGAGCCCGAAACAAAACCAAACCTGGACAAATAACGGGTGGCGGTGGACACGGAGGTGGACCAACACCCCCAGTGGATGTCGTCAGTTGTGGAGCGGTTGTTGCAGCATTCTGACCGTTGTTATCTTCTGGATGTGCTATCATGCATGCTTCCTCTGTTTCATTTTCTTTCCATTTTGCCTGGGATAAGCTTCTTCTTGCCACTTTAACGCAGCAGACAATTCCTTTCCTGTTTTGCTTCCTGTTTTATGTTTCTTTTTTATCTTAATTAGGTGCGCTAAACGAACGCAAGGTTTTACTTCTAATTTGCCTTCAAAATCGTATTTCTTTTTCCATTTACCAAGGTATTTTATGCTTCCTTCATATTTTTCAGGCATGTAATTTATTTAGGATCTCCTTCTAATTTGTGTTTTTCATTACTGTTCCCCATTATTCAAGGTATGTGTCGGTTAATCTGGAGCGAATGTAAAATACCGAAAGCCAACCTGAGAGACAAACTTCTAGACCAGACCTATTGTCTAATCCGGTTTCTCACTAGGGGTCCTATCCCAGTTGACTTCTCGTTTTAGACTCTCCAAATCACTTCCACCTGAATTTCTAATGAAGAGGGTTTACCTTAATTTAACTAACAACAACCTTTTGTTATCACCGTCAGGTTTCCAGCTGCTGGGTTGTTTCAGTTAAACTCTTCCAGTCACACAACCACACATACACACCAAATAAATTCCACTATAACTTTAATTTATTCTTGTCCTGAACTTTTGGCCAGGTTTTTTAGAGTTACTTAATCTGTATCTGAACTTTGGGCCAGAATTTTTTTAGAGTAACATAATCCCTTCCTGAACTTCGGGCCAGGTTTTATTTAGAGTTACTTAATCTTTCCCTAAACTTCTGGCTAGGTTTTTTAGTTACTTGATCTTTACCTAAACTTCTGGCTAGGTTTTTTAATAACTTAAACTCTAAACATTATTTTCAACTAGTGAAACCTTGGTTTAAACTCTAGAGCGTCTGCACAATCACACTGCTCATCATACCTGCTTTCCTCAGTTCGTTCTGCACAAAGTTGGGCGGCCGTCAATCCGGTCCAGCGGAGCAAATCGAGTCACACTGGCCAACACAGAATTCACTGTGGTGGGCTTAATTCCGCAAGTCTAACCTGTAGGTTTGCACAGTCTTCAGCTGACCTTGACGGATCCGCAGGAACACGGGTATGTTGGCTCCGGCTCGAAGGAAATGCACCAGATAAAAATTACCCTAGAACATAAAGAACGGAAATGAGGAAAGACACAGCTTCTGTGTTTTACTTGCGAATGAAGATTTCACAAGGGGGAAGATAAGCACAAGCTTGCTCAGTGTCTTGTCTCCAAGAAAGCTCAGTGCTTACTCCCACCGAGCTCACTCTCCCAAAAGTGGTTCACATAAATGGTTCACATTATATCTTACAGACAGGACTTTTATGGTAAGTTTAGATACCTGCTCCTCTAAGGTCCACAAGATCACATGTGGTGTGCCCCAGGGTTCGATTTTAGGCCCAGTGCTTTTTAACCTTTATATGCTCCCTCTTGGCAGTGTCATCAGAAGACATGGAGTGAACTATCACAGTAATGCTGACGATACACAGTTATACATCTCCATGTCTTCTGATGACACACGGCCAATGGATGCACTTTTTAACTGCATTTTAGATATAAAATCCTGCATGGCAGAAAACTTTCTCCAACTCAACCAGGACAAAACTGAAGTTTTAGTCATCGGTCCTAAGGCAGAGAGAGAGAAGCTTTTACCAAAACTACAGTCACTGTCTTTTAATCCTTCTCTACAAGTGAAGAACTTGGGCGTGATTTTTGACTCTGAGCTGACTTTTATTCCTCACATAACAAAATATTACTAAAATAGGTTTTTATTACTTAAAGAACATCGCCAGAGTCCACCCCATTCTCTCTGGCCAATACGGAGACGCTGATGCATGCCTTTATCACAAGTAGGATTGATTACTGTAATTCCCTGCTTTCTGGTCTTCCCAAAAAGACTACCTCAAGTTTACAGCTTTTACAAAATTCAGCAGCACGTGTCCTGACTAAGACCAGGAGGTGGGAACACATTACACCAGTCTTAAAATCACTGCATTGGCTCCGCGTATGTTTTTTAGGATTGATTTAAAGGTTCTTTTAATAATTTTTAAGTGTCTTAATGGTCTTGGGCATTCTTATCTTTCGGAATTGCTTTTACCATATGAAACTTGGTGGTCTCTGCGCTCCTCTGGCAGCCGTCTCCTTGTCACCCCCAATGTCAGGACACAAACTCATGGTGAGGCATCTTTCCATTATTATTGCCCTCACCTCTGGAACAGGCTGCCAGAGGACCTCAGGGTCGCAGAGAACAATCATGTTTTTAAGAGCCGGCTCAAGACATACCTTTTTAACATAGCTTTTAACTGATTATTATTATTATTAAAATCTGTTTAATTGCTCTGCATGTTTTATTTGATTGAATTCTTTTTAGTTTAGCTTTTAGCTGGCTATTTATCAATTATTGTTTATCTGCTTTCCATTTTTATTTGATCATATCTTATAATTGTTTTAATTTTAATATTTTAACTTAGTTTAGTCTTCCTTCCAGTATTTCCTCTGTGGGAGCCCTCTGCTTCAGGGGCGGTGGTCGGCTGTGGCTGCCTTGATGCTCTCCAGGTGGTGCTTGGGTGGAGGTGGGGGTACCAGCCCTCCCTCCCCTGGGCTCCCAGGCTGCTGCTGCCGATGTAGATAGCTCCCATGATGACGTTTCCTGGCTTATCTGTACTCAGCCCGTTTTGCTTTTATCTATTG
The DNA here is from genome assembly GCA_963556495.2 of Valencia hispanica. NCBI lineage: Eukaryota > Metazoa > Chordata > Actinopteri > Cyprinodontiformes > Valenciidae > Valencia > Valencia hispanica. The sequence continues at coordinate 12,490,603 of OY747709.1, read as the reverse complement.
TTGTTTTTATGTGTATGCGTGCATGGGAGATGGGGGAGGGGGTGTAGCGGTGGTGATATTTTATTACTTTTGGGTTTTGAGGGATTGGGGGTCATTCTTAATCTGTAAAGCACTTTGAGAAGATTTGTTGTGGTTTAAAAAGCACTTTATAAATAAAGTTTGATTTGAAAAGCTGTTATTACATAACAGGGTTTACAACAGGTCATAAACCACACCCACATTAGGCCTGTGGGTGTTAAAACGAAATAACAAAGTGCATGTAAATTAGGCCTTCCAGACAACCCTCTTCAGCAACTCTTAGCTAGAGGATTTCTCACCCATATGAGAAATTTGCACAAACCTTTCTGTTCCCTAAGCTCTGTGATGTCAGTAAAGCATACAAATGGTCTTATTTAAACTTTACACAGCCAAAATACAGTAACATAAACAGCATTACAATTATCAATGATTATACAATTTTTCTAACAGCTTTCTATGTTCAGCCACCCAGCCAGCCTGAGGTCCCGGCTGTGCGGGACGGCTAGGGGGTTCTTTCCTTGTTGGCAACGGGCCTCTTATTCCAACACCCTCGCCTCCAAAGCCACGAAAATGTTAGATTTATTACAGTTACCATTATCACTAAAGGAGGCAGGGAAGTAAGTAAACATCTAACACAGAGAGCAAGAGAGAGTAGAAGATTTAGGCAGAGAAGTAGAAGGAGAGAGAGGAGGAGTAGCCATAGCTGCAATGAAGCTAAGCTAACGAGACCTTACTACGCCAAGAAAAACAGTGTGAAACACAAAGAGTTCCCAAAACATAAAGTACACCAACAGGAAATGTGTGTTTTAGTGTGCTTGTGTGGTAAAATAATTTAGAAAGGCCTCAGCACAGAGAAAACTAGATCAATTCAAAAGAGTCTGAACACATAACAGCTCCACGGAGTGCAACAGCCACAACAGGAAATGACGATATACGACTTACCCAATCCAATCCCCAGGAATCAATCCCCAGGCACAGGTCAGAGAAGCATGCAGGTGGTACAGTGTCGTGCTTTCAAGGCATTGTAATTGAAGATTGGTGCATTTTGAATCTGTTGGAGCAAAACCATCAGACTGATCCTGATGAAGCAAGGTGAATGATTTTAATCAAACCAAACTCAACTCAGGAACCTAATGAAGTGGTAAAGTTGAGTCAAGGTCAAGTCGCTACTGCCCAAGCCACAAGTTCCAGTTCCAAAATGAATCTTCCAGTCCAAGTCAAATCATTATTACCTGAGAACGAGTCAAAAAAAGAACGTAGGTTGTAGATTTTAAACTAAAAATAATGGCAGCCATACATTTATTTTATTTAATAAAATAAAGTAAAATTAAAAAATTGTACTCAATACCCCACACTATCACCAAGCTAACACAGTAGTTGTGTGCAGAACATTTAAATATGCTTAAAGTGAATTTTTAAACAATATTCACGGACTATAGAGAAGTGATTATGTTTTATACTGTTGATTGCACAAATCACTTTGATAAAAACAACATAAAGTACAAGTTCTATTCAATCGACTTCTTTCAAGAGAAAATAAAAAAAGATTTGGTTACCAGCGATCTCATAAAGCAACTGGAACGAGCAGATTAAAAATGCAGAGATCTGCAGCGATCACTAAACCTTTGCTTACGAACAAGCTCACATCGTTAACCGAATTTGGCAGCTGCAAGATCACTACAAAGGATAGCGCACACATAGGTTCAACATCACACCATTTGCATACGCATTGTGATGTTAAGAAATAATTCATCTGTTGTTGAGAAAACTTCAACTCAGACATACTTCATTGATGCCAGTGAGGAATTAAGTATGTTCAAGGAGTTGGTGTAGATCGTGACGGCTGGGGCCAGGAAGGATCTCCTGTAGCAGTCTGTGTTGTGGCAAAACTGCAAAAGCTTCTGACACGATAACACGCTGTGTTGTAGGATAGTCCAATGAGGAAGACGCCTGGAGTTGTTCAAAATTAATAAGAAGCTGTCAGCTTTACATTCAGGAAATCTTAATCATGTAACTTGAGTTGGCAACTGGCTGTGAGATTAATGGTTAAAGGTTACAGAGAAAATGGGAAACCTTTTTGTCATATTTAGGAATTATTAACTGTGGGTAGTTCACAGCAAAGCTGTGATTAATTGGAATAAAAGTTTGGTCATCTGACAGTCTAAAGATGATGGATATGTATTTTGAACGACAACTTTAGGAACGACGATGACTTTAAAGATTTTTATGGGGTTTAGAAAGGAAAAAAAATAAAAGAAATCTGCAATAAAACTTTGTGTTAAATTGTTCAATTAGATCATTCATGTTCTGTGTTCCCTTAGGTCAAAAGACTGTAAACAGGTGGTAAGAAAGTTGAACCACATAACAATAATTAAAATACCTAACAATGGTAAAAAGAAAAGAATAATCCATAGATCCATGTGAGTGGGGGCTGGCTGGGAGGTCAACGGTATGGCCAACCTGAGGGACAGCCCTAAGACTCCAAAACCTCCAACAGTTTTATGGTGCTTCCTAAAATTTATTTAGGATCTCGAGTGGTGAACTGTTTTGCTGTTTGTTTACGTATCTGGTCTTGCACGAAATCGGAGCCGAGTTCTTATGCTTTGTCTCGTCAAGAATTGGACGTAAGGCAGTTGGAGTTCTGCATAGTCTGAATTGGGAATTAAATAATTAAATAATATATTATAATAATATATTTTTGGCTATGCCTTTTGGATTTTTAAAATAAGGCTTTGGTTAGAATGAGAGTTTCAGTAATAGCCTCTCTGATTAGGCTTCTGGTAGAGTCAAACAAGCTTCTTCGGATTGAGTTGAACGACAGGTTTTTCCCTTTTTTGCTTGGGAAAAGTGGTTGCTTCTCCTTTTGGGTATCTCTCCTCTCTGGGTAGCAGATAGAGAAAAAAAGCATCGGGGAGAGTTGAAAATAAAAGAGTGACGCGTACCTGGGATACGTGCAGGTTTTATTCTTTTTTTCCCTGAAAGAAAAAGAGAGAGGCATACCTTGACTATGGGTGGGTTTTTACTCCTTTTTGCCCACAAAGAAAAAGTGATTTGTGAGTCTCCTCTCAGGGTAGCTGAGCGCTCAGCCAGACCATGGGCTCTGATTACAGTAGTACTACCTGACATTCTGATATGCCAGCAAAAGATGAGAGAAAAGCATTGGGCCTGAGTGTTTGATAGAAAAAACCTACAAATTCTTGGAGAAAGAGTAGGACAATTAATACCTCCACAATATCAAAATAATAATGACATAATGAGGTCTGAAACAATAATATTATTCTGAACAAAAAAAAAGATAACCAAAACGGGAAATCAGCTGAGAGAAGGGTTGGTCTGCTTTATTATTATCATTAAAATCATCTTAAAATATAGTGGAGAGAGAAAAAACAAACAAACAAGGGATCTGTCTGTTTTCCAGTAGGGATCAAAAGGTCAAGATAGATTTCAAGGAAGTCAAAAGAAATCTGATAAAAGCTGAGAAGGGGTCTCTTAATCGAAATTGAGGGAGCAGCCATGGTTGCTACTATCAGAAAACCAAAGTAGGATTCTTCATAAAATCAAATAAAATATGGACAACCCTGAGCATCCTCTTCATGAGACTGTCATACAACAACAGAGCGTCTTCAGTCGGAGGCTTCTTCAGTTTCGCTGCAATACAGACCGCTACAGGAAATCCTTCCTGCTCACAGCCATCATCATCTACAACAACTCCTTAAAGAATTAATTATATGAGCTATACCAACACTTAATTTCCATCTGGGATCAATAAAGTATTTTTGAATTTGAATTGAATTTGAATACAGGTGCTTTAGCACAACAAAACCTCAGACAAGCTGTTTAAACAATCAAACAGCCTGACCTAACAAACAAAGAACAAAGGTGGGCTTAAATACTGGCTAATCAGACCAGATCAGACTGACACAAGGAGTACAATTATCTGCACAGAAGTTAGAACAAATAACTCTCTTGAATGGCAGATAGTTCTAAAAGATTGATATGTTAATAACGATGAAACAATAATCATGAAAATGAGAAACGGGGAACCTTATTGATAGGCTTTAGCTGTACTTCAGCTGCGAGGAGGCTTAACACCACAGCTTAGTAAACTGTTAAAGTTTTTGAAACTAAACCAAACTCCCACGTCTGCATATTCTGTCTAACCTAATCTCTGGCCTAATCTTATTACTTACAATCAACTATAAACTAACAAAGTTCAACACAGAGTCCAGATTTAATATTTCATTGAGATGTGCTGAAAGAGGCTACATAACATCTCTCTCTGTTGGATTTTTCTTAGTCCTGACAGATGTCGAGACGAAGTGTGGTCATTCTTGGGGGCAGAAGGTCGTCAGATTCTTTCCCCACCAATATGAATGAAGTGGTGAACAAAAGAATACCACAAATGGTGCATAAAGACCCACGGTGGGTTTTACATTCTGACAAACAAGTTATGTCTCAACTAGGTCATCTAGTTGAGTCATGCAAACATCTCTACTTTGACTCATGGACATGGTTCAACGAGTCTTCTGGTTCGTTTGAATGAAGTTTTATAAAACTATCTCTTGCCTTCATGTTCTTTTTGAAAAGATCAGTCATTCTCTAGGTAGTACTGGCATAAGTTTATTTTTTGTTTTTACATTTGTACTATCTTATAGCTTCCAGACTCAGTCAACCTGGTAAATGCTACATTCTGAGATTTAGATATTGGTGTTTCTTGCAAATTCTAGGAATGTATGTTCTGATCTTGGGGTGAATTTGTTGGGATATTCACTTCTGGGATATGCGCTAAATCATATCCAGCTGTGAAAAATCTTTCTTTACTGTAGAGCGATTGACCCCAAATACAGTGACCTCACAATTCTACATTGCTGACATATTTCCAACCTGACATTGGGTTAACACTCATGTATTCTCCAGACCAAAAATAAAGAAGCTGATGGTGATTAACAGTTAATCAAGTGCATTTAATAAACAATACCTGGCAGCTACTTCCTCCTCAATTCCATCCGAGGATCCTTGGGTAGAAAAGTCGACTTTTGATTTACTACAGATGACATACATATATATTCGCGCCAAGCGATGTTTTTAGATTTTAAAACAGACGTATCAGGATCTGGGGTTGTTTGGTTTTTTTTATGTTTGCATTTGTGCGTCATTCCTGTTCATTTGTGTTTAGCTTTAGCTGTTGTTTCTTTAGATCAATTTCTTCTTTGTTTTACTTCTGATTAGATTATATGGTTGTAGTCAATTCCTTCCCACTATTTATTATGTTTTGCCTGTTAGTGTTTACTCCTCCATTGCTCATTCCATGCCATTATTCTCTCTCTCTCCCTCAGCTTAACAGCCCTTCCCAGCTGTTTCTCATTTTCTAATTTCCCTCTTCCTGCTCCCTCTCCCAGCTGCCCTCACTCACCTCTGATTATCTCAACAGGTTTCTCCAGTAAGCTTAAGCTCCTCTCTTTCCTTCACACATTGTGGGATTCTTTCATTTGCTCCATTCTCTCTCCAGGTCTACCAGTTCCATGTTTATGCCACCCTGCCTGTTCCCAGTCCTGTATTTGATGCCTTGCTACTAGTAAGTTTACTTTAGTTTTCATTAAAGACTATTTACAAATATCTTGTCTCAGCTGCATCTAGATCCAACAACTATAAAACCATGACACATTGTTTCTGTGAAATTGTATCTTCAGAATCCTTAGTGGTTAGTTAGAAGGGAACTGGACTTCTTTTTTTATCTGACCATTTCTGTGTGATCTTTGAAAGCACCATCTCTGCTAAACTATATAGCCCCAGTGAGATGACTGTAAAAAAGTGTTTTCTTGGGCACAGTTCCGTTGAAACCTTTAAACAAATTTACTCTCGTATCTCACCCCAATGCTCTTCATCCTCCAACACAAACTCAGTAAACAAGCTGGTAGATACATTTCTCTCTTTAAAATTTCAGACATCATAGATACCATTGCTCTAGCTAAGGTGAAAGTAGTCTAAGGTAGAAAGAAGTCTCTGTGGACTAGGGATCCACTGGTACGTAGTGAGTCGACAGGCCGAGAGAAAATGGTGTAATAGACTGAACAGATCTCACTTTACTTTGAAAGATGCAAGGGAATATTTATTTTCGGAAATCATTAACAGAAACATTAATAATGTGTGGTCTTTATTTGCAACAGTGGAAAGACTAACTAATCCTCCTGTGACTGTAGCCACGGAACAAAGTTCCACCAGGGCTTGCAATGAATTTACTTTTTTACTGAAAAGATTCTAACAGTTAGACGGTCAATCTGTACTTCAGTACCAAAGCCGTTACCAGTGTCACCCCACTCAACACCAATGTTGAGAAAATGTCTGAATTCCAAAAACTAAACCAAATAAAACTTAAAGAAATTAACTAATTAAGCTCCTACTCCTATTGCCTTGATATCTTACCCACAGTTCTTTTAAAGGTTTTCCCTGTCATTGGCTCTGATCTGATTGAAATAGTTAACTCATCTCTCCTGTCAGATGCCTTGCACCATTTTTAAAAAAAGCAGTTATTAAACCACTCCTAAAGAAAAAAAACATGGACATGTTAATGCAGAACTACAGGCCAATCCCTAATCTTCCATTCATTAGGATGATTATTGAAAAAAGTGTGTTTCAACAGTTAAATAGCTTCCTAACAATGATTTGTTTTCAATGATATCCTCATAAATACAGACTATAATAGAACCACAGTGCTGGTACCTTTGAATCTCAGTGTGGCATATGACACTGTTGATCAGCCCAGCCCAACCTCACGCCAATGACTGACGGAATCTGCTGGGATTCCTTAAATAGGAAACTTTTTAACTGATTGGAATGTTTGTATAAATGTATTGAAATGACTTCTTAAGTGCCTTGAGATGACATCTGTTGTGAACTGGCGCTATAAGAATAAACTGAATTGAATTGAAAATTGAATTGAATCATGCTATATTATTGAAACAACTGGAGAGCTGGGTTGGACTCTTTGGTACAGTACTTGGCTGGTTTGAGCCTTACATTAAGAACAGTAACTTCTTTGTATCCATAGGCAATTTTTCTTTAGAACAGTCAGAAATCATATATAGGGTGTCACAGGTCTCCATCCTGGGGCCCCTCCTATTTAATATGTACATGCTCCCGCTAGCCAAGATTGTAACAACCAATAAGATTAGTTACCATGAAAATGACACTCAGCTTTACATTACAATGACACCAGGTGACTTAAAACCCAACCAAACCCTAAGTGAATGCATCGAGCAAATCAATGGATGGATGTGCCATAATTTTCTTCAGCTGAATAGAAACAAAACTAAAATAACTGTCTTTGGATCTAAAGAGGAACGATCAAGTGTCAGCACAAAGCTTCAGTTAATACAGATAAAAACTACTGATAGGGTCTGCAATTTAGGGTAGTTTATCTTTAGGCGGATTGATTACTGCAGTAGTGTCTTTACAGGTCTGCTTAAAAAGTCTATCAGACAGTTGAAGCTGATCCAGAATGTTGCTGCTCCTGTCCTCACTAGAACTAGGAGAGAAGAGCATATCACCCCAGTTCTGAAGTCCTTACACTGGCTCCCTGTAGCTCAGAGAATAGACTTCAAAATACTTTTACTAGTTTATAATTCATTGAATGTCTTAGCACCAAAGTATGTTGAATAGTTGTCACTATATCAACCCCCCAGACCATTCAGGTCTTCTAACTCTGGTCTACTAATCATCCCTAGAATTAGAACCAAACATGGAAAAGCATCTTTCAGATTCTATGCTCCTATTATCTGGAACAAACTTCCAGACCACCGCAAAGCTTCTGAAACACAGTTCCTTTAAATAACAGCTAAAACCCCATCTTTTTAGAGCTGCCTTTGAGTAAGTGATGAATAATAGCTGGAATTTCATATGTTTTAAATGTGTCATATGATTTATTTTATCCCCTATTCACCCAAAGCACCTTTGAATTGGCACGTTGTTGAAAGTGTCCTATACAAATAAATTTGCCTGGCCTTGCCTTTTCTTGTTAAGTCCAGTTGCTTTCCAGTTTAACACCTATTATCACATCCTGGATTGACTGGGTGTCCAGGGTGTACTACACCTCTCACTCAGTGGACACTGGGGATAGGGGATAGGCCCCCGCCACCATGCACGGACAAGTGGGTAATTACAAACGACGTCTGAGAATCTATATTAGTGTATAAAACTGCAAAGTAAAAGATAAAGAAGTTTTTTTTTTTCTGACTTAGACTAATTGAAAAAGTAAAAACTGTACCACTCATGTAATCTGGAGCATTTTCGGTGTCTGTCGTTATGATTTTGGGTAGAATTTTTTTTTTTTTTTTCTGTTCACGTTTTGTAAAAAGTTGAGCTCCATATTATTCCATCATTAGTTAAAGCAGTAAAGTAATAACTCTGATTGTGTGTCAAACGCATGAAGTCAGAAAAATGTTGACAGGCAGGCATTTCTGCTATAATCTCATACTGTGGTGTAGACTGGCGCTTTCTTACCATAAGGCTGCATGGAGGAAAAATAATGGATACCTTTGTTTAAGCTCAAGTTAATTATTTGCATTTTTTAGTACTTCTGTGAGTCTGTAACTAAAGACTGTATTCTGTGTGTTAGTTAATTGATACCAGGACTATGAACGTATAACCACAGGCCCAACTCAAAGCAAACTGGAATCTGAAGCCAGCAGCTCGTTTTCTGGATCTGGGTTGCCAAAATCAGACAGTTTAGACTTACAATACTAATAGCATGTTTTCTTTCTATTTCCTTACTTAAATGGGTTGTATGGCTTGCATTAAAAAACCCTTGTACAAATGAAAAACTTGCAAATGTAATTTAGGTTTGGAAATACTTTTGCATTTTGTTTTCCAACATGTATTCAAGTTACTAATAGATAACTGATTTAACTATAGGTGCAAAATGCCAAGTTAACTGTTGGGACATTCATCCATCACAAGTCTAGTCAAGTTTATTTGTATAGCACATTTAAGCAAAAAGGCAGTCCAAAGTGCTTTTACATGATTTAAAACGACACAATAAGATGACAAAAAAAGGAAACCATACATTACAGATGCAAAATAAAGAGAGGTAATAAAAAGATACAATTCAGACTAGAATTAATCTATGTTCCAGTGATTATTGATCAAAAGCAGCTCTAAATAGATTATTGGCAATGATTTCAGTGTTTCACCAGTTTTGCATTTTTCTGGAAGTTTGACCCACATTAGAGGAGCACAAAAACTGAATGCTGCTTCTCCGTGTTTGATTCTGGAGATGCACAGTAGGCTTGAACCAGAAGACCTGAGCGGTCTTTAATGTATTTTGGTAGTAAGCCATTCACTGATTTATAAACTAGTGAAAGTATTTAGAAGTCCATTCTCTGAGCTACAGGGAGCCAGTGTAAGGACTTTAGAACTGGGGTGATGTGCTCTACTTTTCTGGTTTTAGTGAGGATGTGTGCAGTTGAAGGGTCTCGTGTGTTCCAAGTGAAGTCATGTTATTGATTAACTTACATGTTAGAAAGGTGCAGGATATATGCAGTATAAACAAGGAAAAAAAGCCAAACAAATCTTTCAAAGAGGCAGCAGAAGTGGAGCACATTCTGAGAAATAGTGGACACAGTTGGAGGCTTGGATGTCCAGAAAATATTCCCCACCTCTTTCAGAGATTATCCCCTTTGCTCCTAAAGGCCATCTAGGATGATGTTTTTGCACCTAGTGGTCCTTTGTTGGCTCAATTGCTTGCACTGCCTCCATGGTGCCCGCCTGAACCCCGTGCCAGTTGGGATGGCCTTAATGTGTCCTGCGTTAGCTCCTTGCTTCAAATGGAAGGTCTCTGGTCTACTTTTGGCTTTGTCCCTCTCTCAAAGCCTCCTCCATCTGAGACTTTCTACTTCTGAAGACTTTTTGGGACATCAGGACAGGGAGTCAGACATAAGTTGAAGGACTTCTGGTTTTCTTTATCCCTTTGATCGTCTTGATCCTGTTTACATGTCACTCCTCTGTCCCCTCCCTCTGTTCTCTGTTCATCCTTCAGTTCAGTTATTCTTTAACCATATTACCTTGTTATGCAATTTTGCTCAGTTTACACTTTTTAAGCTCCTTAATTTACATTCCTCCTGTCGGCCACCGTGATTGTGTTCATTTACTCAATCACTTAAGCTGCCAAAAAAGAAGAAAAACTCCAGTGACTGTTCTATACATGATGAGAAAGAAATGCTGAGTTGTCTCTTGCATGGTGCGCTTTAGTGTTAGAAGAAGCAAAGCACAACCAGACAGTTAAAAAATGCACTTAAACTCTCTAGTTACATGCGGTTATGCACGCGTCTGCATATTTCTTCATTATTTTCATGCACTTTTATAGTTTTGTTTTGTGTGTGCTGACAAGTCAAAAACGAGTTTCTGGCTATAGGTTTAGTTCAAAAGGCTCCTGCCAGCTGCATGCTTGTCTGATTCAAAGAGTATCACACATCTGTCCATCTGCACAACAGCAGACACAGCGCCTGCAAACAAGCACCCCCCCCTCCTCACAACCCCTTGCTGTGAATTCCGTACGTTCACAGGGCCTGAGGGAAACTTTTGAATGAGAGCTTTACTCTTTCTCTCAGCTTCTCTCCTGTGACTTTCAAAAGTGTGTGTGCACGTTCAGTTCCTGGCCCCTTTTCTTCAAGTGCTGTTAGAGTGAGTGTAAACACGCATAATGTGACCACAGAGCTCCTACACCACCGTAAATAACATGTGGTAGAAGGTGGCAAGATTAAGATGGGGATGAATGTGTTGCTTTTTACGGCTTATATGGGCAGGGATATGCACATACATGTGTCAGCCAAACCACACAAGCACATACGCATACTGGGAACACGCCCTGTACACCTACACCTGGATATATAAGAGAGACTGTGTTGAGGTGAAGGCACCCTGTTTTATAAATGTGAGTCTCCCATTGCTTTCCAGCAGACCTTGAAACAGTTTTGTTTAATAAGATAATCCTGTTTATGTCTACATGAATTGATTCATTTTCTCAAATAACTCCAATGCCCTTCTATGCCATGAAAATATTTGTGTTAGGGTTTACAATGGTTTGCAAAGGTAATCCCACCCCTTGAACTTCTTCTCAACCCCAAATTTTAGTGTACTTTATCTGGATTTAATATGAAAGACCTATAAAAAGCAGTGTATTGTTTACAAATGGAATTGAATCGATACGTTTTTCTCTTTTTTTGCAAATAAAAGCCTGAATGATGTGGCTTGTATTTATGTAAACTAAGATCTAACTATGCGGAGCACAAATTAAATACATATGAACTTCTGAAAGCAAATTAATTTTTTAGGGGTTTTAAAGTTGGTAAAGGCAAGGCTAGGCAATTTTATTTGTATAGCACACTTTCAACAACAAGGTTATTCAAGGTGCCTTATATGATTAGGTGGTAAAACAAAAATAGCAGTAAAACACAGATAAAGTAAAAACAGCAATAAAGAAAGAAGCATACAGAGATACATCAAGGCATTACAAAGCATATAATGTAAAAGCAGCAAGAAGCACACACAAAACATGACACATCAAAGCAGTACTCGAAGGCAGCTCTATACAGATACGTTTTTAGGTGTGATATAAAAGAACTCAGTGTTTCAGCAGCTTTGCAGTTGTCTGGACGCTTGTTCCAGATTAAAGGAGCATAGAAGCTGAAAGCTGCTTCTCCATGTTTGGTTCTAATTCTAGGGATGTTGAGTAGACTGGAATTAGAGGTCCTGAGTGTTCTGGTGGGTTGGTATAGTAACAGTAGACCTTCAATATACTTTGGTGCCAAGTCATTCAATGATTTATAAACAAGTAAAAGTATTTAGAAGTCTATTCTCTGAGCTACAGGGAGCCAGTGTAAGAACGTTAGAACTGGGGTGATGTGCTCTACTTTCCTGGTTCTAGTGAGGACAGGAACAGCAGCGTTCTAGATCAGCTGCAGCTGTCTGATTGACTTTTTAGGCAGGCCTGTGAGGACGCTGTTGCAGAAATCAATTTGACTAAAGATAAACGCATGGATGAGTTTTTTGAGGTCCTGTTGCGACATTAGTCCTTTAATCCTAGAAATGTTCTTCAGGTGATAGAAGGCTGACCTTGTTGTTGTCTTAATGTGACCCTGGAGGTTCAGGTCTAAGTCTATTACTACACCTAAATTTCAGGTCTGATCAGTAGTTTCTAGCTGTATTAACTGGAGCTGTGTGCTGACTATTGGTCGCTCCTCTATGAACAATCATCAGTCAGCTGAAGACATGCTCACCACACTTTTGTGAGCAGTACATATTTACAATGCTTCACTGCTTTTAAGATCTAAATTCCAGAAAAATAAATTATGGTTTGTAGTTGAGGCAAAATGTGAAAAAGGTCAAAGAGTGTGAATACTTTAGAAAGGCACCAGATCCAAATATTAAACTCTTTCCTTTTTCTAAAATTTTTTTTTTTTCACTTTCTGCACTGACTTTAATCTACAGAGTGTGATTTACAGCATCTGGCAACATCTGCATGTGTTACAAGTGCTGAAGGACCAGGGTGTCAGAGAACGACTGGACTTCTGAACAACTCCTAAACATGTTTGCCATACACAGCATTTGACTGTCACAAGCATCCGCCAAGACAACACTACTTGTACTCAGAAAAGACAGGCTCCACCCCTCAGTGAGACAGAACGCAGAAAAGGACCTTAAATTGAACATTAAATTGAGCGCAAGTACTACTTTTACATCTGTCAATCTCTTTATGATGTCAGTTTAGTTGTCCATATGGTTGACAATCTGCAAGCAGACATAACATAGTTCATTATCAAGGTAATGTTTTCATTTTGATTATTTTTAAATAGAAGGAAATCTCCTCAGCAATACCGTTCTTATCTGACCAAACTGCTGGCACTTGACAAAAGTTACATTAATTAAATAGTAATAAACAGTCCCACAGTGTATTGCCATAAATTTGAGGTAATAGTTCATTACACACATGCTGCTTTTCTAAGCTCCTGTAGCAGTGAGCTGTGGTGCATTGCTAATATTAGCTTCTATGACAACAAAAACAATAGGATAAAATTTGGTTTCAGGTTAATTTTTTTGTGGTGCCCTCATTATGCAAGTGAAATAGCTATTAACGTTTTTGTTAGCATCTTTGCTTATGAGAAATAAATACAATGTTTGTATGATGCACACTGTTTGGTTGTATTATTGTTGACGTTCGACCCATTTAATACACTGCATGCCAGCCAGCACACTGACAATATGTTAAATTCAGTCTTATGTGACAATATATTTGACTCTTTATTAGCAACAGGTGGTACAAAGACACACTGCAGCTAACTTCAAACGTCTTTATTTTGTTTTTTTGCGTGTGGGCTGTCAAGTCACTCTGCAACCAGGAGCCAACGCAGCAGCAGCTTGATGATGTTCCATATGAGCATACAAGCGGAGACCTTTATTAAACAGCCTTAGTGTGTTTCACAACATCTGGTAACCAGTTTTGAGAAAATGTGTTTGCTGTGTAGTACTGCAGCTTCTGGCTGCCTAGCAGAGAAGCGGTGGAACTACTCAATGCTTGTTATACACCAGCCACACTTTTGCGTGTTAGCCATCCATACTTTATTTATAAGTATATGTTAATGTATGTGGTAGTATAGTTTTCATATGATAAAAAGAGGTAAAAAATCTGCTGTGAGGAGCCGACGTAGTAATACCATAAGGATGTTTGCTCATTTAACCTTTTTTATTCAGATTCTTTATTATTCAGCTGTTTTATTCAATTCAATTAAAAAATACTTTATGTGTACTTTATGGCCGCATATCTGGAACCTGCAACATTTGCAGCCTGCTTTGTAAAATTTCTGTTCTGTGCTGCAGTTCCCTATACTTTCTAGTGCTAATGCTAGCTGCTGCTAAGTGCACAGGACAAATTATTGATGTGTGACTACATATTATTACCTCTGGCCTTACTCCACTGATGTCTGGTGTGCTACTGGATGGATTTTCAAGTATTGTTGCTTGTTTTAAATCTCTCAATAGGTGTGCACACAATATCTCACAGACTTGTTGCACTTTTGTAATCCAGTCAGGATGCTTATGTAAGCTAATCAGTCACTTCTAGAAGTTGCGAGGACTAGATTACAGGCCAGAGGTGACATGACCCGGAACAGCCTGCTATGGCACATGGCCCCTGAGATTGTCTTCTCTAAAGATGTGTGGATGTTTAATCAATTAGAACTAGTTTTCTGCAGTGTGCTTTTATATTGTGCATAATATTTTCTAGTATTTGTTTATACATAAATATTATGGTCATTTTTACAACTTGCTCATGAGGGCTATAAGAAGTGGGAGTCGCGCCCATTTTGAGTTTTTCTCAAGCCAGAAGTCTTAGCAAGAGACCCTGGCTAAACAGAGGACATCTCACTGGTGAAGATTCTCTTTTGTTCTGGCCCGCTGGACCGGGAAGAACTCATTTCAAAGCTTCGAAGTGCTCATTTGGTTCGTGTATCTAGTTTGAGCCATATCCGGATTGCTCCCAGACAGTTCGTTACACGTCGACCTACAGGCCATCCAGCCTGCCTTTGGGCCACACGGTCCTTAAATCCTGTACAAGGTTTTTTTATAACTCTTCCTTTTCTTGCTTGTCTACAGACACAATTCACTCTCCTCCTAGTGGACTGGACCTCCTTCAAAGCAAAGTAGGACTGCACCGGTTCATTTAAACTAATATTGTGTCTGGGCGGAGATAAATAGAGAAAAAAGAGTTTTAACGAGTTAGATCTCATTCATTGTTGATTTAAAGTGTCTTTAAGCGCTGTACCTGTTTGCTCATTTTTGCGTCACCGCACGCATAAGTTTGAGCTGTAATTGCTGTGTTTGAAACTGTTTTTAATCCTGAGCGGATCACACCTTTCTTTCTTTTTCCTTCCTCTCTTTTCCTCTCTCTTTTCCTCTCTCTCTCGCTCCCTGATCACCCGGTCGGCTGAGTTAGGCTCGTTCCGACCTGCGTTAGCAGGTCTTAGCTGGAAAGTTTAACTCCATTGTTCTTTAGTCTGTTGGTAAAGCAGAGGCCTTCCACATGGACGTTCCACACCATGTGCTCCTTTAGCCAAAGCTAGTTTTATGACCCTTCCTTAGACTCCATGTGCAGCTCTCCACCTTAGCACAGAGCTAAGATTTATGACTGTTTGTCTCACAGGCTATCTGTGACTTGGGCTCCCTGGAGTGAGGGGCACCCCCTCCTTTTCTGACCCGAACCTCAGCTGTTCTGACTGATTAATTTCATGTTAATTGTGTATAATGTTCACCTATTATTTTTTTCTAAGGTCTGTAGTAGTAGTTCTATGCTTTAGAATAGATGGGATGAATTTATGAAATGTTTGGGTGTAAGGTTAAGCTATTTTCTAAATAAAGTCCCCTTAACTTAAAGAGAAGTTGTCTGGGATTACTTGGAGTGATGCGTACAATTAATGTCCAAAGCGTAAGAAGTTATTCCTTCATCTATTGTTTAATTACTTCAGCCTTATCAGGCTGGTAAACATAAACATAAGCTGAGACTAAACAATTTGGCTATATATATATACACACCTGGGATCCACCAGGATGATGCCCCAAACATGGTAATTTTTTCATAAAATTATTCAGAATTGCCCTAGGCAATTGTTCATATTTATTCATAGCCAAATCCTACCTATCTGCGGCACAACACTGTTTAGCATAAAACTGTTAGCATTTCTCGTATACAACTATTATTGTGTTTAAACATGACAAATCTGTGGTCATGTCACACTTGATTCAATGCCTTTATCCTTGTGTGTTCCCAATGCACAATTTCATGCGGGAGGAGACATGAAGCAGCTAGGTTGAATGTAAACAATGAATAAGCATGGCAGATGTTGAGACTGCTGCTCTTTTTGTTAATTACACTCTCACCTAGCTGTAGTGAGTTGTGAATTTCAGCTGCATCTCTTTATTCTCAATATGAGCCAAACAATACTTCCTACTGCTTAGTCAAATCAAGGGGCTACTTCCAGTTCCTAGAGTTGGTCTCTTTCAAAATAAAAGTATTGTCGTGCCAGTATTTGTAAGCATAATGGCAGATGCCGCAGGAAACAGTAATAATTTTGTATGATGTGTAGCACAGCGTTCTGCATTTGATGCCATTCACTTCAGGGCTGTTTTACACTTTAGTCTGATGGCGGTCCCGTTTTGAATTATAAAGTGTACAATCACTGTATGTGGATTAAGTACTGAAGTGAATGTAACCCTATAGCAGCAGGATCTCTTTCAGTGGCTCTGACCAGGAAGAGATCAGGTTAAAGATACAATTATTGGAGCAAATGTATAGAAAAGAACATAGAGAATGTTTCAGTATCCTTCCACAAGCTTTCTACAATAGCTTGATGGAATCTTGGCACATTCCTCTTGACAGAACTGGTGAAACTGGGTGAGGTTTGTACGCCTTACTGCTCGCACTCACCTTTTCAGTGCCGTCCACAAATCCTGAATGGGATTGAAATCAGGGCTTTGTGATGGTCACTCCAATACCTTGACTTTGTTGTCCTTAATCCATTTTGTCAATAATCTGGAAGTAAGCTTGGAGTCACTGTCTATTCGGAAGACCAATTTCAATTCAAATCCAATTCAAAAATACTTTATTGATCCCAGAGGGAAATAAGTGTTGTTGTATCTCATATAATTAATTCTTCAAGGAGTTGTTGTAGATAGTGATGGCTGTGGGCAGGAAGGATTTCCTGTAGCGGTCTGTATTGCAGCAAAACTGAAAAAGCTCTGACTGAAGACACTCTGTTGTTGTATGACAGTCTCATGAAGAGGATGCTCAGGGTTGTCCATAATTATTTTGATTTTATGAAGAATCCTTCTTTGCATCATCATCTCCAGAGGTTCCACAGTAGTTCCAATAACAGAACCAGCCTTCTTTATCAGGTTGTTTAGCCTTTTTAAGTCCCTGGCTCTGATGCTGCTACCCCAACAGATGATGGCTGAAGAGATTACACTCTCCACAACAGACTTGTAGAAGATCTGCAAGATCTACCTTGAAGGACCTAAGCTTCCTCAAGAAGTACAGTCTGCTCTATCCCTTCTTGTAGACGGTTACACTGTTCAGTCTCCAGTCCAGTCTGTTGTCAAGCTGAACTCAGAGGTATTTATACTCCTCAACCACCTCCACTTCTTCTCCCATGATGGAAACATTGTTTAACTTAGCCCTGTTTCTTCTGAAATCTACAATCATCTCCTTTGTTTTATTCACATTCTAAGTAAGACGATTGTTTCCACATCGTGTCACAAAGCAGTCCACCAGCTCTCTGTGTTCAGCTTCCTGTCCATCTCTGATACACCCGACAATTGCAGAGTCATCTAAGTATTTCTGCAGATAACAGGTCTCTATTTTGTACTGGAAGTCTGAGGTCTACAGAGTGAAAAGGAATGGTGAGAGTACGGTCCCCTGTGGTGCTCCTGTGCTGCTGACCACCTGGTTTGACACACAATTCTTCAGTCTCACAAACTGAGGTCTGTTGGTCAGGTAGTCATTGATCCAGGCGATTGTTGAGGGCTCCACCTGTGTCTTCAGGAGTTTCTGACAAAGCATATCAGGCTGAATTTTTTTAAATGCACTGGAGAAATCAGTGAACATGATCTTCACAGTGCTGCCTGCTTTGTCCAGATGACAGTGGGTTGGTTGAAGCAGGTGGATGATGGCATCTTCAACTCCACAGCAATAAGCAAACTGCAGCGGGTCCTGATATGTTCTTGTTTGCTTATTCAGGTGGGCCAACAGGAGTCTCTCTAGGACCTCTCTATTATAAATGTATATAGTAATTGATGACCATATACATTTATATATATACAACAGGTATTATAACATATTATATATACAACAGGTCTATATATAGTCTTTGATGACTATATACATTTGAACTCAAGCTTCAACTTCCTGGCTGATGTCTTCAGATATAGCTACAATATGTCAACATCATTTCCTTTTCCCATGATGCCATCTGTTTTGTGAAGTGCACCAGTCCATTCTGCAGTAGAACAACCCCACAACATGATGCTGCCACCCCCATACACAGTTGGGATAGTGTTCTGAGGCTTCAAAGCTTCCCCCTTTTTCATTTCGTCAGACCACAGGACATGTCTCCATGTTACTTGTAGTCTGTTTTTTTGGTGGTTTTCCAGAGCAACCTTTCAACTCATGGTGGTACAGGACTAGTTTTACTGTGGATAGTGACACTGTCTTACCAATTTCCGTCAGCATCTTTACAAGGTCTCTGGCTGTTTTCCTTTGGTTGATTCGCACATTTCGCACCAAAGAAAGTTCCTCTCTTTTTCTGAAGTGCATGTACATATCTAGTTTCGACTGTACATACATCATTATGACCCTTTCCACTTTATCATCTATTTAAATTATAGAAAACAAACATCAAAGTGATCTTAAGACTTGCTGTTTAACAGAACCTTAATTCTAACCATGTTTTGACTTTCCAATGCCCTGCAGCTGTAGGTTGTAAAGACGTCAATTTAAAGTTTGTGTTCTGCCACGGCAACTGGTGCAAGTTTTAATGACAGTGGGTAGAATGGCTTCCAACTGTGCCTTACATCAAATGCATAGTAAAGTTGTCAAAGAAAATAAATAATAAATTTCAACAAACTCTTGCAGCATAACAGTCTTAATACATATGAGACATTTTAACAGAAGCACATGTTTAACATTTTAGTTATTGATGACTGCATTTTAGTGCATTCCATAGAAAGTCATAATTCAATTCAATTCAAAAATACTTTATTAATCCCAAAGAGAAATTAAATGTTGTAACTCATATTATCCATGTTTCTTTAAAGATTTGTTATAGATGGCTGTGGGGAGGGATCGTATCATGTAGTGCTCTGTTGATCTGAAAAAGCCTCTGACAGAATCCACTGTTTTTAGGATGGATATAGGAGATGGTTTGAACTTTCTCCTCCACTCTATCCTCTTTACTCATACTCTGGATCCACTGTGTTCCTTTTCAACTCATCTAGGATTTGTGGCTGCATTTGAGGTATTATTTGAGCTTTTGTGAGGTTAATCAGCTGCGCCCAGTTGTAACCCACCTTGTTTATATGGTTATGCATTGTAAGAAACATCCAAAAGTAAAAAGGTATCAGCAAATATCCTTTCAGCTGCAAAGCATTCAGATTCTGAGAGAATAGCAACACTCAATAATTGAATTCTGTCAGTATTTGTGGTTAATTCAACAGCTTATAAATGATTAAAAGTCGACCTCTGTGATGAGACGGAGCACTTCATTTTTACCGTTAGTTTAGTTTTAGCTAAAATACAGTAACATTTAATGTTTTTCAGATAGTTGAAGTCCGAAAAAATGCACATCAAAAACATAATATTATTTGTAGGGCTGTCATAATAAATGCGGTAATGCAAGTTCATTAATTTGTAGAATTAATGTGATTCATATTTTTAACGCATTGACGCATGCACAAAATAACGTTCAGTACTCATTTCATGAACACCATGGTAGACCTGAACTGCATCCAGGATTCCATACAAACTACTCTGTTCAGTCGCAGGCCATATAGAGGGATTATCCCCGCTGCAATCAAACAACCGAGCTGACAACAATTACTTTTCCAGTGCGTTTTCGGATTTTATTATTCAGTCGGGAGAGAGCAGAGCGCATCTCTGCTTGTAGGAGCTAACCATTAGCAACTCCATAACATGGCGGAGCCCGTACAAATTTGTGAAGTTTGTGGAGATGACAAATCAATGTTGCATTTTTACCCAAGAAAGAAGAGCTGAGGAAGAAATGGTTGGAATTTGTCTTTGGAACACCACCAGCGAAGTATAACGCTAAGTTAGTTATTAGCTCGAAGGCAGCATAAGAGTTGCATTGCTGTTAGCCAATCAGTGGCAATACTTTTGCATATTGTGAATATTATTGAGTATGACTCGTAATCCTGTCTTGTTCCCCCAACCCTCTCCTCTGGCAAAACTTCAATCCCCTGAAACAGGAGCGCAAGAGCAGTTTTCCCACAGAAAATGACCCTGAAGTCATTTATTCAAACTAAAGACCACAGTAAATTTATTGGAAAAATTGTGAACGAAACCTTTAGACAAACAGTTTGGATTGAGGAACACACCAGACAATAAAGTTGTGTTTAAAGCTTGGTTAGGTTATATTCCAGAACATCATAGGGTACATAGAATATCATTTGCACAGATTTAGGCTAATTGCATACCGCTCTAATGCTCTGTGTATTTTTTTTTTGTGTGAGAATTTTTCACATGGGTAATTCAGTTGTGTATATTGTGTACCTTTATTTACAGTGAGGAAAATAAGTATTTGAAAACCCTGCTATTTTACAAGTTCTCCCATTTAGAAGTTATGGAGGGGTCTGAAATTCACATTGTAGGTGCATTTCCACTGTGAGAGACAGCATTTCTTTTTAAATCAGGAAATCACATTGTATGATTTCTGAAGAATTTATTTGTATTTTGGTGCTGCACGTAAGTATTTGAACATCTGGCAATCAGCAAGAATTCTGGCTCTCGAAGACCTGTTACTCTGCCTTTAAAAAGTCCACCTCTCCTCCACTTATTATTCTAAATTAGTAGCGCCTGTCTGAGCTCATTAAAAACATGTGTCCACCCCACAGTCAGTCAGACTCCAACTACAACCATGGGCAAGACCAAATAGCTGTCAAAAGACGCCAGAGACAAAATTGTAGACCTCCACAAGGCTGGAAAGGGCTACGGGACAATTGCCAAGCAGCTTGGTAAAAATAAATTAACTGTTAGAGCAATTGTTAGAAAATGTAAGTGGCTAAAGATGACTGTCAGTCTCCCTCGGACTGAGGCTCCATGCAAGATCTCACCTCGTGGAGTATCACTGATGATAAGAAAGGTGAGGAATCAGCCCAGAACTACATGGGAGGAGCTGGTCAATGACATGTAGAGAGCTGCGACCACACTTTCAAAGGTTACTGTCGGTAGAAAGCTACGGCGTCATGGTTTAAAATCATGCATTGCACAGAAAGTTCCGCTGCTCAAGTCATCGCATGTCCAGGTCCGTCTGAAGTTTGCCAATGAACATCTGGATGATCCAGAAGAGACATGGGAGGAAGTTATGTGGTCAGATGAGACCAAAATAGAACTTTTTGGTCTAAACTTCACTCGCCATGTTTGGAGGAAAAAAAGAAGATGAGTTGCATCACAAGAACACCATCCCTACTGTGAAGCATGAGGGTGGAAACATCATGCTTCGGGGGTGCTTTTCTGCGAAGGGGACAGGATGACTGCACTGTATTAAGGAGAGGATGAAAGGGACCATGTATTGTGAGATTTTGAGTAACAACCTCCTTCCCTCAGTTAGAATATTGAAGATGGGTCGTGGCTGGGTCTTCCAACATGACAATGACCCGAAGCACACAGTTAGGTTAACCAAGGAGTGGCTCCGTAAAAACATATCAAGGTTCTGGAGAGGCCTAGCCAGTCTCCAGACCTAAATCCAATAGAAAATCTTTTGGAGGGAGTTGAAACTTCGTGTTTCTCAGCGACTGTCCCAAAACCTGACAGATCTAGAGGGAACCTGTGTGGGGGAGTGGACCAAAATCCTTAATGCAGTGTGTGTGCACTGCTAAACTGTTTTTCATTTTTCTGCCATTGTAATTGGTATTCTATTTATAATCTAAAACAATACCAAGATTTCACAGAGAACTCTTCACCCTCTGAAAATGGAGAGAGCATGGCACGGCTTCAAATCCACCAAGACGGACAAGGGGAACTTTAATCATAGAAGCAACCATGATAACTGGTAGGAAATAAAATTAACATTCTTGAAAATAAATAAGGGATTTTCTTCACACAGGCCATGTAAGGGACAAAGTGAACAGATGTAAGAAGGTGCTCTGGTCATACAGAAACTGAGCTTTATCACTGGGCACACTATACCAGTGAAACATATTTGTGGCAGGATCATGCTGTGCTGGTGATTTTCGGATAGAATACCAATGATGTTTGCTGTAATGTGAAAGGGATTGAAGGGAATGAATACTTCTGGAAACAATAATACATGAAACATTTGATTTTGCAGGCTGGATACAGTATAAAATGGACTCAATGTGGCCAATCCGTTAGCTTATATCTGCTCTAAAGGCAAGAGGTTGGTTAAATAATAACTTATTGTATGTTATTATGTAGTTACCGTACAACAGCCAAGTGAAGCCACTGTTGTGTTAAACAATGCTGGGTCTTGCGTTCATATTCCAGCACTGATTTCTGGAGGACTTGACCCCTTTGGCAATGAGCCCGCTAACTCCTAGAAAGCTTCAAGTAGAAGTGATTTTATTAGAGCAGAACAAATTGGTGAGGGCGAAGAAAAAAGTGCGAAACCAGAGAAAAGAAGCAAAATAACTGATTCCTTCTCTGTACTCCTAAAATGTGTGATAAGACCAGAAGAGAGAGCGTTTAAAGGGTGGGGGGGCGGGGGGGGGGGGGGGGGGGGGTGCTGTTATTTAAAAATACCATTATGAAGACATGGGGGGTATACAGACAGGCTCATACTTTTTTGGACAGAGACAACACAGATGCAGTTAAATGAGTTAAACTACAGCCTCTTAGCAACATGGATACATGACTATGGCTTAGAGCTGGACATGGGTTGCCGGTTGCCAGTTTAACGAAGAAACTGATGCCGGAAAAATAAGATTGAATAGTGGAAATGCAAACTTTATGGATTGTGAGAGAGTAGGTAATGAATTGACAAATTGACATTGGATTGAGTGAAGGGAAAGGTAGATTGTGTAATCCCTTCATTTCAGGGATTTAAAAGTAACTGGAAAAATAAAATAACTGAAATTTAATGAAATAGTTAATGGATTTCACTTGCTGTTTGTGGGAATTTCTGTTCGAAATTTACACTGTAATAAATAATATGGTAGTTCAACTTAAAAGTCTTTGTTAAAGTTCTGCCATAAAAAGTTGAGCTCATTGAAACAATATTGGCACCTTCAATCAACTAAAACAAGCAAGTTATAAATAGTTCATAAATCATTGCTAGAAATTGTTACAACTCAACAGTTTGAGTTTAAATCAACTAGCATGTTATGTTGTGCAAACAGTTAACTTGTATTGCTTCTCCATATTAATTAATTTGTATGAGTTATTTAAACTCACAAGTTGAAATAATTTTTAACTTACGATCTGATGTCAAAAGAAAACAATGTTTTGACGTCTTTCAACATATCAGGTAAAGTTATGAATGACATTTAACTCACTCAATGCAGTTGAACCAACCAAATTTATTTGCTACTTGGACACACAATACTACATTTTCAATATTGGCACCACTTGCAGTCGAATGTTAAATGAACATAAATGTTTATGGCAGAAATTGTACAGACACTTCTAAGTAAAAGGAATGTCTACTTGTGATTTCTGTTGACATGCAAAAATAGGTTTTGTAAATACAATTCACAAATAGTCACAGCGTTTTATCTTCCCTTTTTATTTCCAGAAAAGTAAAACATGGAACAAGTGGAGTAGCAAATGACAACATCTTGCAAAGCTATCCAAATTTTAAAACATTTCAGCAAACACATTTTATGTAATTCCATCTTATGTACTTGTGTAGGCTTGTCACAATAGTTACTATGTTGATTTATTAAATTATGGGCTTGATATTTATTGTCATTACATTAATCATTTTTTATTAATCATTTTATCAAATATTTGTTAATACATAGTTTATAATATATATATATATATATATATATATATATATATATATATATATATAACGATGGATTACTGAGACTTCAATTATTAAGTTAATTTCAAGTGCTCCTCAATAATAATGTTTATCACAATATTTTGTAGGCTCAACATATCAAACTTAAATTTTTTTATTGTGCCAGGCCGACTTGTGTTGTACACATGCTTGAAGGCACCCCTGCAGTGCCACTAAGGCCACAAATGCCAGGGATTAAAACTAGTCAAACTTTCAAAGAAGAACCAATTAAACAGGCCCACTAAAAAACATTTGAAGTGTCCAAAATGGCTCAAAACAATGAGCAACAGTGGGGGAAAAAATACAACAGCATTTAAAAACGGATACATTTACATCTTGTACCTCAATATTTTATTGTGGAGTCCATGTATCCTGGCAGCGCCCTGTTCGGGCTTGATCTTCATGACGACCTTTTGGAGAAACTCGAACGTGTACTTCATTGCTGATAGGTATTCCAGATTTACAGCATAGATGACACCCATCAGCATTGCCACACCACATGATACACTCTTCTCATGGTGAATCACTATGCTTTCTTCCACGACGACGGCAACGTCAAAGACCTGATGTGGGACTGCATCCTGCTCCTCTTCGTAGGCAATCAGCAGTCCAAGTTCCATTCCATTCAACGCTTTATCCAGATGGTCAAAATGGGCCTAAAGAAAAATTTTAAATACATGCTGTAAATGTTATGTTTTAAAAAATATACTTTGATTTCAGTAAGACTGAATAAAATCTATTACATTTCTTTAATGAATACAGTTAATTAATTACCTCTATACAGTTTTCCAAACATTATTTTAAATATAATACAATACTCCAAGCAAGTTTCTAAATGACTTGTAATTATTGACATAACTTCATTTGGATCAAATTTATCATACTCACATCACACAGCCGGAAAACACTGGATGAATGTTCTTTGAGGTAGAGTGGAAGTCCCAACAGAGCAGCAATCCTCTTCCTCTCATTTGTATTCTGTAAAAGTGAAAAATGTAGTGAAAAATGACAAACTTTACTTCAGTTGTTTAATTTATGTCATCTTTATTTAACCAGGAAATTCCCACAGAGATTAAGAATCCCTTTTTCCTGGGGAATCATGGCCCCAGAGAGGAACCTACTGTTGCGTGGAACAGCATTTAAGCAATGCAGCGCGGAAATTGTGCAAGTACCAAAATACATGCTCAACAGTAAAAGCCAACCTTAGAAGTTTACCTCTGCAAGGGCGGGGCTGTGTAGCTGCTAACTCTTTTTCCGACCTCGACTTGTTTCTGTCCGACCCGGAAACTTAACTCCAACTTGTCTGTCAGTGAAAACTATCCCAAAAAATGGAAAACGAAGCATTTGGGCAAATGAAGAAGTATACCCATTTATATGACAAATGCCGTCCCTATATGTAGATTAATTAAAAAAACGCTCGCCGACCCCCTCCCTCCCCCAAGCTAGCTAGAGCACCACATGGCTTGCTCAACATGACCAAAGTGTAACCATATTTATATGTACATACAGCCATGGCTTCAGGTAGTATTCTGCCTCTTTCATTTGTCTAAAACCCAAGTAAAATATAATGTACTTACTTTCAACATGCTCCACGAAGACAAACCTCCACCGCAGGAAAAGGCTGAGTTGTGGCCGAGAAGTCAAAGCGAAGGGCGGAGTGATGTGAATAGTGTCCTTCCGCTAATAGGCCTACCTAAGCTTTATCGAAATTTATTAATCTTAACAGCCATTTTTGAAGATGTTACGTTATATTTATTATTGCAAGTACGCTTTCACCCTTCAAAAGTCTGTATAATATTTAGTCTGCATTTCCAGCACTATATGTGCTGCGCAATAATATGAGTGTGGGGTAACAAGATGCGGTCTCTTTCTAAAACTTACCAAACAAAGTCAAGTTCATGTATTTAAATGCTACCCCAACACACCTGAAAGAGTTAATCACCTTTGAACTTATTGACATAAGTTAAAAACTTAAAACGATCATTGTCATGTGAAAACAAAGTACAATCTAACGTTACAATAACAAAATGGGCGTACGACTTTTAACAGTGTAGTCTTCAAAGAGTGAAATACATGTTCAATAAGGTTAAGATTAAGTGACTGGCTTAGGCATTGAAGACTATTCTTTGCTTTAATAAACTTTTGGGATTCTTTTGGCTGTATGTTTTGGGTCATTGTCCAAATCTTTCTAAAATGCACAACAATATGGTTTTCTTTTGTGGTATTTTGTCTGCACTTGACTGGAGAACGCTGCAAATCGCATCAAAGAAGCTTTTAAAGTTCTTTTTAAAGTTATATTCATGCAAACTTGGGCTGTTTGAAAACAGTTTTAATTATTTAATATGTGATCAGAAACAGCGTCCGCAGCCTCTGACATGTTGTTCTTTTATGCGCATACAGTGCACTTTAGATCCCTGAACTCCTCACACTGCAGTCTGATGGCAGTCGTATTTAAATTACAGTCTACACAACCACACACACGCACACACATACAGACACACACACACAAAATCGGATTTCATTAAAAAGTCTGAATTGAGCATTAAGACCTGCAGTGCTCCGTCAGTCTGAAGAGCTGTAGTTTACCCGCTTCTATTGTTAATAAATATCTTTTTACCATTTGGTCCTGCTGTTTGATTTTGCATTTAGGTGAGAAAATATTTGAAACTTTTTAAAAGTTATTGCCTTGAACTAAATTTTAGCTGAAATTTCTCTAACATTCTGAAGATTACATAACGAATCATTAACATAAAAAAAAAAATCCTTCTTTTTCTTTTCGTTTTTGCTTTGTTATGGTTTTACTTTGATCGGTCTTTGTACTCTCTGGTCTTGGTAAAGTCTTGATCTCGGGTGGTGCGGTCTTGACTACAACAAAATTCATAAATTCACCTATTCATTGATTTTTCTGTGAAACATAACTCCAAACTGTACAATTTGTTTGCCCAATCTCTGCAAATGCCAGCAGTCAACTGTACCCTGAACTAAAAGCTGAGAGTCTGCACTGTGCACATTATATCCAAGTATATCCACTATATATATTTCTGACAAAACAGAAGTTGCTGTCTTTGGACCAGAAGTTCTTAAACAGAAACTGATTAATCAATCACTTCTTCTGGATGGCATTAGATTGTCCCCCAGTAATAACGTAAAGAACCTCGGCGTTATTTTTGACCGAGACTTGACATTTAAATCCCATATTAAACAGGTTTCTAGGATTTCCTTCTTTCACCTCCGGAATATTGCTAAAATTAGAAACATCCTGTCCAGGAGTGATGCTGAGAAACTAGTCCATGCATTTGTTACCTCAAGGCTGGACTACTGTAATTCTTTACTATCAGGTAGTCCACAAAATGCCATTAAAAGCCTTCAGTTGATCCAAAATGCGGCAGCAAGAGTTTTGATGAATATTAAAAAGAGAGATCACATTTCTCCTGTTTTAGCCTCCCTTCATTGGCTCCCTGTTAAATCCAGAATAGAATTTAAGATCATTCTTCTTACATACAAAGCCCTTAATAATCAAGCTCCATCATACATCAGAGATCTAATTGTTCCTTATGTTCCTAACAGAGCCCTTCGCTCTCAGACTGCAGGTTTACTTGTAATTCCTAGGATTTCTAAAAGTAGAATGGGAGGCAGATCTTTTAGTTATCAGGCTCCTCTCCTGTGGAACCAGCTCCCAGTTTTAGTCCGTGAGGCAGACACTCTGTTTACTTTTAAGGCCAGGCTTAAAACTTTCCTTTTTGATAAAGCTTATAGTTAGAGTGGCTTAGGTCATCCTGAGCTATCTCTGTAGTTATGTTGCCATAGGCTTATACTGCTGGAGGACAGACTACCCATTTTCTTCACTCTGCTACTTCCTTTTCTCCTACTACTCTCCAGTTGTATTACAGTACATTCTGTTATTTCGACTGTTAACTTTGTTTTCTCTCAGTGTTTTTCTCTCCATAGAAGATATACTGGTCTGGTATCCTGCTTGGCTGCAATGCCCTGTTGGACGGGGGGCATCGACTGGGATGATCCTCCCAGTAACTGAACATCCACTGTGTCCTGTTATTAACTTTTTACTTTCTGTAACATAGAAAGTTCTCTTATATCAGATCTTCTGTTCCTTCTGTGTCTCTGCTCTGTCTTCTCAAACCCCCAGACGGTCGTGGCAGATGGCCGCTCCTACTGAGCCTGGTTCTGTTGGAGGTTTCTTCCTGTTAAAGGGGAGTTTTTCCTCTCCACCGTCGCTACATGCTTGCTCAGTATGAGGGATTGCTGAAGGATTGCTGTGGTTGGAAAGTCTGCATCAACGGGGCCCAACCTCACGCCAATGACTGACGCAATCTGCTGGGATTTCTTAAATAGGAAACTTTTTAACTGATTGGAATGTTTGTATAAATGTATTGAAATGACTTCTTGTTAAGTGCCTTGAGATGACATCTGTTGTGAATTGGCACTATATAAATAAACTGAATTGAATTGAATTGAATATATCTCTATATAATGTTTCAGTAAAAGACAAGCAAAAAACAAAACCTGTACCTCTATCTGTACTAGTTTTTTGCTTCATCTACCCTACAATTGTTCATTGTTTTTATGCAAAAGCAGATTATTTAAGAAGTAGCAAAAAAAAAGCCAGTGAAGGAGTTGTTCACAATATGAATTTAGGGCTTGGCATGCTGCCCTGGGGTAATGAATGTAATTGGCAGTCAACCCTTTGCATACCAAGCCCCTGTTCACCTACTCTGACTTTGAAGTGTAGGTTTCATTGGCTTCACTTTTCTTCTCTTATGAGTATGTCAGTCATCTGAAAAGCTGAAAATGTCACCATGTTCACCTGCTTTCATATTTGACCCTTGGGGCAAAGATAATGTGCCTGCACAGTTTCTTTCAAATCTGTGAAGTTGTGCTCGATCCCACCTTCAAAAGATCGATGATCTGCACAATGAAAGAATGAAATGAGAATAAAAGAGTCAAAATATGAAGCAAGAAAAGGAAATACAAAGGCATGATATTCAGGAGCATGAAAGTGTAATGTATTTTGTTTCATTTTTCATGTAACCTCAATATTTATAACATTATGTAATTAGCAACTTGCGCAAAAAATTAACGGCATGCTTATGTGTTATTTTTTTTATATCCACAGTAGCTTCCACTGAGAACATGTGTGACTGGGATTATCCTAAACAGAAATTTCCACACATAATATATTGCTACATTGTTTATTATCTGATGTCAGAGTTCACACTGAACCAGTATAACTGGCTGAACTTGTACAAGGGGAAGCATTTTATGCATGGCCAGATGTGTCTTTTGTATTTCATTAGCTAGGAACACGCTTACGGGGATTTGAATGCAATGTTTCTTGAAGGAAGAGGGTGAATCGATGAGATGTCTGGGAAGAAGCGTCGATGAAAGCTTTGAAGTTGTTCCATTATGAAAGATAAGCTCAGAGGGTGCGTGGAGCGACGCTGTTCAAGATAAAATTCTGAAATGAGATGGAGAGGTCGTGGAGCGGAGTTTCAATTCAATTCAATTCAGTTTATTTATATAGCGCCAATTCACAACAGATCTCATCTCAAGGCACTTAACAAGAAGTCATACATTTATACAAACATTCCAATCAGTTAAAGAGTTTCCTATTTAAGGAATCCCAGCAGATAGCGTCAGTCATTGGCGTGAGGTTGGGCAGACTTTCCAACCACAGCAATCTTTCAGCAATCCCTGGTGAGTTAATTGTGGATGGTTGCTAAAAATGGTGGGACCGGTGTGGGATGAGGATCTGCAATGAGGCGAAGTCCCGGTCTTGCAACGATGAGATGGAGCCCGGGCCGATGGACCAGAAGCATCTGTGGGGGAATGCGGAGGTGTAGCCTCGAGACGTGATAGTATTCAATTTCAATTCAATTCAATTCAATTCAATTCAATTCAATTCAATTCAATTCAATTCAATTCAGTTTATTTATATAGCGCCAATTCACAACAGATGTCATCTCAAGGCACTTAACAAGAAGTCATTTCAATACAATTATACAAACATTCCAATCAGTTAAAAAGTTTCCTATTTAAGGAATCCCAGCAGATTGCGTCAGTCATTGGCGTGAGGTTGGGCAGATTTCCAACCACAGCAATCCTTCAGCAATCCCTCATACTGAGCAAGCATGTAGCGACAGTGGAGAGGAAAAACTCCCCTTTAACAGGAAGAAACCTCCAACAGAACCAGGCTCAGTAGGAGCGGCCATCTGCCACGACCGTCTGGGGGTTTGAGAAGACAGAGCAGAACACAGAAGGAACAGAAGATCCGATATAAGAGAACTTTCTATGTTACAGAAAGGAAAAAGTTGATAACAGGACACAGTGGATCTTCAGTTACTGAGAGGATCATTCCAGTCGATGACCCCCGTCCAACAGGGCATTGCAGCCAAGCAGGATACCAGACCAGGTGTATCTTCGATGGGGAGAAAAACACTGAGAGAAAACAAAGTTAACAGTCGAAATAACAGAATGTACTGTAATACAACTGGAGAGTCGTAGGAGAAAAGGAAGTAGCAGAGTGAAGAAAATTGGTAAGTCTGTCCTCCAGCAGTCTAAGCCTATAGCAGCATAACTACAGAGATAGCTCAGGATGACCTAAGCCACTCTAACTATAAGCTTTATCAAAAAGGAAAGTTTTAAGCCTGGCCTTAAAAGTAAACAGAGTGTCTGCCTCACGGACTAAAGCTGGGAGCTGGTTCCACAGGAGAGGAGCCTGAAAACTAAAAGATCTGCCTCCCATTCTACTTTTAGAGATCCTAGGAACTACAAGTAAACCTGCAGTCTGAGAGCGAAGTGCTCTTTTAGGAACATATGGAACAATTAGATCTCTGATGTATGATGGAGCTTGATTATTAAGGGCTTTGTATGTAAGAAGAAGGATCTTAAATTCTATTCTGGATTTAACAGGGAGCCAATGAAGGGAAGCTAAAACAGGAGAAATGTGATCTCTCTTTTTAATATTCATCAGAACTCTTGCTGCCGCATTTTGGATCAACTGAAGGCTTTTAATGGCATTTTGTGGACTTCCTGATAGTAAAGAATTACAGTAGTCCAGCCTTGAGGTAACAAATGCATGGACTAGTTTCTCAGCATCACTCCTGGACAGGATGTTTCTAATTTTAGCAATATTCCTGAGGTGAAAGAAGGAAATCCTAGAAACCTGTTTAATATGGGATTTAAATGTCAAGTCTTGGTCAAAAATAACGCCGAGGTTCTTTACGTTATTACTGGGGGCCAATTTAATGCCATCCAGATGAAGTGATTGACTAATCAGTTTCTGTTTAAGAACTTCTGGTCCAAAGACAGCAACTTCTGTCTTGTCAGAATTTAAAAGCAAAAAGTTTAGGGTCATCCATGCTTTTATGTCTTCCAGACATGCCTGTAATCTACCTAACTGACTGGGTTCATCAGGATTTATGGATAAATATAGTTGTGTATCATCGGCATAGCTGTGGAAATTTATCCCATGCTGTCTAATGATTCTACCAATTGGAAGCATATATATGGTGAAAAGAATTGGTCCAAGGACAGAACCCTGTGGAACTCCACAAGTAACCCTTGAGAGTGAAGATGATTTATCATTTAGATGAACAAACTGGAATCTATCAGACAAATATGATTTAAACCAGCCTAGTGCTGTTCCTTTGATCCCTGCAACATGTTCAAGCCTTTCTAAGAGAATATTATGATCGACTGTGTCAAAAGCAGCACTGAGATCTAACAAAACCAGAACAGACACCAGTCCATTATCTGAGGCCATGAGAATATCATTAGTAACCTTCACCAGTGCTGTTTCAGTGCTATGATGAGCTCTAAAACCTGACTGAAACTCTTCAAACAGCTCGTTACTGTTTAGATGTTCACAGACTTGATTAGCAACTATTTTCTCAAGGACTTTGGATAAGAAAGGAAGGTTAGATATAGGTCTGTAATTCACTAAGTCATCTTGATCAAGGGAAGGTTTCTTGAGTAAAGGTTTAATTACAGCTATTTTAAATTCCTGTGGTACGTATCCGTTTACTAAGGATAGATTCATCATATCCAAAATGGGGCCAGGAACCAAATGGAACACTTCTTTAAATAATTTGGTTGAGATTGGGTCCAAAATACAAGTTGAAGATTTAGATGAGGCTAATATTTTTGATAATTCTGAAAGCTCGACTGAATCAAAACAGCCTAAGCAATACTGAGGTTCTACAGTTCTTTCCGATACTGACTCATTTACTGAGGAAGAAGTAATCATGTTTGGGAGGGTGCCAATGATTTTATTTTTAATAAAATTTATTTTATTTATGAAGAATCTCATAAAATCATCACTGCTAAGAGCCGGGGGAATAGTTTGCTCAACAGAGCTATGACTCTGTGTAAGTTTGGCAACTGTACTAAAAAGAAACCTAGGATTGTTTTTATTCGCCTCTAATAGTAGAGACCGAGACAGGCCGGAAGGAGAAGGACGCCGGACTGAGCGGCCGAGAGGGCGACCGTAAGATACGGAAGCCTCTGGAGATAGATCTGACCGAGGGAACTGAGGCAAAGTAGCTGCTGCTGCTGGTGTAGACTGGCTGGAATCCCGCCGGACCGATGGTAGTTTGATACGACGAGAAACCTGCTGGACCACAGGTGGAGGTGACAGCCCAACGATGGAGTGATCCTCCAGAGAACAGCTCCTCATCGGATTCGGATGGATCTATGGAAACGGTAAGAATATCCATTACAAGAAGGAATGGGCATATAAAGTCCGGTAGATATGTGAAAAACAATCGAGACAGACGTGGAGCACTAGACGAGCTGAGTTAAAATGGACTGCGAGTGATTAGAGACGCGAACTAGGTATGAAACACCAGGTGAAACGAATTATGAGTAGATTCCTGAGTGAGAAGTGGATTCGGGGCGTGGTCCTGTTCCTGAACTTAAGTTAACACATTAAACTCCATTAGAATGACACTCACCCTCAATTTTCACTGCATGCGTTCCGCTCCGGTCCACCACGCACTCCGCAGCCGTTCGCAATTTCCACTGCATGCGCTCTAGATCCGCTCCGGTCCGCAGCCCAGAGGTGCTCAAAGAAGCATGCTCAGGAATTGCGCAATCTCGCGATAAAAGCCAGTAATAAATGCGGAAGTCAAAACAAACTTCTTCATTCCGTGGAAGACGAGCAAAAATAGAATCGATCCAATGTTTGCCGGATGGCGAAAAGACTGCTGGCGCACGATGCCGCTCAGCGGCGGCAGTGGAAATGCTCTCATTGACTACAATGGGAGCATTTTTGCTGCGGAGTGCGTGCCAGAGCGGAGCGCATGCAGTGGAAATTGGGGGTCACAGGTACAAACCACACCCATGTCATTTACCCTATAACTTTTTGTCAATGCAGGGCCAAAGTCTTTCATGAAAATCCTGGATTAATCGTCCCCACCATTTACTGTCCTGAGGAAGTTATCACACTTAGGCTTAGCAAAAATTAAGATTTCCAGTTTTCTTCCATGGATTTTGAAAAAACAAATACAAATAAATAAATAAATATATATATATATATATATATATATATATATATATATATATATATATATATATATATATATATATATATATATATATATATATACAGTAGATCTTGTCCAGAAGTGATGCTGAGAAACTAGTCTATGCATTTGTTACCTCAAGGCTGGACTACTGTAATTCTTTACTATCAGGTAGTCCACAAAATGCCATTAAAAGCCTTCAGTTGATCCAAAATGCGGCAGCAAGAAAGTCTGCATCAACGGGACCCAACCTCACGCCAATGACTGACGCAATCTGCTGGGATTCCTTAAATAGGAAACTTTTTAACTGATTGGAATGTTTGTATAAATGTATTGAAATGACTTCTTGTTAAGTGCCTTGAGATGACATCTGTTGTGAATTGGCGCTATTTAAATAAACTGACTTGAATTGAATCTTAATATAACGTTTAACATATGCAATAACTGCATGTGTATCACAGTCATGTCATGTACTGTGTGCTGAAGTTTGAGATTTCTCAGCTCTCAGGAGGGATTGCAAAGTATTGCAACATGTAATGTAAATAAAAATGTTAGGAAAAGTTTGCAGGATACATTAAGTCATGTATCTCATCAATCATCTGTTGTTAATTTTCCATCGAAGTCTCACAGTTGAATCATGATGATATTTTGATCCACTGGGAAAGATGTTGCATTGCACTTCAGTGTTTTGAAAATGGGGATCTTGAAGATTTTATAGTTTTGTATTTGAACTGCACGCTATATGTATAATTTTTTTTCCACAAGCAAGAACTAATAATATGCAGGCAACTTTTTTTCTAACTTCAGGGGAAAGATAATGACCAAAGCTTAACGATAATAGGCTTAACAATATTTGAGTCATTGTGTCAAGCTGGACTAGACTGAAACAAAAATTCACGCTTTAGTTCAGGTTGGCCACCGTAATTTGTCAGACATAATCTCTGTTACTAATATGCAGATTGTGTAAATAAAGTGGTATAAAGATGGTAAACAATCTTACAAAACAATTGTAAAAAGAGTTGTATATGTCTATATTCACACTACAAATAAAGCCATTTGTTAAAACTAAAACTTAAATAGTAAAAAAAGAAATTCTAATGTACTACAGGAAAAATCCCTGCCAAAGATATGAAAAATGTACCACTGGTTTTAGTTTTAACAAATAGTATTCACTGTGTTCACTCTGTGTACACTTCTTGGTGCAACGAACTATATGGGTTTAAAGTTGGCTGGATCACTGATAAATACTAATGCTACTGTAAATACCACCCTGTTTCACTGTTATCTTGTGTGTGTTTTATGTAATTAATAAAGTATTGTTGCTACTTCAATGTCCTTTCATTTAAGTGTAGCTTAAGCGATGGGATATGGTGGGAGGCCCCAGAGTACATAGCTACACGACGCAAACAGCAATGGAGGACAGGTAGCGATGTTCAACATTCTACTCGGTCTGCGGCATTTGTCAGAGTCTTAAAAACAAGAGACCTGGAAAAATACTTTCATCACCTCTAGATTAGATTATGCAAATTCCATCCTTATCGGCGTGAACAAATCTCCTCTTGATCGCCTTCAGAAGGTGCAGAATCCCGCAGCACGATTTCTGACTTACACGGACAAGACATGGAGATATTACACCTATTCTGGCTGACATTGACTGGCTGACACTGGCTCCTTTTCTACCGGGTTCAATTCAAAGTTAAAATTTTTGTCTACAAAGCCCCATTGAACTAGCCCCTTCTTATATTTCTGAGCTGTTCATCCTCTATGTGCCCTTACGCTCAATGTCCCCGAGGTCGTGTGCTCAGGGTCTGCTAATAGTTCCTTACACAAAAACTAAGAGAAAGGGAGAGAGAGCTTTTTACTCAGTGGCCCCGAGACCTAGAATAACCTATTTCTTGCTATACTTCATTACCTGTCACTTTGCTGCTGTTACAGCTCAATTTCCCCTCTGTCAGAATATACAGGTAATTATATTCTGTCCTTAACCATCTATTGTGTACTTTAATATATTTCTGGTTTTTGTGAAGCACTTTGTGGTTCCTGTATCTTAAAAATAAAATGTTTCTAACTTAATTACTTACTTATCAGCCCGGGCCTGTCTGGCACCAAGAACCGTACAACATTCAAAGTCAATTTAGTCCCCTATATTCCTCATTTTGATACTCACTCCGAACTTTAGCAAGTTTTCTTTACCATTGCTAGATGCCTAAATTTATTTAGCTGCTGCCTTGTCATTGGCTGAGACGGCTTTTGCTACTGAACAGGTGTAGCTAATAAAGTAGCCGGAGAGTGCCTGTTCAACATCTATTTCACAGGTTTTACACAGAAAAAGGCAGGGTTTGACATCCTTTATCACATAATTAAGGTAATAATTTTCCCCTCTTAAGCAGATGATTTTACCAAGCACATACCCTGAGTCTGAACTTGGCTGAGAGTTGTGATAAAGTTGCGCAAGTGGTATCATGTGATCTCAAATGTCAAATCAGCACGAGCTGTCATACTTCGCAGAGGCATAACTTGGTCCTGACCTTCAGATTTGTGTACAGTATACCCCCCCCCCCCCCACACACACACACAGACGCACGCACACATGCACACACACACACACACACACACCCCACTACCCCCACCTCAACTCCCTCAGGCATATTGAGTCATCATGTGAAGAGTGCACACAGCTGTTGGCAACTGTTTAAGAGCCAGAAATGTAACAAACTTATCCGAAATAGGAGAATAAAAATATCCATATCTGTCTGCTGTTTTGTTTGATATACAGTACAGGTAACATGTAGAAGATTATTTTACAAAAAAATACAATGTTTTACTGCTGGAACATTATCTGAAACTGCAAACCTGCGAACACATGGTCATCCTCTTGATAACCATTAGTCATGCGCTACACAAATCTTACCTTTACGGAAGGGGGATAAGTAGATGGAGCCATCTGGATGAAAGAAATTCATAAGAAGTTTGCCACAATCCACGGAAGGGAAATGGTAAACGTTTGGAAGAAGGTGCTCTAGAAAAATAACACCTAAAAAAGACGTTTTTGGGCTACAAGCAAAAAGCTACTGTTTATGTGCAGAAAACTAAGGCAAGGCAATTTTAGTTGTATAGCACACTTTCAACAATAAGGTAACTCAAGGTTCTTTACATGATTAGGGGATAAAATAAAAATAGCAGTAGAACACAGATAAATATAAAGTAAAAACAGCAACAAAAAAAATTAAGCACACACAAAACATATGATACACGAAAACATTACTCAAAGGCAGCTCTAAACAGATGAGTTTTTA
Organism: Valencia hispanica; assembly: GCA_963556495.2. Classification (NCBI taxonomy): domain Eukaryota; kingdom Metazoa; phylum Chordata; class Actinopteri; order Cyprinodontiformes; family Valenciidae; genus Valencia; species Valencia hispanica. The sequence goes on along the minus strand of OY747709.1, from coordinate 12,453,952 downwards.
GTTGTGATTTAAAAGAACTGTGTTTCAGCAGCTTTGCAGTGGTCTGGAAGTTTGTTCCAGATTAGAGGAGCATAGAAACTTTAAGATGCTTCTCCATGTTTGGTTCTAATTCTAGGGATGGTGAGTAGACTGGAATTCGAGGACCTGAGTGGTCTGGGGGGTTGGTATAACAGTAGATCTTCAACATACTTTGGTGCTAAGTCATTCAATGATTTATAAACTACTAAAAGTATTTTGTAGTTTATTCTCTTACCTATGGGGAGCCAGTGTAAGGATTGTAGAATTGGGGTGATGTGCTCTGCTTTCCATGGTTCTATTGAGGACATGATATCTAAAACTAGATATTATCCCAAACCCACTGTCCTCATCGTTAAAAAGAAAATGTTGCAGAATGTTGAACAACGCAACCGTGTCCTCCATTGTTGTTTTGCTAAATGTGTTGCCTAGCTACATACTCTGGGGCCGCCCACCCACTTGAGCGGGTCCAGTGGAAAAGCAACTAAGCCAATTAAGATCAAGTGGTGTTGAGTAAGCGATAGTGGAACAGCGCTATATAAGTGCTTCAGATCAGGTGTTGTGGCCAGCATCAGTTACCATGGAGATCAGCAGGTTCGAACAGACCAAACTTCCCTATCGGCAAACTGGCTATCAGCACAATCACACACCGATCTCAAACGCTTCTCTGTTGTTGCGTTTTCTTTAATTCACATACAAAATGTCAGGATTATAGGGGTTTCTGTGTGTAATCAAGTGTTGTGTTTGTGCATGTGTGTGTGTGTGTGTGAACAAACCACTCTTTGTGGGAGAGGGGCAGAGAGAAGTTCTGGGTCAGGTCACTAGCCTCAAAAAGACAAAAACAAAATCGAAAGTGAGCTCTCGTTATTGTTTCAAACGAAATATGAAAAAATTAGCGTTCAATTTTTTTAAGGGCTTTGTATGTAAGAAGAAGGATCTTAAATTCTATTCTGGATTTAACAGGGAGCCAATGAAGGGAAGCTAAAACAGGAGAAATGTGGTCTCTTTTTAATAGTCATCAGAACTCTTGCTGCCGCATTTTGGATCAACTGAAGGCTTTTAATGGCATTTTGTGGACTTCATGATAGTAAAGAATTACAGTAGTCCAGTCTTGAGGTAACAAATGCATGGACTAGTTTCTCAGCATCACTCCTGGACAGGATGTTTCTAATTTTAGCAATATTCCGGAGGTGAAAGAAAGAAATCCTAGAAACCTGTTTAATATGGGATTTAAATGTCAAGTCTTGGTCAAAAATAACGTCGAGGTTCTTTACGTTATTACTGGGGGCCAATTTAATGCCATCCAGATGAAGTGATTGACTAATCAGTTTCTGTTTTAGAACTTCTGGTCCAAAGACAGCAACTTCTGTCTTGTCAGAATTTAAAAGCAAAAAGTTTAGGGTCATCCATGTTTTTATGTCTTCCAGACATGCCTGTAATCTACATAACTGACTGGGTTCATCAGGATTTATGGATAAATATAGTTGTATATCATCGGCATAGCTGTGGAAATTTATCCCATGCTGTCTAATGATTCTACCAATTGGGAGCATTTATATGGTGAAAAGAATTGGTCCAAGCACAGAACCCTGTGGAACTCCACAAGCAACCCTTGAGAGTGAAGAAGATTTATAATTTAGATGAACAAACTGGAATCTATCAGATAAATATGATTTTAACCAGTCTAGTGCTGTTCCTTTGATCCCTGCAACATGTTCAAGCCTTTCTAAGAGAATATTATGATTGACTGTGTCAAAAGCAGCATCGAGATCTAACAAAACCAGAACAGACACAAGTCCATTATCTGAGCCCATGAGAATATCATTAGTAACCTTCACCAGTGCTGTTTCAGTGCTATGATGAGCTCTAAAACCTGACTGAAACTCTTCAAACAGCTCGTTACTGTTTAGATGCTCACAGACTTGATTAGCAACTATTTTCTGAAGGACTTTGGATAAGAAAGGAAGGTTAGATATAGGTCTGTAATTTACTAAGTCATCTTGATCAAGGGAAGGTTTCTTGAGTAAAGGTTTAATTACAGCTATTTTCAATTCCTGTGGTACGTATCCGTTTACTAAGGATAGATTCATCATATCCAAAATGGGGCCAGGAACCAAATGGAACGCTTCCTTAAATAATTTGGTTGGATTGGGTCCAAAACATACAAGTTGAAGGTTTAGATGAGGCTAATGTTTTTGATATTTCCGAAAGCTCGACTGAATCAAAACAGCCTAAGCACAAATGAGGTTCTACAGTTCTTTCCGATGCTGCGTCATTTACTGAGGAAGAAGTAATCATGTTTGGGAGGATGCCAATGATTTTATTTTTAATAGAATTAATTTTATTTATGAAGAATCCCATAAAATCATCACTGCTAAGAGCTGGGGGAATAGTTGGCTCAACAGAGCTATGACTCTGTGTAAGTTTTGCAACAGTACTAAAAAGAAACCTAGGATTGTTTTTATTCGCCTCTATTAATGATGAAAAATATGCTATTCTAGCTTGTTGAAGGGTCTAGTTATACAGCAGTAGACTGTTTTTCCAGGTTAAATAGGAATCCTCTAGGCGTGTAGAGCGCCATTTTCTCTCCAACTTCCTAGTATTCTGCTTTAAAGTACGCAACTCTGCGTTAAACCAAGGAGTCAGCCTCCTATGGCTAGCCACTTTCTTTTTTAAGGAGGCTACACTATCTAATGCCAAACGCAATGAGGAAGTAACGCTGTGAACCAGACCATCAATTTCTGAAGGGGTAGAGATAGAATGCTGCCATCCACTGTGTTACTCTGAGACACTGAGGAAAGTAAGAATGGAACAGATTCTTTAAAAATTGTTACAGCATTGTCTGATAAAGCTCTACTATAATGAAATTTTCTTTCAGATTTAAGATGGTCAGTTAAAGTAAATTAAAAATTTATCAAGAAGTGGTTAGACAGGACCGGGTTATGTGGGTGGACTGTTATTTCCTCACACTCAATACCGTATGTCAGTACAAGGTCCAAAGTGTGTTTACCCGAGTGGGTCGATCCCTGTAATTTTTGAGTAAAGCCAACTGAGTCTAAAATAGCATTAAAGGCTGCATTTAGGCTATTACTTTCAGTATTCACATGAATATTGAAGTCCCCCACTATAATGACCCTATCAGTATTTAATACTAAATCAGATAAAAAATGTGAGAGCTGATCCAAGAACTGAGAGTAAGGGCCTGGTGGACGATACAAAAACACTGTTGTGATTGCATTTATCATAAGATGAACTGAACAAACTGTTGGAAGACCACATTTCCCAGCAATCTTAGCAGTGACCCCCAACACTCTCCTATTGGTCTGTGACCACCCATGGTGACATCAGCAATGACATCACGGCCAAAGGGGGCTATAAGAGTGGAGTCGCGCCCATTTTCAAACTGTTCTCCAGCTAGAAGTTCTTGGATGAACTACTGCTGAACAGAGGACATCTCACCGGTGAGGATTCTCTTTTGTTCTGACCCGCTGGACCGGGGAAAAACGTAGCCCTTTTTGCTGTTGGTGTGTCCAGCTGGGTTATATCAGAACTGTTCCAAGACAGTTCGTTAGACGTCGACCTACAGGCCATCCAGCCTGCCTTTGGGCCACACGGTCCTTAAATGCTGTACAGGTTTTTTTTTTTTATAACTCTTCCTTTTCTTGCTCAACCACGGACACAATTCGCTCTCCTCCTAGTGGACTGGATCTCCTTCCAGGCGAAGTAGGACTGAACCGGTTCATTTATACTAATATTGTGTCTGGGCGGAGATAAATAGAGAAAATAGAGTTTTAACAAGTTAGATCTCATTCATTGTTGGTTAAAGTGTTTTTAAGCGCTGTACCTGTATGCTCATTTTTGCGTCGTCACACGTATATGTCTGAGCTGAAATTGCTGTTTGAAACTGTTTTATCCTGAGCAGATCACACCTTTTTTTCTTTTTCCCCTCCTCTCCTTTACTCTCTCTCTCTCTCTCTCTCTCTCACTCCCTGATCACGCGGTCGGCAGAGTCGGGCTCGGGCTGGCCTGCTTTAGCTGGTCTTAGCTGAAAAGTTTAACTCCATTGTCTTTAGTCTGTCGCTGAAGCAGAGTTCTACCACATGGAAGCTTTCCCCATGTGCTCCTTTAGCCAAAGCTAGTTTTATGAATCTTTCTTAGGCTCCATGTGCTGTTCTCCATCTTGGCACAGAGCTGAGATTTATGACTTATGATCTGTGACTTGGGCTCCCTGGAGTGAAAGCCCCCCCCTCCTTTTCTGACCCGAACCTCAGCTGTCTCACTGATTTCATTTCATGTTAATTGTGTTTAATGTTCACCTATTATTGTTGTCTAAGATCTGTAGTAGTTTGCATTCTTTAGAATAGATGGGATTTTCTATTTTCTAAATAAAGTCCCCTTAATCTTGAAGAGAAGTTGTCTGGGATTACTTGGAGTGATGCGTACAATTAATGTCGACAGCGTAAGTACTTATTCCTTCATTTGTTTAATTATCTCAGCCTTATCAGGCTGGTAATCATAAACATAAAATGAGACTGAACAATTTGGCTAAATGTTCCTGGAATCCACCAGGATGATGCCCCTAAACTTTGTAATTTTTACATAAAATTATTAATCTTATTAATTATTGCCCAAGCAATTATTCATAATTATTCATAGCCGAATCCTACCTATCAGCGGCACAACACCACTAACAAAAATTGTCTTAATGTTTTGCAACTTGGATGAGGAAAATTAAGGGTTAGATGTTCAAAAGAACTGTAGCTATGAATTGGTCTGGGACTAATTGGTAAATCAGAACGAAAAATGGTTGCAACTCCTCTTCCTCGCCCAGTATTTCTTGGAAGGTTAAAATTTAAATGACTGGAAGGAGTTGGCTCATTTATACTGACATAATCCTCCTGCTGCAACCAGGTGTCTGTGAGAAAAAGCAAATCAATGTGATTATCACAAATCAAGTCATTTACTAACAAAGTATTTGAGGAGAGAGATCTTATGTTTAATAAACCACATTTCATAGATTTATTTTTCTGTTCAGTCAAGGTTGTATTTATTTTTATGAGATTTCCATTATTTTTATTTTGTTGGCTTAACTTTTAATCCATTTAATTTTGGCCGTGGGCAAGACACTGTTTCTATAGAGTAATGGGTGGGTAACAGTACAGAAGCAGCAGAGAGGTGGGTTAAACTAGGACTCTGCTTCCTGGTCTGGACCCTGGGTTGTCAGTGTTTTGGAGGACTAATAAATTCGGCCATATTCCTAGAAAGAAGAGCTGCTCCATCCAAAGTGGGATGGAAGCCGTCTCTCCAGATCAGACCAGGTTTTCCCCAAAATGTTCGCCAGTTATCAATGTAGCCCATGTCGTTTGCAGGACACCACCTAGACAACCATTGATGGAATGACAGCATGCGGCTAAACATGTCGTCACTGGTCTGATCAGGCAGGGGACCAGAAAAGATCACCGAGTCTGACATTGTTTTGGCAAACTTACACACCAAAGCAACACTAATTTTAGTGACCTCCGATTGGCGTAACCGGGTGTCATTACGGCCAGCGTGAATAACAATCTTACTGTATTTACGCTTATCTTTAGCCAGCAGTTTCAGGTAGGATTTGATGTCGCCCGTTCTGGCCCCTGGCAAGCATTTGACTATGGTCAATGGTGTCTCCAATGCCACGTTTCTGACTATGGAGCTGCCAATTATCAGGGTCGGCTTCTCAGCAGGTGTGTCACTGAGCGGGGAAAATCTGTTGGAAACGCGGACCGGTTGGTGGTGGCCCGTGGGCTGGGTCCTAGAACAATGCTTCCTACGTACCGTCACCCAGCCAGCCTGAGGTCCCGGCTGCGCGGGCTCTACCGGAGGACGGCTAGGGGGTTCTGTCCTTGTTGGCCTTGTAGTTCAGTAATATTAAAATGAAGTATCACCACTCTTACTTGAGTAAACTTTCTGGCTCCTTCATCCACTTCACTGAATGTAAACAGGCTTGTGTTAAACAGAAAACCAGAGAAACAGGCAACTATAATTTATGTTTAGGTGAGACTACTTGTCTGTACACAAGATTTGTTTTTCTAATGTTATTTTCTATCTTCTGAGCCTGCTGTGCCATTTTGAGATCAAGCAGATACAGTAAACACCATATATTGTCGACTGAAGCACTTTACCCTTTAATAACAAATCTACACATTACCTACTGTAAGTATTAGTTTCAGAGGTTTTATATGGAAAAAGAAAAAATTGAAAAAAAAGTTTCTTCCTCTCAAAATGTGTTATGTTGTGTATTTGTATTCATTTGTTATTTTTAGTCTATAATTTGCACTTAACTTTTTATTTTTTTCTGTCAGATGACATAATTTTAAATGATTGAATCAGATTTTATGATCAGTTACTCAGCACTATACTATCCTTTTTATGGAATTTTTTTTTTACTCTTGAGTAGTTTCTTGGATGGCTACTTTTTACTTTTGTTTGAGTAAACATACATTGAAGTAGTGCAACTCTTACTTGAGAATTGTTGGGTTCTCTACCCAGCTATGCCATGTTTAATCCTCCGTAAATTTAAAAGAAAAAACAGCTACATCTCCAGCTCCCGTACGTACCATGTTACTTCCCTGTCAACAATATTCGCTACACCATGCTGAACGGCCTTGCAGTGGCAATCTCACTGTTATTTATGGATTTAATTGCCTTGATTGGTCACACCTGTCATGGCGTGGATCTGGAAGGGATTCCTGATGAAACATGGGGGAGTTTAGGGTTCTACTAGTGGAATTCACAATGTTTGCTAATGCTTCTGTACTTCCTAACAGATACTTGTGTGCAGGCACGTGCAGAGGGGTGTCAGAGGGGGGTTGGGCACCTACCCCTTTTCCCCATGATGCTCCAAGTGCCCTTATTTGAGTTTTTTTCAGAACTGGGCCCACCAACTATCAAATTGTAGTTAAAAATTTCTTTTTCAAACTCAACCTGGGTGTCCAGTGTCTTGTGTTTTGATAGTAGTCTGAATGTCGGGTTGGGTTTAGGTCTCTCTCTGGGATGGAAATGGGGGGCTGGCCTGGGGCTTCATGGGGCTTGGTGGTGATGCGGCCGTGGGCCCTGAGTTGGACGTGCCAGGGGATACCTCCCCTGGTTGATCGTGTTGAACGGGGGTGGCTATCAGAGTCAGTGGGGGAGCTGGCAACCAGGGAAGGCATTTTGTCCCCCAATCATTTCCTCCCCATCCCCGGAGACCTCTGTCCGCCTGCTCCATCATTGTACCACTCATGTAGGGTCTTGGGGCACATCACTGGGGTGCGGGGATGGGTTCCCATCTTCGCTGTCCTGTGGCGGCCTGGATCCCAGTTTTACTGTACAATTTAAACACTTTCACTTATAACATTTTCATGAGACACACACATGTAGGGACCTTGCGGTGGGCACACTTTCCGGCTCCAGGGGAGGAGCCCTTCAATGAGCCTCACCTCTGGTGCCGGTGCGCACTGCTTAACTGCCTTTAGACACTGAGTGCTCGGGGTGGGGGATGGGGGTGTCTGAGAGTATGACTGTCTCTGTATGTCTCTGTCTACCTGTCAGGTTGGATCCTTGGCTGCCCTCTCGCCTGGCGCATCTCAGGCCCTACTTATAATGGGGACCTATTTCACCTCCGTCACTCCCTGCCAGTGACTGATGCCCTGCCCGCTGGTGCGTTGGGGGCTCTCGATGTTTGGGGCTGGGGGCCCGGGTCTAGTCCGGTTCAACCCTGGGGGGGCCGGTATGTCAGGCGCCCGATGTCTTCCTCATGTTGGTTGGGGCACCTCTTTTGGGGGTGCCAGTTTTGGATTGTTGGGTAGTACCATTCGGTGGCTCGGCGGGGTATGGACCTGGTGCTTTCCGCTGCCTGTTCTGTGGGGTGCCTGGTCAGTTTATTGGTGGGTTTGTCTGGCCTTGGCTGGGTGCCTGGTCTCGGCGCTCTGCGTGGGGCGGGATCTGGGCCCGGGAGCTGGTAGATCTTGGTGTCCGGGTGCTGGCTGGGCGTGGCCTGGGGTTAGCCATTCGTCCACTGTGGCTGTTGCTGTGGCTGGGGTGGTGGCGGCGTGTGTCGTCCATCGGCCGGCTGCGCCCCCCCCCCCCCCCTGGCCTTGTGGCCACGGCAGGGGACCCCTGTCAGCCCGTCCCTGGTCGAGGCCCTGCTGGGGGGTGGGGCGCCCCTGGTCCCCGGGTCATGGACCGGGCCCACCCTGGCATAGCCGGTTGCTGGCTGAGGCCATGGGCTCATCCCTGCAGCCTCCCGGGCCTCTGCATTGTAGTTGCTAGATGTTCCCCTGGGGCTTTCCTCTGTTCCTCTCTTGGTGGGTGCGGTTGGCCCTGCGCTGTTCTGCCTGATGCTCCTAGGCTCTGAGGCCCTCTGGACATCTGTGTCCCTGACCTCCTTCATCAAAAAAATAGGTTGGTTTTGCTTGTCATGGTCCTTATCTAATATTGGATACACAGCCATGGTTACTGGACTAAAACACAGACTTTCTCAGTAGGAGTGTACAATTCACTCCCAGCTTTAACAAGAAAAGATGGACTTTATGGGACATCAGCACCCCTATTAGAGGACAGGGCTCCCCTCTGTTCTTCCTCTTTATCCGCGGGCAACCACAAAGGAGAGGCGCAAGCTTTAAACCTCCTTCGCTGGCGAGGGGGGGAGACGATTTTCTGGAAGAAACTCTTTGGATTCGAAAGACTTCTACAGTCTGCCGATTAATCAGGTGAAATGAATTGGGCTGATGAAATATGTCTTGAATGGCTTGTTGGAAACTGCAGAAAGAATCTTTTGATTCCAAAGAAAGAGAGGGAGCTTCTCTTTGCTGATGCTCCGCCGGCCTGCTGCCGTGCCGCTGACCCACCTGCTACGGGAGCCGGGAGCTGCTGAGAGGATTGCTGCCGGCGAAATGGTAGCGATCTGTGGGGGAATGACGTTCCGAGCTAATGACTGTTAGCAGCCGCATCCGAAGCCTCACTTAGCGCTCCATGCAGCTACTACTTGACCAGCTATAACAGCTGGTTTCTCTGCCACAACACCGGTCTTTTCAGACAGATGTTCACATAAGGTTGTCACGTAAGCTTAAGATAAACAAATTAAGGTTTATTTTGATTGTGTATTTCACTGTGTTTTTGCTGCATTTGTAAGAACATTCTTCAATTGTTTGGGTATGAACAGTGTTTTTAAAGGTTTATGACCAACTGATAGTCATTTTAAATAATGCAATATGAGTTACTCCGTCCGACTGGAGTTTTCCTTTATTCTTTGGAGTTAAGCTAAAGCAGAGTAGCTATGAGCTCCGCACGCTCAATCGGATCAGTGTGGTCCCCAGCACTTTATAAACAATAAAGATTGCTACCTATGGTATTCAAAATACAGATTGCCTTTAAAATGGATAGTTTAAACCCCGGAAACTAATCGTGTAAGTCGTTTTTGAAACCTCCTTAATATGTCAGAATACTAAATTAGATCCGTCACTGCGGTGACGATCCATAAAATAGAATCAATTCTCCAAAGGTTAGGCTATTGATTCCTAATTCAGCAAATGGTTTAATGAAACATCACCCCCTCCAAAGAAGCTTTTTTTGTCTTCACTTCTGGTTTGCATTGTGAATTGTTGGTTTGAAAGCAAACCAAAGGTACTAATTAGTCTTAAACTAATCACAATTAGTTTAGGACTAATTAGCTTCACTCCCAACACTCTTCAGTACAAGCCTTGGTCTTTAAGCATACATATTCATACTGAACTGTGACACGATCAATTTATCAGTTATTGTTTCTACTTCTTTACATATTTGTCCATTTTACGGTTTTACTTTTGGTAGTTAGTTGCATTATTCTTTCTTTCTATTTAGTAGTTTAGTTATGTGTTACTAACTTAGTGAGTTTGTTGATTAAAGTATTTTACCTGAAAGTTTAATCTTTTGTAATAAACTTATATTTTGGAAGTCGTTATTGCACATACATGTGTAGTAACTTGTTGTTCAAAGAACGCCAAGAACATATTCCTTCATCTATTGTTTAATTATCTCAGCTTTATCAGGCAGTCAATCATAAGCATTAACTAAGACTGAACTTTTTGGCTATTTAGTATTTCCTGGATCCCAGGATGGGCCCCAAACTTGGTAATTTTGAAATAAAATTATTAATCTTATGAATAATTGCTTTGGGCAATTATTCATAATTATTCATAACCAAAACCTACTTATCTGTGTCACAACACTGATGACAATGATATATAAAATTACAATTCCCTATTTGACTCCAATGAATATCGGTTGTTGTTATGCAGGATGGTGTACTTTAAGTTATGTTGTTGTAAGCTGTTTTAAAATCTTGCTCTATGTGCCACTTTTTAACTTTGAGCACCTGCCCCTCTAAAGGTCTCTGCACGGCCCTGGCCGCGTTGAACTCTAATTTAAAATGTACATCAGAGCTGGCTTCCATTGAAAAACAATCCTGACTTTTAGAGTTCTTAAACATTTTAGTGTGATTATGCCTTGGCATTTCTAAGGAAATTCACTCAACTTAAGTATGAGTGTATATGACAAGCCTGAAACTGCAAGACTGCCAGGAGCTCACAGAGTTAGTAAGTGCCAAGTGACATTCGGAGGCATTAAAGTTAGCAGGAAATTCATTTCTATAAACAGTAAGATAAACTAGACAAAACCACTTTGAATTATGTTCACATCTTTTTTCCGTTTATACATCATCTTTTCGTTTCATGCATGTTCTATGCAGGACTCAACGGTTTTTTTCTTCTCCTTCAGTCATTCAAAAGACTTTTATTAGAGACTGTCTCACCCCTCCTTTCCACCGGACGCGTAAGCAGCACGTTACATAAGCAGCACGTCATACGCAGCTGATAGCCACCACTGTAGTCAATAGAACCCTTTCCACCGGAGGCGAAAGCAGCACGAGTCTGCCGCATCTCAGGAGTGTCATGTCGCAGCACTTTTCTAAATATACGCGGCAGTCTTATTTTCTAAGCAGCACGCCTCTGAAACACGTAAATTTCTACATTTTGGATAGGGGAAGACAGGAAATATACGGCTCGGCATCCAGAAATTTTCAAAATAAAAGAAACGTGCTGCTTTGCGGTTGCTTTACTCAAAAGAATTTCACTACCTGTGCAGCCCGGTGAGAAGTCAGTACCTCGCGGAAGGGTGCTCAATTGTGTGTCATCACACAAATGAACGGTTTTGGATATTCCCTGACATAACATAAACTTATTGGCGAATATAACACGGACATAACATTAAACACAAACCTTTTGGAGCCATGTTGTTGTCTTTTCCTGGTTATTGTTGTCATAGACGTTTATATATGTCTATGGTTGTTGTGTTTACTGACAAAACCACGCGTGATTTTGCTAATCTCGCGTGATTTCGTGCTCTCTCGGTGACAGCTGCTTCCCTGCTGCTATGCGCCTCATACACACCCAGTGGAAAGGGCCAAGCAGCAGAATACGCAAGTGAAACGTGCTGCTCCTGTAACGCTCCGCTTTCGCGTCCAGTGGAAAGGAGGGGTTACACTCCTCCTGTCTGAACATTTTGCAATTCCAACAGTCTGGATGAAACAAGAGATTTTATTCAGCCACTGGTTGTTCAAACATGCTTCAAGATGCTCTTAAAGACAAACAATCTTATGTATTTTTATGTGTTTGTTGTCTGGTAATTTATGCACTCGGTTCTTTCACTCCAACAATAAAAGTCAGACCCTTGGACACAAACATCAACAGCAAAAAACGAGTCCCGTTTTGAGGGCAGAGGGTATTTTAAAGCCAGATGTGTTGAATTAACTCGCCCTGCAGCATCCCGGAGTGCCTCTGAGGCTGCTCTGGCTCGTAAATCCACATAATCTATGTCTAGAGACGACAGCGGCACAGTCAGGGACAGTCTTTTTTTGTTTGTTTTTTGCTGTTACTTGCTACCTCTTTCGTAGCTGCCAGCTTTTTGCTTTTGCACAATGACTCAGCAAATGGATGCCAAGAAACATCCACTTTTCAGTGTGTTGAGAAGAGATGCAGGAGAGTTAGGGGGGGTAGTGGTTTGAAAAAAAGGTCTGCAAATAGGAAGACCGGAGTATGAGGTATAATTTCCATGCAAATTTCCCATGTGGTCCAAATCTTATACTGACATAAGCTCACATGTTCCAGATTTATTTCTTATGCAACTTTCCGGAAAACTGTCTTTTTGGGTCAACTTCTGAGACACACATCTAAGCATTTTATTTGACGTTGTTGCTGTTAAAATACCCCTTGAAACCAGCATTAGTCACTGAATATGTGGATCTCTACTTATTTGCTTTTTAAATATTTTAAAAATATGTTAAAAATATACGATTAGAACGTTTCAACTCAGATTCTGTTGAAGGTTTATGAGCAGTTAATATCTTACCTGTTGCAAAAAAAAAACTACCTTGGAATTTTCATTTAGAATGAGACTAGCTAAGGGTTGTTGTTTTTTCTGAATGTAGAGTAATTTATTCCATGTTTGCCTAGCCCTAATACAGTATAATCCATTATGTTTTATGCCTGTCTAAATCTAAAGGTGTTCTCACTGAAAATGCTGACTTAAGATGTTTTCACAAACAGAATTAAGGTTCCAGAAATCCCAAACTGTGTTATAATTAATGACTTTTAAATTAATAATCATTCAGTTCATGTTTGATCATTGTGTTTTATATTTTGAAGTGTACATGATCAAATTAACTTTACACTCATCAAAAAAATCTTTTCAGCACAGCCCTGATAGTAAGCTACTAAGCCACAGCCACTTGTTAGACAGTGGCAGTATTCAATTCAATTCAATTCAGTTTATTTATATAGCGCCAATTCACAACAGATGTCATCTCAAGGCACTTAACAAGAAGTCATTTCAATACATTTATACAAACATTCCAATCAGTTAAAAAGTTTCCTATTTAAGGAATCCCAGCAGATTGCGTCAGTCATTGGCTTGAGGTTGGGCCCCGTTGATTCAGACTTTCCAACCACAGCAATCCTTCAGCAATCCCTCATACTGAGCAAGCATGTAGCGACGGTGGAGAGGAAAAACTCCCCTTTAACAGGAAGAAACCTCCAACAGAACCAGGCTCAGTAGGAGCGGCCATCTGCCACGACCGTCTGGGGGTTTGAGAAGACAGAGCAGAGACACAGAAGGAACAGAAGATCTAATATAAGAGAACTTTCTATGTTACAGAAAGTAAAAAGTTGATAACAGGACACAGTGGATGTTCAGTTACTGGGAGGATCATCCCAGTCGATGCCCCCCGTCCAACAGGGCATTGCAGCCAAGCAGGATACCAGACCAGGTATATCTTCTATGGAGAGAAAAACACTGAGAGAAAACAAAGTTAACAGTCGAAATAGCAGAATGTACTGTAATACAACTGGAGAGTAGTAGTAGAAGAGGAAGTAGCAGAGTGAAGAAAATTGGTACGTCTGTCCTCCAGCAGTCTAAGCCTATAGCAGCATAACTACAGAGATAGCTCAGGATGACCTTAGCCACTCTAACTATAAGCTTTATCAAAAAGGAAAGTTTTAAGCCTGGCCTTAAAAGTAAACAGAGTGTCTGCCTCACGGACTAAAGCTGGGAGCTGGTTCCACAGGAGAGGAGCCTGATAACTAAAAGATCTGCCTCCCATTCTACTTTTAGAAATCCTAGGAACTACAAGTAAACCTGCAGTCTGAGAGCGAAGGGCTCTGTTAGGAACATAAGGAACAATTAGATCTCTGATGTATGATGGAGCTTGATTATTAAGGGCTTTGTATGTAAGAAGAAGGATCTTTAATTCTATTCTGGATTTAACAGGGAGCCAATGAAGGGAAGCTTAAACAAGAGAAATGTGATCTCTCTTTTTAATATTCATCAGAAATCTTGCTGCCGCAAGTATCCTCACAGTGCTAACAAGCTGTCCGCACATGGTCATTTCCATTAAGTTGTATGAGATTTTCATACTTTTCCAGAATCAACTTTCAGATTCAAATTAAAATATTATAATTATAAATTATATAATACCTAAGTTCACTGAATTTACAACATATTTCTACTGTGGGTAGAAATATGTATGGTTACAGTTAATGGATAAATCTAAAACCCAGTATCAAACCACAGCTTTTGCATGCATTTGGTTTTCTTTGGGGACTCAATTTTTCCTACTACATCTCTATGTTGTGATTGTTCGCGTAATTGGAAACTGTATAATTCTCCTTAGACGTGGGTGTGAGTGTGTGTGGTTCTATATGTGAATTTGTCTATGTGTCAACTATGCTGTGGATATCACACCCTTATCCTTCATCAGAGGTAGTTTAAAGTTTATTGGAGAGCACCGAGCTTTTAAAGAGTACCATGCTTCTGAAGTTAAATTAGGTTAAATGCCTTTTTAACTTAATTAATATACTAAATTATATTCTGCCTTTCATTTCCTGCCATTTTTCTCATGTCAAAACATCTCTCTTTTTAGATGAAAATTTCCAGAATTCTTGATTTCAAAAGTGCGATCATCCAAAAGAGTTTGTGAAGCAAAAAGTCAGCAAAGGCAGTAGACAGAGATGTTCACTTTTAAAAAATGTTTTAAATACGACTATTGTGTCTAGTTTATTGTTAAACATGTAAAAAAAATGCAGGGTGTCGAAAAACAAAGCCAAAATATTTCAACATTGTGTAGAGTTTTCCAGTTCTGAATGAGTATGGAACAATTCTGATTTCTTCTCATGTTCTACATTGCAAAAGTCTGATAATGTGGAATAAAGGGAGTGCTTGTTATGTTGCTTTTGAATTGACATGTTTTATCTTTCATTTATCTTTCATTTGCTATATATGTCAACTCAAGGCACTTTACAAGAGGGACAATTAATTCCTGTCATTCAGAAATCAATTATGGACCATGCTATATGTGTTTAGTTTCAAGACAAAATAATGGCTTGCTGATTTAGAGCTGTGGTTCTAAAATGCACAAAAAAAAGCCCATTCGTAGCAATTTTAGGCATCCAAAAACTAAAGGCACAAAGTTCACGTGTGCTTTAAAAAAATCTGCATTTAGCTAAGAAAATTAAATTGCTACTCCAAGACATTTAAATGTACACAGATTACTCCTATATTGCAAAAGTGGACAGATCTGAGTTGTTATGAAATCTATAAAGATAAACAAGAACAGGATTTCAGCTTTGGAATTTTATTGTAAATGTGTTTTACATAGTAGAACAAAGCAAAACATACATAAGAATTTTAATAAATTCTTATTTTTAGTGTGTACAGACCACATTTTGTAAACAACTCAGCAGATATTTTATGATGCATGATGCAAAACTGTTATTTCATAAGCTGAAAAATAGGTCGGGAGGTAAATGTTTTTCTAGATGTATGAGTGTATCCTGAAATACTCGCTGAGCCACTTTAACATATGTGGTCTGGGAACACGAGAACAAATATTCTCCTTATTTTACAGTATATATATATATATATATATTTATATTTGAAATATTTTGTTATGTACAGTTTCTTTACATTTGCAAAAAAATATTTCACAATCACAGATATCATTACAAGCAGTTTTCCTTTCTGATGCATGTACAGTACTTACATACATTCGTGGGATCACATCTAATACACATTCAGAAAAGTGTGTCTTCTGTTTGCATGGAAGGAATGCCTGACAGAGCAGATACACTTTCTACATACAGCATCAAGGGCCACGTGCTGAACATTCAAAATGATCCGTCAATCACTGAGAAAATAAACATGACAAAACACGTAACTTTACGTTTCAACAATCATCGTTTTCAATTTGAATAAAGAAGGTTGACAACACTGTCATATTTATGGCACAGAAATCGACTCCTGCCTTGCTGTGGCACATTTGGCTAAAGTTCACCTGAGATGCAGAGATACATCGCATCATACATAGATGAGAATAAAAAGGAAAATGTAATCTGATGGAAGATGTGACGTGGCTAAAAGCCCAATACTGTTCTTATAAAGTAACGGACAAAGGCAGATGTGATATACTCAAGACTGAGGATAGCATTTCAGTGATGCTTTTTATTTTTTTCTGTTTACCCAAACATGTTCATTCCTCTGACAAGAAGTGGGTGGAATTATGTGATTCAATAACTTCCAGTCTCGGCCAATTCAATGAAAAAAGAAAAAAAATTCCAGTTAAATTTGTTCATTTCAAGTTTCCTGGTGTTCTTTTTAGATGAGTTCAAACACGCCACAAATTAAAGTGACTCTACCAACGGTATTTTTAATTTTCTACCTGTCCAAGATCCAAATCAGATCCAGATCAACCAATTTTCCACTGACCTTTAGTGATGTGCAACTCTAATGTTTAGTACTATGGGTTTAGAATTTTTATTCCATGCCTGTTAAATGCATCAAAACAAAAAATTCCATCTGTTTTAGTCAGTAAAGCATCAAAGAAACACATTTACTTAGATGCACTTTGTAGGCCACTAATGTTAGCTATTATTGAGATAGGGCCTATGGTTTGATCCATAAACAAGGATACCCTTGTAATATCTTCATTTTATGTTGGTTCTAAAATTAGTCTGTCTGCAGCATTTTTTAAATATTTAATGTCTTAATGTTTATGATATTTTAAAAAGAGAAATCAGAATTAGTAAAAATTGGAATCCGGAGGTCAGATCTCAAAATAATTGGTAGTAATCGATTGATTAGCTTTACTGGTGCATTTCTACTGATTTTCCACAAAACAAATTCAGCTATAAGCATTAAGAGAATGGTTCATTTTTTAGAGTAATGTTCTGCAATGTTAACAGTAATAGTTTCCTTACTGATAATGGAAAGATGCCAAATCGCTGTTAGTCTGTAAAAAAGTGAATACGTAGGCTACTCAGAGCAGTGCAGGGCTAACATTTAGTCTGACAAACGCCTTTGTTATAGCTTATTTTGCCGATTTGAGATAACTCAAACTGAAAATGTTCATATTCTTGAGAAAACAGTTAATAGTAGTCGCTTGTAAAAGCGTAGATTATTAATACCTACAAACGTTTCTACAAACGTATTAAATGTAAGGAAATTAATAGTGATGATAACTTTACAGAACCTCACTTTAGAAAATGTTGAACTTTCCATTTTAGCAGTTTCTCTCTTAAAGTCCACTTTTAACACCACAGGTTACCTTTATGTTGACAACTCGGGGTGATTTTGTGAATCTATCAATTGAAAAGGAGTCAGGCAAGATACGTGATATTGGTGTTCACATTCAAAATCCTTTGTTTTGAAAGGATGCAAAAGAAATCTGCTGCCGTAAACGGGAAATAAATTAACTTCGTTTCAGTTTATTCAGATTAGGTCTACTGTTATTTCACAACAGTGACATGAGGCAAATGAGTTTACATAAAGTTATGAATGATATGGCAAGATATCACAAAGTCATAAAGCAGAAGTTGTGATGAGGACGCACAGTATCCTTTGGATCCAATTAGCTTCGATTCACAGTAGCCCATAAAAATGGGTTTCAATCTGATAAGATAGCTTTTTGAGAAGAATCCAAATGAAAACTGACTCAAGCTGCAGGAAAACAAGACAACTTACTCAGAGACCACCAAATTTTTCCTGTGTGCCAGTGCTAATTACGCAGTGTGATGATCTAAGTTGGAGAACAATAAATCAACATGAAGCTCAGCTTTGTTCTCGTTCGCAGATCCTACGACGTTTTTTCCGCTTTCGAAACTCGGGGTCGTCGAAGAAACCTTTTCAAAGTTTAAGGAATGTTGATGCCTTTGTTACTTTGCGATCCTTGAGAAAGAATTCAACCAAGGCCTCAATAGCCTCCTTTGTAATCCTGTGTAATTTTTTTAGTCTCCATATTCATGATATTGAACTGAGATTAAAAAAAAAAAAAAAAAAAACTGGTTCCAGAAAGGTAAAAAAAGAGTGATTTTAAAAAGTAGTAGATTCCCAGGTGATATAAAATGGATTGTTATGAATGATCTGTTCATAAGATGCACCTTAAAGTGTAAAAATAGTAAATTTGCCTTCAAAATAGATTAGATAAAGATCTGAGAAGAGAATTGCTATGTACGAAAAGCTTATTCCACCTGTGACATTGCTGCGTCAAGTAACAGTTTCCTGTTTAGTTTTTTACAGTTTTCTCCTTGTCACCCAATAAATTATCACAGTACCAAGAACGTGCGTCACACGCACATACAGCCCTTTTACACAGTCCTTTTAAGGGTCTTTGGACTGTCTTCCTCAGTCTTACGTCACAGACATCCACCCATCCCATCTCTCTCTTGCGCTGAGCGTCACTCCGTCACGGCAGAGGTCAGAGGGGTCCGTTTACAGAGCGTCCTGTCCTGCTGCTTCGTGGAAAGCGGTGGACTTTGAGGTGTTTCGACAGGTGATCGCTGCGGGCAAACTTCTTCTCGCAGACGATGCACTGGTATGGCTTCACCCCAGAATGAGAGCGACGGTGCCTAGATAGCTCGTCGGACCGGGAGAACCTGCGGGGAAGAAACCAGGGAAGCGAGATATGAGACCCACCACATTTTAATGAATATATTCAGAAATCCTTTTCATGTTTAATCAGACCAAAAGCATAAAAAAAAAAACATTTAAACCATCTCAAAGTGGACACACACAAACCTGTTTTATGTATAAAGCCTTTTTCTGAAAAGAAAATTATGGATTAAGTCATCTTTAAAGGGGCCCAAATAGATAAAAAGTTATGTCAGGCTGTGTAGATGACAGTAATCCGAGAGGTGTAATGCTTTGCATGAGTCTTCTCTGTGAAATCAAAGAGCCATCCCATATTTAGCTCAACACATGAGCACGGTTAACCTAGGCCAGGTCTATTCCTGGCCTGATCTGCCATCGTCTCTATGGGCTCCAGCCGGCGTGGCTACCATGACAGCGAAGGGTTAAGTGGAAGACAGAGTACTTCCTCTACAGCTACATGTGCATCTGTACATGTTAGTGAAGCTGTTAAGATTAAAGTAATCTACAACAAAGATCTGTTTCACAGCGGCAGCAGCAAGCTGTAGACATGGAGGTGATAATTCACAGAGATGTAAAAACATCACTCACAGTTATGTTTCCCTATTTCCACTCCAGACATGCATACCACAAATGGTCTGCTCGCCATTTGAAAGACCCTAAAAGAACTGAAAATCCTGAAAAAATCTAAAACCTTGCTTGACTTGTAGTTTAAGTTATTATTTCTTCTATTCCTCATCTTATCTGACATACCCCCAATGAAAACAAATATCAGAAGATGCAGCAACACGTGCAACAACGTGTGATCCTGCAGCTATTGCACTGTTGTGGATCCGCCTCGGCTGCCATTGGAACATACGCCACGTGTTGTGAAAAAAAAACCCAACAATCCGGTGTCGCCGTTGTATGCGTCTGATGCTATAGCTTATAGGCAACTTGATCTCCATCTAAACCCAGCAATAGCCAATTTTGGGGACATTTCAGAAGGTTTCGTCAGAGAAGTGTCACAACTCTGAGACTGCACTTTCATGCTCATGGGTGCCACTGTTAATGCTGTTCAAATGTTGCAACAAAGAGCTAATAGAATCATCCCATAATCTCATACTACGCTATGTAGATGCTCTTTCTGTTCTGACGAAAATATAATAATTCAGCAAATTGTTTTTTTTGTGGTTCTTTTTAACCATTTCACATTTATTCCCACATCATCAGTTAATCCTTAAACATATGTTTAACAAATTTGACGCTTACATCACAGCAAAGGCAATGTGTTCCATCCCAGCAGAGTCATTCCCTATTCCTCCAGATACACACTTATTAACAGAGGATCCAACAAAAGCAACACATGACTACTTCAGGAATGTGGTAGGAATTGATGTCCTACAAAAAGGCCATCCCTGTTTCATATTCCTATATTACTGTTAGGTATTTTTCATTACATCTACATACAATGCAAGACAGGAAACAGTGGCCGCAGTTGGATTTACGCAGCTCAATGCTAAAAGCCCACTGCAGCCATCATGATGCAAGATAGACCAAACGTTCAATGAGCTTCTTGCTGTTTATTTAAAAATAAACATTTAGTCGTTCATTCAGCAATGTCTAGTCAAGGCAAGGGACGTTTACCTTTATAGCAT
Organism: Valencia hispanica; assembly: GCA_963556495.2. Lineage (NCBI taxonomy): Eukaryota > Metazoa > Chordata > Actinopteri > Cyprinodontiformes > Valenciidae > Valencia > Valencia hispanica. The sequence goes on along the minus strand of OY747709.1, from coordinate 12,433,832 downwards.
CATTCATACAGAATAGGGTGACCATATTTTGATTTCCAAAAAAAGAGGACACTTGGCCCAGTCCTGAAACACTGGGCCAAGCCTTTTGATTTTAACATATTTAAAGCGTGCATTTACCATGTGGTTAGATTGAACTCTTAAATAAGAAACTTCAGAGAGGCTTTCACAAGTACAAAAATTACTTTATACACATTTTTATTATATTAATTATATTTTTATTATATTATATATATATATATAAAAATAAATAAATATATATATATTTATTATTATATTATATTATTATATTAATAGAAATAATGACTCTCCCAAAGGAAATTTTACCAGTAACAACAATGGTTCCCCTTTTAAGTCATACTGGACAAAAAATACACAAAATCTGGCATATTATTCTGAGAAAATAAGTATTATATTAAAGTAAAAAGCAGTAGTCTCAAAAGGACGATAAAAAAAGTCTACTGCAGTCTTTACTTTTCATCTTCATCCTCCTTAGTCAATTTATAGATGAAGTCTCACCTTGCACGGCATTATTATAGACAACAGATCTAAATGTTTCCTAATGGAGAAGATTTGACAGTTTAAGCAGAGATAAATTAAAAGTTTTTAACATTTACAAATTAACTTACACTAAAATTGGTTAAAAAAAGAAAAAAATCATTGTGCGATTGTTGTGTTACCATGGTTACAATCTGATGCTACGGTTTTAAGCTCTTTGTGTTTGAGCATCAGGTAAAATAAACAAATGCATCTCAGCAAATAATAATCAATAATCCCTGGTTGCTTTAAGCTCCGCCCTCTTCCCCAGATTCCACCACATCTGGATATAAACGCCGTTAGTGGTGCTGATATTCTGAACAGGAGGACGGGCACCAAATCAAGTTCTGCACAAGGCCCAGTATGACGTTGGGCCGGCCCTGCATGTGACCTACTGGACCTTTGCTCCAACGAGCCCAGCACAGCCCGCTGTCTGTTCTGTCTACACGTGCGTTGATATCTTGTAAACAGTCTCAACGCCGCGCTCGCAGTGCATCACAGTGCATCACAGTGCATCACAGCCCTCTGTCGAATCAGAACCATCCAGGAGGCAGCCACTTGGGGAGGACGTCACATGAGAGAAAGGGTGTCGTATTGCATGCAACGCACCAGTCAGTTTAAGTATGTTTATTGGTCCCCTTAAAAAAAGAGGAAAACCCAGACATTTTTATCAATCTATGAAATCCCCCTGAACGCCCCGGACAGGACATGAAAAGTGGACACAAGTGAAAACAGGACGGCTGGTCACCCTCATACAGAAGACAATCCATACAGTCAAAAGCAAAACAATAAAATAGCAAAAAGCTTTGAAAAATGTTGCGTAAAAAGAAACAAACGTTAAAATGCAATGTGTGATTGGGCTAATTAGCGAGCCTTTCATCAAATGTTTCAGCAAACAATTATGTTTTCACTCCAGATTCAAGGGAACCAGCAGTTTCTGCACATCAGGTTTTCAGGGAGGGTTGTTCCAGAGCTGGTGCTGGGAACACTGAGTAAGCAGGTCTCTGAAGACCTGAGAGGTCAAAATGGTTTATATCTGACAATCAAATCAGAATTGTGTTTTAGCCCGAGACTATTAGAGCTTTATGGACCAAAAACAAACTCTTAAAGTTGATCCTTTTACAAAGTAAATAATCACAACAAACATCCTTAAAAAGCCAAAGTTTAAGGTCTATCTTAAGTTAAAGACAGCCATTGGCTTTTACTCTGCTTAGTTTGTTGAAGAGTAATGCAGCAGGAGCACCAGTGAGCTTTTTTTTTTTTTTTTTTTTTGTTTTTTTTTTGTTCTTAACTCCCATAACAGATTTTATCTTCATCTGAACAGAGATTCTGTCAGAGCCCAGCAAGCTGGACTTAAATGTAAAACAGGTTAAATGTTGGTCAATAACGGGTCACTTTTTAGTTAATCTAATTTTAATGTCTGATACCAGAAAGAAAAATTGTTCTGTGAATGAGACACCACTGTGTTAGAAAAACCAGCTACTCAAAGATTTCCTCCACAGGACATTGCTACTCAATATCTTTTTAGCAAACATCCTTGAATGATTTGGTTTTCTTTTAGTTAGTTACAGACTGCTAGAAACAATAGACAATGTTAAAATAAAGCTGCTAAGCTGCCCCATTTTTTTATCTTTACATAATAGTGAAGGATCAACAGCGATTAAGCATGAATTCCAACAAAAAGCAAGAGTAATGGTACACATTCAAACACAATAGGCTTTAACAAACGATTCGCCTGAGAAGTCTTCGCTAACACCCTGAAATCACCATCAATGTTCTGACACATTTTTCACATCTCCACAGGGATGTTCAGAGTATTATTTTTATGGAATTATAATATTTTAGTAGCCTGACTGTGGTCTTTATGGAGGACTACGGGGGTCATTGGAAAAGCAATACAGCATTTTGACGATGAGTGCTTAATTGTGAATTAAAAATATAGATTGCTAGATATAATTTCAAATTCAACAATTAATCCATACAAAAAAAGACAAATTTGAAAAGCATTTTGTAATTACACATTTTAAATTGAAATACTAAAGAGGAATTGCAAATTGTATTTATTATTTGATTATTAAATACTGTGATTTGAAAACGTTTTTCAAATCCTATTTCAAAATGGAGAATTAAATAACACAATTAATAAATGAGATTGCAAATATCTTTCCTTTTCATACATTTAAAAAAGTTATTCCCTTTTCTACATCCGCTTTCTCTTTCCAGCTCTCATTTTCAAATCCTTTTTGCAATTGCATTTCCTAAATGGTTTACCCTCTCCTTTTACCATTCCAGTGACCCTCTTGGTCCCTGAGCACACTGAAAACCAAGTTCAACCAATCACAGCTGCTCCTCGAATGTAACCAGCTCTGTATTGCTTTTCCAATGACCCCCGTAGTCCTCCATAGGTCCTGGCATACAAAAGACGCTTCTTGTACAGTTAGACTAAGTTATTATAGGTCCAAATGTTGTTGTTTTTTACTTTATCAGGACCCATTACACATACCAAGTAAATATAAATAACTACATTGCTAGTGTCTTGCTAATTTTAGCCAATTTGCAGTCAAGCACAGATAAACATGGCCTATGAGCTTAAATCCACAAAGTAAGTGTTGTGTTCCACTGATTAACTTAAGTGTTGCTGGTAGTTGGAGCACAGTTAGTCACTCTTGTGTTGTCGTATTTAGGTCTCCACCTCTCAGAAAAATAAAAAATAAACATGGAGGGAGTCGCAAAATGTCTTTTACAACCAAAGGCAAGAGCAGTGTGTTGAAAACATGATATTGTTTTACGATCCATAATGTCATGGCAATGACAGTTGTTAGAGAATTACACTTAGAGTTTTACATTTGACCTTATGACTCCAAAAATATGCTTTTGAGACCTCTTCCTCTCAAGCAAAGTCGGTTGATATCATATATGATAGTCAAAGATATCACCCAAGATAGCTACAGAGAGTTATAAAACCCCTAACTAACCAACTACACAGTGTGGTCATTTGCTGACACACACAAGTATTTTATCAGGCCCAAAAGAAGCAATGACATAATGCTTGGTTTCCATGACAACAGGCAGTGGCACACATTGGATGTCAATTCAATTCTGATTAGCAACTCTGAGTAGGTTGCTATCAATGATAAGTTCTCAAACTTTTGAACTCCCGTTGGGAATGTAAAGTAAACCCACCCAGAGTGTCCCTCATTCTTCTCTCTGTCGTTCCTGGGTGTGCCATTGTTGTCAGTGGATTTTTTTTCAACCAATCAAATAGTCTGTTAGTTCCTGCTTTCTGACCTAATACACAAGAACATGCTTAATTAGCCCAAGCAAGGTCCACTTTCCTTAAAAAAATGAAAACCATTTTTATCTTGATTTCATAATTTAACTATAAATAAACTTAAAATTTAAACTAATAAAAAATATAAGCAGAATGTTTTTGATTTAGCACAATCTTTATAAAAAGATTTTTTCTATCCATTAAAAAGGTAGGTCGTTCCATCATAGCACATTTATTGAAGGTTTATGGCACTATTTAAAACGTTTTTTTTTGCCATCACAATAACAATATTATGATAGAATATTTTTATCGATATTGTACATTCCTATTTGGATCAGACCCTAAAGGCTTTCTACCACGGGCGACAAAGCCTTGGATGAAGGTGAATGCAATAAGCTCAGGCCTTTACTATGATTACAATCAAAAGTTTTCCTGTAAATTCAGTACTATGAGTGGTTCTACATTAGTGTATAGAGAGCCTTGGCTCACATAAAACCCTGGAGCGGTGCAGAACCTACTTCAAGCAGGGGCATGAGAGAAACCGTGTGCAGCTCCTTGACATACTCGCCAGTTGGCCAGAGTCCAACTATAACCCGCTACACAGGGGGGGGTTAAGGAAGCATGAAAAACTCATATGTTTCTTGTTTTTAATTATCCTCACCAACTGCTTCCTTCAAAATAATTCATTATCCTATGTTTGTGGTAGAAGTTTCTGAGCTCTGTAATCTCTACATTTCAGCGATTGTGACCAAGGTCGGGGAGTTTATGGCTGCACGGGTGGAGGGCACTTGTGTTGATCATCTAAATGTGTTTTTCACTTTTGATTGTGGGTTGGAGTCCTGGAGGCAGTTTGGCGTGGCTGTTACGCGACACTCAGCACACATATCAGTGTGGGCGCTGTGGGAAACACATGTGCAGGCTACGTTCTAGCTTGTCCTTAAAGCCAACTCTGCAGCTACGAGAACATCAAAGCGGCGCTGAAGGTGGGGCAGTCGGTTTGGTTACAGTTGCAGAGCTGCTGGTATTCATACTATACACAAATATGCAGTGTCATCTTGACTTTTTCATAAAGAATGAGGTCTCTCCTCCTGTTTTGCCTCTCTCTTTCGGTCTAAGTGTCCAAATCAAATACTAAATCAAACTGTAACGCGTCTGTCACCACCTCGCATTTTGGTGTTGTGATCTCAGATGAATCAGCTGACAAAGACAACAAGCCACAAACCCGATGATAGATGACAAGTACACACACGCTGCTGTGTTTTTACAGCAAACTCTGGTTCCGCGCATGGCAGCTGAGGACAAAAGAGTGTCTTCAAGCAGGTGGGATCTGGAAATACTGCGAAATACTGCATAAGGGCAACAACATATGTGAGGTATGTTGCTGCCTTTATGCAATCCAGTGTTCACATGTGATCATGTCTGGCTATCCAGATCTGTTCGCGGGCATAAGCACCGCTAACAGCAAGACAGATTGAGACGGCTAAACATCAAAAGAAGGTTAAAGATTTGGCTGAAAACAGAAATACAACTTTGACTGAGTAACATGTTGGCCTGCAGCCAATGAAATACCACCTCACTCTACTTCAGAGGGGCCAACACATGGAGCTCTTCTAAAGTTACAGAGGGTAAGGGGGTGCATGCCTCACTGGTTTATGTTCATTTCCTGTTCCAGCAGGAAATTGGCAGTGAAGGCTCAACTTTATAATACAGTAAATTGCTGCAGTCACAAAAAAACACTGTGCAGGTGCCATTTTTAGTGAACTGCAGGTCCCCTAAAGAAACAAATTGACCTGCATGTCTGAAATGTATAAAACCATCATTACACATAGAGACATTATGTTTGGCAAAACATTTTTTTTTTCATAGATCCTGGATATGTATTAGTTTTGAATTACTCAAGATATAAGGTAAACTATGGCAACTGCAAAAACATATGTGCTTCTTAAAGGTTTCCATATTTTATGATGTTACAACCATAAACGTCAGTGGATTTTATTGGGATTTTACCTGATAGACCGACACAAAAGTATGTATCATTGTGAAGTGGAAGGAAAATGACCCCAAGATTTTCAAACTTGTAAAAAAAAAAAAAAGATGACAAGTTTAGTGGGCATACGACTTCAAGCTTATTTGGTCTGATATAATCTTAGCCTTCAGAACTGACCTAATCAGTAACAGGACCAAGTTTTTTTGGGGGGGAAATTGCAGTTCGACGCCCCTTGATTTACAGAACCACAGCGGACTGTATTGAGTCACCGAATCTGCTGAAATTCCTGTGTTTTGACGGAATACCATACCCATCAGACTGGCACACCTTGGGGTAATGCGAAGGTATGCCATACCTTTTGTGGTATGGGGCGACTGTGGCATAGGAGTTCCCCCTGTAACCGGAGGGTTAGAACCCCCGTTCTGTTCATCTCGGCCGTTGTGTCTTTGGGCAAAACACTTCATCCACCCTGCCTACTGGTGGTGGTCAGAGGGCCCAATGGCGCCAGTGTTTGGCAACTTTGCTTCTGTCAGTGTGCCACAGGGCAGCTGTGGGTATAACGTAGCTTGCATAAATGGGTGAATGACTAAATGTAGCGTAAAGCACTTTAGGGTCCTTGGCACTAAATAAAGCGCTATAGAAGTACAGCCCATTTTCCATTTACCATTTAATGAAACTTGCAGAGTTTGCTCATGCATTTAAGTAGAACCATAATTTTAGCATACCTCAGATTACAAGCAATAAGTTTTGGTGTATTATATCACATATTATTTACACATTACCTGACTGCATGCCTCATACAACAACAAAAAAATTTAACAGAACTTTTACACAAATTATTTTTAGTAAGTGGAGTCGTAAAATAACTTAATGTTGTGTTAAATTGTTGAGCCCAGTGTGTTACAACCATTGTAGATAACAGAAAAAAGAATTTGAGTAAATTTCCATCAAAAGACTTTTGAGAAAGGTTGGAGATCAATTTAACATATTTTAAGAAAAAAGTCAGACATTATCTGTCAGAAAGTTGTAAATTTGCAAGAGAAATCTCAGAAATGTCCACGATTAAAGGCATACATTTTCTACCCTTAAACTAAGATATTTTTTTACATTGTTTCGATAGTGGAAGTGGAAGTAGGCGAAAAGGACACACGGCGCTATGAAAATCAACTTTCGTTATGGTATTCTGACAAGGTATGCCACATCGACAGAACACAGGCTCCTGAACAAGCATGTGGTAAGAGAACAGTGTGGATAGTGGATCGCATCAATTTGGTAGCATTGCAGCAGTCCCCCATACTGAGCATGAGTGTAGAGAGAGAGGAAAGGAAAACCCCAGAGGATGAGACCACCAGCAGAACCCAGCTCTACAAAAAACTCAGAGTCCAGGATCAAGGCATGATCGTCCACCTAACCCTTTTGCCAAAGACCGGCAGGAAGAAAGCTATTGAGAACAAAATGGAAGCTTTTCACCTACATTCAAAGCACTAGAATTGAACACTACAGATCCCCTAGCACATACCATCATGTTGTGGAAATGCTTCTCTGCTGTCCAGATCTAAGTCCAACTGTAACAATACCTGACCGTTGTTTTTCATTTACCCTGTCCAGCCAATTTGACTGACCTAGAGCTATTTCACAAAGAACAATGAGCCAGTTTTTTTTCTTCTGATTTTGCAAAACTGGTACAGGCATCCTTCAAAAAGACTTGCAGATGTAATTGCAAAAAACAAAACAAACCAAAAACATGCAAGCCACACTTGTGAGATTTTTTTTGCAATTATTCTTGAAAATTATGGATCCACTTTTCTCACTTCACATTGAGGCACTGCATTGTTGTTGTCCCAATCTCAAATCCCAATAAAATACATTGAAGTTAACAGTTATATTTTGACAAAATATTAAAACGTTTCTACGGCGTGATTACTTTTGCTGAAAAACTGCAAATGTAAGTTATGGCTTCCTAGCAACTACTTTTCATTCCTAACATTTAACATAATGTGCAAAGTAAAATAGATAGCGGTAGCTTTTTCTACATTTATATCTTATCTGTGGAAGAGATCTGTAACTCTGGACACACCTCAACAGCAAAACAGGATGGGCTAAATCTAAATGAATGAGATGACTCATGACTCGTGTTTGTAAAGTACACACTAAAAGTAATCATTTCAAAGTGATTACTGCCTATTCTGTTGGACGTTCCTGTTGCTATGCAAGAATTAAACTAAAGTCGTAAGAGGTTTTTATTTAACCAGGCGAAATGACTTTAATGTATCGATGCCACCAGTAAAAAGGTGAGCTATGGAACATTTCAGTCACAAGAAATGTGTAATTTCTTGAAAATGTAACTAAATAAAAGCTCATACTCCACAGAAATCCAATATCGTAAACTAAGCCTTTCTCTCTCCAGGAATGTTCCTTAAATACCACATCCATATGCAGAAAAATGGTGGAGGGACACAATGAATGAATGCTAAGAGAAGTGATTACAATACTCATAATCAGACATTGTGTGCTTGGATTTATGGAAAGATTACAGTGCTTAACCCAGTCTATTTGCTGGAGATTAATGCCTTGTTTTTCACTGAGCCAAGCAGTGTGGTCTGCCACATGTAATCAGGGATAATGCTGTTGGTTTGTGCTCGACTGATGTATGACATTGTCAGATGCACATACTCCTGAGAAAACTTAAATCAGGCATTCACTGAGGACAAAGCATTTTCCTCTTTATGAAAAGAAGTCATAAATTTCCACTAGTAGCTAACATGGAATAGAGATTTTAGATTGAACTTTTTCATGCTGACAAATTGAGAGTATGTTGACAGGAAAAACATTAGCGTTTGCAACAGGAGTAACTTATATATTCACTGGGATTTGTTGAGTGCACCATTAATTGTTTCTCTGTCGAATGATTTTTCCACCCGAAATGTGGTTCTGTGTAGCTCCTCCAGAGTTACAATGGGCACCTTGGCTGTCTCTCTGATTAATGCAGTCAGTTTGAATGTACTAAAGTGCATACCATTCAGTTGAAAAAAAATTATAAATAAAAAAGCTTAGTTTTACTGAATTGATGAGATAATTCTTACAGAAAAATATTTTCAAAGATGTTTTTTCTGTATTAATGAAATAATAATAATAAAAACTACAGAAAAAAATAAATGATTCTGCAGTGTTTTTACGAGATGATATTCTGTGCCTGTAAGCATTAGTGACTGGCTAAGTAAGAGAAACTCAGACATCTCGTTTCCATCCATCAATGCATCCTTCCATCCATCCATTATCTGTACCCCTCTCTGCAGAGTTGCAGGGTGGTTGCTGCTTATCTCCAGCACCAGCAGCCATCAGGGTTAAGGTGGGTTACACGCCCTGGACAGGTTGCCAGTCCATTGCAGGGCAATGCGATGGACTGGCATGTGCTGTTTGTTGAGTTTTATTCACTTTTAATTTGTTTTGGGTTTGGGAAACTAGAAAATACTCTAGTCTCTAATCTATGTTCATAGGATTATTATTAGTTTGTCGACTCTTTGCAGACACCTGAGGAATCTGCGCCTGTTTAGGCATAAAGCCGCATCTGATTTTGTGCCCACTTTTTTTTAATCTAATTAATTCAGAAAAACACAGCTTTTTTATTATTTTATTAATATAGAGACACAGAGCTTTTTATTTTATTTTTAAGTGAATGCAATTCGCTTTCATATACATGATGGTTGAGTTGTGCTATACTCTTTTCTTTTTGAGACAAGACCCTAAAAAAATACATTTAAGCTGGAGGTTGTAATGATACGAATGTGCATATATATAAATGGTTTGAACTTATACAGCACTTTTCAAGTCAAAGCGCTCAAAGCGCTTTAAACTGGAGCCACATTCACCCATTCCTACACACATTTATACAGCTTTATGCAGATCGAAAGACAACTTGGGGTTAAGTGCCTTGCCCAGGGGCACATCGACATGTGAAAGGAAGAACCTACAACCTTCAGATTACAAGCCAACTACTCTACCCATCGAGCCACAGTCCCCTTTTGCATAAAAGGTCATTTCTTTTTTGTTTAACACTAGTGCTGCACATGTCAGATCTACTTTAACAAAGTCTAAGTGTAAGATTGGGGACAAGGGAAGCAGCGAGTCAAAACATTTCCCTCCAGCCAGTCCAAACCTCACTAATAAAAACGTATGATTTCAGTTGTTCGTTCTGTACTAAACCATTCCTTGGAGACAAGTGCTCGGACTTTATGAGATTTCTTGTTGTGGCCTGCTTTTCTCACTGTGCATTTGTGCTTTTGATTCCTCTCTTATCTCCAGACAGACCTAGATAAGTCAATATTTCCTAACCTGTTGTGCTGCAGGACAATAAAAACCAATATAAATAGTGAATTATGACATCTGGAGGCTGCAAGAGCTGTGCAGTCTCTTTAAATCATTTGCCCAGATACACAAAACTCTATGTGCAGTGTTGAGCCCCTAAGTGAGCCTTTAGAGGGCATTGACCACTAGGTCAGATGTTGGCATCTGTATTTTCACCTATAGAGTTCAAAACAAGATGTTTCTCTACAACTTGATGGAGGCATTGTTTAAATCATTGAAAACTAGCTGGATCTAGTTTCTCGCAAAGTAGACTTTGTAAAATTGTCATGGATGTATGATCATGTCAGGCACAAAACACAGTAAAAATATCTGTAAACATCCAGAGTCTTTTTGATGTATGAATGTGTATTCTGTGGTTGTGGAGGGTGAGCAAACAGGTGGAATGACTAACAGGGGACAAAGTCTGCATATGGATGACTTCAAAAGGTGCCCTATCTAATCTGCAACTTTACCATGGTTCAAAAACACACTGATAGCAGGGGAGAGACATTGCTTGCAGAAAAGAACAAACTGTAATCATAAACAGAGCCCAGACTATAGCTTCCATAGAGTATAAGCCTCCTGACTAAAATCTAACCATTTTGTTCTCATTAAAATATTTTTTTTCTGTTGAAGAGTATATGGTTCTTTCTTTTGACTCTGACTTAGTGTTTCTTTGAAAGGTATGATAATCTGCCAATGCATTACACTTTACATAAAATAGATAACAGAACAGGAAAACAATTTGTCATTTCTTATCTATAATAACTCAGCAAAATAGGGCACTGTTGATATGCTTGTTTATAACATGTAATAAACCCTGCTGATTGAGTAGCATAGTATCAACAGATGTTAACTCATCAATTTCTATGGACCCATGTGGAGTGGAAGTTGACAACCTTGTTTACTATAATATCAAAAGTAGAAGTTTAAAGGTATGAAAAAAGTGATGATAGTGGTAAAATCATTACTCACTTTCAAACTGTAGCATGTATTTATCTAGTGTAGTTTTAAAGGGAAATAGCCAATGTGACGCCACCCTACACAAGGTGGCTGGCAAACGTAGTGTAGTCTGGCACGATTGGTAGCTATGCCAACTTTGGCAGAATTCGCTGTAGTGTTGTGTAGCATAACACTGCACATTTTCTATTCATATTTCAGTTTAATGATAGTTATATCTTTGCTCATGAGTTACTTTAACACTTTGCTCTAATATATCAACTTTTGGTCTGCTCACCTCCATCCACAGCCAGGCCATGTGCATGCAAAGGGTTTTTCCCCTGTATGTCTTCTCAGATGTGCTTTGAGGTGGCTGCTCTTGGTGTACATCTTATTACAGCCAGGAAATGAGCACTTGTGCATTTTAATGAGGTCTGCCACTGTGCTCTTCTGATACCGCTGACCTCCGGCAAGGACACCCGCTGCCGTACCTCCTTGACCTAATCCCCCTTCCCCAAGCCCATCGGGTTTGGCTGCAATGGGCACTGGTGCAATCCGGACGAATTTGGATGGAGAAGCACCTCCTGCTTTGCCTGAGCTAGCTGTTGCAGGCGAAAGCAACTGAGGCACTAGAGCAAATGTCTGCCCCTGGATGTTGACCAGGAGCTGGGCAATTTTGATGGACGATGGAGAATCAGCTGATTGGGAATGGGTTTTCTGGGACTGATGGGGAGCGGTGTCTGATACAGCACTGGAATTTGGTTCTTGTTTGACTTGTATGGGCTGGATTTGGAGGATAACAGGCACACTTGAGGCAAGGGTAGCACTTTCTGATAAAGGTGTCACTGATCCACAGCCCTCCTGCTTGATCCCATCAACACAACTGTCAGTGGAAGTAGTTTCACAGCTGCCACCCTCTGTCACTGGTGAGCCTTCTGTATCTGATGCACATGCAGCATGCTTGGCCTCTGACTTGGAAGCCACAGGCACAGTTTGATCTGAGTTCTGGGATGGTGATTCAAGTTTTGCTGCGAGTGTCATTGAAGCCTCTGACTCAGTATCATCTGACATAGACATGGGAGGTGACATTTCCTCATCACTCCCATTTTCTTCCTTCTCCATTGCCACCATCATGTTCTCTTCTAAGAACTCTTCAATCTCCTCTAGAGTTGGCTGAAAGAGGAGTGCTTCAGGATCCTGCAGCTCATCGAGGAAAACTGGGAACTCGAAACACTCCTCTTTGGCCAGCTGTGGCTGAGCACCGAGTCGCTCTTCCCTCTTGGGCTCCCATGCTAGGCCCATGGGCAAAAAGGGGGATGTTGGAGATGAGGAGGTAGAGGAGGCTGGGGAAGAGAAGGAAAGAGAGGAGGCGACAGAGATGTTGCCACCACTGGAGTTCAACGAGGTGGTAAGGGAGGCCTGTGAGAGAAGGAGGTCCAACAGACTCTCTTGATTCTCTCCACCTGATGAGTTGGAGCACCCACTGCTCCTGCTGCTCCTGCTTTCGTAGCTAGAGCAGAGGATGTTCTGTGATGCTGATGACGTGGACTCAGGGCTGGAGCAGAGGGAGGAGCGTGGGCTGGAGGAGTCACTGAGGTCATCTTCAGAGAGGCAAGGCGAGCAGGAGAGCGTCAGCCCTTGGTAAGGGTGGTGCTGATACGTGCACGCATCTGTCACCATGATGCCCTGTGAAACACCACCCTTGGCGTGGTGAGAGGCGCAACCGTAGTTGGACCCTGGAGAGCAGAAATAGTACAGGAAGGTCTCCTCACCAAGTGGCAAGTGATCCACCATTCCTGTGCGGATTGATGGCTGCTGACTTTGCTTGGCTGTGACGATCAAGCTGTTGATGAAGCTTCTTTTCTTTTTTCTGTAAAAGAGAAAATTATTTAACAATGATACCAGCCCTACTAGGCTTCTCAAAAATAATTCCAAAGAGGCCTGGATCTGGCCTAACAAGCAATTTGCAACATGGTTAAATTTGATTGAGGGCCAAGTTTGACCAGTGAGTGGACTTTGTATATTTTGGTTCCGGTTAGGAACAAGTGATTGTCTAATCTCCACACAGTTACATGGACTGTGGTCATTCTGACCCTAACTGCGAGGTTAATGTTCACACAGTAGTCCCTTTGGGGTCCTTAATTACACAGTAAACCACAGAACTAAAAATTATTATACATTTCTTGTCCCTTTCAAATACCTGCTGCTTGTTTAAGAGCTTTGCAAACTCGTTGTACTTCAAAAGGAAAGTCAACCACATGTGAGGGAACTGGAATTTGTGTGTGTGTGTGTGTGTGTGTGTGTGCGCGCATGTCTGTGTAGAATTTGCAGCTGCTAGTTCAGGCATCAAGCTGACCATGTGGAGTCAGGCGTTGCTCTTTTCTCACCACTTTTAAGATTAAAGCCACATGGTCGTCAAACAGTGAGCTTCTATTTATCTTCCCTCGTGCTCCTTAATTCATCCTAATCTGAGCAACAAAGATTTTTCAGCACTGTGTAATTAGAATGAAAAACATAATCTAGCGACTGCATGCAGACTAACCAAGAAAAGCATTTACTCAGATCAGTTTAGGATGAACAGTATTTCAGCAGGATAATGCATGAGTGAAGGATTTATTCTCTATTTTTATGCACCCAGGAGCTCAGGAACAATGCACCGCTACCACATTTATATGGATTAAAAATACTAGACGACATCAGATGGCTGTGGAGAAAATGAGTGTCCTTGATGTTTAAACATGAGTCTAAAATCCCTGTTAAATCCTAAAAAGTGGTTGAGGACTAAAATGGCAGCCCCCTGTTGGGCTGTTTCTTTGAAAAAATAAAAATAGTTCCTACACAAGGCTTAAAGTAAGATCAGATGTTTAATTCACGTGCCTGACCCAACCACACAGTGCTTAACTCAAATAAATGTGTGTTTAATCTCACATTCGGTAATTTGAGATCTTATGAGGGGGTAACGTCAAATTACATGGATCGGCAGAGGAAGTGGAGGGGGGTCTGCAGCTGTGGCTATACCTCATGGAAGAAAAAAAAGTTTGGGAGGAGAGAGGACACCTCACTTTGGCCAGTCTGAAGTCATTTGTCCTGCAGTAACCCTGTGGCTGTGGAACATCAAAAAAAGGCTCTGACAGCAGGATGCTCTCTTTAACACCACTGTAGGATTTGACCTGAAGGGTTTTGTTTTGGCATTCGTGGCATGTTCAACTTTGCAGCCTGAGACTGCAAGTCAAACCACAATCTCTGTCAGGCTTTGGGTAAATGAAACAAAACAAAAAAAAATAGAGATTTTTCAATGTTTGGTGTTGCTTTTTTATTATTAAGAGAACTCACAACCCCAAAGAGGCTTGCTCATGTTTAGAGATGACGGCTTTCTATTTACTCATCAGTGCATATGAAAACATGCATTGTTGGTTAAAAGCAAAATGAGCTCACCTGTCAATGCAAGGAAACTAAACCCAGCTCCTTTACACCGTGCACTCCAGTCCTGGACGTAGGTTCCTGTGTGTAACAGCGCGCAATGGCAGTGCAACTCCAACACACGGGCTTTGCTCTTTGCATATCCTTATCCCTCTCTCTCTCTCTCTCTCTCCCCCTCCCTCTCTCTCTCTTATACATACACAGAGATTCATGCACTCTCTCACTTTGAGGGCCTGGCAGATCGTTTAACCGTCACATGATCGCAGGCTGGGAACCCATCAAATCAGGGGATTGGTCCTGTGAAGGCTCGCCTGCTTGGAGCATTACAATTGGCTCAGGATGAAGAGAGGCAGGACTCAGGAACTGCTGTGAGTGGAAGGAGGTGTAGCAGAGAGAGTGTGTGAAAGCTGGTTTACATCATAAATCAGTTAAATGTGTTCATTCTAACTTCGAACACTCTAGATGAGACATGTACAGCAACTCTCAAGACTACCATGTCCTGGATGACTGAGAATCTACACCAATGTATAGCACTTTACAATGCTTCACTTCCACGTGGCCGTGTATGTAAACACACTCCACTTTTAGGGACTTCTCACGACGCTGTTTCTTACAATTGGTGCAGTAATGTTAAAGTTCTTTCCTTTTTCTGTGGTATTAATAAAATTTTATGTGAATTACTACGTTAAGTGAAATGCATTTCGTATTTTAATACTAAGGCACCTAGAAACCACACTCAGCTTATTTCCCTGAACAAGGACACAGCAAACATGTGGAAGAAAGTTTTTTGGTAAGATAGGAGGAAAATTATATTTTCTGTCCTAGCTACAAAACTAACACAGCACATCACCCTGGACACACCATCTCCATGGTGAAACATGGTGCTGAGAGAATCATGCTGTGGGATGCTTTTCTTTAGCAGAGCTTGGAAATAGAGTCGGTATGAAGATGGATGAAGCTAAGTAAAGGGCAATCCATGCAAGCGTAAAACACTTTAGACTGGAGTGGAGGTACACCTTCCAGCAGGACAACGCACCTACGTTTAGATCAAACTGTCTTCATGCGTCAGTGACCCAGTCAAAGTCCAAAGACATTAATTCAACAGATGATCTGTAGCAATCGGACTGATTTGGAACTATTTTTCAAAGAAGAGAGGACAAAACATTCAGTCTACATCTGCAAAGCTGGTAATGACTACCCGCTGATTGGTACAGGGTTAAAGAGGTTGGCGGGAATACAAATATATGTCAGCCTTTTTAGGTTTTATCTAACTCTGTTTTACTCTGTCACATAAAATACTACTAATATACACTGAGATGTGTGATTGTAACTTGACATGTAAAAAACAACAGTTCTGTTGGTGTGAATACTTTTGCAAGGCATTGTCAGTGGCCACTTGGTGCTTTTACTCACCACCTAAGAGCATCAGAAATAGAAGTTTTTCATTCATGCCAGTAAGGCAGAGCTCATATAAACAGCTCAACAGGCTGGAGTAACTTTACTAACCCTAACTCTAATTACATGTTTCTGTCTTGTTTAGATTACCTTCCAGTGTGCTAGATAAAGGACCCTTTTATAGTCTACTTGTAAACTTTAGGAATGCTTGACAGTGTAGTTAGTATACACTACAAAGTTAATGGATAGCGTGCTGTGTAAAAAGACATACAATATCACACTGTGGAAGCTTTATGTTGAAAACCTTCATTAATGCTATTGATTTCAGTTCCAGCTATTGCTATGCCTGTTTCTCGTCAGACTGTTCAGAGTCTTATTTGCCTCAGCATTTATTGCTAATGCTAAAACTACTAAAACTCCTACTACTGCTACCTTAGTGTGGAGCAAAAGTGCTTAGACACCCAACACACATGTAGGTATTTTGCGACCGGAGAGCCTGTATTTCCAGTTTTCTTTTTTTTTGATCTGTCCGGATACCTCTTCAGGTTGATTCTTTAAAGACTTGCTGCTTTTTCATGCGTGTTAAGTTCTACACTTGTCATTCTATTGTATGTTTACATGGCAATAAGTTAGCTAAATACAACATAAGTTAACAATGAATGATTGATATAACTTGAAAGGGTGTTATACACTGCCTGGCCAAAACAATTTTAGCCACCTGAATTTAACTAAGCAAATGAGCCTCCTATTGGATAATTACTGCATAGACGATTATCTTTGAGCTGGCAACAAGTTCTTTAACCCCAACTGGTGCAATGAGTTGCTTCTCATTTCATAAACAACTATGTTGAAAGACATCTCATGCTCCTTGAAAAGATGTTAGTGTGTTTGAGAAGGGTCAAATCATTGGCACGCATCAAGCTGAGAAAAAAATCTAAGGAGATTGCAGAAACTACTAAAATTGGGTTAAGAACTGTCCAACGCATTATTAAAAAGTGGAGGGATAGTGGGGACCCATCGTCTTCGAGGAAGAAATGTGGCCAAGAAAAAACCCTGAATGATCGTGATCACCGATCACTTAAACTTTTGGTGAAATCAAATTGAAGAAAAAACAACAGTTGAACATATGGCAATCGTTAATAGTGAAGGTAAGAGCATTTCCACATGCACAATGCGAATGGAACTCAAAGGATTGGGACTGAACAGCTGTGTAGCCGTAAGAAAACCATTAATCAGTGAGGCAAACTGGGGGGAAAAAAGGCTTCCATTTGCTAGGGAGCATAAAGATTGGACTCTGGTGCAATGGAAGAAGGTCATGTGGTCTGATGAGTCCAGACTTGCCCTGTTCCACAGTGATGGGCGCATCAAGGTAAGAAGAGAGGCAGTGAAGTGATGCACCCATCATGCCTAGTGCCTTCTTTACGAGCCTGTTGGGGCAGTACCATGATCTGGGGTTGCTGCAGTTAGTAAGGTCCAGGTTCAGCAACAATACGTGCTCCTAGAATGAGGTCAGCTGACTACCTGAATACACTGAATGACCTGGTTATTCCACCAATGGGTTTTTTATTTCCTCATGGCACGGGCATATTCCAGGATAACAATGCCAGGATTCATCGGGCTCAAATTGTGACAGAGGGGGATTCTTTGAGCATGATACATCATTTTCACACATGGATTGGCCACCACAGAATCCAGACCTTAACCCCATCGAGAATCTTTGGGATGTGCTGGAGAAGGCTTTGCACAGCAGTCAGACTCTACCATCATCAATGCAAGATCTTGGTTAAAAATTAATGCAACACTGGATGGAAATAGATCTTGTAACATTGCAGAAGCCTTTCCAAAGAATGCCAGAGAGAATGTGTGCTACAATCAAAGCTTTAGGCGGTCCAATAAAATATTAGATTGTGTGACCTATTTTTTGGTGGCAACTTTTTTTTTGGCCATTTCAGAATCAAAACAAGGAATAGTGGAGATTCACTCAGTGGGACTTTAGAAATGCATCTATACAACTTAGTCCGGCTGCAGTCGAACCGAACTGGCCTACTCCTAATAGAGCTAACATACCTAGATAATGCGTTTAAAAAACTGAATTTCTCTGCATGTATACGACATCCCAGGTTAGTTGAGCTATGATTGGTGTGAGCACTCCCCTTCCGAAAAGTGACTGGACCACGGAAGAAGGAATAACAACACCAGTACGACAGCAACACAGCAACAACAACACCACGTGTAACACAATCAAACAGTGAGGTACTTACGAAATGTATTGTGCTGCTGCATTGTTGTCGTCCATTTCTTAGCTCATTGTGCACATCCTGTTTTTACCCCATCTGCCTCAATGCCACCAGCATTTGTTTACTATGTATGTGGCGCTATAGACCAACCGGAAGAATACCAATGAGAAAAGATGCACGTTGCCTGCTAGTGTAGCGGAGCCGACATGTAAAGTGGGATAAAGTTTACAGTGACAAACCGTCGTCTTTTTGCCTGACATGCAGTACGACACCCTTTCTCTCGTGTGACGTCCTCCCCGAGCTGCTGCCTAGTGGATGGCTCTGATCCATTCATAGACGGAACAGACAGAGGGGCTATGCTGCGCTGCTGCTGTGAGCAGCTCCTTGTAGAGTGTGGCGTGCTGCGCCTGTGTACAAGATGTCAAAGAGCAAGTGTAGCTTTGTGGACGAACATAACCGATAACGCTTACATATGTGTTTCTGTGTGTGACAAAAGTGGCAAAGATCCAGTTGGTCCAAATGGACACAAAACTATAATAATTTTGTGCAAACTGAGAGTTCATCTATAAACTGACTGAGGAGGATGAAGATGAAAACTAATGACTGTAGTAGGACATTTTTTATTGTCTTTGAGACTGCTCCTTTTTACTTTTAATATAATAATAGTACTTGTTTTCACAGAATATTTTTTCAGATTTTTGTTTAACTTTTGTCCAGTATGACTTAAAAAGTAAACTATTATTCTTACTGGTCAAATTTATTTCCGGAATTGTAATTATTTCTATTATTAAATAATTTCCAGAGATTTTAAAGTAATATTTGTTCTTGTGAAAGCCTATCTGAAGTTTATTATTTAACTGTTCATTCTAACCACATGGTGAATGCACGCTTTCAATATGTTAAAATTAAAAGTCTTGGCACAGTCCGTAAAGTGTTTCAGGACTGGGTCAAGTGTCCTTTTTTGGAAATCAAAATACCCTAGATAAATACTCCCATTCTGATTGAGCTATTAGCTCGATTTATGCCAAAAGCTCGATTTAGATGTGCTTGTAAATGTATTGACTAAACTGATGTGTGTGTCTCCTCTAACAGGTTGGCCAGACTAATACTGAAATCAGTCACACTCATGTAACATAGTTTTCCTGATACTGAGTATGATTAATTAATTCTAGGTACTTTTCGGGGGGTTTCCTAGCCTTGTTTTTCATTCTATAAAAATTTTTATGGCTGCAGAAAAAAGCCTAAATTCATCCGGATCATGGTACTACGATGGGCTGATTTTCTTATCAAGTATATTAATGCAAATCCGCACTTATCATCCACCACAACATGCAAGAATATTTGCTGCGTAGACAGACTGATGATAGGTCTGATTAGAATAGCCAGCACCAATTCTCTAAATTGAGTCTCCCACTTCCCTTATGCACTTTACAGAGTCTTTTGTGTGTTTGATCTTTATGATGTCGTCTTGGCATGTCACATAACTGAGGCCCCAAAAGCAGTATATGCTTTTATGACTGGTGTAAATATGCATAAATAAATCAAATAGAAACTCTCTAACAGGATCATAAATAGATTCATACTGATGTAAGATCTGAAGTTGATCATCATCCTAATCACCTGTTTCCCTTTAGCTTCCATCATGGATCAACGGTGATACCATACAAGGCTAAACAGCGTGCAGTAGGAGAGTTATAATTATTTTGGCTTTTTAATGTCTGCCATTATGACCGTTTATGATCTCAGGTGAACCGGTTGACCTGGATATTCACCACGCAGATAAATTTTTTTTCTTTAGCTCGCTTTTCAAACATTTTTTGTTTTGATGAAATCCTGCATTGGAAATTCATAGTTTCTGTACCCTGCTGCTTTTTAAAATTTATTACATAAATGGTAAAGTTATCGAAAAGGAAATGTACATCTGGATCCTTACTAGGGATGTGTATTGGTAAGAATCTGGTGATACTATGTATCACAATACAGGGGGGAACGATACGATATATTGTGATACTATGAGTAAGACTATATATTGTGATTTTTAAAACTGAATTTAACTGTAGAAAAACTGTCACAGCATTCTAAACTCTCCAACTTCTTTCATACATAACACATCCAGTTTTATTAATATATCTAGTTGATCCACTGGAACAAAGAGCCACCAACTAGCGGTCATACTGTCATCATACTTTTTCATCATCATTAATGGTTCCATTCAAATTCTCTAAAAGAAAAGAAAAATCAATACATTGCTTTTGAATATCAATACAATATCATGATATATTGCCGTATCGATATTTTCTTACATTCCCTATTCCTTACTCTCAGCTTCAATTATAAGTCTGATCCCTGCGACTCAACCTAGTTCAGTGACAGTTTGCACTCTTTACTGTCTCTTTTAATTAAATGTTCGAATTATTCCCACAAATTTAGGGTGAATATGAAACCTCTCAGTCCTTTAGTATTTCTATTAAAAATGCCCTTTCAATGAAAGCTTTCACTGCTGTTTTTGTTCACTTATTTCCTCTACTGCTGCTCTTTAACCTCATTCCTACTATCCAGGAATTTTAGACGCATTAACATGATTTGCAGCACTAAAGCGTGAGTGGTTTGTGTAAAATGGGAGTTTATGTGGACAAACTCACCAGTGTTAACTGGTGAGGACATGAAGCAGTGGCTCCGCTGTGTGTATGGGAGGTAAAGCTAAATAGTACCACATCACTTCCTCGCGCAGCGTGCTTCCAGATTGCTTGTGTAATTGCAATCATTGCTGTTGCATATGATACTTATCTGATGTGATTTTATAATAAATACCAGATTTTTTCCTTCTTTTCAAAACACTGTTGCTGCTTTCTCTGCAAATAAAGTGGACCATGGCTCATTTACCAAGAATGCGGCATCTTCCCGTACATAAACGCTTGACACACTCAAAGTCTGTTAAGTTGCTTGTTTAAAAATCATTAAATGTTTAAAGAGAAGCAGAAACAAATTCATAGCAATCTGTAAACACTTGTCTTTTCTCCCCCAGTGGTTAGATCTCAACTCATTTCGTGGTCACCTTGTTGAATTGCCTTCTCTCTGTAGGTTGGACTCGACTGGAGGCATAGAAAATTATTTCCATTTTCCATTTTATTTAGATATTATACTTTGGAGAAGCCGAGTTAGAGTAAGAGCCTGATGAAGACTGCAGTGGGTCTTTTCTTTGGCAAACTCGCTAATTGATTTCGGCTGCTCTATTCAAACTCACAAACACCTACACATATGCGTGTTATGTAAGCCCCAGATGGACTTAATGAGTCAAAATGATTTATTTCCTCTGGTAAAGGGTGGATAAAGCCAAATGTGAAATGAGGAAAATGTGTGTCTCTTTAGTCCCTGACAATGCTCTGAACAAAGCTGGCATTCTGACTGATGAAGCTCTGTGAAGAAGGTAAATACTGCCGAGTCTACGAGGGGCTAAAACCAAAGTCTGAAGCCTGGTTTGCATATTTAAAGGATTTTTTTTGCATCTGTACAAGAATTTTCCGAGTTCTTCCTTTGGCTACCTGAAGAATTTTACTGTTTTTTAATGTTTTTACCATCATTCCTGCAGGGCATTGCAAAGGTTCTAATACAATTTGAACTCATTCGCATTCTACTGTTACCAACACAACCTTTATTGTCTTTTATTTAGATTTGGTGCAACTGACCCAACACTAACTACCTCATAACCATCAAGTAGAATGAAAAAACATCACAACAAGCATTTGGTGCAACGACGAGCTGCACAATATGCTCCAGTCATCAGTGCAGTTAAATCTTTGGAGCTTTGCACATAAACATTTGGAGAACATGGAGAGCATCATGCCACAGATTATCAATCGGATTTAGGTCTTAACTTCGACTGGCCCATTGATCTCAATCAGAGGTTCCCAAACTTTCCAGTTTCTGACCCCAAAAATAAAAATGTAAGAGGCTCATGAAGTTTTTTTTGAGTCAATTAAAAAGTTGTATAATGATGCACAATCAGCATCAAGAGCAAAATTATTGACCTATACGTTGTTTTTATTTACTTAAGTCGTGTTTTTTAAAATCTTTTACGCTATTAATAAAATGCATATGCTTTTTCATTGCCCTTTTTTTGGTATTTAGCTCATTCTCTAAAGAGGATCTCAAGACCCCACTGTGACCCCAAGTGGGGTCTTGACTCCAACTTTGAGAAGTACTGATCTAAACCATTCCATAATTCTCTGGCTCTTAGACTCATTAGGCAGATTTCCACTGTCGGAACTTCAGGGTAAATTGACCGGAACTTCCCGATATGCACGTGTCTCCACTTCATAGGGCCGGGCCGACAGGGCAGTTTTTGGGGCTATTTCAGGAACCAACGGAAAACCTGTATGGGGGTATGTACTCAGAATGGCTCGATCGAGTCGCTCAGCAGGAGCTGTGGATAAGTCACGCTCATTGGTTATAATGCAAGGGAAATAAGCAGATGTTGTTAAACAACAGGATTTGTAAAATTAAGAAGAGTTACTGGCGAAACACACCAGCAAACAGAAACACAGCAACAAGCCCTGCTTTTTCATGTCGATCTCTTGTCATTTCTGCTGCTGTGGGCGCCTTTTTTGCACTGATTAGTGACGCTACTCACTGCCAGTGTCAACTGTCTCTGACAGAAAGTAGCTGAAGTTGACCCAGAAAGTCGCTAGGTGTCTCCAAATGACGCTAATTTGCATTTCAATGACGTCATCACATCACGTCATCACTCTTCTCATCATTTTTTTCTACAAAACATCCACTACGAATGAAAAACTTTGCAAGAAAAACTGTTAAACAATAAATAATTTAAACAGGGGAAAAATGAAAATGTGACTTTTGTCTTCAAGATGAGACTGTGGAACATGTTAAATTATTTTGCCTGAAGTATATTGTTGAGAGAAGGGAACTGGTACAAAATGTACACGATATCAAATTGCAATTGGACATCCAAGATCTTTTAAACAAATTTTCTAGTTCCGAAAATAATTGCTGAGATATCTCAAGAAGACTAAATTAATAGAGAGAATATAGTTTTTGTTTGTTTGTTTTTTAGTACTTTGAAAAAAATAAGTAGGGCATATTGTATGCTTGCCAACCGCCATTAACTGCCATTGTTTTTTGTTATCAGTTTTAAATGTCCTACATTATTGAACTCACCATGCATTTTGAACGTTCCTTGAATGCGTGTGATGCAGCGTATTACGGACAAGTTTCTGTCTGATGTTCGTGTGTGGCTAATAAAAGAAAGGTCAGTTTTATATACTTGCAGATATTTTTTTCATTTTGAATGAATTTTAAACACAAAACAACTTTGTTTGTAAGTGGGTCAAATTAACCGAGAAAGGTTTATGTTTCACAGAAAGTAGCTGAGGGTGGTCAGAAATGTTGCTAGATTTGTCGCTAGGCGCTTTTTGGAAAAAAAGTCGTTGAGGGGGTCTGAAAAGTCATTAGAAATAGCGACAAAGTTTCTATGTTGGCAACACTGCTCACTGCAGAGAGAGTCGTGATATGCAGATGTCTTTAGCTGATCACTTAAAGGGCCAGTTGTGTATGGAGACACAGCGGCTGAGAGGAGCAGGCCAACAGATTACCCCGTCAGAAAAAGATCTGGTTAAATTACCCTGAAGTTCCAATAGTGGCAGCACGCCTAATGTCCTGGTAGAAGGTGAACCCTCAGTCCAGGCTCAAGTCTCTTCCTGCCTCTATGTCCCTGTTGAAATAGCATCCCCACAGCATGAGGCTCCCCTCTATCAGTGACGCACAGTGAGGTTCATGACTGGTGAGGCACTGACTCCTTTGGAATAAGGGATATTAAACCCAGAGAAGCTTCAATTTCAAGAGCAAGTCACCCCCCAGCCAGAGTCTTACTCCACTCACATTTCTTGTTTGAAAATTGTGGCAAAAGGAGTCAATGCCTGGCAGACCGTGGGACGCGTGGGGAAGAGAGCTGGGCTGCTAACATTTGCTTGCTATTTCAACTCCAACTCCCTACAGACGTGTGGCTGAGACTCGACTGTTTTTATGCCACACAGTGGCAGGGCAGCTGACATCACGTGTACCGGCTAACGTCACATTATCGCCGCTTAACCGATAGCCATGGCAGATTCAAATTCAAATGTAGTATAGACTTTTAACCTGAAGAGGGCACACGTCAGAAAATTTATATTTTACATAAGATGCACTAAAATGCCAAAATAATGACTGGACATGTAGGCAGCACTATTAGACACTTGTTTAAACGGTATATCAGGAAAAGAAAAATTGATTTGGGGGTGACAGTTATTAAAAATTATTAGACAGACTGTAGAACAACAGCATGTGTTGTACTTGTGTAATCAAACATGTATATTGGCGACATAAGGATACAGAAATGAACATGCGGCAACTGCCTGCTTCATTTGCTGTGCGTGACACAGCGCCACCGGAGGTAAGGCACAACATAGCACCACCTCACTTTGCAGCTCACGTCGTCTTGCGTAAATTCAATATTATATTATATAAATTGTGTGATTTTGACCATAAAATGTTGAAATGTTATAGAAAAAACAAATTTATAGAACATATAAGCTGAAACATTGATTTTCTATTATCATTTTTTAGTACGGATTTTCCTTGTCATAATGACCTGCCTCCCCTGACCCGCATGCTACTGCCCTTTATGTGTCACCATCGGGATAATATGTTTAAGGAGATGTTCTGTGTTTGTTCCATTTGGCTTAACAGTGTGCATTCTTCTGCATTTTTACTCTGTCCCCTTCATTGGCTGTAAAACAAAAACTGAGAAACAGGACTATTTTTGGCTTTATTTTTTTCCATAAAGGCCAGATCTGTGGAATGCACCAGAAACAGCTGTCCTGTCAAGTGTTTTTTTTTTTACCTGAACTGTTATTCTTTGAAGCTCCCCCAGAGTTACCATGGGCCTCTTGGCAGCTTCTCTTATTACTGCTATCTTCTCCCGGGTTGTCAGTTTATGTGGACGGTCATGTCTTGTTAGGTTTACAGGTGTGTCTTATCTTTTCCATTTTCAGATGATGGATTGAATACAGCTCTGTGTGATATCAAAAGTTTGAGATTTGTTTTTCTAACCTTAACTAGCTTCAAACTTCTCCACAACCTTTTCCCAGAGCTGTTTGCTGTGTTCCTTGTTCTCCATGATGCTGTTTGTTCACCAATGTTCTCTAACAAACCTGGGAGGCCTTCAGAGGACAGCTGGTTTTATAATGAGAGTTAGTATACTTTTATTTTGAAAGTATTTTGAGAATAAAGTTTCTTATTTTCTCATTAATCTGTTACATAAAAATCATAGTTTAAATTGTGGTTTTAAATTGACAAAAGGTGAAAAAGTTGAGGTGATGTGAATGCTTTTACAACATTGCAAGTAATTAGATATTCGCATAGTTTTTGTTATTCTGATTTTGGCTTGATGTCTTCGTTTTTTCTTTTTTTTAAACCGCCCTGACTGTTGTCTCGAAGCATTCATGCTGTAACCAGCTTAAGCCTCTCCAGCTGACCAACAGATCCCTGTAGCTTTAAGTCCTGCCATGTAAACAACAAGTTGTAGAAGTTCACTGGGTGATCAAAGCAAGCCTCTCTCCTCTCACCTCTAATACTAACTGAACACAATTCATTTTATCTGCTGACGGCAGCAGTAGGATCAAATCAGCTGCTGTTGTGACAAAAACAACATGAACCCAACCATGGCGCTGTTTTGATTTTTTTTTTTTTCTAGATGTTCCAAACGCTTGTTATTGTAAGTGGTTGACCCTTTACCTGACAGCAATACAGAATGTTTTTCTCGAGTTGTGAAGAGAGGTCTATTTTAAGAATCTATTGAGATAATCAAAGTACCAACATGAACATGAAATGCTTTCCTCAAAAAAGGGTTGCTGGGAACAGAGATCCCCTCAGAGAATTATGCAACAGGTTTATGATAAAACTATAAAGAACCTTAACCCTTTCCACCCTCACCCAGTCGCTGCCTCAGCCGTAAACACTCCCTCGCATAAACACCCCTCCTCCCTCTAATGCACTCTGTAGACAGCTTAGTTGGCTTTTAGTTACACTAGCAAGTCTCATCCTATTTGATGGATTAGGTGTACTTCCTATTTGCCCTTAGAAACTCTGTGACACACACAGATTGCATGGATAGACGGAGATAAAGTAGAGCAGTCTCCTAGGTACCAGATCAATATGGAAGAAATCTTTCTTATTGTTGGGTAGCTGAACAAATTTGTTTAGGACGTTTTAGAGTCGACTAGTATACTAGTATGAATGGATTCCAGGTCAATTTGCCACCTCACTGATTCATACCTCCATTTCCACCCATTTTTTTGCTGTTTTGTCTGTTCCATTTTATTACCATAAACAAACTATTCTTAGGATTTAGGGTGATAAATAATCACACCCAATGCTCAAATCTCACTTGTACTATTCGAAAACATTACCTCCGCCAAGGACGTCATGTTTTTTCGCCAGGGTTAGTTAGCAACATAACTCAAAAAGTTATAGGAGGATGTTGATGAAAGATTGAGGAAATGTCTGCAACTGGACCAGGAACAAGTGATTAAAACCACCATTTCCGAAAACGTGATTTTCATAAATAACTATTGAACTAATAATGTCAGTGTGAATCCTGTGGCTTAAGGTATGTTCTCATGGTCAAGGAAACTAAAAAAGTAAGAATTTAATCACAACATTGGGGGGGAACTGCCTTGGCAGAGGTCTGTGCTCTCCTAGTGCTTTTCTGGTTTTCAGAAGAATTCTTTCTATCGATTGTTCCAATTCAGGCCTATTGACTTATTGACCTAAATGTGATAGCCTGTGACCTCTGATCAAGTCAAAAACAACTGAAGAGAACCTCTAATTGACCCTGTGTTGAATATTGACAGATATTTTAGTCACTCAACCATCCATCTATCCATCCATTTTCTGTACCAATCCCTCCTATGCAGGGTTGCGAGGGGGTGGCATGTGCCTATCTCCAGCATTCACAGGGCGAAAGTCACTCAACCACATGTGCCTAAATTAGACTGTGACTACTTTGAAAATTTGTGAATTTGAAAATTACTTTGAGTCAATGATTGTCAAAGCAGCCACAAATTGATGAATAGTAGGTAAAAAATGTCCCATGACAACATGCTATCTTTTCAACTCAGCCTCCTGTTTATTTCCCACCGATTACACGAGTGGACCGATGTATTCGTCCGTCCGTCCGTCCATCCATCCATCCATCCATCCATCCATCCATCCCTACACTTGCTAAAACATCTTTAAAGTCTCATGAGACTGGAGTGGGCATGTAACCCAAATGACATGTTCCTGGACAGAATATGAACCTGTTTTGAGGTGAAATATACATATCAAGACCAGAACAAAAAAGATGATGGCTAAAGCTGGTAAGCAAGTATCCTGTACTGTTATGTAGTGGAAGGTCACTAGGTGAAGAAGAAGCCAAAACTGAAAAGCAACATAAAAAAAGCAGACTACGATTTGTAAATGCACACAGTTGCAAACACATTAATTTCTGGAGATATTTTCTGTGGTATGTTGGTACTAAAATTGGTCTTGTTGACCATTGCTACATTTAAAGGAAAAAAAGTGAAAGATTCCTACCCTGAGAACACCATCCCAACTGTGAACTACGGGGGTGGCACCATCATGTTGTGTGGGGGTTTTTCTGCAGGAGGGACTGGTGCACTTTACAGAATAGATGGTGTCATGGGGAAAGAAGATGGAGAACTACTGAAACAACATCTCTAGATGATTCCAAATAATCATTCAGTTTAATATTCCAATCAGTTTAAAGGTTTTCTAGCTAAGGGAACCCAGCAGATTGCATTGAGTCATTGACTTGCAGCATTCACTCCTCCTGGACAAACATGTAGCAATGCGTTGTGTCATTGAATCCCTCATACTGAGCATGCATGAAGCGACAGTGGAGAGGAAAAACTACCATTTTACAGGAAGAAACCTCCAGCTGAACCTGGCTCAGTACGAGCGGCCATCTGCCATGACCGTCTAAGGGTTTGAGAAGACAGAGCAGAAACACAGGAAGAACATCAGAACTGATTTAGGAGTCCTTTAAAGAGAGTAAAAAGTTAATAGCCGGAGAGGAAGAACATTCAGTTGCTGGGAGCATCATCCCAGGCAATGCCCCCATCCAAAAAGGCATCACAGTTAAGCAGAATGCCAGACCAGATGTAGTTTCTATGGAGAGAAAAACACTGAGAGAAAACATAAAGTTAACAGTTGAAATAACAGTAAATAATACAATTGGATGGTAGTAGAAGAAAAAAGTAGCAGCATGAAGAAAAATGGTCAGTTAGAATGAGACATGAACGAGGCAGAGCAAGGGAGACTTTTGGTTCTCTAAGCATAATAACCATAATTAGCTACAAAGTTGCTCTGGAACAAGAATGTTTTGGGAGTGGCCAAAGTCCTGATCTCAGGACCTTGTCAGGTTGGTAGCCCACCCATTCTTGTCAGGGGGAATGGGCCCAAAATCACTGTGAACTATTGCAGCAAACCTGTGGGAGGACATGTAAAACATTTACCCAAAGTCATATAGCAACAAAGATTCTCTTAAGAGAATCACTCGTTTATCTTTCTTGTTTTTAGCAAATATTAATAATTTTGGGAACACTGACTGATTTCCACTTGTACTGATCAAACCTGAACTGGATAATGCGCTATTTAAACAAAATGATTTGAAACATTTGAGACGATGCGGGGTGTAGAGGTGGAGGGGCCACCCCATGGAGGCTACTAGTCCTTGATCCAGCCATCCAGTCTAAATCTAACTCTTAACAGTTCTCACAATGTTATGTATGATTACTTTATATTCACAGTAGAATTTTTTTTTTTTATATCTAAAGCAAAAACAGGCTTTTTTCAACAAACTGCATCTTCCCTGTTAATTTGACACACAAGGGAAACGTCACAGAGAGTCTATACATCTGTAGGTTGTTTGCTTTTCTTCCCCCTGCATTTGCTTAACCTGTAAAAACACAAGGTCATCGAACAATTTTGTCGTCAACAAAAACCTCCACACGCTTGTGCTTACTTCAACGTACACTTTTTCCACGACTTTGGAGCTTTCTGGAAGATGTGCAATTTTTTAAGTTACTGTCACCTCTGCTATTTTTCTTCATCAAATCTTTCTCATTTGTGTCTCTATGAGGCGCCCTTTTTAAAAATGTAGATGAGTCATTACTCAGTCTGAAATGGAATGTTCTGCTTGGAGCAGCTACTGGAGCAATCTGTCTGTGAATGGGTGTTCGATAAATACCAGATGCTAATGTGAAGAAAAAATAACTGTTTACTCAGACTCATCACGATGGGGGGTGAGATAATATGCAAAAAGCCTGTTGAGAGATCCATATCCCTGCTCTGCTTTTTCTAAACATGCTGGGGGCCAATTTAATCAGCTGCATAAAATACTATATTCCTTTCATTTGACATGGCTTTTCAGATGAAGATTCATTTCTCAAAGCTAAATTTAGTTACTATATGTGACTATGAGGAAGTATGGGTTTCTTATTATTCTTAGTTTTAGTAGAATTGCTTACTTGCATTCAAAAACATGATGTTTTTTTTTATTTATTTTAAATTAACTATACGATCCCTTACAGAAGTCACCTGGGTTCAACATGTTCTTCACGTGGGATCCCAAGTTATCCCATGTGGTATAGCTGGTAAACCACATGTGTAGCACACATGAACTTCACATGTAATTCTACGTGGTTTTCATGGATTTTCCTCACATGCAGGTTTTATATGGATTAACATACAGTACTGTGTATACCTATTTTAGGCAGGTATGAAAAATGGCTGTAAAGATAAATGCAAAACATGCTTTCATAAATATAAATAATGAACCAAGGTGAGGTTGTGAGAAGATAGTTTCATGTAATGGCAAGATTGAGCACAGCAGCAAAACACAAGGTAGTTATACTGCATCAGCAAGGTCTCTCCCAAAATAAGATTTCGAAGCAGACTGTGGTTTCAATATGTGCTGTTCAAGCTGTTTTGAAGAAGCACAAAGAAACCGGCAACGTTGAGGATCGTAGACAAAGGGGAAACTTAGTGCAGCAGATGAAAAACACATCAAGCTTATTACCCTTCAAAATCAGAAGATGTCCACCAGTGCCATCAGCTGAGAACTACCAGAAACCAGTGGGACCCAGGTACACCCATCTACTGTCTGGAGAAGTCAGGCCAGACGTGGTCTTCATGGAAGAGTTGCAGCCAAAAAGCTATACCTCTGAGATGGAAACAAAGTTAAGAGACTCAGGTGTGCACGAAAACGTAGGAACTGGGGTGCAGAAAAATGGAAGCAGGTGCTCTGGACTGATGAGTGAAAATTGGAAATATTTGGCTGCAGCAGAAGGCAGATTGTTCATCAAAGGGCTGGAGAGTGAAGCATGGTGGAGGTTCCTTGAACGTTTGGGGCTGCATTTCTGCAAATGGAGTTGGAGATTTGGTCAGGATTAATGGTGCTCTCAATGCTGAGAAATACAGGCAGATACTTATCCATCATGCAATACCATCAGAGAGGCGTATGATTGGCCCTGAATTTATTCTGCAGCAGGACAAAGACCCAAAACACATACAGCCAAAGTCATTAAGAACTATCTTTAGTGTAAAGAAGAACCAAAAGTCCTGGAAGTGATGGTATGGCCCCCACAGAACCCTGATCTAAACATCATAGAGTGTGTCTGGGATTATATGAAGAGACAGAAGGATGGTCACGCCAAATATTGATTTGATTTAGATTTCTCATTTGTTCATTGACTGTTTTTTGTTTATTGATTAAAATAAATGATTAACACTTCCATTTATAAAGCATTTTTTGTTTACAGCATTTTTTTCACACCTGCCTTAAACTTTTCCACAGTGCTATACTTCACATGTGGTTTACATGTTTTCCCATGGGCTTCACATGTGAAGGTCCATGGGTTTCACGGTTTACTACCATGACAATTTTCCAAATTCACAGGGGAACTATGTGCAAAAACACAGGTGACAACATGGTCTTCACACATCTCGCATGTTTTTTAACATGTTTTCACCTGTGAATTTCACATGGGTCAAATATTTTTCACATGTGATTTTGCCCATGTGAAATCCATGTGGGTATTTTCCATAAGGGATACTGTCAGCTTAAAATGATAATTATTTTGTACCAAGGCGGAAACGAAAAAGGCAAAAGCTATGGAAACACTACAAATAGACAAATGCAGTAATAGCGGAAATAATGTACAAATCCTTGCATAAACATACAATATGGAAAACAAATTATGCTAAATGTATTAAATTGCTGAACATATAGATATAAAATGTCAAATTGGCTGTAATTATTGGCACATCTCTTTTTCAGATTAAGTGAAACATCTCTTTGTGCTAAGGGGTAAAAATCATGGCATAAACCTATATTTTTCTAAAATACAAACTATTAATATTAATTTAGCTTTTCTCTGGTTCATAATTCTATTTTTTTCCCACATTACGGTTTGATTTCATATTTTGGCCTTTTATTGGTCAGGAAAAAAAGTGTTATTGATTACAACAGTGTCATTAGTTTTTTTTTAATGAGTGTGTTTTGTAAAGCAAATAAATGTTTGGAATAAAAAAATTTAATGATCTTTTTTTTGTTTGTTTGTTTATATTTGTTTTTTTTCTCCAAAGTGAAATATGGTGTTTGCCAGGGGTTTTATGATGTTCTCTTAAAGGCTTAGTGTGCTGTATGTGGTGACATCTACAGGTCAAACTAAAAACTGCAACTAACTGGATTCGTGTCATCCTGACACCTCTATACTGAAAGGATGATTATCACGGTATTAAGGTACAACAACAATTTTAGGAATCAAACCTTGAAGGTTGACCCTTTTGCTTCTTGGATATACACTAAAGGGGAGGTGAGTAAAAACAATATTATCTTCACTGTTGTTTTTCATGGCTCCTCAGGTCTCAGATGCTGCTGGGTTACCCACAGAGGCTGCACTGTGTAAAGCTGCTGTCATGCCCATTGTCGGGCCTCCACAGAGAATATTATGCCTCCAAGTCCTGCATCTGTAGTACAAATCCCAACTGTTTCCAAACACTGAGAACAAAGCCTCTCCTTTGTTCAAACTCCAAAAACAGGGGTATTATATATCCCCTTGCTCCTGTGTCTGTTATGATCTAAAAATGGTTCACATCAGTGTTTAGATGCCAAGTCAGGATTTAATGGTTTTGGATGGAGTCTCAACCTAGTAACAGATTCCATTGGCAGAAGATATTGAATGACGGAAGAAGAGAGGTATTCTCAAGTGCTGTAGTATGCAAGTACTGACACTGAGACAATCAGATCTGGAGGGATTTAAGGAAAAGTTGGGATAGGAGGAAAAATGGTAATGTATTATACAGAGCCAACCCAAGGTTGGACAGGGCCTGTGGCAGAATTTGATACGGGGGCCCAATTCAAGTTGAGCTCACTAGCTAGCCACCACAACACTATTAATGTGTCATAAACTTTCCATGCTTGGTCGTTGATTGTTTTAATGTTCATTTCTAAGCCAGCAGAGGAATATTTAAGGGGACGGTTTAGATTTCTGTTTTTATTGGACTATGTTGAAAGATTATGAGCAGTCAGTGTCTTACCTTTAGCAGAAAACAAAAACACAGATTAGAGTTTCCAGAAAGCTGAAGCTACCTGCTAATCAGACTGGGGCAAAAGGTAAGTACCCACTTTACCCATTACCTGTTTTCTTTAAACGTTCATTAAACATAGAACCTAGTGTTTGTTTTAAATGCTGTTCTCTGCAAACTTCCATGTTAAACAAGCACTGCGGAAGGGAACATGTTCATTATGTCCAGCTATAGCAACTATCTTGTGGAAAAGTGAGGCTGTGTAAGAATCATTAAAATCATTGTTCACTTGAACCATAGTATATTCACTAATTTGTGTGTGTTTACAGGTAGCCCCCCCCCCCGCATAGGATGGACGGGTAAGGATAATTGATGGATGGATGGATGGATGGATGGATGTTTACAGCTAGCATATTTCTGATTTGTCCTGTTTGTTTTTAAGTGTTCCTGGAGCTTCCAGGGCAGCAGGGGCCCTAAGCTGGCACATATGACACTTAAAGCTGCAGTCCGGAGAACATATTTATGTATTAAAGTTTTATAAATCTTTAAAATGATAGTGGGGTTCAATCCTATGATAAAAGGGTAGTGCTCCACAACACTTGTTATTTTTCTTAATCCCGCCTTCCTCCCGTAGACCCCTATGCTTTGACTCGCTGTGTCGCCACAGGTGATGCGCGTGCACAACTGCTGCAGTAGGGCTGGAGGGAGGGGAGGGAAGGGAAGGGGGGAGTGTATGGGAGGGGCTTTGGTACGTCGGATGCAAAAAATCTCTCTCCCTCAAATACTCCAGACTGCAGCTTTAATGTCACGGGTTGGTTCTGGTGACAGGAATTGGATGGCTTTTTTGCTTGACTGGCCCGGGTCATTGATCAGGCCAGTCAAAAACTAAAAATCCAATCTTTTTCTGATCAGTGAACACGTCTTACACAAGCAGTACCAGGTCATGCTAACAATACTGAAATTGTGAAGCCGGTCTCTGCTGGGGGGCGGCGACCCTGGACCGGCCCGCCCTGGCGCAGCCAGTTGTCGGCGGGGCCCGCGGGCTCGTCACTGCTGCCCCCCGGGCCCCTGCATCGTAGCCGCTGGATGTCGGGGCGCCCCACCGATAGCCGCAGTGGACGGACGGCATCCCCAGGCCAAGCTCAGCCAGCACCTGGACACCAAGTTGTACCAGCTCCCGAGTCCTGATCCCACGCAACGCAGAGTGCTGAGATCAGGCATCCAACAAAGGCCAGGGCCAGTCTAACCCACCAATGAGCCGACCACGTACGATGCGCACGGAATAGGTTATTGAACGAGCAGAGGCGCTGGATCCCGCCGAGCCACCGAACAGGCACCACCCAACAATCCCAAACCTGGCATCCCGAAAGAGTTTCCCCAACCAACCAAAGGAAGACATCGGCCCAGCGCATTGGCCGACCGACACACCGGCCCCCCAGGCCCGGCCAGTCACGCACCAGGTCCAAACCGAATTGACCACCAACGCACCAGTGGGAAGGGGCATCCGTCACTGGCAGGGAGTGACGGAGGGGAAATAGGCCCCCCCATTAAATGTAAGGCCTGAGGTGAACCAGGCGAGAGGGCAGCCTAAGACCCAACCTGACAGGTAGACAAGGACGTACAGACACAGGCATACGTTCCCTCCCTCTTAAACACATACATTCTCACTGACTCACCAGGACACCCAAGAAATGACGCTGTACCCTCACTCACCCACCCCATACACACTTTATGCTCCCAGGTCCAGGTCCCGATGCCCCAGTAGAGCAACCAGCCCCCGGACCCCAGAGATGGACCCCCTACCTTCTAGGACGGAGACAAGCAGACCGCCATGGGCCCCATAGTGGCGAAGCAGCCCAACAGCCCAGGACCCCTACCAGACCACCTGTTCCTCCTCCGGACCCCAACCCCTGATGGCCCATACCGAACAGGGGTGTGGTAAGACCCCTAGCCTCCATCCTCCCGCTCGAGTATGGTGTTGATGCATGTTGTTATAATGTG
Source organism: Valencia hispanica (assembly GCA_963556495.2). NCBI lineage: Eukaryota > Metazoa > Chordata > Actinopteri > Cyprinodontiformes > Valenciidae > Valencia > Valencia hispanica. The sequence goes on along the minus strand of OY747709.1, from coordinate 12,399,058 downwards.
CATTTAAAATAGAGGGGTGGGATGTGGGGAAGGCAGCCACACATCCCCCAAACTGTCGTTTTGCTCAGTTTATCTAAAAAGTAGCGAGGAAAAAGTATTTTTTTTATTTTATTTTTTTTTCCCTAAAGGGAAATTGGAACCTGGTAAAAATCTGTAGTAGCTGGTCCGAGCCTTACAAAACCACTGATCTGTAACCAGACACAAAATCTCTGTTCGGTACATTTCTAACAAATACTGATATATACAATTAGTGAAATATTTTACTTAAAAAAACTGAGGTATTTTTTCTCTGCGTCTTTTCTGTGTGAAACAACGAACAAAGTAGCTTGTTAGATTTATATTTTAGTTATATAAGCATGCAACAAAAGCAACTATTTTGTATCAATTAGCTAAATCAGATTCTACATGTCTTATTAATTATCTCAGCAAAGCATAGTAAAGGTACATTTAAGAACTTAAGTCTAAAATGTCATGTTTAACTTTTTTCTACACTGAAAGCAGGATAAGCCTAAATGTAAAAAAAAAAGAATCCCTGTATTTTGTTACAGGTACTGGAGCCATTGGCTCTGGAAATCCATCACACATGTTCACAGAGGCAGCGACTGTGTCGAGTTGGCCATGTTTCTGTTCGGTTTATGCCTCCATCTGCAGCACCTCTCAGCTGTGACAGCATAACAACAACAAGAAGCTGTTTTATAAAGCAGCTCAGCGGTGAGGTAAGTGGAAATACAGAAAGCCTACATTGTAGTTACTGGCAACATTACCGGTGCTTTTACTTAGTCTTTTAAAGTCCGGCTAACCCACTACAAGCCCACCCTCCTTGATTATTTACTCAGTGTGAATGTACATCAGAATCTGCCACTTGGTATTAAACACAGTCATCCTTTACGTCTGTGTAACGTCCCAAAGCTTTGAAGAGGCTCCCTTCAGCTTCAGTGTTTGAGGAAACTGCTCTGGAACAAGCTCAGAGATCTCTACTTGGTTTGTCCTCACCACTTAAAGCAATTTTCTGAGAGAATCTTAACAGTAGCTTGTCCAACTCTCATAAAGTAGTTCAGTGAAAACTTCCAGTGTGCCCCCGTGTTCCAGCTTGAAGGCCTCATTTATATTTGCCCAAAGTTTCCCTGAGCTAAGCCTCCCTGACCTATTACCCAAAGTCCCACAAAACACGATTTGTTTGAGTCCTTTAAAAACACAAGTTTTCGCCAGATGTTGTTCCTTGTTTCTTTCCACATAGTCATAAAAATAGCGTTTAAAAAGAGCTGGGGGGGTGGGGGTGGAAGGTACACTCTAATGACATCAGGATCTCCTTGTTGTTGTCCAAAGCCACTGCAGAGTGAAGTGTTAGGAGCTTATCGAAACTGAAATCATCTATGGGTGAGTGAACCTCCACAGGAAAAGCTGCCACATTGCTCCTATTTTAAACTCTTGTCTTGTTTTGTGACTATCCCCTGGTGCAAAACACCTCCTTAGGCAACATGTTTACAGCTAGTAAGTGCTTCTCTTCTCCCTCTTCATCCCTTTAAGTGATTACATTTAATAGGTCTTCAAAGTCTATTTAGGACTGATGGTTATGCTGTGCAAAAGCACAACTTATGGGCTGGTAACATTAAAAAAGCTGAGTCAAGGTGCCAACATGACTAACTAGATCAATCACTGTCTTTGGTAAAAGTTGTATATCTCCACATGGTCAATAAATAAGTGTAGTAGAGGAATAGAAAACCAACAGCCCAAGTCTGTTGGCTTTCAACAGTCAACACATGCATGCTGATGATTCCACAAATAAACCACTCAGTGTAAGTAAAATAATGGTGGTGTGGAATTTAAACAGTGAGTTCATTAATTATCTGAATAACTGGTGGTTACAAATTAGTCTCAGACAATATTGAGCTCCTTTTTAAGTACTTACTTTGCTGGGATTCCAAAGGCGCCAAGTCAAGCTGACTCTGTGACACGAGAAGACTGTTGGTCACTGATTGGTTGGGGCATGGAGTCGCTGGTTGTATCACAAAGCGACTCCTTTACAATAATCCGGCCCGTCATTTGTTAAAACTCGCAACAGCGACTGAGCCTGTTTGGACTCTTTGAGGCCAATGGCAGACTGAGCAGAATGTTCAACACAGATTCCACATCCTCCATTGTTGCGCTTGTGTCGACTCCAACCACTAGAGGTGGTACGCAATTGGAAAACCACCCAAACTGTATAGAGTAGAATTTAGCCGATCCAAGCCGTGTTGATAGTTGCTAGTGGACAAGAGCCAATAATGTCTAGAGTTATCTACCGCCAGCCATGTAGTGGACCCAGCAAACATGTGGAAGGACATGCTCTGGTCAGATGACACCAGAATTGAATATTTTGCATGTAAAATGCTATATGCATGCTAACAATGCACCTCACCCTGAACACACCTTCCCTATCAGTTGATGGAAAGTTGGATAGAGATAGATATAGGAACATCCTGGAAGAAACCCCGTTAGTCAGTCAGTCTCTAGATGTACATGCCTGTCAAATCTCTAAAACTGGATTTGGAAGAAGAGTTTTTAGTTTTCAGGCAGCTCCCTCTATGTAATTATAGGATGTGGATCCCACCTCCCCCCTGCTTTTCAAACATACCCGTTTCAGTTATGTTTTTGGCCATTGTGCAGGAAAGGCACTAGCTCAACATATCCCCACAGAGTATTAATGAAATGGCTTGTACTTGTTGTATTCCAAGTCATTCTGAGTTGATTGCCGCTATGTATGATGGGATAGCAGTGCAAAGATACTTCAGTTATCTCAGTGTTCCCAATCTGAAAAAAATCACACACATTTATTGCGACAATGGGCAAGGAATTTTGCTATCATGCCAGTGGGACACAATGACCTTCGGAGGAGCAGGTTTGAGGAAAAAAGCTTAAACTTGGACTTCCTAGCAAGCATAGTGATATTACATTTATGGATTAGCCTTTTTTTCTTCCAAATTGTTATTCTTCTACTCTGTAGTCTCTTTTTGAGTTACATTTGACTGAATTCAGTTTATTTATATAGTGCTGATTCAGAACAGATGTCATCTCAAGGCACTTTACAAGAAAGTTAATTTCAATACAAACATTCCAATCAGTTTAAAGTTTTAGCTAGTTATCTATTTAAGGAAATAAGCAGATCGCATCAAGTCATTGACTGGCAGTTTCACCCCGTTGATGCAGACTCCAACCACAGCAATCCCTCATACTGAGCAAGAATTTAGGGACAGTGGAGAGGAAAAACTCCCCTTTAACAGGAAGAAACCTCCAGTAGAACCAGGCTCAGTACAAGCGGCCATCTGCCACGACCGTCTGGGGGTTCGAGAAGACTAGAGCAGAAACGCAGTCTAAGCCTATAGCAGCATAACTACAGAGATAGCTCAGGATGACCTTAACCACTCTAACTATAAGCTTTATCAAAAAGGAAAGTTTTAAGCCTGGCCTTAAAAGTAAACAGAGTGTCTGCCTCACGGACTAAAGCTGGGAGGTGGTTCCACAGGAGAGGAGCCTGATAACTAAAAGATCTGCCTCCCATTCTACTTTTAGAAATCCTAGGAACTACAAGTAAACCTGTAGTCTGAGAGCAATATGCTTTGTTGGGAACATATGGAACAATCAGATCTCTGATGTATGATGGTGCTTGATTATTAAGGGCTTTGTATGTAAGAAGAAGGATCTTAAATTATATACTGGATTTAACATGGGGCCAATGAAGGGAAGCTAAAACAGGAGAAATGTGATCTCTCTTTTTAATATTCATCAGAACTCTTGCTGCCGCATTTTGGACCAACTGAAGGCTTTTAATTACATTTTGTGGACTTCCTGATAGTAAAGAATTACAGTAGTCCAGCCTTGAGGTAACAAATCCATGGACTAATTTCTCAGCATCACTCCTGGACAGGATGTTTGTAATTTAAGCAATATTCCAGAGGTGAAAGAAGGAAATCCTAAAAACTTGTTTAATGTGGGATTCTAATGTTATGTCTTGGTCAAAAATAACCCTGAGGTTCGATACAGCTTTGTTTGGAAATTACGAGATATTATTAATGTTGGAAAAAAAAGCTCCTCAGAATGTAAAACCATTTGTATGATAACATCATTTAAAAAGTTGAAGGAAAGGGTGGCTGGAAAAGCAGCTGGAGCACATAATAATATTTTGTGAGTACAGAAATGTCACCATCAGCTTCATACTAAAGGATTCTGTACGCATTTTTAACAACCAGTGTAAACTTAATGTATTACCTAATGAACATAGGATCATTTATTGATTCCTAAAGCTTGAGGAATCTAACTTTTTCTGCTTAAGCTCCCAGAGTGGCCAATGCTTTAGCTTCAAATTAAAGGATATTATTTGATGTGTGAAAAAATACCATGATCTCGACATGCGACAGCACAGTAGTCTCATTTGAACAGTGCTGCTACATATTTACAGCTGTTTCAAATCAGAAAGTGATGTTCCCTATTGTGGAACATCACTTTATTTTCTCTGTGTCCAATGTCTTCGTGATTTCCTAATTCGAAGAATCCTCATGTCGTCCAAATGATCTATTGACTGGTTTAAATTACTCTGAATGCGGTTTAGGTTTGTTTTTCTGGGACTTTCGACACACTGCTGTCAGTACACATCTGTTTCCACACTGTTTGGCACAACAAAGACAGTCGTGTCACTTCTACATTAGGTTGCTTTCAGACTAATAATTTAGCATAATTCAACTTTTTTGCGTGTGGTTATTTTGAGGATGGTTGTCACCATTTCTCATCTTTCCCTTTGTTGTGTGACATCTCTTTGTAGTGTTCTAGTGTCTTGGCAGTTTTTTGTTTTCTCTTTATTGTCATTCGGCACCATTTTCTTGTCATCTTGAGTTGCTTCTACTATATTTGTGTCTCTTTGTTGAGGTCTCGACCTAGAAAACACATAAAATGTCACTTGGAAGACAAAGATGGGCCTGTTCCCCAAATAATCCTATGCTTATGTGATTTTGCTACAATTTTTACAGTTCGATATAAATGCAAATAGCCTTTCTGTGATACAGTGGGAGATATTTGGGAAAAAGACGAAGAAGGTAATAAAAGCACCTCAGTGGATCATCTATCTCCATCATGTAATGCCTTGCAAAGATATATTTTGACATGTTAGAACCCCCAAAATTGAACATTTTATTACAAATAAGGTCGAACAACACCAAGTGCTGCATAATTTTGAAGGGGAAATAAATTCATGATTTTCTCCATCTATCTTCCCTTTAAATCTGACTAGCTTCCCTATCCCTGTTGGGAACAGGGATACCCACAACGTGATTCTGACACCACTGTGTTTCTTTGTCTGGGTGGTCTGTTCAGGGTGATCCCTGGAACCAGGAAAGTAGAGCACATCACCCCAGTTCTAAAAGTCCTTACATTGACTCCCTGTAGCTCAGAGAATATACTTCAAAATACTTTTACTAGCTTATAAATCACTGAAGGGCTTAGCATCAAAGTATGTTGAAGATCTGCTGTTACTATATCAAACCACAGGACCACTCAGGTTCTCTAATTTCAGTCTACTCAACATCCCCAGAATCAGAACCAAACATGGAGAAGCAGCTTTCAGTTTCTATGCTCCTCTAATCTGGAACAAACTTCCAGACAACTGCAAAGCTGCTGAAACACTGAGTTCTTTTAAATACCAACTAAAAATTTATCTGTCTAGTGCTCCCTTTGAGTAATATGTTTTGTGTATGCCTCTTTTGTGTATGTGTATGCTTTATTGCTGTTTTACTTTATATGCTTTGTCTGTGTTTTACTGCTATTTTTATTTTACCCGTTAATCATGTAAAACACGTTGAATTACCTTGTTGAAAGTGTGCTATACAAATAAAATGGCCTTGCCTTTTTTCAAATTCATCCGGCCCTTCTGAGAACATCCCCTTAATACGAACCTCCCAAGGTGAAACTCTCAAGCTATGAGCCAAGCATGTCAGCATTAGGTATATATGCTCTTTAATCTGAATTCCACATTAAACATTGTGTGCAGTGTAATAAAATCAACACGTACAACATAAAATAATCAGGTTATGTTGTTTTATGGTGGATTTCGAAATGCAGTTAAAACAAAAGGTTTACATACACCGAATATAAAGACATACACACATTTCTTCTCACTGTCTGAAGTAAAATCAGACCAAATTTGTTATTTTAGGTCAGTTAGAATTACCAAAATAATTTCTATTGGCTAAATGCCACAATAATTAGAGAGAGAATATGTCAGAAATGTATGTTTTTATGTCTTGAGAATCAAAGCTTTGCATACATTTCCTCAGTATTTGGTAGTATTGCCTTTGAACTGTATGACTTGGGTCAAACGTTCTGGGTTTCCTTCCACAAGCTTCTCGCAATATCTTGCTCGAGTTCTGGCCCATTTCTGCTAATAGAATTGAGTCGGATTTTTAGGTCATCTCACTCACACACGGCTTTTTAGATCTGTCCACAGATTCTCTGTAGGATTGAAATCAGAGCTTTATGATGGCCACACCAAAACATTGACTTTGTTGTCCTTAAGCCACTTTGAAACTCATTTATATGCTTAGGGTCTTTGTTCATTTGGAAGAGCCATTTCGGACATATTCTTCTCTCATTATTGGGGCTTTTAGCAAATAGAAATAATTTTACTACATCTAATTGACCTTAAACAGGAGAATCAAGGTCAGATTTCACTTTATACAATTGAGAAAAAGGTGTATGTGTCTCTTTATTCGATGTATGTAAACCTCTGGTTTTAACTGTAAGAGTACTCACACGAACCTGATATTAAAGTACAGCAAGATATTTGTCAAAACAATTTTTCCTAATCTCTACATTCTTCTTATCGGACATTCATCAAAATAACTCAACATACATTATACAGTGATTTGCAAAAAACAAAAATCAAATCCTATACCTTTAGAACCACATTTCACCATTTTTTATCTGCAGAGTTCCAAGTAATTTATTAGGATATTATTTCATAGACCAATACAAGTTGTGCAGAACTGAGGTGGAAGGGAAACAATGCGTGATTTTCAACAGTTTTCAATAAACAAAAATGTGAAATGTTTGGTGAGCATTTGTATTCATCCCCCTTTACTTTGATCATCCTTGATAAAAACCGGTGCACTGCCTTCAGATGTCACCTACTTATTATAATTAGAGTCTAACTCTGAGGCCTTCCAGCTGTTCTGTGATGGCCTCAGAGGTTTGTTGGAGAAAATTAAAGAACAAAACCCATCACGAAAGACCAAGGAACACAGCAGACAGGTCAGAGAGAAAGTTTTGGGGAAGTTTGAAGCAGAGTATAGCACTGCTGCCAACCTAGCCAATGCATGGACGTGAACCAAAACTGGCCAGGCAAGGAAAAGGAGATAATTACCCAGAGAAGCAGCCAGGAGGCTCATACCAACTTTAGAGGAGCTGCAGAGATCCACAGCACAGGTAAGAGAATCCATTAACAGCACAACTATATGTTAGTCCTACACTCCACAAATCTGGTCTTAATATAGGAGTGTCAAAGAGATGGTATTTTTTTTAAGGTTGCCACAAGGGGACAGAGCAAACATCTGAAATGAGGTTCTATGTTTGAATCCATCAATGGAAGAAAACTAACACTACGCCTCAAAACACCATCACCACTTTGAAACATCATGCTGTGGGGATCCGTTTCGCCATCGGGGCAGTGAATCTTGTGAGAGTTGATGACAAGAAAATAAACTTACCCTAAAAGAGTGTAACTGTAGTCAAAGATGGTTCTACAGTTATCCAGCATTGACATAGAGCAGTGTGTTCCCAACTCTGTTCCTCAAGGCACACTCCCCTGCATGTTTTACATGTTTCCCTGCTGCAGCATAGTTAACTTCAGTCGATCGCTGATTAACAGACCTTTGCTGAATTGCAATCATCTGTATCAGGTGTGTTAAAGCAGAGAAACATCTGAAACAAGCAGGGCAGTGTGCCTTGAGGAGTAGGGTTGGGAAACGCAGACTCAGAGGATTGAATACAAACGTCACAATTCTTTATTGAAATGTCGAAAATCATCCTTCAACTGCATTATTTTTTTGCTACTTCGCGTTGGTCCGTCACATAAAATCCCAATAAATGTTTGTCGTTGGGAGCTGAGATACCATCAAACAGCTCAAGTCTTCTGAAACACAGATGTCTAATTTAGGCAAAACGAGTGAAAACATTTCTTATCACATACTTGTGAACATACAAATACATGACAAAAACGTCACATCTTCATTTCTTTTGAAAACATCTACAGTAAAAGAAGACAGAAATCGCAGCAGGGCTTTAAGCATCCCCTAAACTCATTGGCGTTCAACAGAATCCACACATTTTAGTGTTCTTGACCCTTTAATATATATATATATATATATATATATATATATATATATATATATATATATATATATATATATATATATATATATATATAGTTTTACAGAATTCTTCAAAACACAGGCATATTCATAGTCAGCTATGAAATCTACACATGTTCATTTCCAAAGACAGAAAAAGATGCCTATATATTTGAGTTTTCTAAAAAAAAAAAAAAAAAAATTAGGGGGGGATTTCTAATGGCATACTGTTATGCATTTTCCCCAACATGCAAAAAGAAACATCATGAAACAAAAAGTTTGGAAAAAAAATTCCACCTCTTTACAAAGCGCACGTAGAACACGTCTCTAAACCACTAAGGTCGAACATGACACTGACTTGACAGATTGCACACAGACATTTTGCATTTCTAGGTCTGTAAATTCTACGCAGTCCTCAGTCGCTGTCTGGATGTGTTCATGCACGCATACCGTCTGAGATACATATATAGGACTGAACAGCAGTCATGCATAATATAGACGTTCGGCTATACAAAGGGTGAGCACTAGGTGGCAGCCTTTTCCCACTTTGTAAGCAGTTCCACTCTGCAACTAAAATGTAAAGGAGCAGGACGGCACATGCATAAGGCAAAACACTACGCTAGGAGTCAGTCGTATTGCTTTTCATAGAATGTGCATTGATCCTAGATTAGCATTGTTTTCATCTGAAAATGCATACTTTTTCAAATTGATGTAGGGACGGCGCTGAGCTGCAGCCTTTCCCTCCACGCTGCAATCTGAACTCTCTGCTTGTCTCTCTCTTCTGGCATCAAACTAAACAGATCTCTAAACGCTTTCCTTTCTACCTCACTCCGTCCTTGAGCATACCTGTGTCTTGTCTCCTCTCCTCTCCTCCCTTCTCTTTTCTTCCCTCGCCCTGGCTCTTTTCCCTCCTGCCTTCCTTCCTTCCTCCCCCCTCCTCCTCCTCCTCTCCGCAGGACAGCTGGAGAGACTGGCATTTCTCTAACAGCAGGGGGGGAATCTGCACCCAGCCTCGGCCCACGCTGGGCAAAGAGAGGGTGGGAGTGGCGTCACAGACAGAGCCATGCATGTTGGTGTGTGCGACTGATGCAACATCTGACCCGAACCCTAGTGCCGGATCTGCCGGAGCTCGTCTGCAACCTCCACAAGAGCAACTTAGGCTGGTTCAGACTAATTGCTCAGGCGTATAGATCTCCCCGTGAAGTGAGAAATGAAATGAATTTGGGTTCAAACTTCTTGTTGCCAGAGGCTGTTACAGGACACCTTACAGCTCGTCAAGGGGCTTGGGATTGATTTAGCTTGAATTAAATACCAAATGGGCCTCGTAATTGGACAAAATGAGACAAATGTCAAAACCAGTTGTAGATAATTGTGTAAACCTTCAGCAGGACTCGGAGGTCACCGATAAAAGATTCGATGACAGGAACTGGGAGGCAAATACTAAAACATCCAGTTCTGAATGTCAGTTCCAGAGGGTTGCAGTCAGGGGTCAGTCTCAACGGTCTCTAGTGCTGTAATTGAAAAGTAATAGGAGGGAGAGGAACAGATGAGTTACGGCAGCAGGTGAGTCGAGGATGAGCGCCCGCTATGCAGATGGGATGTGTCTGTTTAGACTCGCTCTGGATGAGAGAGCAAGAAGGGCAAGCAGCAGGTTGAGCCGTCCATCTTTTTAAAGTGGCAAAAAAAAAAACGTAAGATAAGATAGAGAGGAGAATCCTAAGAAAGGGGGAAAGGGAGACACAGAGAGACGGGCGAGTATGTTGGCTGGGTGGGACTTGGCTGGGCTGGTCAGATGTGCCGGTGAAGCTCCGGTAAGGGGGAGGAGGAGAGGGCCGGTCGCGGTTCGATTCCTCGGCTCTTCATGAACGACAGCAGCTGGTCGGGGATCTCGGCGAGGACGTCTTTAGCCAGCCGGGCCATGCTGAGGACCTGGTTGCCGGATCTGTCGATGTAGTCTCTGAACGGAACAAACTAGGAGCAGAAAAGAAAAAAAAAGAAAAATAGATATCACATCTTGTCATGCTACGACCACAGATTTCAATGTATTTCATCAGAATTTGATGACATAGGTCAACACAAAATTGTTGGGGGGGGGGGGTTTGGCTGAGCTGCAGAGGAGAGGCGATGCAGGGGATCAGTGGATGCACTGTAACAGGAGAGGCTGACTGGAACGAGCTGGAATGTGTTTCTGATCCTCGTCCCTATTTACAGTAGCTTGCTGAGGCCCATAGGAGGAGATGAAAGGAGCCTCAGAAGTGAGGAAGTCTGGACAAACCGCGGCCATCAAAACGCTTGAAATATCATAAAGAACCATCAACTTGGATGAAGGCGCCTGAGGTTATTTGTGGGAAGTAACAGAGTAGAATTTGATACAAGAGCATGATTGGAAGGAAAGTTATCCTCCTGAAAACAATTTTGCAGCTAAAAATCTTAAAAGTGTGATGTGCATTTATATCCAGCCTCCATGAGTAAATGGTAAATGGACTGAACTTATAATAGCGCTTTTCTAGTCATGCTGACCACTGAAAGCGCTTTACACTGGAGCCACATTCACACACACATTCATACACTGAGGCGCCGGCAACTTGGGGTTAAGTGCCTTGTCCAGGGGCACATCAATGTGTGACAGGCGGAAGCTGGAATCGAATCTACAACCCTCCGATTACAAGCCAAGTACTCAACCTAGAGAGGCAAAGTCGCCCCATGAGTCAATACTTCCCTGCTTTTAACAGCAATTAGAGCAACAAATCTCTACAATCTGTCTCATTCGTTCTTTCTATTTTGAATTAAAAAACGAGAATAAAAAAAATGGAAAAATTATTGTGTTTTTTAGTTATCTGTTTTTGAATCGGGTAAAAAAAAAAAAGAGAAAAAACATCTTGGTTTTCATATTTTCTATTTTAGTCTTGGATCAAAAATACAAAATGGAAAAACGGATTGCAGGACTGAATTCGATTTTAATATTTCACAGCTAGGGTTAGTAGGAAGTTGTTTTGTGTGTAACCATGGCAACACTCAAACCACACAAGAATTTGATTAGTGACTTTTTCCAACACCGGTATGACACATGCAGACATTTCCTGCATGCTTAAGCAGCTGAGAATTCTCATTTGGATTCTGGACTTTGACTGGACCATTCTAACACATGAATGCTCTTTGATCTAAACCATCGCACTGTACATCTGGCTGTACTTAGCTCAATTTATCTTCTAATCAACACTAACCGGCTTATCCGTCTCTGCTGATTAAAAGCTTCATGATTCTGCCACTGCCGTGTTTCACTATGGGGTTGGCTCTTTTAAGGCAATGTACCACAAATAGTTTTACATTTAGATTGTAAGGTTCATGTTTGGTCTCATCGGATCAGAGCTCCTTCTTCTACATGTTTGCAGTGTCTCCTACTGTTAAGCACAACAATATTCATAACCCTGGCAGATTTAGGTTTAAAGTAATATTTAAATTTTATCAGCATATTGCTTCTGATTGGAAAAAAATAGTCATGTTTTGGAGTAGGCCAGGTTGAGTCCTGACAAGAATCTGGGAGAAACTCTGTTGAGGGAATTGAAGATTAGCATGATGGAAAGTAGGCCTTCTAACCTTAAGGACTTGGTGCTCATCACCAGAGATTATTTACACAGAAGGATAACATATTTTTGACTTGGAATGTGTTGATAAAATGTAAATAAAAACTTTCCTCAATCCATCCATCATCTATTCCTGGACAGGTTGTCAGGGCAGCACAGAGACAGATGAAACCAACCAACTTGCACATCCACACTCAATTTATAGAGAACAATTAACAGTTTCTGCACAGTGGAGGGAAGCCAGAGTACCCAGAGAGAACCTGGAGGAGGAACATGCAAGCATCCAGAAACCCCTGGATCAGAACTCAGAACCTCCTTGCTGCAAGGTAACAGCACTACCAACAGATACCTGTCTCCCGTTTCTCATCAGAAACAAAACTCTTGGTAGACTGAAAATAATTCAAATCAAAATCAGCCAGGTGTGTGAATAATTTGGGGCTTAACCTTGCATGGCTTGTGGCAAGATTTATAGGAACTTTTCAAGTTCCCCTTTAACAATGGCTGTCTTCTGACCACTTTTTTCCATAATTGCCAGATGAGAGGAAAGGAGGACTAACAGATTCTCTCACTTGAGCTGAGGATCTTTGCAAGCTCCTCTAAAGTTGGGTGATCTCGAAAAGCTATTTTTACCATTGGATTTCATTTGGGGGTATCAGACTAAAAAGTGGCTAAATACAAATCCACACCAAAGTTTTCATATTTTTATTTGTAAAAATATGTCAAATCCATGCATGGCATTCCTTCTACTTTACAACTATGCACCATGTTGTGTTGGTCTAATCACATAAAAGCCTAATAAAATGCATTAAAGTTTGTTGCCATGAAAGGCAAAAATAGTGTGAATATCTTTGCAAGCATTCTATCAGCTGTGGACAGTATCAAAGGACACATGCTTCACACTAACACAGAAAGTGTGTGATTGTCATAGTTTATAGGTTTTTGTGCTTGAAGTTGGTTCTTTTCCTTATTCAGTTTAATAATCATTTTAATGTATCCTTTGGTATTTATTTTATGCCACTTCCTTGTTTTCATGTTTCCTTCATGCTCTTAGATGTTTTCACCTTTTTGTTTGTGTCCACCTTCTCATTTGTGTTTCCTTAGTTTATTTTTCTTTAGATAGTTTCCTAATTCATTTCTTCCTTCTGTTCTCCAGTGTTCCCTTAAGTTCCCCTTAGATTCCTCCTTAGATATATTATCTTTAGTTATTTTCTAGTTTAGGATTATTTTCTGTTTCTTATGTGTGTTCCTTTCCTGTTGCCTCCCTGCCACTCTGCTCCTGACCCAGTTTTACTGATCACCATCACCTGCTACTGTTTCTCTTAAGTAGTCAGCCCGTTCTCTGTCACTTCCTCACTCCCTCCTCAGTATATACACAGCTCTCATTCAGTCACTACTCGCTGGTCCGTCGTCATTCTTCCCTGTCTGGTTCCTGGATTCCCCGTTGCCAAATTTCTTTTGATCCTAAGAGTTTTTATAAGTTCATGTTCCTTGTTTTTTTGTAATTAAATCACTCTTATTTTATCCGCTGCAAACATGACAGTTATCTCCTTTTATATGAACAGGGGTGGTATTTTTTTTTTTTATTTGGGCAGATTATGTTGAAAAAGAAAAATTTTTTACTCAAGCAGGCAGTTATATCTATAGCCTTGAATAATAAGCATGAGGTTTAAAAAATTACTGATGTTTGACAATATAACCAAAAAGAGATAAAAGATGAGAATGCCTCAATGGAGACGTGGGAAGAGAGTAGAGATGAATTTAGTCTGCTAAAGATGCACTAAGGAACACTTCCAGCAGATAAATCAGGTGTATTAATAGCCAGTCGTAAGAAGATGTTTGACACCGGTGATGTGTCTGGAGTTGCATAATTGTCTGGATGCTGAATATTTGTGTCTAGGATAGGCCAATGAATCTGCATTTATTTATATAAGAGAGACGCATGTCTGGTTCAGACTTTAAATACTGCAGGGTTCTGACCCATCGCTGAACATCCAGTGAGTTCAGACAGGAAAACAAAGTCAACAAGAACGTGATAGAGCGGTGAGATGTAACTCTTTAGGTTTCCTTTGCTACATGTGGAAAGTTTAGAAATATTAAAATGAGAGGCCTTCTAAAAAACATTCGCTGGTTGGTCAAGGCACCCTGTATTTTTGATATGGTATGAAAAGAAGAAAACCTGTTGAGGTTGATCTGGAAATGATTCTGCCTTCAGGTAATTCTGAAATTATTCAAATCTAGTGTAATAAACCACACACTACAGATTGTGCTGAGCCATTATCTATTTTTTTATTTCATTTTATCAGTTGAGTCCTTCTGAATCATGTTATGTATTTATTTTATCCATTTTGTACTTTGTTTAGAAGAAAATAGCAATTTTATGACAATTGTTGCCAGCGGTCACACAGCTTGTTCCAGGTAATCTTACATTTTTAGTTCAGAGCATACAGAACAGCAAAAAACTGAGTTTAAGCAGAACTTTGCAAACAATTCTGACCATGTACATGACATAACATGCCACAAAACATAAATCGCAATAAACATAAAAAATTAAACCAGATAAAGAGTTTCCCACTCATCAGGCATTTCAGCTATTAAATACACCAGTTTTATGGAAGCAAGTACATCCTACATTTGTCAAGCTTTTGCTCTCGCCCTCACTAGTGCTGATAATGCTAACCTTAGTGTGAGGTACACATTTAGGACCAAACTATGTCTTTAAATTTTGAAAATTAATTTACATGTTTTATTCAAAAATATTTTTGCTGGTAAAGACTTTCTTTTCCTCTCTCTTTAATAAAGTGATGCAACATAGCACACATTATAGATTCTTTCCCCAACATAACCATCCAGAAAACGTATAGTGATCATTTCCTTGCTCTTAATTTATGTTGTTAGGTCTTGCCATATTCAGTTCATTTCTCTGTGTCCATTATTGTTAGTAAAGTGTAGCCAAATGAGTACATTCCTTTGCATTCATTGGGCGAGAGGCAGGGTACTCCCTGGACAGTTCCATCACAGGACAAACAACCATGCATAGACACACTCATATATCTAAGGGCAAGTTAGAAAGACCAATTAATGTCATGTTTTTGAACTGTGGGAGGAAGCCAGGGTATCTAGAGGGAACCCACGCATGTACAGGGAGAACATGCAGAAAGACCCCAGGCTGAGATTTGAACCCAGGACCTTCTTTCTCCAAGGCAACAGTGCTACCAACTGTGCAGCCCACCTGAAATCCATGTTTTGCTATCTCCCTGTAGGTCTTCCTTTAATTTCATTATTAAAGACATGGTTCTGCCACATTCTCTGCACTAGGGTACTTCATTAAACCTATCCATGACAGCAAATATACATGTATTTCAGAACAATGACTCTGAGCTTCATCTTAAGGTCCAGGTTTACCTTCACACTGGTTCTTTCATGAGCCGGTTCTGGTTCTGTTCTACCGTTTTGGTAAGCACCATTCGTGCACACTCATAAACAGGAGGTGTGTCCAATGCTTTGGAAGCTATATAAACCTAGAATGGCTCTATGTCACTTCTATTTTACTCACTTTAAGTTCAGGAATATAGATCAATCCTCTTTTTCTCCAGCTCTAATAAAAAAATACAACTTACTTTTTGCAACCCGTGTGATACAGAACACCCCGAGCGTGACAGTAAGGGAAAAAACAAAGTACTGGGACAGAAAGAATGAATGTGTGATAGATTGCAATTCTGCCCTATGCCTCTGAGGACTTAATTAAGGCCAACTGTGGGGATGAGGGAAAACTCTGCCCTTCTTCTAGTTAATCCTAGCAGAAATTCTTTCATCAGTTACAGCTTTTATGAAATAATAATTTCATCTGCATACTTAAAGGTCTCACAGTGCAACCACAAAACCATGGCAGTGTGGGGCATGTTAATACAGCCAATTTTTTTTCAGCTTAAGAATCAAGAGTCCAAATGACCACATTTCATGTCATGCTTAAACCGAATTTAAATATTAATAACTACGTTTAGTGTTAAACTGCATGACTGCTTAAAACAATAGCTGAGAACAGAGAATTTAAATAATGTAAAGGTAAAATGGAGCTGCGAGTTAGTGCCAAATAAAAAAACAGCTCCCTGTGACAAACAGACTGAGTTTAGAATTTTGCCAATTGACTGAAGGGAATGACTGTGCTGAGGGCAATCATTTAATGAGAAGTTCCTGTTCTGGTACTGGCTTGAGATAAGATGAAAGTAAACAATGACAGAAAGCCAACATTTTACAGCATAAAACATTACAATCCTAATTAATCCGTTTTAGTTCTATTCAGTAGTTCAGTGTATGTTCTCTGAAACCTTCACAATTATTTTTTTCCTGGTACTTGAATAAAATATGAAATTTTCCACCATAAAAAAAAAAAAATCAGATCTCAGTCTTTGACAAACCTGAATCACAAATTTATACGAATATAGTTCTCAAAAAAAAGAGCATGTCATTTAAGCATTGTAGACTTTAAAGCTTCCAATGTTGTTTTTGTCATGCATTTTTCACCTATGTTACAACCTGCCACTGTTTTTATTCATGATTCAAATCAACCACCTGCAGTTCATCCAGTGATTGCTTGTGTGTTAAGAATTTGTCAGAGCTATCGGTGCATAAAGAATAGATATATTTTTTGTTAAACTATCAATATATACATTTCTAACTTGCTGGTTCTTTTCATCCGCAGGTTTAGTTCCAACACATGGAAATCCAAGACTTGTTGACAAAGAATTTTTATTGAAAATAAATAAATAATTTTTGTCATTGATAAATAAAATGTAAAATATATACAGTACTGTGGAAAAGTTTTAGGCAGGTGTGAAAAAATGCTGTAAATAAAGAATGTTTTCAGAAATATATATAATGCTTGTTGATGTTTTATCAAATTACAAAATGCAAAGAGAATGCTAAATAAATAAAATAAATATTTGGTGTTACCCTTTGCCTTCAAACCAGCATCAATTCTTATACCTACACTTGCACAAAGTCAGGGATTTTGTAGGATTATGGTCAGGTGTATGATCATACCATCATACCATACAGGGGCTAATGATTATCATTGTATTTTCAATTATCACAGGTTGAAACACAGTCATTAAATGAACAGAAACAGCAGTGTAGGAGACTCAAAACTGGGTGAGGAACAGCCAAACTCTGCTACCAAGGTGAGGTTGTGAGAAGATAGTTTCATGTCAGGGCAAGATTGAGCACAGCAGGAAAACACAAGGTAGTTATACTGGATCAGCAAGATCTCTCCGAGACAAATATTTCAAAGCAGACCGGGGTTTCAATATGTGCTGTTCAAGCTCTTTTGAAATAGCGATAAGAAATGGGCAATGTTGAGGATCGTAGACGCAGTGGTCGGCCAAGGAAACTTAGTGCAGCAGACAAAAGACACATCAATCTTATTACGCTTTGAAATCAGAAGATGTCCAACAGTGCCATCAGCTCAGAACTGGCAGAAAACAGTGGGAGACAGGTACACCCATCTACTGTCCAGAGAAGTCTGGCCAGAAGTGGTCTTCATGGAAGGGTTGCAGCCAAAAAGCCATACCTCTGAAGTGGAAACAAGGCCAAGTGAGTCAAATATCCACAAAAATGTAAGAACTGGGGTACAGAACAATGGCAGCAGGTGCTCTGGACTGGCGAGTCAAAATTTTAAATATTTGGCTGCAGCAGAAGGCAGTTTGTTTGTCAAAGGGCTGGAGAGCAGTACTATAATGAGTGTCTGCAGGCAACCGTGAAGGATGGTGGAGGTTCCTTGAACGTTTGGGGCTGCATTTCTGTAAATGGAGTTGAAGATTTGGTCAGGATTAATGGTGTTCTCAATGCTGAGAAATACAGACAGATACTCATCAGTCATGCAACACCGTCAGGGAGGCGTATGATTGGCCACAGATTTATTCTGCAGCAGGTCAACGACCCCAATCATTCAGCCAAAGTCATTAAGAACTATCTTCGGCGTAAATATGAACACAAAGTCCTGGAAGTGATGGTATGGCCCCCACAGAGCCCTGATCTCAACATCATCCAGTGTGTCTGGGATTACATGACGAGACAGAAGGATGTGAGGAAGCCTACATCCACAGAAGATCTGTGGTTAGTTCTCCAAGATGTTTGAAACAACCTACCACCCAAGTTATTTCAAAAACTGTGTGCAAGTGTACCTAGAAGAGTTAAAGCTGGTTTGAAGGCAAAGGGTGGTTACACCAAATACTGATTTGATTTAGAGTTGTCTTCTGTTCATTCACTGCTTTTTGTTGATTGATAAAAATAAATGACTAACACTTCCCGTTTTGAAAGTATTCTTTGTTTACAGCATTTTTTCACACCTGCCTAAAACTCTTACACAGTACTATATGTACTACTACTTCCTGAGACATGATCTGGATTAACCATTTTCTGGAAATCTCGTAATAAACTTAATCGCGAGAATGTGTTGGATTATAAAAATGTGGCTCTTGATCTGTTAACAGAAGTGTCTGTATTCCCAGGGGTTGGGGACCACAGTTGCCCGGGAACAGCTAAAATCTGTGAATACTTGAGGCCCCCTCTAAAAGCTCATCTGATTGCCTGTTTTAATAGTTCAAACACCAAATACACCTTAATATGAATTAATATGCACAGTAGAAGCCGTTTTAGCACTACCGCAGAAGCTAACAGTCTTTCTTACCTCTGCTCTGGAAGGTACAGCCAATCAACACCAAGAAAAATACATGGTGCTCCTGGATTGGCTACTTTGCAAACACCAGCCAAAAGCGTGTGAACTAGCATCAGAGTTATGTATTTCAGCTTTCAAAGCTACATTTCCATAGGAATATTCTAGTTATGCTGTATAAATAGATCTCTGAATTGGCACATTTTCAGTGAATAATTTGGATTTATGTTCAGCAGAAAAACAGAATAAATTGGTGTGGGTCCACTGTACACTGTATTGGTGGCTAGACCACAGGAAAATCACTCATTGACTGTGATATTTAATCTGGAGGTGCTAAAATAAATTAATATGGATAAAAATGGCCTGACAAAAGAACTGTGAGATGAGGTTCCATCATCCATGTCAAAGATTTTAACTGAAAACCAGTGTTGCTAAAGCAAAGGCAGTTGTCAAATAAAAATAATGGAACAATTAAATGCAAAATAGTGTGAAGTGATTGCATTCTCTCTTTTTCTTGGCTGTAATCTAAATATCATTTTTAAGTCACTGCTAGAAGGTTAAAAGCTACCCAGTGATTAAAAGCGAATTTCAATGCTGGCAGGACAGTCTTACTCACCAAGACAATAACAATAGGACACATACTTTAAACCAATATAAAACAAATGGACATTTTTAGTTACCAGTGAAGAATTCTATAAAGTTAAAGCTTTTTAAAGATTCTTAATAAAAATATTAATGCGTGGAAATGAACAGACATTGTCAATAATGAATCAAACACGCCTAATAGTAAACAGTCAGAGAAGCTACCACTAACTGAAAGTTTACCATATAAAATCCTAACATTCCTCCTATCTGTATCTGGACACCATACATTCATCATTATAAGCACTAATTTATCATCGTATCACACTCTCTGTAAGCTGACAGCCCAGTCATCCCCACTCCTATCTGAATATTTAACAGCACTTTTTTACCACACGTCGCCGTATTTGCTTCCTATTTATGTTCTCATATCTCTGAGAGGCTCTCTAAAACAACTGCTGGCAGATGTGGTTTTATCGCCTTGTGGGGGGTTACCGCCTGCTCATAATAAAACACACAGCAGAACAATTTTTTTTACAAAAGAGTATGGCCAATTTTAGAGCTGGTAATGGATGAATGGATATGTCTTTGAGCGGAAATGCACTGAGGACACTTCTTCACATGCTTTTTAGCCACTTTCTTTATAGTTGCCTGTAAAGGATTTCTATTTTTGTCAGATAAATGTACTTTCAAGTGTTTATCAGGATAGTATTATGGTTAATGCATGTGGTAGTAAAGTAAAGGAGAAGTAATCAAAAACTATACATGGGGTAGGATATAATCCAGAAAAAGCATATTTATCAAAAGATGTCAAAAAAACTATAGCTCGTGAGAAATCCTTAAATGCCTTGTTATAAAAACATTCAGTTCATTAACACACATGGAAGCCACAGACAACATTTATTAAACTGAAATTATATTAAATATTATAATTATGTCAAGAAAGTGCTTTTCAATTATGGGTTGTGATGTAAATGACTTCCAATGTGTGAGTAGTAATATAGTGCTAAACTCATTCATTTCAAATGTCTGTAAAACCCCCAATATACTGTACTGTATATTGAAGAAATGCCAAGGGGAGACCAATAAAACGTGTAGTCTGTGGTAAACTACATTTATATAAGCTTAGTTTTTTGGACTGCTGAATATATTAAAGCAAACTAGAAATAATTGGGACAAAGTCTGGAGTTGCCCTAAAAGACTAGTAAATATTTAAACAGACATTGACTGGGTTTCAATTTCAGGGAAAATGATGGTTTTAATAACGCATGGCTTCTAATTCTCTGTCCTATTGTTCCTGTGGTTTAAATTCATTGTCAATCTGTCTCTAGCATAAAACACACTCCTCCAATCAGTCAGCACCAATGTAAAAAAAATAGCTTATGATTATTTTCCCTTTAAAAAGTAAAAAACTGGGGACGACAATATCTACCACTACTGCTTTCTTCTCGGCTCGGTCTGCATCCGTTTGGTAAGAAATCAAATGATTATCTGTCTGTATCTGGAAGTCCCACAGGAACTTAGCCCTATCATTCTCAACAACTCTTAGTTGTCTCCTACTTTGATTGCAGGACTTCCTGTCAATACTTGGTAGAGATGTTCCTGTACACTAATCCAGCCACTTGGTTATGGTGTTAATTGTACAGTTTGCCAACCAGCATCATATGCTCAGCTAATATGAGTTGGACTGTCATGGACATATGCATCCTGGGTCCTATCGAATGTGGTAGACCTCAGACTCTGTGGTTCTTGAGGTGCCAAATTCCGTTCTGCTATGATTAGTGCCTCTGTGCTGTTCTTTATTCCAGCCCTCTCCAGTCACTGGTAGGACATTTCAGTATCGCCAACTTCCTTCATATGTTTACGCATCATGCAAAGGCAGGGTATCTGATGTTAGCCTGTTTATCTGATCCAAGGTTTATGTAATGATGGCTTGGACTTTGTTCTTATAATTCAGCTGGCTTTTTAGGACCTGCATTGCAAAATGCAATCATTTGGTTGTAATTATCTTATTCAATTCGAATGACATCCCGATGTGCTTTGTGTATATCCTGGTTAGGTGAATCAGTGAGTCTGTTTCTTGCTCACTCTTGGCCAAAGCTTTATGTCATTCGTGTAGGGGAGGTGACTGGTGGTTTATCACTTTTTAAAAGGTCTCATTCACTCATTTTCTTCAAAAAATTAGCTGTAGTCTCTAGTTTGAATTAATGCCTTGTAAATTGTATTGTGTGGAAAAAATGCTCTCTCGCTGCTGTTTCAGGAGATTGCAGTTTGTTGGAGGAGTGGGTAGGAGGAAACGATAAGTTAACAAGTCTAAGTCATTACTATTCATGATATGCAAACGTCGTGCCTCTGATTGGCTAAAAGCAATGCAACTATTATGCTGCTTTTGAACAAATACTTAACTCAACTTACTTCGCTGGTAGGCTTCACTGGTAGCCTTAACATGGGTGGTTGCAAGTCAAGGTAGGCAAGACCATGAATACTGATTTTCCCTCTGACGTAAAAGGGGCTGGCTTTTTCTGACTCGCTTGTTTTTCCCATCTATTTCCTTTCTGCAGCTAAAGCAGGCAATGGGGGTTGGAGAAAATGTTCACATGTAGCATGCATTTGCAACTCAGAGTGACCAATCATATTTCAAAAAGAAAAAGTATTACTGAGTTTCTCAGTGAACTAGATCTTTAACCTGGCATCTGTACCCAATCTTTGTGATGATCTGGCCGAGAGAGTTCAAATCATGTAAAACACTTTGAAATGGCTTGTTGCTGAAAATGTGCTATACAAACAAAATTGCCTTGCCTTCAAATTATTGCAGAACAGCATTTCAGACAGAGGATCTCCTTGGTATATCCAGCACTTGGTGACTTTTACAATTGGCTTTGCGTTGGTTTTCTGAGTTATCTGCCACAAGCCCATTGACTTTGCTATGACGGCTCTATGGCCAGTCCTGTTGATGTTATTCAGTTCAAAGCACTCCAGGATCCATGTGTGTGCCATCAAGTCATTTTCTATCTTGCAGTCAATCCAGATGGGCTAAGGTCTGGTCTGGTTTTGCAGTCCTGAGTGACTGTTTCTACTGTTTCTACAGGTCATTCATGGGAAGGGTTTTCCAACCTTGGGTCAATCTCTCTAAGTGTGTCCGATGTAAGGCAAGGGAAGGCTATTTTGTTTGTATAGCACACTTTCAACAACAAGATAATTCAAGGTACATGTAATCGATGTATTGATGTAATCGTTCATCTGTGCTGCAAGGCATTCTGGGAGGGCTTTCAGTTTCGTTTGTCAGTAAGTGTGAATCATGTCAGGGCCTGGTGCGGTCCAACTTCTCATCCTTGAAACCTTGGTTTGGAAGTCTGCCATAAAGACATGTACTGGGTTTTACTCTGAGAAATTACTATGGTTTGCTTTCAGATTCTCCAGCAATGGAGATTTGGTGTTATGTGACGTCTCCTTCTCCCTGCCAATACCTATTTCATCACCAATATTGTTCATTGTCATTTCTATGTGAATGCAGTCTAATATAAATACCTGCCACAGTACACCTTTTATTCTTCAGGGGAGAACATCCTGTTTATTATCCTGGTTTCTGCTTCTTTAGTGTACTTCTTGAGTCAGATAGTCAGGGCAATTATGGCTTGCTTGCCTATCTCTAGATCTCTAGTATGGATATATTGTTGTATTTCCTGGGCTATTCTCAGTTTCTCTGAGAGCTAGCTAATTTCTTTTCTGTGTTGCCTTTATCTTAGCTTCTGGCCTCTGTTTTCATGGGCAACACTGCTCCTTGTGGCTGGTGGTGTGCTTTGTCTGGATATCAAGTATCTCAAGGATAAATGTTGCAGATGTCAGCTTAATGATCCTTGTGATGTTCCAAGGCTAAAGTGTTTCACCCATCTACTATTAGAGCTTCCGAAGGTACTTTATTACCTTATTAGGGTTAGTGTAGGGTTAGGGTTAGGTAAGGGTGTCAGTCCAAGGTTTCCAACTTTGCCAGGATCTTTTCATGTACGTCAGCTGGCCTTGTCTTCAAGTCACCTGACCTTCTCAAGATGGCGTGGAACCCATTCTTGGATGGTGAGAATAATGATGAATCCCCACCACCAAGTTATCTTAGTTCCTCCTTGATGAGCATTTTTGTTGTACATCACCAATCTCTATTTGTGATAATAATTTCCTTTGGCAGACATTAGAACACTGAGTCAGAAGCTGTAGCTAATATTGACTGTAAATGATATGTTTGTATCTGGATCAAAAGAAGTCAGCTTTGAAAGTTTTTCAGGTACGTCACAATGGAAGGAGACTCTGGGCCAGACCCCAAAAATGCTTGAGGGACTATTAAGCACCTTGGGAATAATTTAAAGGATTCAAAGATGTGCCTATTATAATTTAGCCCCTTTTCTCCATTTATTATGGGTGTAATGCAATTTTATATATTTGAAATTTCATGATATTCCTCATCAAAGTGATATCTGTCTTGAATTTTGCTGTAAGCATGCAACCTCATCTGGTGAAGAAAGTTAAGTATATCATTATGAGTCTTGGAAATAAAGGTGTGTGCTCCAAACTTGATACCCTGTGTTTATGTTTGTAACTCTTATTTTAAAGTTAGAAAACAGGTAGGAAGTAGCTTACTATTAAGGATTGCAATTATTCATTAAATTGATTGCAGGTGAAATCTAACTAGCCTTATGAACCAAGAATGTGCCTTCCTGCATGGATAGATTTGAATGCAGTTGATGAAAGCTTACTAAGTTGGTCAGCAGAACAATTTAGACAGTAGTTTTCACTCTTAATTCATTTCATGCAGCTACAATAAAGCTGTATATGCACACAAGGCACATCCTTGATTTATAAGGTTAAAACAGAGGATTAATACTGAGATTTACTGTTCGTTTAATCCAAAAACATTGTAAATGATGCAATTTACAGATGTGTTGAGTGGATATTATATATCCCATTTTACCAATTAGCAACAGATTATGCCCCCAATGTACTGATAGGAGGTTTGCTTCACAGTACACCCGAGGTGGGTTTGTACAAACTCCAGCTTAGTGCTTAAAGATGTTACATAAAAAGCGCTATGTCTGTGGTGTTCTGCTTACTCATAATGTATCAAATTATGATAGTAAACAAATAAAAATATGCTTGTACTAAAAAGCAGTAAGTACATGAAACCACAAAGTGAAAGCTCCAAAGTTTTGCTAGTCACTGATATTTCCCCACTGAATAACTTTCTAAGATAGCCTTTACTTTTTATCTTTTAGAAAAATAATTAACATGCTTTAGTTCCTAACAAATTGTAAAATAAATTATTGATTGTCTCAACTGGAAAATTTTGAAAACTTCAATACAGCAGTAAGGTCTTTAGCCAAACAGAGGGAAGCGTTTGTAAATTGAATAAGTTAAGAGGAAAAGGTCCTGCACATTTATATGGAGCTTAGCAGACCATCATTAAAATGTCCATCCCTGTATTAGTACTTTCTCTCTCTTTATCTAAGATAATTTTCTGAGATGGTGATCTGTGTTTTTTTAGACCTGTTTAGCCAGGTTCACACTGCGTGAGTATCGGCCATCTTTTTTCTTGAAAGACAAATCTCCGGTTGTGAGCCTAAATTGGTGATCTGTGGCCGTTCAGTGTGACAGAAGAGCTAAAGACCTGTTTAGTGCTTCGATTAACAAAGACTACCTAAGACAAATACTAAGCAGTATCAGATATTTTGGGGGAAAATCCTTCAATGTGCCTGGTACTGCCTCAAACGTCTGATTCTTTTTTCCTTTAAGCCAACCATTAACATTTTTTACCACTTTCTATTTTCCCTCATTCACCTATAATAATGGTTGGTAATGACCACATTATCATACGTAACTTGAAGTCAGTGGTGGCTGTTGGTAATATTTGTAGGGTGGCCTAACAGACATATATTAAAATGCTAAGGTTTAGATTCCAACAACGCAAATCTTTCAATTTAAGATAAAAGAAAACCTGTTTTATAAGAGCAATATGTCCCTTTTAAGCATAACACACCACCACCAAAAACCAAGCTTACACAGAGCCTCTTGTCACAACTGTCCAATACTTGACTGCACCTCATTAAGAGTTTCAGCTGTAATTTATTCCACAGATTTCATTCTGTCAAAACACCTAGCATAACACTGCACCACACTGCTTAACACAATTACTAATCACACTGATAAAATAAAATAAAACGCACATTGGAAAGAGTTTTTAATGAGGTCTACCTTATTTAAAGAGAAGCTCGCTCCGACGATTTTTCTGGGATACAAAAAGGTTAATAAATGCCTCGTTAAAGTCTTGATGGATGCCAATCTTGACCGCCACCATAGTATCTACTATGTCTACACAAGACCACACTCACAGACGCTTGCAATAGGGGCACGTAACTGCCGCACGTTGTTGTACGTCCTTCATAATTGGATAAAGCCAGAGGCCTTGGTCTGATTCTGTGCTGAACAAAATTAGCCCCAATTAGCAGGAAATTTAGGGGGCATGGTAAGCAATCTGTCAGTCACTTTATACCACTAACTACATTGAATCTTACAGGGCAGTTTGGGCTGTGAAAAGTTAGCTCTTTGGAGATATTTAGCAGTTTTCTTGTGACGGTTGGGCACCAGCGTTGTAGATTTCACTAAATGTGATACAATATGCAATATATATGATACAATATTTTTAATTTGTGTTTATTAGATAGCTATTTGGGGGGCGTCACGTGGCGTAGTGGTTAGTGCAGGCACCCCATGCGCAGAAGCCTCAGCCCTCGACACGGTCGTCCCTATTTCGAGTCTCGTCCTTGTGAACCTTTAGCGCATGTCATCCCCCAATTCTCTCCACCTTTCTATGCTATCCGCTGTCAAATAAAGGCCAGTACAGGTACAAAACCTTTAAAAATGATTTTTAAACTGATGGAGAGTACAGGTACAAAACCTTTAAAAATGATTTTTAAACTGATGGACTGTACCTCTTGTAGCAGCAAACACATCAGTGTTTGCTGCTACAAGAGGTACAGTCAGACATCTTCCATCAAGCCCTGAGAAATGAGCTACTGTTAAATTGAAGTTGAACAGTGTGACATGTTCAAATCCTCTGGAATTTCTGAAATTACATACTGTAGTGCAGGGTTTTCTTTTGACATTGCTTGATGCCATAAAGTTTGACTGTATAATGAAGTCATATTTGCATTATAAAGTTGAGATAATGTATGTGTGAAGGAATTTTTCCAGTATGCAGGCGAGTCTAAAAGCAGCTTTTTTTTATGCTGTACGTCTCCAGCTGACTACCTGACCCCAGATTTCACTGCACGGGGTATTGTCACTGTTCTACATGTTTCATGCAACCAATGCGATGTGTAGGTACTGTGAGAATACTGCGACTAGCCAACACAGATTAAGGGACGTTGCATGGTGTAGAGGCAGAGTGCCCGCCCCATTTATGGAGACAAAAAAGTCCTTGACGCGGCAATCCGGGGTTTGATTCCCAACCCTTGAACCATTGCTGCATGTCTTCCCCCCTTTCAAATCTTTATTGTGAAAACATAAAAATGGGGATTCCTAATTTTCCCAAAAGCTTTAAAATATGTTGATTTCTCGCTCATGTTCTCAGTTCTCATTCATTTCTCAGCCAATATCGTGTATTGCCTCACTTTGTGAACTGAATGTGAAATTATCAGACAATCCTGTGAACTTAACAATGCAGAATATCTGGGTTAGATTTACTCAGTGCTCATGGGTTATTAAATGATCTTTCTGAACCTTTTTCTGACAACAGTTTTTCAACTGTGAGAAATAGTAAAGCTATAACTCTATTTAACATTACATCTAGACCTTAATGTCGGTCTGTTTATTTTCTCTCAGTTATTATATGTCTTTGTTGTGTGTTTGAGTGCCTGTTGTAAATGTGACCCACCCTCTTTAGAGCATGGACCCCCTGTGGTTATTCTTTTCGCAGAAAAGCAGTTGTGACTAACCTGCAAATTTAAATATAATCATGAGGAGTACCTGAACAATGTCTCTCTCAGCAAGACGTCCTCTGGAGGATACTCTCACCTCGTCTCCATCAAGCTCCTCCATCGCTGAAAGGACAGACAGCGACACAGGGAAAATGACTCAATACTAAAACCACCGGGGGAGAATAAAAAAGCAGCTACGAGATTTTCATTTTGCTTGTTCAATGCATAATTGCTGAAGTGGAATACATCATAGGGATTGGGAACCATTTTATACATGGAAATATAATTTGTCATGGAAAAAATGAGCCATAATTAAATCGGTTGGAAAATATATAATTTTGACCACACATTGGGAAAATTCAATTGTTGCAGACTGTTGCAGCAGTGCTTTCAAAGAGCTGGTTTCAAAGCATCCAAGTATAGGAAGAGACCGCTTCAAATTTGTGTCTGATTGCAGATGCTACTCCCAGAGGTGGCCTCACAAAAAGTTCATCTGGAAGTTGCCAAAGGTGTAGCATGATTAACCAAAGTTGAAGTTTCTTCAGGTCATAAAATAATCAGTCTACGATCTATCAAAATCAGTCAGTCTCAAAATCTGAATAATGAACTATTTCCCTTTCCATGCTCTATTACAGACAAAGATATGCAAATATATTTATTAAAATTTCTGAACTTTAAGTCTTGTTTAGGATTAACTAAAAAAGTAACTAACTAAAAATGAATCCATCCCATCATGATGATCATTAGAAAAGTCAATGTATTCAACTATTTATTCTGCTGTTAATCACACCAAGATCTACTTATTAATGATTGAATTAAGATAGCAAAAAAACAACTAAAAACTTAATAATGTTAATTCTAACAATACTACTAAACAAGCGAGGTTTATAAATAGGAAACTTGACATTTAAATATGTGAATCTAAGATGACTAAATATGTAACAAAACTTTATCGGTTTCGCACAGGGTTTCTGCGTGGTCTTAAAAAGTATTATATATAGGCCTACTTAAATTCCCAAATATTAGAACTTAAAATATAACTACTTAGGTTTTAAATTCAAGTGAAATTTTTTTGGAATGTTTTATTATGGGTGCCTCATAATGCAGGAGAACCATTAAGCCATGTCAAAATTAAAAAAAATCTTAAACCTTCACCCACAATCGTGTGAAAGAATTGCTCTCATTGAACAGGATTAAAATTAATTTGGAAATGAAAATCTTTTTTATGTTATTTATTACCAGCTTTATTAACTCAGGTACTTCACCCAACCTTAATCTATTTCATTTGGACCAAAACCGAGATATAATCCTGCAGTAAATTTACAAAAACTTAGAGGAATCTAGCAAAGCCTACGCAGAGCAATGACATTTATCGCAGCAGAATTTAACAGGTTGAGCAGGCCTGGCTCAAATACCGGTTGGGCAGGAGGTCTTGGTGGCTTCAACGGTTCTTTTTTACGTATGCCTTGTCCACACGTAGCAGGGTATCTCACAAAACGAAGATATTTTTCTACGTTTTGGCCTGTCATCCAGACGAAAATGCACATTTATGACACCGAAAATGAATCTTTCTGAAAACTCCGGCCAAAGTGAAGATTTATAATTTGTCCACGGCTACGTGTGTACATGCCCTGAATCTTCCCAGACCCAGCTCTCCTCTCGTTGGCATCTGGTTCCAGGGAAGGAGTCGTCACAAGAACCAATCAACCAATCAGAGGCAGACGTGAGATACAGTATAATGTCACCTTAGACAGCCAGTTAAAAATACATTCTATGATTTTCTTTTAAAACCACATTCTTTGCACATAACCAGAGACCAGAATGGTCTTTTATAGGCTAAGCCTATTCTAACATGAATACCTGGAGAAAGTTTGTTCTCTAAACTTAATCAGTTAAGTCTAAGATGACTGTGTAACCTATGAAGGCACTGAATAACTACCATACTACCGTACTACCATAAAAAGACAGATATGAAGCTGCATTAGCAAATACTCCTACAGATTCAGAAAACAGTAGAAGGCAACACACTATTGTATTAACTTATGTTTAGAAATTTTTTTTTAAATGCACAAAAACCGTAAGGTATTATTGACACCGTGACCTTCAACACACCGTGGTGTTTTCACAACCCTCCCGCTGCTCCATTACTTAAACAAGCAGGAAATAATAGGCCATCCAACACAGTGATGAAGTGTGAAGTTGTTACACCCTCCTGATCTGTAACAGATTGGGCGCACTCACACTCCAACAGTCCCCTCTGAGAAGTAATACATTGATCTAAGGCCTGCGAGACGGCACCACACTTGACTTCATGGACCTTCCCTGGCGCTCCTTCCGGGAGGGGGAGCAGAGCATTCGTGAACATTAAGAAGTCATTATGTCACAGCTGCTGTAGCGGTTCCTTGCTTGAGCCTCTCAAAGTCGGGAGAAAGTCAAGGTCACCGTTAAATGATTTTTCCATTATTAAACATCACTTCTGTATGTCTCAGCAGAGGCAGCATCGCTGGAATGTAAATGGCTTTAAAAGAAAGCCTTTTATAATTTCAGTGTCTGTAAGTTCAGGGCTTACTTTTTCCTCCTTCAACTCATCTATGGGGCTCACAGTTTCTCAAATTAATTTCAGAAGTTCAATGCCTTTTCATATTTTCTTATCCTATAACAGCAAATCTCACTGTATGTCATTGGGATTATATCCAGACCAACAAAAAGCAGCGCCTGATAGTGAAGGAGGAAGAAAATTGATAAATGATCTTCAAAAATTAAATGAATAAATATCTGAAAAGAGAATTTAAAACTTTAAGTCTTAAACAACTAGGTTAATTTTCCACCAGCTTTGCACATCTAAAAAGTGAAGTCTTTGCAAATGTATCTTTAAGAAACAGCTAAAGCTAAGTTAGATTGGACATTAAGTGCGAACATGTTACGATCTAAAGCATTCCACTGTGGTTCTGGATGTATGTGGTGTATCGGTAGTTGTCTTGCTTCTCCATAAACTGAAGTTTTTTTGACTCTAACAAGGTTTCTTTAAAGAGCAACTCACCCTTCCTCCAAAATCTTACTCAACCTATATTTCCTGTCTGAAAAATGCGGCAAAAGGAGGTGTTTCCTGGCGGACCAAGGGACCTGGGGGGGGGGGGGGGGGGTGTTTGGTGGCATCAATACTTCCTTGCTATTCCAACTCGCTACGGAGGTGTGGTCGGGACTCGCCTTGTTTTATACGTCAATGAAATGCATTGCCTTTTGTGACTTTAATGTCACAAAAGGTGAAAGAAGTTCAGGGATGTGAATATCTTTGTAAATCACTGAACATCTGCAACATTATATATATATATATATATAGGAGAAAAGTTTTTAACCAATTTCTGTGTGTTGCTTTTGTTTTTTTTTTAGTTATTTCTATGCTTTAAGACAATTACTGAATTGCTTTAAGGTGTCAGTAATCATGCATTTTTATAGGAAGGATACCAGGAAGAGGAAGATAAGGACAACCATGACACAACGTTTTGACTGAGGAATTAGTAAAGCAAATTGCCAGTTTTACCATGACTTAACATCAGATTTTACTCTGGCTAATTTCCACTCCATATGTTTAATCTAGGATTATAAATTCAATATGGAAAACATACAAACATACATGGGTCTAAATGTGAGAAAATGAAGAATATTTTAAGGAAAATCTAATCCTTTTACATCTTTGAAGTAAGTGTGTCACTTTTGATGGGCCCCCAAATTGTATGCTGTGTGTTAGTATTGGGATGGCAGTGTTGAATTCGGTGTTTGACTACTCCAGGACAAGGGGATCATAACAATAACTTTTTTTTGTACTTAATGCACTCTATATCAATGAATATAAGCTGAACTAATCAGAAAGTAGGTCAGGCTGCCATTAGTTTTAGCCACTCAAGGCATTTGCCATGCTGAGGTCAGTGAATCTTCGTTGGTGCAGACAGAGGGTCTGGATAACGTAGAATGGAGTTATTTGGTTAAAAGGTGCTAAGCCTCACACTCCTGAGGAATTGTCCTTCAAATTTCCTAGTGTCTCATTTATAAAACCGTACTTAAGCTCAGCAAAAAAAATTTACTTACCCCAAGTAAGTTTCAGATCTATCAAACTTTGAGTTCGGACAGCTGCACACAACTTCCGCTTTATAAATCACACTCACCCAAGAAATGTGATCAGGTGATTTTGGACCAAATACCGCCCACTACACACCCACTTTCTGTCAATGCAAAGTGCCTAGTGAATATTCTGCATAGTCCCAAACCAGCTGATATGGGGTGGTAACCATGGCAACCGAGAGGCGGAGAAAGCGCAATTACACAGAGACTGAAGGAGGTACGTGGAGACACGGAGAACCATTTTATTTCAACATTTATCTATATAGAGCTTTACTCAGCCAAAAGGTGACCAAAGTGCTTCACAATAAAATACAAAAATATAGTTAGCAATAAGAAAATGTGTAACAAGACAACAAGAGTAAAAAGATTAAAATAGAAAATAAAGCAGGTGCGTTTTAAGTCTACTTTGAAAAAGTCATAATCCGTGTATAATATTATTTGAGAGTCACAAATAACCTGAAGAGCTACAAGTGATACAGTGTTGATGCAGCAGTGTGCCTGACATAACAAAAAGGTGGAGGCAAAGAGGGAGACGGTATGCCACTGCCAGAATGTGCTGAAGGCGGGGGGGGGGGGGGGGGGGGGGGGGGGGGGGTGTATGCATGCCTCAGCGGGTCGGTTCAGATCTAATAGAACTGCTTTAGGGAATCTACAACGGCTCCCCTCATCAAGATGCTGCCAGTGGCGTGATCTACACTGAACAGCAGCACATCCATTGTGCAGCATTATGAAGGAGTGTCACTGCAGTATTTATATTTGTACTTTGTACTTCACACAATTAATGCACCACTAAGTGTAATTGCTGAATAATCTCAAGACATGCATATGAAAATACTGTAATTCTTAAATGCAACATATTTTCATTCAGATTCTCATTTTAATTCTCTGTTCAGAGACGGGGATGGGCGCTGACTGTTATGTGTTCGTGTGTGCGAAGCTCTACGAGTCTGAAAATGTGGCTTAAATTCACAATTTTGCCACCTCATCGGCTGCTCTGCTTGTGTCCTCCGTGTCAAAAAATGTGCGTAAGCAAGGTTCTTAGCGTGCTTAGAGTTGCGTACATTGTTCCGCCACGTTTTTTTTTTTTCTTTCTTTTTTCAAACTTGGGAGTAGAAAGTGACTCACGCAGTTTTCAGACCCCATTTTGTGCATAAGCAAGCTTTATAAATGAGACCCCTGGGGTATTAGACTAGCGATGTAGACCCCCAGATATGTTGTGCTCTTGACCCTTTACACAGGGGAGCCAATAATGTCCAGAGGGAAATACCAAAATAATAAAAACAAAATATAAAAACTTTATTTCAGAGCTCTTTTCTTTTGTGGACATTAAGGCACAAAAAGTCTTCACACTAGCTCACAAAAAGTGTGGGTTGATCAAATCAATCTTTTGGTTGTCAGAGAATCTCATATCGTCCTCAAAGCTGATTTAATTGCCCATTCAAAATGTTAACAGGTGACATAAATTGCCACATCAGTTTTATCTGCAGTAAAGAAAACACAGCAAAGTGGAACCCAACTCTTCTCTGTCATGTTTACTGAGCTCTGTAAACACTGACATTGTGTAAACATTGTTTTGCTTACCATCAAACTCAGCAGGTCCGACACCAACAATGATTATGGACAGAGGAAGTGATGATGCCTGTTAAAAAGATACAAATAATAAAGAAATTAACGTTTTCAGTTCAGCAGATGTATTACATCTTTTAGAATGACGAGTTTGATTAACTTTATTGTGAGGTTTAGTTTTTTAAGATCACTGATTATAGCAATTTTTCCCAAAGTTCTCTAGAAAAGTGGATAATTTGGCACTATAAATCAGTCTTAGGTGTGATCCAATGTTATCCAAGGCTGGGTTGCAAAGGTAGAAAGTTCAGGAGGAGTTCCCCTTCCCAAGTGATATTCTTCCACTGATCACAACGAATCTTCACAAGGGAGTTCTGGATCTGTTGTAACGGTTAGGCATGCACAAGAAAAACCTACAAAAGTATGTGTCTATGATGAAAGTTTGTAATGATAAACAAATCACCTCAGTTGACACCTATTGAAATGGCGAAGCAGAGGCTCAACTCTGAACCTCTCCTGGATGATAAAGTTCTTCACCTTCTCTAAAGGCAGAGCTTGACCAATCCACCAAGAAAAAATCCTGTTAATCACTTGTATCTGGGATCTCGTTTCCTGTTGCTAATGCATGTCTCATCACGACATGCAAAGCCTAGAATGTAGATGCACCGGTAGATGGAATCATTCATTTATTGGCTCAACAACTTTTTACCCTGACAGATCAGCGTAAAGGCTACAGACTGTCTACTACACTGATAACGATAAAAGTTACCTAAGATCTTTGAACTCCTTTG
This sequence comes from Valencia hispanica, assembly GCA_963556495.2. NCBI lineage: Eukaryota > Metazoa > Chordata > Actinopteri > Cyprinodontiformes > Valenciidae > Valencia > Valencia hispanica. The sequence goes on along the minus strand of OY747709.1, from coordinate 12,365,416 downwards.
CCTGAGGCAAAAACCCTCCTTAAGTCCTTCTTTGAGAACAATTCCTTAAGATCCATCCATTCTTTGTCTATACCTGCTTGTCCTTCCAGGGTTGTGTTTTCCTTAAGATCTTCACGTTTCCTTCTGGAAATTAGAATATAACACTTTGTCCCTTAAGTTTTATTTGTAAACAGTGACTGCCTCCCCCTCCGACAACCAACTCAGTCTGCTCAATTCAAAGCAGTTATTTAGTAAAAGGGATCTACATTTCTACCCTCATCTATGGTCACGAGCTTTGGGCACTGACCAAAAGAACAAGATTGCGGATACAAGTGGCTGAAATGAGTTTCCTCCAAAGGGTGTCTAGGTTCTCCCTTAAGAGATAGGATAAGAAGCTCTGTAATCCATGTGGGGCTCAGAGTATTGCCGTTTGCCCCTCCACATCGCGAGGAGCCAGTTGAGGTGGCTCAGGCTTCTGGTTAGGATGCTTCCTGAACGCCTCCCTGGTGAGGTGTTCTGGACATACACCCTGGACGAGACCCAGAGGAAGACCCAGGACACGCTGGATGGACTATGTTTCTCAGCTGACCTGTGAACACCTTGGGATTCCCCAGGAGGAGCTGACCCAAGTGACTGGGTAGGGGGAAATCTGGATCTCTTTGGTTAAGCTGCTGTCTCCACAACCCAACACCAGATAGGCGAAAGACAATGGATGGATCCTGTTTTTACATTTTTGATGAAGAAACTGTTTTTTGGTTTGCTTTTGCAATAATCAAAATGGCCAGAAGAGGCCATCAACCTACCTCCAACAATCACTGCTTTCATGGTGACATGTAAATTCAGATCTACAGTACCCAAAGGTGATGAAAGCTCTGAAATCAACATTTAAGTTGTATTTTAGATTTTCCAGACTTAGTCCAACTATTTGGTACTATTTTGGTTGATTCCATCAAGTTTGTGTGATGGGGATGTTTGTACTCTCAGGAACAGGGGAAAGGGGAGTTTTTCCTCTCCACAGTCGCAACATGTTTGGTCAGTATGAGGGTTTGCTGTGGTTGACTCGATGCAATCTGCTGGGATTCCTTAGATAGAAAACTTTTAAACTGATTGGAATGTTTATATGATTGTATTGAAATTACTTTTCTTGTAAAGTGCCTTGAGATGACATCTGTTGTGAATCGGCGCTAAATAAATATTCTGAATTGAATTGAATTGAAGAGCTCTTCAGGGAAAAAGTATTTGGAATTTTCAGGAATACGGTGAATGTATTAGAGCACCTATTGCAGCCTTACTTTAGGAAAGGCTTTCAAACTGATGCAACACACTGAAAAATGCTTATAGCAAAGGTTCAATGAGATGTCAACAGTCTATTTTTTTATGTTTTACAGCTGGAGCATTTGGGGGTTTTAAGCAATTATCTGCACATTTTTACCTTGCAGGGCTTACAACCTGGCAGGCAGCAGTTATTATCTTAGCCAAATGATAAAAACACAATTATCAGGAAATATGGTGCCTCATTTTCTATTACCCTAAAAGAAACGAGAAGGGGATGCAGCAATGCACACAGGTATTTGTGCTAACTGAGAGGAAAGGACTGTAATCCATCAGGTTCTGTCTGGATTCTTTTTTTTTTTGCTTCTTTTTCTGTGCATGTGTGTTGTGTGTGTGTATGTGTGTGTGCGTGTTTGTTTACTCACGTTGACCACTGCCTCTTTGGTCTGAACCATGTCAGATATCACTCCATCTGTGATCATCAACAGGACAAAGTACTGAGAGCCATCTGTAATCTCTGCTGCACAGCTGGACACACACACACGCACACACACACACACACACACACATACACGGTTTAAAGCTAGCATTCTGATGAGGCACAGAAGCTCAAAGAGCACCTGCCTGCCCTCTGGAAAAGGACAGGAGTTGAATTAAGTTCTGAAAATCAAACATAATATTTAATGTTATTAAAGAAAAATGTACAAAGCTTGAACATTGTCCAAGTAAATACAGTATAGAAAACAAAAAGGCTCTGATTGATGCTTTGATTAGTTGTTTAAAGCACTGCAAAACCAAATAAAAACTGTTGTGTTTTTTTAAACAAATTTGGACAGGCAAACATTTCAACTTCCTTAATCCAGGTAAAAACTTCCAAGTCGACTCTAATTATTAGGGGTGTGCCGATTCACCATAAATGGATTAATTACAATGTGAAACGTGCAAAATCGATAGTGATTCAAAAGTGTTCAAAAATCTATTATTTTTCATAATAATTAAATGAGAAAAACATAAAAGACTGGAGTATACTCTTTAAGTGTCTTTAGGAGAATGCTGCTTTTTGTTTTCTATTACTTTGAATAGAAAATAATACAGATTTTTATACATTGTTATTATATGTTAAGTTTATTTTCTAATATAGAAAATGTATTATTTCTATTTAGATTTTAAAGTAATTTCTGTAATGGTTGACTTGTAAAAGCAAATCTGAAATTTATTTAATTTTTATTTTTAACCACATAGAGCAGGAATACTTTAAATATGTTAAAATCTTCTTTATATTTAAATTGCCAACACACATTTCCTTTAGCTTTCCATGAAAATATGACCTTGATATGATTATGAAACATATTTTGGACAAGTGTTGGTTTATTTGTGGTTTGACATGAACAAAAGAAAGGATATCAATTGGTTTGGATACTTCAATTAATGGAAACTGAATGGATTTAAGAGTAGAAAGTAGCCATGGAAAGAATGAAGATAAAACCCTGAATGGGGAAAAATTATGGAACAAAAAGAATCGTTTTATAATCGAATTGTATCACTGGAATCGTAATCGAATCGAAATTGTGAGGCACCCAAGATGGAACACCCCTACTAATTATTGGTCTCTCATCTTGAAACCCTGGTTTTAATTTGAGAAACCTTTAACAGTATAGCCAACAACAGGGATATGCTTATCATATTTGAATGATGGAACTGCTCGTTTTTCCCCAATCTTGATTGTTTCAAGTTGTGTTTGAAAAGTTATTTTCAATTTTTTAATTGAGAAAGAATTATTTAAATCAGTCCTTTTATTCTCAGATTACACAGATTACAGTTATGTAAAGTTTTACCCGAAACACTGGAGCCTCGAAACGGTTCCAAAATATTGCAGACTGCTGCGTCTTAAACATAGACTGTATATAGAGCAGCATATAAAGCAGGTCTTAAAGAAGCGGCTTTTTTTGGTAGAGTGTTTTAATTTTAAGCAGGTCACATCAAAGCCAGGTCACATCTAATCCCCCTCCTCTGTTACAATCTTTTTTTTAATAGAACATACAAATGATGTTTCAAACCACCATAAGATTTTATAAACACTGTTATACCGACTGACACTTAGAAGATCTGACTGTTGTTTAGATGTCAGATACTCTTTCAAGCAGGCCTTTTAAACACCAGCTGGTTTACAACAGAACAATCAGTCTTTTATGAAATCAGCTACAAACAGAAGTTATGAAAGCATCTCTCTGCAATACATTGGATTCACATGATGCGTGATGTTAAAGTAAATAGTATGAAGAGACAATAAGCTTTTGTCGTTCCTGTGCTCACTTTACTCTTCGTAGTGATACCACCTCAGTGTTTTGTTGTTGTTTTATATAAATTCGGTTCAGTAAAATGAGAATAACTCTAAAGTTTTGAAGATGGTGTTCAAAACACTTCATTTGGTTGCTATTTCATGAGTCACGGACATTTTAACTAGTTTTTGGTTTCAATAACTCACCTCCAGCCCCTCAAGAAAGGAGCTCTTTCCTATGGCCTAGCAAGCCGAGGCAGGACCAGTTTTCTGATGATAGAGGTGATGCTTTGGTGCTAAATAAAACTGATGTCATGCAAGATCTGGTCTTACTTTAGAAATAGCTGGATTATAAAAACAAGACTATTTTTGACAATAATACAAGGAATGAAAAAAAGTGTTATGGTTAAACACCTAGCTTTCCGTATTTGTGACACTTTAATGCATATAATAGTCCCTTGATGTCATTGGTTGGGCGAAAAGAATAAAATAGACTATTATAGAGCTGCATTGTATTATTTGTCTTCCTCAAATTAAAGCATCAGGACTTCCTAAGCTTCATTGAAATTCAGCAAAAGCTGGATAAACAAAGAAAGAATGCTGTTTTCATCAAGGGACTGGACACGTTTTGATACAGAAGGTAAGCCGCAAACAAACACTTGTACATAACAGGGAAGAAAAAATAGGGCATGCATGAAATACTTACCGCTGAAAAACTGTCCTATTCAAACGTCAGCAGCTATTGTCTGCTCCCCTCTATGCAGAACTGAATAACTAATGCTCTCCCAGATGACTAGAAAGGCCGGCAGTTTGTCTCTTCAGGGCTTCCATTACCAAATTTAATAGGATATTCAATTAGTTTTAGCAAAGCAATTTGTAAAGTGGATGTTTTTCCACAGTCCGCTCACAAAAATGTCTCTTGCAATCCAAACGTTTAACTTGAATTTCCTTTAGACATTTCTGATTGGTTCCAGTGTTTCCAATGGTTCCAAATATTTATGATAGTCATGTGAAATACGTGAGGGGGAATGACTTCAGTGTCACCGGCACCAGCAGGATAATTTCCTTATTACAGCCGAACATGGACAGCTCTCCGACCAGAACATGGATAAAGGAGCAGACAGACTAATAATTCATAATAATTCATCCCACTCACTTATTAACAAATATAAAAAGAACACTGGCAGTCCTCTTTTTAAATGAATAGCTCTTTTAATTCAAACCCAAAGGAGAGATTTACATCTGAAATTACAGACCAAAACATTTTAAATTAATGTATTTTTTTTTATGAACAGAAATGCCATTGAAAATATGATAAAGACAGATGATGCTTAATGTAGCATGTTCATTAGCTAACTGATGTTCCTATTTAGAATCTTACAATGGAGAAGCAGGTTATGCTGCAGGCCATGCCACATTTTGAATGACAAGTCCCTGAAATGTGAGGGTGCGCATTCTGAGTGGTTTTTTAGTCAAAGCCTCCTCCACCTGACATCGTTTAAAAATTATTACTTGTTAGATGATCAGTATGTATCAGAGGTGAGCAACTAGGGCCTTCAAGGTTTTACAAGAAGAACCACAGTAAAGTAGAGAATAATAATCAGTCAATGGGATCTTTTGTTGATAGCATGATGGAACACAAGCTTGATTTAGTGGTCTCTGTGTGGATATTGGGCCTTGAAGAAAAAAAAATCCAAATATTGCTGTCTTTAGGCAAAAATGATCCCCACTAAGTAATTCAACCTCATTATTAGAATAACCAAATTAGTCGTTGACCGGTATGAGAATCTCACCATAAACTGACCAACAAAAAAAAAACAACAAAAAAATACTTTCACTAGATTAATATCAGCATTTTAAGCATCAAAAATATTCTACGATTACGACAAAGTATTAAGGTGATTTTAGATAAAAAGAACAACTAATTGGGCACGGAGGTGTAAATATCTAACAAGAATCTCAGAGATGTTGGGAGTTTCACAGATTTACAAGAAAAAACTCTAAACGTAAATTTTTTCCATGATAAAACGTATCATTTTATGATATTAAAACAAATATGTTTTCTGATATTGTAAAATCAGAAATCTGTAAGAAAAGGTTTACTTAGATTATACGGTCAGATATTTGCAACAAAAGGTGACAGAAGTCCTAAGGTCCAAGTGGTAAATTAAGGAGTTGCACATTTGGATATTTTTCTAAGTGTAAGTTGTAGATCCGGGATATTTTCCTTTATCAGAACGTCTCCCAGGTGAAAACCCGCATTGAATGCCTCGAATGGAATACAAAATACATGCCTGAGAGAGCGATAAAAAAGCTGCAACATAGCGGCATCGAGTCTCCACACAGGAGATGTTGTTCTGATCCAGGAAAAGTACCAGACCCAAATACAAATACAGAAAAGAGCCAAATATCCAGATGTGTATCCCCTACATTTAACACTTCAATCTTTATGGACTTCTGGTATTTCTTGTGTCAAAACTCTGACTTTATAATCTTAGTAAACTATTGAGATTTTTCTGATACATTTTGTTTTTTTCTAACCAATTTCTGACTTTACACTGCCAGAGAATAATTCAATTGAATTGAAATATCATATATAAATATCATAGTTTTAATATCATAAATGTATGCCTTTAATCGTGGAAAATTGCAATTTGTTTCTTGCAAATTTACAACTTTTTAACAGAGAATATCCACATTTTTCCTCTTAATATGTAAAACTAATCTCAAAATAAAAAAAATTGCAGAAATTTACTTTTATGGCCAATTTATTTTTTCTTTTATTGACAATGAACATAATACTCTATTGTATAACATACAGATTATAACCAAGGGGCAAACCCCACCGGCCAAATTTGAAGCCTACCAGGAAGTGACAAAAATTGCAGTTCCCCCCTCATCCACTAGAGGTTTCAACTTCAAAGTAGAAATAAACATGTTTACAGCCTGGTTCAAAAACCATTTTAGGTTTAAAAGATCAAGTTCACCATCATGAACACTTGGAGGGGGGTGGATTTTTTTATAACTCATCCATTTAAATGTAATTTAAGGTTGAAATTATGAATATTAAGGGGTGTGTTCTTTTAATTGACAGGCCTCAGATGAGCGCTACCGCTGGTGGCTAGTGGCTGGCAAATGACAACCCCCTGCTTGATCCAGGGAAGGCTGCAGCCTTCACGTTAAAAGTCTAGGCCATTTTGTTTATCTGAACTTAACCATCAGCTGTGTCGCTATGTTTATTTGTGTTTGTAAGTTAATTGTTCACTTATTGGACAAAGATGGCTTGCTGTGGTATTGATACCACTAACAAACTGTCCAAGAAGCTGTTTTTTTGGTTAGTAAAATTATATTTCTAATGTGCATTTAAGATGCTTGGTCAAAAATGGGTTGAAATGATCACATTTCTTCTTTACATATTGATTATTAAAACTTGTTTTAATTAAAATTCACAGAGTTTTAGTGAAAGTTATGGGCCAACAAGGCTTCATGATTTTATTTGACAAGAATATTGAATCTGCCTTGAAGGCAGAGGGGTAGCAAAGTCGCTCAACCACGGTTTTCTGGCTAAAAGCGCCTGCTAACTTTCGTTAGCTCAGTTAGCTCATAGCTACATCATCTCAGAGTGTCAATCATTCATCCCCACACTCACAGCCCCACTCTCAGCTCCACCTCTTTGCCCATTTTTTTTTATTTTCCAGGCGTGACGAGATGCGTGACACAGCCAAGATGGCAGTGGTGGGAACCGCCCTGTTGGGTTTTAATTCAGCTCCTCAGAAACCTACGGGTGACATCATGGAAGCTTCGTCCATCTTTATATACAGTCTATGATTATAACAATTTTTTTCTTTTTTACTTTTATTTTGATACCCAAATTTAAGCTTGCTGAAAATTAGTGGTAATTTTTGAGTAGTTTTCTCAATCAATAAATCAAACTTTATTTATGAAGCGCTTATCATGCAAAAGAACCTTCAAATTAATTCCTAAAACATACGGGAGCCAATGCCATTAATTTAAAACGTGTGTAATGTGCTCCCATGTCCTGCTCTTCTTCAGGACACGTGCTGCTGATTTTGTAGACGTTGTAAACCTGATATACTCTTTTTGGGAAGACCAGAAAGCAGGGCATTACAGTAATCAATTCTACTGGTGATAAAAACATGCATCAGTGTCTCCGTGTCGGCCTCAGAGAGAATGGGGCGGACTTTGGCAATGTTCTTTAGATGATAAACACCTATTTTAGCAAAGTTCTCTTTGAATGAGAGTTGCATTGTCCCATCCGGCACTCCAGATGACAATTGTGTGAACATAATATTGTATATTGTATAATAATATATATAAAACATTCTTGGACTTCTTAAATCTACTGTAAACACACATCTTATTTAGCTCAGATTGTTAAAAGAGCAACTCACCCCCATTCAACTCTTCTTTTCTGGTAAACTATAAATGAGAGTCTAATAGTGCTGGCTACTTTTCTGGTTATTATTTTTGGTATTCCAGTTCATCTTAGTAAAAATATTAATTTTCTGCCTAGAACCATCAATGTGGCCTCTTCAGGTTAAAACTCTATACTGCACTTGAATTTGAATCAGGCATTGAATTCGTTATGCGGTGATGGCTGACGTCAGGCCTCACCATCTGACCCTTCCACTGTGAAGCATAAAACAAGCCGAGTCTCTGCCTTTCCTCTTATTCCTTTGGTGTTTCTCCACCTCAGAAAGATCGTTATGAGACAAAGGAGCTCACGTTGCTCTCCATCTTTCTCGTTGTCTGTGTCTGTGACACTGCAGCAGTGCTGCTGTCAACATATCAATCACAGCGCAGACCACGCCCAGCCCTCTCCCCTTAAACGTTCGCTGGTCCGCCAGGCAACACCTCCTTTTGCCGCATTTTTCAAGCAAGTAATGTGGGTGGAGTTAAGACTCTGGTAGGGGGGTGAGTTGCTCTTTAAACTGCTGAAGGATAACAACGCTCTGTTGAATTAGAGAGACCAAGGATCTGCAAAAAAAATCGTTGATAAGGTAATCACTACTATTAAACATTTGTTGACCTACTTACAGACTATTGACAAAGTCATCTAGATGGACAGAATGATGGATGTTGCTTTAGAGTTCACACCAGTGGTTAGAGAACAGTTTTGCTGCAGGGATTTAAAGGTGTTGTTGCATTGAAACAGATTTTCTTACTGGTTCCCACACTCAAACAAGTTAGCCATGATTGTTGAGGGGTTGCCTAGTTTTTAAAAGTATGTCAACCCTAAGGATTTTGTTTTTACCCTCGTGGATACCCTTAGAGTGTTTAAACAGACGTCAGTGAGAAGGCCTATCACCTAGTTCCCTTTAGCTGAAGGTCCCAGTGAGAAGTGTTTGGCTAACCTTGAAGGACTAAGCATAAAGACATAACAGGTTTTTCACTGACAGACAGAGGAGTATCAGTTATGAGATGGTGGGGAAGAGTCCAAGCGTTACCCCTGTACATGACTAGCGGATCAATTGAATAAAATACAAGAAAATACAAGACAAAATCCGGACTCCAGCCTCATCCGTGTTTAAGGAAGGGAGATATTTTTTTTCCTATGACAACAGCAAGGAACAAACAAGGTTACACTTTAATTTGTTCTGACTCTGTTTCGGCCCTTCAAAGACTGATGTAAAAAAACATTGTGGCGTGTGCGTTTCAATCTCACACATGCTTGCTCAATACGTGTTCTGGCTTTCTCCAAACTCTGACAAACTCTTGCTCTGCCTGCTCTGTACTCGTGCACGGCCACTGTGTTTTGCACACTCTACTGTCTGACTCTCTTTCTCCTCGTGTTTCAACTTTTCTACTATCGTCACAAAGAAACCATGTAAGACCAGAGAAATAAATAAAATACAAACATGCAAGTTGCAACCTAGTTTCTGCTACCCCACACTGTTTTTACAGCTTAGCTTTAGTAAAACCCAAAAATAGTGCATTTTCAAATAGAAGCTGTTTTCAGCACCTGCGTGTTGTATTTGCTTGAAAGTGGGAAGAAGATAATCTCCTTCTGGTCGAGAGTTTACTGTAAGAAAGCTAAATCTTGCATCAACTAGCCAGATATCCCTGATTGGACTACAGTCATATTAAATAAATTAGAATATGTGTTCCAATGAGACTCATTTGTCGACTTAATTTCATCAGCCGTAAGCAGAGAATCATCATAATTAGCAGAAAATAAAGACTTAAAAAGAAATCTGTGTGTAATTAATCTATTTAATGTGTTGAACTTAGTGATGTGAGTTACTGAAATAATTGTCAATGATACAGTGCCTATAAAAAAGTATTCCACCCCTTGGATGTTTTACCCTTTTATATTATTTTACAAATCAATCATGATCACCAAAATGTGGCTTTTGATACAAGAAATTACAAAAAAACTTTCAATGTCGAAGTTTTTCTGATTTCTACAAAAATAATGACAATTAAATAAAAATATGAAACACAAAAGTGATGATTGCATAAATATTCAAGTCAACATTTAGTAGATGCACCTTTAGCTGCAATCACAGCATGGAGTCTGTATAAATAGGTCTCAGTCAGGGTGCACATCTAGACGCTGCAACTTTTCTCCATTCTTCCTGCTAAACTGTTCCAGCCCTTTTCAAGTCCTGCCAAAAATTGAGGTCTGGGCTTTGACTGGGCCACTCCAGAACATCCACCTTGTTGTCTTCAAACCATCCCTGTGTAGCTTTAGCTGTATGCTTCGGGTTGTTGTCTTGTTGGAAAATAAAAGCTAAATTTTAGTCTCATGAGACCAAAGAACTTTCTTCTACTTGACCATGGAGTCTCCCTCTTGTCTTTTGGCAAACTCCAGTCCAGCCTTTATCAGAGTTTTCTTCAACAGTGGCTTTCTCATTGCAGTTCTCCCAACAACAACAGTTATTGCACGCAGGGTCTCTCCCATCTTACCTGCTGAAGCTTGTAAAGCCGCGTTCACACCGCACGCTTTGTCGCCATCAAAAAACGCTCACAAAGCTACTAGCTTGAAGCTTGCAAAGTTTGCCACTTGCTGAGCAATAAAAGAGTGCGTGGGTGGGACTTCCTCTGTTTTCAGATATTTTAAACAATGGCGAATCATATTAAGAGACTGGCTTGGCTTTATTTGCTAAATAAAGATAGACAATGTCGTCATCAGGCGCATCAGCGCCGTTTATGTATACACCCTATTGTTGAGAGGGGTTCTGAGTTTGGAGAGTTTAATCATTTGCTCCAGGAGCTGCGTATGCATGAGGTTCACTTTCAGAGCCACTTTATATGTGTAGTGACGTCACTACAGTGAGACACTCTGATTGGTTGACGCTCAGGGGACACTAGCTCAACTTCTGCGTTGATGGCTTTTGCATCCATCCTTCCATTTCTTGATGATGGATTTATCTGAACCCCAGTGCCTTAGAGATTTTTTTAATCCATCCCCTTACAATTTTCAATAACCTTTAATCTGATTTGCTTGGAGTGTTCTTTTGTCTTCATGCTGTGATGGAAGCCAGAAATACTGATTAACCAGTGAATGGACCTTCCAGACACAGAAGTCTTTAGACTACAACCACTTGAGACCAATCACTGGACTCAGGTGATCTCAATTCAACTCATTGTGAGTATCAGCAACAACTGGATGGATCTCTGTTGAATTAGGTCAGTCTCTTTAAGGTAGAATGGGAGGCAGATCTTTTATTTATCAGGCTCCTCTCCTGTGGAATTAGCTCCCAGTTTTAGTCCGTGAGGCAGACACTCTGTCCACTTTTAAGACCAGGCTTAAAACTTTCCTTTTTTTGCCCCAGTCCATGGTTGAGGTGCCCCAGGGCTCCATCCTTGGGCCCCTCTTATTTAATATCTACATGCTCCCACTAGCCCAGATTACAACAACCAATAAGATTAGCTACCATAACTATGCAGATGATACTCAGCTCTACATTACGATGTCTCCAGGTGACTTTGAACACATCCAAATCCTAAGTAAATGCATCGAGCAAATCAATGGATGGATGTGCCATAACTGTCTCCAGCTGAACAAAGCAGAAGTAATTACGTTTGGACCTAAAGAGAATGATCAATAGTCAGTACACGGCTTCAGTTTATACAGCTAGAAACTACTGATCAGGCCCAAAATCTAGGTGTAGTTATGGACTCAGACCTGAACCTCCAGGGTCACATAAAGGCAATAACAAGGTCAGCGTTCTATCACCTGAAGAACATTTTTAGGATCAACGGACTAATGTTGCAACAGCACCTCAAAAAACTCATCCATGTGCTTATCTTTAGTCGGATTGATTACTGCAACAGCATCCTCACAGGTCTGCCTAAAAAGTCAATCAGACAGCTGCAGCTGATTCAACGCTGCTGCTCGTGTCCTCACTAGAACCAGAAAAGTAGAGCACATTACCCCAGTTATAAAGTCCTTACACTGGCTCACTCATTACGTTTACATGCACAGCTAAATCGAGCTTTTTTGAGTAATTGGACTAAAGACTTCCCTCCTGCAGCGAGCAGAGTCCCAGTTTACATGTCCATCAGAAATTCGAATTATTAAATGAAGTACGTTCCACTCCCTGATGATAGATGGCAATATGCGCTCTTACGAGTTAGCCTAATAGCGGTTAGCTTCTAGCTGCATTCACACAGTAAACTAAGGCTGGCGGGAGTGAAGCAGACGGAGTTAAAGCAGGATATTCACAGTAACAACGCATCTCCTCTTCGTAAGTCCAAACATGCACTGAGTGGCCGCTTACGTTTGTCTTAGATGCCATATGCCTCTTATAACACTACTTTTGTTAGTGCTGGGTCAGATTTCCGGCTCTCCAAACTTCCCGAGGGGGGTGCGCGAGTGCGGGCGGGGCTGTGGGGGCTGGTTGCAGAGTAGTCCGATTTGAATCGCATTATCCAGCAAGAGTAGTCGAACTTCTGAAACTTCAGTTCGGTTCGATTCCAGCCGGACTAAGGTGTAAACATGCATTTTAAAAGTCTGATTTCAGTCGGACTAAGGCAATAATTAGAATTTCTCTTGCTACATGTAAACGTACTGACTGTAGCTCAGAGAATAGACTTCAAAATACTTTTACTAGTTTATAAATCCTTGAATGGCTTAGCACCAAAGAATGTTGAAAATCTACTGTTACTATACCACCCCACCAGAACACTCAGGTCCTGTAATTCCAATCTACTCAACAACCCAAGTATTAGAACCAAACATGGAGAAGCAGCTTTCAGTTTCTATGCTCCTCTAATCTGGAACAAACTTCCAGACAACTGCAAAGCTGCTGAAACACTGAGTTCTTTTAAATCACAACTAAAACCTGTTTAGAGCTGCCTTTGAGTAATGTTTTAACGTATCATATGTTTTGTGTATGCTTCCTGTTTTATTGCTGTTTTTACTTTATATGCTTTGTCTGTGTTTTTCTGCTATTTTTATTTTACCCCTTAATCATGTAGGCTAAAGCACCTTGCATTACCTTGTTGTTGAAAGTGTGCTATACAAATAAAATTGCCTTGCCTTGCCTATAATTACAGTGGCTTAGGTCATTTTTAGTCAAAAAAGCCACATTTTGTTGATTGATTTGAAAAAGCAATAAAAATGGAAAACATCATAGGTGGTGAATGCTTTTTATTGGCACTGTATTCTAATGTATGAAATATGGCTACATATTGACTTGAGTTTTATGTGCTGAAAGTGTGTCTGACCTCAGAAAATTGCAATCAAACTTGAATCTGATCTCTGCACCAAAACATAAAATGACTTCTCTCAGCAGCCTTTTCCTATCTGGTAACCATTTACCTCATCATGTATTGTAAAAGTATATTACACATTAGGACAACAGTCCACAAACAAAGCTCCAAAAGCAAATATTGTGCGACAAAAACATGATATTTGCTCCAAGAATCTAGATTAGGAGACAGCACGACAGTGTCTGAAGGGAAATCCCAGATAAGTTCAGGGATAATGAAAAGACCCACCACCCAAACAGAGGAAGACGCTGTAAACAAATTTTAATGCGGAAAAAGCCTGCTTAAAAAAAAACTAGCATTAGTCACAGGATTTACCAAAAACAGCCAAGACTTTGCTTAAACCCATTTTGCACTGCATCTCATCTCATTAGAACAGACAACAAAAAAAAAACCCAAAAAACTATGATTTGTATGTTACGCAGCCTCATATGGTAAGTCGTTTAAAAAATAAATTAGACATCACTTAAACAACAATTTCACAGGTTTCTGTTTTCAATTATATCTCTAAACAGGAGCAAAACTTAAACAGTTTTGTTTGCCTCTTCAGCTTATTTTGTTCTAGTAAAATGTATTTACGGGGATTTTACCTGTTTTACACACCCCTGCTAAAGATGGATATCTGTAGAAGTAATTGTAAAGTTATTATGAACCTTTTACAAATGAGGATACAAATTAGTATGGAAACGGATATATGGAAACTACTTTATTAGTATCAAATAGTGAGGCCAGTATATTAGATAGACATGTTCTCTGTGTTTACCTTCAGTAAATTATCTGCATGCCTACATTAAAGCTAAGAAAAACACAAAATAAATAAATAATACAAATATACAAATAATGTAAATAATACAATAATTATAAATAATATAAAATAAATAAACATAATAAATAAACACAAGTATAATAAATACTAAACTTGAGACCTTTTATGTCTAGTCCATGCATTTGTTACCTCAAGGCTGGACTACTGTAATTCTTTACTATCAGGTAGTCCACAAAATGCTATTAAAAGCCTTCAGTTGATCCAAAATGCGGCAGCAAGAGTTTTGATGAATATTAAAAAGAGAGATCACATTTCTCCTGTTTTAGCTTCCCTTCATTGGCTCCCTGTTAAATCCAGAATAGAATTTAAGATCCTTCTTCTTACATATAAAGCCCTTAATAATCAAGCTCCATCATACATCAGAGATCTAATTGTTCCTTATGTTCCTAACAGAGCCCTTCGCTCTCAGACTGCAGGTTTACTTGTAATTCCTAGGATTTCTAAAAGTAGAATGGGAGGCAGATCTTTTAGTTATCAGGCTCCTCTCCTGTGGAACCAGCTCCCAGTTTTAGTCCGTGAGGTAGACACTCTGTGTCTACCTCACTTTGTTTTTAAGGCCAGGCTTAAAACTTTCCTTTTTGATAAAGCTTATAGTTAGAGTGGCTTAGGTCATCCTGAGCTATCTCTGTAGTTATGCTGCTATAGGCTTAGACTGCTGGAGGACAGACTTACCACTTTTCTTCACTCTGCTACTTCCTTTTCTCCTACTACTCTCCAGTTGTATTACAGTACATTCTGTTATTTCGACTGTTAACTTTGTTTTCTCTCAGTGTTTTTCTCTCCATAGAAGATATACCTGGTCTGGTATCCTGCATGGCTCCAATGCCCTGTTGGACGGGGGTCATCGACTGGGATGATCCTCCCAGTAACTGAACATCCACTGTGTCCTGTTATCAACTTTTTACTTTCTGTAACATAGAAAGTTCTCTTATATCAGATCTTCTGTTCCTTCTATGTCTCTACTCTGTCTTCTCAAACCCCCAGACGGTCGTGGCAGATGGCCGCTCCTACTGAGCCTGGTTCTGTTGGAGGTTTCTTCCTGTTAAAGGGGAGTTTTTCCTCTCCACCGTCGCTACATGCTTGCTCAGTATGAGGGATTGCTGAAGGATTGCTGTGGTTGGAAAGTCTGCATCAATGGGGCCCAACCTCACGCCAATGACTGACGCAATCTGCTGGGATTTCTTAAATAGGAAACTTTTTAACTGATTGGAATGTTTGTATAAATGTATTGAAATGACTTCTTGTTAAGTGCCTTGAGATGACATCTGTTGTGAATTGGCGCTATATAAATAAACTGAATTGAATTGAATTGAATTATGAGGCTCCAACCCTTTTAATCCTGCGTACAGTCATGATAAAAAATAAGTGCTAGGTTGATAACTTCATATTTGTCCTTTACAGTTTGAAATACCTTTTTTAAAAAGTCTCATAAAGCCAACCAAAGCAGATTCCACCATTTGCTAAACAAGAACACTCCAAGGGAGAGAAGTTTGCAAAAACTAGGTACACTCCCAAAAAAAAACAATACTTTCAGTCCTTCAAGTTTCTAAATCGATAAATCACAGTACTCCCCGTGTTGTCCTGTTCTTTGAGTTGAGATTTAGCCTTGAAATAGAAGTGGTGGGATTCATTTTACAGGAATGTGGATATTATCGGTATAAAATGTGGGATTACTTTGAGCTTACTTTGCTACTTTGTTGATAACTGGTGCGAAGTTTGTGGGTCCATACAGCTGCACTGTCCTCAGGCTCTGGAAATAGGCCTCCAGAACTCCCTCTATGCCCACACAGTTTGGCTGATCGCTGTCGCCGTTCTGTAACACAGATAACACAACATGGAGACAGGAAGGACACTACTCTAATGGAAACAGGGTGGTTGTGTACAGTTGTTTAACAAATTATTCAGGTTGTTTTCCTAAAACTGTATCTCTCACAACCCCCCCGAAAGAAAAACCCAACAACTACTATTTTTGTCTAAATGTAAATGTGTTTTATGAGTTCCTATTAATATTATTGGGCCTTTACTTTAGTTCTACTATATAGCAACGCTACAGCTAGCTAGACTATATATTGATTGAGTCAAGTCTCTATGGTTGAAAATATGCCGATGTACAATTTTATTCAAAGCTCTATTGTCTTATTCTTTTAACACAAAGAATATGAAAAACACTCAGATTATGTTCTGAAATATATTTAAGATAAATAGATAAAAGGTGAAAAGCTTCATCTTAAGCCTCCAATACGCTCCAATCATTTAAAACAGGGACAGAGTGTTCCCATTTTTTCCATTGGCAAAGTGATAACCCTGCCATTATTGCTCTATATAAGAGGAGCAAATAAAGGAACATTTCTAACAGATAACTAAACAGAGGCTCCCACTTTGTTAACAAATCCACATTAATCAAAGATGAAACAATAAAGCTTTTTTGGCAACAAGAGGATGGAAACTATAAATATTAATGGGTTTCTTCTAGAGTAAAAAGATATTTGAGGTTTCTTTGAACAATTATTCATTCATTATTGACTCGGTACAGTCTCTTCTTGGCCTGTTCACATGAGGAAATTCAGTCCAACAACCATTCAGCAGGTAAAGTCATAAATAGCTGTTCTAACATCAGTTCACAGTTGTTTCAGGTGGAAAAACGACACTGAAGTTAGCCTCTGAATTGTGGCTTCCAACTCAACAGTTAGATAAGTTAAACAGCTCTTTCAGAAGCAACACACCGTGTGCTAACTTTACCCTGTAGAAACTATGGAGGACTACGCGGGTAATTGGAAAAACAATGCAGCATTTTGACGATGAGTGCTTAATTGTGAATTAAAAATATAGATTGCTAGATATAATTTCAAATTCAACAATTAATCCATTCAAAAAAAGACAAATTTAAAAAGGATTTTGTAATTACACATTTTAAATTGAAATACTAAAGAGGAATTGCAAATTGTATTTATTGTTTGATTATTAAATACTGTGATTTGAAAATGTTTTTCAAATCCTATTTCAAAATGGAGAATTAAATAACACAATTAATAAATTAGATTATAAATATCTTTCCTTTTCATATATTTAAAAAAGTTATTCCTTTTTCTACATCCGTTTTCTCTTTCCAGCTCTCATTTTCTCCTCGAATGTAACCAGCTCTCTCACTGGTTAGACAGCCATATTTGGGTGGACCTTGCTGAGCTGCACAGCTCGTGTCTAACCAATGAGAGCTGGTTACACTCGAGAAGCAGCTGTGATTGGTTGAACTTGGTTTTCAGTGTGCTCAGGGACCAGGAGGGTCACTCGAATGTTAAAAGGAGAGGGTAAACCATTTAGGAAATGCAATTGCAAAAAGGATTTGAAAATGAGAGCTGGAAAGAGAAAGCGGATGTAGAAAAGGGAATAACTTTTTTAAATGTATGAAAAGGAAAGATATTTACAATCTCATTTATTAATTGTGTTATTTAATTCTCCATTTTGAAATAGGATTTGAAAAACATTTTCAAATCACAGTATTTAATGATCAAATAATAAATACAATTTGCAATTACTCTTTAGTATTTCAATTAAAAATTTGTAATTACAAAATGCTTTTCAAATTTGACTTTTTTTGTATGGATTAATTGTTGAATTTGAAATTATATTTAGCAATCTATATTTTTAATTCACAATTAAGCACTCATCATCAAAATGCTGTATTGCTTTTCCAATGACCCCCGTAGTCCTCCATAAGAAACAACAACAAACCCAGTTATGAATTGCTTGCTATTTAGCTCAACTGCAACTTAAGGAACCAGTTAGAAGGCATAGCAATCCCTCTCAGACACTCTGCAAATTCATTTAACTCAAACTACTTCATTTAAACACATCTTTACCCACTTCTGATATATCAGCTGATCGTTGCACAGTTGGTTGTCAGTCAGAATAAGGGACAACAGTGGCATGGAGGGCAGGGTTGTTGTTTATCATTTTCATTTTCAATACAGACAATGAGGAAAGGGCACTAGTCACATGTTGCTATCATTTATTTCATTCTTTGCCTTTTTTGTTGTTGCAACAGCGCCTCCTTTGGCAAGAACTGGTCCTAAATACAATGTAGTTAGTAGCATCAGGAGGGCTACATTTGTAGTCTGCTGACATTAGATTCTATTTTAATTTTGCTAAGATGAAGCAAAAATCGGGATAATTATATTCAGCTGTACTCTATGGTGATGCATTTATTTGCACCACCAATATACCAGAATTACAGTTTCCTAACCTTAATGTTGGGCCACTACAAGGGAGATGCAACTACAGCAGATGCTCCACGCTAATATATGACAAAATCAATAAAGCAGAAAAATACCTTTGGAAGCAAGTTTAGCATGTTTCCATGAGACAAAATCAGTTGGAAAACAGCTAATTAATTTAGTACTGGTGAATTGTTCGCTATGGAGGACCAATCCTGCCATTATTGGAAATACATTAAAAAAATTAATAGCTCACCAAATAAATTGTTTAACAACTGAATTATTGGGATATTAAATGCAACCAAATAAAAAGATAACTGATCAAAATATCAGACATTAATATATATTATATAGATAATTTAATATTTAATTTTAAATGTTTTATATTTAGCTGTCATGATTTATCACTGCTCCATTATTTTCCTTTAGTTCTTTACATTCTTTACAGAGGTAAATGTATTAATATAGCTTCTCTAGCCATTTTATTCTTTCCAATATTTATTCTGTAAAAATTACCAAAGATATAGATTTTCTTGGTCATTTAATTTATCTCCTAATATAGCCCTGTTGTATTTTCTTTCTTATTTATGGCATGATTGGTTTTCCACAGCAAGGAGTTTTTAATTTAAAAAATGAATATTTTCGAGGGTCCAGGCCTGTCACAATAACAAATTTGCTGGATAATAAATTGCCTCAGAAATTATTGAGATAAACAATAATATTGTCGTATTGGGACTATTTTGGATTAATTTTATAATAAATAAGAAGAAGATAATAATAAATAACAAGAAGAAATTAAACTTTAATTAAACTCTAATTTCTAAATAAAATTTACAACTGTAACTGAATGACATTTTTAATAACCAATACAAATTACCAAAACAAACGAAACAATAAAAAATGGATTAACTCTTTAAACAAAATTGCCCTTTAAAAAAAAAATAACTTGACTCAGACAAGAAAAACTGGCAAGACTACCAGTTAGCAGTTTTTTAAACAAAAAATGCAAACTAACAAAACAGCATTCGATATTTTTTAAATAAAAAAAAGACATCCTACTTTGCTTTGCCACAGCAGATATTATTATATGCCTTTTTTCATCCAGTGTCTTTGGTAGAAAGAGGGAGACATGCGAGGAAAACAAACAAGCATACAAATGGAAATTATTGTGGCCGGAAAAGTTTATTTGAATTTATCATGCGATCAATTGATTTATTGTCTATTGTGAAAGGCCTACACATGAATACTTTAACTTCTGAATTTTGACCCACATGGGAATAAATTTATATACCACTGTTTCTGGCTGTTTAAATAAAAGTAGGCTTTTAATGTAAGTGTTTGAGCTGAAAAAATGTTCTGCTGAATTTGAAGCATTCCTTTTTAAGTGTGTGTTCATTTGTCTTGGCAAATACACCCCTTTTTAAAGAGGCTTGTCAAAGTTGGGCTGTTGAGTTGGCTTATATTTAACAATACGCGTCCTTTCAGCTTAGCACCCAGCTATTTTCGACTGCCTTCATCCCCTCGGGAGGGACCGAGGAGAAAATGGAGAGGTTGATGGGAGATTCCCGCTGGTAGGCAGATGAGCCGTCGTCTCCACTTGTGTGCCCAGCTACATGTCCCGGTCCAAGACAGCTGGGCGAACGTGTTCTGCAAGTGTGAATTTATACATCTATGTGCTTGCGTAAGTCTTACCAGTGGGAAGGCGTGGGAGATTTTGCCATCAGGGGGCAGCTTAGCTCCAAAACCGTAGGCAGGAAAGAGCTTGTCACTGTCGTAGTCCTGGATAATCTCCCCCACTGCTTTCAGGGCCATGGCATATGCATTCATCTGGTAGGGGCTCATATAGTGGAGGGAGGTGGGCTGGGATGGATTACCTTAGAAGACACACCCACCCCCCCAAAACACAACACAATGGGCATGAGCGAGGACATTTCTCCATCTGTGTTATGTCATACCATTTGATTTGCTGCTGGTCAAACGTCGTCTAAGTGGAAAAACAAGATGGATCCTAGCACAAGATGTGGGATTAGGAGTACAATGCTTCATGTACTTAACCTCGTGAACAGCATGGTGAAACAATTCTACTATACAACCCCCCGTTGGCAGTTGGTGTGTTTTGTATTTTTCATCCAGGCTTGCCTGTCTCTGTGTTTGAATAGTTATCATCAGCGGCATTAGTGTGCTTTGCCAGACAGAGTGAACTTAAAAAAAACAGCTTAAAAGTAAAGCGTACCTAGGGTTGCATGTGGAAACCGAACACTTTGCTGTATCTTTTTGAACACTATTTATTACACATACACTACTGTCTGTTCTGTTTTCTATTGTTTAAGGTTTCAGACAGCTAACTGAACCAGACATAATAAATGACTTTTTACATATTTCACCCCTCCTTTATTTTACAAAAGATGTTCTTTGGATCTTTAAACCATGTCCAAATACAATGTATATGACCCTGACGCGATTATGATAAACTGTAAATTTAGATGCATGTCAGTACTTGTTAAGCAATGTTCTTTAAAATAATGGTCTTTTTCTGCAAGTTTAGAGCTCCTTGAGCTTTTGAAATAAGTTAATTCTTTGAATGGCACGTCTAAAGCCTGAATTAGACTGCTGCTTCAAGCCAGACAGATATTGCTATCTAATGTTTCGGTTCAGTCTCTCCCTAAAGACAATAGGACTTGGAAAAAATAGACTCTATTTTAACCTTCATTATGTAATCTACTCGATGACAAGCACTGGCTAAGCGCTTGCTTAGAGTAGAGTCTGGATGGGCAAAAAAACACACAGAACCAACATGCGCCTGATCAACTTCATTAGAGATATAAATGGGAACGTTTTTCAGTGGGGATTGGTGCAGAACCTATTTTATGCATAAATAATGATTTTTGTAGGGGTACACAACTTTTGCCAACTTGAGCAAGCTAATGGACTAAAGCTAATTCCCTTGGTAGTTTGTTTGCCCCTTTGGTTCGTTCCTTCCGTATTTTGATGCCTGCTTAATCAAGTCTGAGTTAAAGCTTCCACCTTTTTTATCATTAATCAGATCTTAAAGGTAACTTCCGTTAACCAAATTGAGATCCTAAGTGCATCATAAGAAAATGGTTGGTTTTCAAATGTGAAATCTAACCAATTACAATTAAAAAAGTCAGAAGATGAACAATGCCTAGAAAACACTGGTTTGACTTTCCATTTCAGGTGTTCCCTAGCAGCAGGCAGCCTCTGCATACTCCACAGATGTTTGCTATCCATTTATGTGAAAACCCAAAGCTGCCCTGCTAAACATAAAAGCTGAATGGAATAAGATCACATCTTATTAAAAAAATGGATCAAAAGGATCGGAATGGAAAGCAATTACTTTATAATAATGCTTAAGCATTTACCTGCACAATAATCACAACTGAATGCCATCTCTCGCTCCTAGGGTTTTGATAAGACTGGCTCATCTCTCTTCTGAGCATTCTGCTTTTAAAGAAAAGGTTTGATCTAATAATCCATAGTAACCCCGATGCTTCTACACACCAACTGATATGGTGTTTCTCCTTATCTAATTGCACTTCAATTTGCACTGCAGGTGTACTGTACGCTTCTGGACAATATAGATACCAAATATGTTCTCCATATCTGGTGTGCTGTGCACATATGACAACGTGTTTCAACAAAACATGTTTGTTCATTCAATAGGCTCAAAAATAAAAATGTGTGTATAGTGTATCTATATATATCTATCTATCTTTAATGATAAGGAATCACATTTAACAAGTAAGAAAAAATGACAATAAGATCATAAAATGTTGTGTATTATAAAAGTAAACCCTCCAAAATAAAAGAACACACCAGTGAGTAGCCCTGGCGCACACCCACACCACGCACACAATTACAGCAGCCCAAATGTCTCCCGAACACCCACCATACCCACCCCAAGCAGAAGCAAGAATTAACGCACCACAAAAACACAAATCACCCCCTCCCATCACCAACTGTTGTCCGATGGCTCAACAGGCTACCAAATCCAGCACTCCCCCTCGTCCACTTGCCCTGCACATCCAGCACTCGGTCAGTCCACCGGCGAGCCCGACCGACTCCGGTCAAATGCCTGACCCCAAAATTCTTCAGTGCACAAAGACCAAGAGCCAAGTCCAATGCACAAAAGCTGATCAGGCCCAGAAACGCCGCCCATCCACTGCAGCCACCAGCGTGACACCCCAACACACAAACAAGGCAAAACGCCATCCAGAAATCGGCGATGAGAATCCGCCAAGAGAAAAAGAAAACAAATGCAGTACACATAACCACGACTCCCACACACTGGCACCGGCAATAGAGACACCAGCCAACCTCCAGCCAGGACCACAGCCAGAGGGCGCCGCGCCCCAAAACCCAGAACCCACCGCAGACCCACCCAGGAGCAGCACGGCCACCAGGTCAGTAACCCATGTCCGCCAGTACAACCCACTGAAGGCAACGCATGCGGCTGCCAGGAGTTACCACCCAAAGCTACCAAAGCCCCACCCCAGGTGGGGGCCACAGCACTCAGCGCCCGATCAATCTACCAAGCCAACCCCCAAGACGCCTCTAACCCCAAAAGCCCCACATCAGCAACAATGTCCCGCACGACAAAACTAAAGCCCCCACCTCCCCCCCACTAGTTGATGGAGCCGATCAAAGCAGCCCAGAGAGATTGATCAGATGTGTAGGCAGAGGCTGTCTCAAGACCAATGTGGTCCAACAAGAGATCTCCATACTGATTAATATTAGGAGCATTTTTAGTTTTCCAGTTCAGGAGGATAGTTTTCTTATAAGGCAATGTGAACCATTTGAACTAACTTTGTGTTTATGGTGACACCATCTAAGTTTCCCAGCAAGCAAACTGAGGGAGAAGGTGGAATATTATATTTCAGACACTTTGATAAGTCCTCACATATCTGGCACCAAAATCTCTTATGGACAGAACCAAAGCGAATGGATATCATTATTCAAATTCAATTCAAATTCAAAATTACTTTATTAATCCCAAAGGGAAATTAAATGTTGTTGTAACTCATTTTGCAAGTTCCTTCAAAGATTTGTTGTAGATGCTGATGGCTGTGGGTAGGGATGATCTCTTGTAGTGCTCTGCAGATCTGAAGAAGCCCCTGACTGAAGACGCTCTGTAGTTGTATGACAGTCTGATGTAGAGGATGCTCTGGATCTATGGCGTCTTCTTTTCAACTCATCAGGGTTTTGTGGCTGTAGTTGAGGTATTATTTGAGCTTTTGTGATGATAATCAGCTGCTGCCAGTTGTAAACCACCTTGTTGCCATGGTTATGCATCATAACAAATGTCCGAAAATAAAAAGTACCAGCAAAAATCCTTCCAGCTGCACAGCATTCAAAACCAGAGAGAACAGTTGTCCACAAAAACAATGTTTCTACCAGAAATGGAAGAATTAAAGTTTGAAAAAAGAAAAAAATATGAACCAAAGTAACAGAGCTACTCCAACATGCTGCCACCTTGAGCGGCGCAATTCCGGAATTCAATATTCAATATCCGGTATATTACCTGTGCATTGTAAGCAGCTATTGGATGACGTAAAACCCATCCTGAACATGTGTTGACCTGTATAGTGTACTCTATGAAAAATTTTGTATTGTATGAATTGTAAATTGGGATATTTAGTTATTTTAAAGATTCTTAAACATATCTGAGACCAGGGGCGTCGCGTGGCGCAGTGGGTTAAGATTGGCCCCCCATGTTCAGAGGCCTTAGTCCTCGATGCGGTTGTCTCGGGTTCAATTCCAGCCTGAGGACATTTGCCAAATGTCTCTCCCCTGCTTCTCTCCCCTTTCTATAAGCCTGTCCACTTTCAATAAAGGCCACTGTGGCCACAAAACCCCCCCAAAAAACCAACATATCTGAGACCAGACGTTTAGGTCAAACCTCCCATTTTAAAATAGGAAGGGCTATCAATTCATCTAATGTAGATAATATCCAGTATATTTTAGACAGAAATTTGGGGGGATTGAGATTAGGAACATCTTAAACTCTTAATGGCATTTGTAACTCAACTGTATTGAGCCTAAATTTACCTTTTATAATAGATTTTATTTTTGTCAATCCCATGTTAAAAACAGTTTTAGAAAAGTTGGCTTAGAAAGAAATGATAAAAATACTTTAGTGAAATTGTGTTAAATAAACTGAATCCTAATCAGCTAATAACTTCATTAAAGCCTACAGTATATATTCAGTGTTGAGCCAAATGTGTGTGTGTATTAATATATGGCATGGCTCAAATTTTGAATTTTGCAATTCTGTATTACAATTGAATAGATACTGTCTCACAGAGGGGGAATTCAGTTGTAAAAGCAGCAAAGTGACAAGTAATTAAAGTACAGACTCCCACAAAAATAAAATCAGGTTTAAGAATAATATATGTACAGTTAAGGACAAAACTACAAAACTAAAATACTGTGCAGTTATTAAAAATAAAAATAGCATACTTAGATTGGAGGAATGTTCAAGTGAGACAGATCATTTAAAAGTATTTACAGAATGTGCATGTGTATTTGTTCATGAAATAAAACAACATATTATTTACAAGAAGCTCTTGGTTCTTGATTCTGCAAATGAGATCAAATCCAACTCCAAATCCATATTCAATAATGCTGTCAGATTTGCTATGCTCAGAGACCAGGCCAAATAATATTAGCAAATTCAAAATCAAAAGTACTGTGTTTATCCCAAAGGGCAATTAAATGTGGCATCATCATCTAAATGTCTTCAGTCATTGTCAATGGTGATGCTGTGGACCTCTGGTAGTAGTTAGTCTTGCAACAAATCTGAAGACGCCTCTGACTGAAGACAGTTGCTGTATAACAGTTTTATGACTGTCATCACATGCTAACAGCTCAATATCCAAGCAGCAGAGACAATATTCCACAGTAACAAGTCCTGGATGACACCATCAGCTGTTGGCAAGCACTGCTAATTCATCTCATTTGCTTTTGCCGCTACTCTTTAAATCTCTGTTTGGCTGTATGGTTAGAAAGCTGGGCAGAGAAACGTTGGAGTCGGGGACATAATCCTTGCCTATTATGATCAATGGAGGAGATGGTTTGGACTTCCTCCTTCTCTCTCTGCTCTTTAGTCCTGCTCTGCATCCATGAAGCTTCCTTTTCAACTACTCTGGGATTTGGGGTTGTAGTTCAGCTATTATTTGAGCTTTTGAGGTTTTAATCAACTGCTCCCAGTTCAGTGGCGGCTGTTTTTTTTTTTTTTTTTATCAAACTTGCGCTTTCTGAGCTTTGTGCACAACTCCACTATTTCCTAAACTAAGTACAGCTCTTTTATTTCCTGTCTTACATCATTGGACAAACTGATTAATCCAGGTGTGTCTGACCATTGTTGTTGTGACTACTGAGGTCAAACACACCTGGACTGATCAGTTTGTCCAATACAGACAGGAAATAAAAGGGCTGTACTTAGTTCAGGAAGTAGTGGAGCTGTGCATATAGCTTATCAAGTCCTTTTCAATAATCATCCCAAAACAACTGAATATAAACGGCTGGATACCAGTACTATGTGAAATACTGATTATTATAATGCCAATATTAACAACTTGAGGCATTCCTATACTAAACATAAATACAATATTGCACAAACAAGTTTAGAACTAAACTGCCAAACAAGCAGCTGGTGGCCACACCAGATACTGACTGGTACTTTTGATTTTGAGCCTCCCTTCATTCAAGCACACATTATTCTATTTCTGTTAGTCACATGTCTGTGAAACATTTTTAGTTTATGTCTTATGGTGTTGACTCCTTTAGTGGTCATACAAATATTGACACACATTAAGTTTACTGAAAGTAAAAGCAGTTGAAAGTCAGAGGACGTTTCTTTTTTTGCTGAGTTTATATTGGACAGGAGCTAGGAGGTAGTGAATGCTTTGTGGGAGGGTGTCTGTGTAATTAAAAATGTTTTGTCCTTGAAAAATAACCATCCTCAAGTCACAACTCTTCAGCTGGATTTTTTTTTATGGATCTTCAATCTAAGCTGAATAAACTGAAACTTTGGACTGATGCATTCAACGTGACATCATCACACATTACTTTTCTCTCAATGCTCTTCTACCTTGTTTAAAGTAATTTTGGTGAATGTTGGAAATTGCAAGTATATCTGCATGTAGTTGGAATCTAAATAAATATTGCTGTTTAACTCTTTCTATACTCTAAATTTAGAACAAAACAAGCAAAAGCAAGAATTTGAAAAGTCATGTTATTGTTATTGTTGAAAGATATCTGAGATAGTGTCAAAATGCCTGGAAGCTCTAAAGGTTATTGGAATTTCTGCAGTTCTAGTGTAAAAACATGAAAATTTCCAAATACAAGCAAGACTGTTTAATAAATTATGTAGTGAAAATAAATGAAAGAAATAAATTTTCTGTTCCACCGTTTGAGGATGTCTGTCAGTAGAATGGTACGTGGAAAAGTGGTTAGAAAAAGTTTGAGAACCACTTCACCACACCTTAGTAAACCGAAATCTTGGAGCTCTCTGCTATTGAAGGCATAGATGTTAAGTTTGCTGGAAAACATCAACATGATTCAAATAAGCTTTTCAAGAAGATTCTATTTTCAGATTAGACCAAAAACAGACCTCATCTACACAGGAATACATTTTATCTAACACTGGAAAGTTTAGTGCCGTCCACATGGGAAAGGCATTTCAGGGAGTCCTAAATGGTTTTTCTTTGGAAACAAGTTCCAAGGTGAAAATGTTGCCCTCATGTTCATGTGGACACCAAAAAAACCTCTTTTGAGAACACTGACATTTAAGCCCAACCTCTAACCTGACCTATAACCCCAAATGCGACATATGTGTCATACATAACATGTGGCGGATTCCATGTCCGTGGTTGTGCTGCAGCTGCTGAACCCTCACACCGAACACGTTTTGAAGCGTCAAGGGCGTCAGGTTTACATCTAAAGTCAATGCTGAAGCGCGCTGATGCGCGTCAGGGTCTCTGCGTCGCGTCACGCACGTTTTTACGTTGCGAAAACGCATGTCTGCCTCATTCACACGTCAAATTCGGGCGAATGAAGCGTTTGACGTGCGTCAATCATTTTATGTGGTGCATTCTGTGCATTCGCACATTTTTGCGTCTGCCGCTGAGGTTAAAAAATCCGAACTTCAGTGTCAATTCGCGCCGTGTCAACCAAACAGGAGCCTGGTGACGTTGTGTCATGTGATGCTGTGACCCAGTTCAAGGGGTCAGGTCCGGCAAAATGTTTCATTCAACATGGAGGAAATACTGATAATGGCCGTGGCTAATCACCCCGAGCTGTACGACGGCAGTTGCTTTCTCCACAGAGACAGGAATAAAAAGGACCTCGCTTGGAGGAATTTAAGTGAGGAGATAGGGCAACCTGCTAAGTTCATTTCACTTTTGAAAGTTTTCCCGTTACTGACCCTGCGAACCTGCACAGGGTACTCTCCACAGTAAATAGAGAATGGAGACTCTCTCTTCCAACGCTAGATCGACATTGCCATCTTGCAAAAACACCGTCTGGCACTAGCTCCTCCCACAAGTTGCGTATTTCTGGCTTGACGTGCCTCAAAAATGGTATATTATGACGCGCATCTAACTTTGGCTTGCGACGCGTTTTTGACGCTTTGGTGTGTGAACGCACCGTTAGAGGTCTGGGGGAGTAGAAATTGCGTTTTATGCCGATTTCTACCTAACTGATACCTACTGGGGTATTTTTTAAAGGTTTTGTGGCCACAGTGGCCTTTTTTTTTAAAGAGGTCAGTACATAGAAAGATGGAGTGTAGTGAGGGAAGACATGTGGCAAAGGTCCACTTAGATGGGACTTGAACCTGGGACAACTGCGTCGAGGCCTCTGTACATAGGGCGGCCACACTAACCACTACACTACGCGAAGCCCCAAGCCTGGAGTCTTTGTCAGTAAAATGGGTTTGTGGTGTGGTGTCTCACCATTGCCTTGGGGCCGCACACCACACACTGTAGGACCAAAACAGGAATATTTAAATGTTTTATTGCTGTATGTGTGGTCGGAAACTCTTGCGACAATTTTTAAATCCTGCCTTGGGAAGCAGACTGTTCTGTTTGTTCCTGTGTGGACACGAGTGGTTTTGTACAGAGTCCCCTAGAGGACAAGGAGGATTTTTTTTATTGGGTTCCCTTACAATAAACACAATAATTTTACATTCTCTTGCAATGCATACCTTTGGAGTAGATTTTCAAATACACCCTGGTTTATTTTGTACACAGTCTCAGTGGTAACAAATGTAACTCAGAGAAAATGTGTTTATCCATTCTTGTTTATTTCATGCATTACGTGGGTGTTTGTTTATCTTTCAGTGGACAAATAACTAATAGGACAAGATGGGACCGTATAGTGTACTCTATGAAAAATTTTGTATTGTATGAATTGTAAATTGGGATATTTAGTTATTTTAAAGATTCTTAAACATATCTGAGACCAGACGTTTAGGTCAAACCTCCCATTTTAAAATAGGAAGGGCTATCAATTCATCTAATGTAGATAATATCCAGTATATTTTAGACAGAAATTTGGGGGGGGGGGAGATTGAGATTAGGAACATCTTAAACTCTTAATGGCATTTGTAACTCAACTGTATTGAGCCTAAATTTATCTTTCAGTGGACAAATAACTAATAGGAGAAGATGGGACTGAAAACGGGTTGGTTATTAACCAGTCGGATGACAAACATGAAAAGGACTCCACAACAAAAATTGTCAGCAGGTAGTCCAACAATTTAGATGTCTTTTTACGTTCTTTCTTTTCTCCTTACAGAAATTTTCTGTTATGTTTATGTTTTAGAGCTGGGATGGAAAGCCAATGTTTGGCCTGCTTTAGCTCTGGCATTTTGCACACAACTTTGTGGTGCGTTTGTATTCCAATGAAAAGGATATAAAACTTTAAGTATTTAACTGCATGTAAAAGCCATTCAAAATCCTTATATCGTAGCAGGAAGACTTTCAATATTCAAAGTGTTCCAAAAAGTGACAAGTAAATACACGATTATTGCGAGAGATTGCAAAAAAAAAAAAAGAACAAAAAGTCCTCCATGTTCCCAAAGGGGGTCTGTATTTTTGAAACTGTCAACCGGTTTTAGACACAAAAAAGTTGTTTAGAGGGAAAACAAGAAGAACAACACTATTACAGTAATGCATGGAGGTGGAGGAGCCAATATGTGTTGTGGCTGCTGGACAACTTTGCTGCATTGAGAGAATTTATTTAGTACCTCTCCACTTATACTAACAGACCACTCAAAGCGCTAAAGACTACAAGCTAGGATCAAAGCTACCACCTTGCAATTAGAAGACGACTGCTCTACCACTGACCCACACGCTCTCCTGTTAAAACAACTAGGCTAAACCTCCTCCTGAGATGTGTCCTAAGTAGGAATAAATAGAAGTGTCTTTTTGCTGATCACGCCAACAAAGGTTTCAAAGGTCAAGATCAAAGTGAAGATCAAATACACTTTCATGCATTATGTTTTCTGGATGTTTGGCCAACATTTAAACATAAATCAAAAAGAACTACCATGAAAAGACTGTTCATTACTTTGAAAATGAGCAAAATCACAGAAGCAGCCCACAGTCTTGAAAGGATACCATTCAGTGACTTACCATTAGATGCTGTGAAGTCAATAGCTACTGTGAAGTTCAGTTGTGTCCTGTTGCATATAGAGTGAGAACAACAGAGAACATAATGTACTTCAGCAATATTGACACAAATTAAATGTCTAACACACAAGACGCCCAAAAATATACACTGCAATTCAATGAGTTTCCGGTTGGCTGCTTGGTGGCTAATTGGTATGGCCTGATAATAGCCTCTTCTACCCTGTAGCTTTAATTGGATCAAACTAATGGAAGCAGTAATTAAAGGCGACCTAAATACATTAGACGACTGAAATTGTATTTACCAAAGAGACCTTCCTCAAATCATAGTCAATTCGCAACCAACATTAATTCAACATTATGCACACAAGTGAGATTTTGGGAAATCCCATCCAGTCTCTTCAGTCAAACACTCACACACAAACACACGCATAGGTGCAAACCCCCCCCCCCCTCCCGCCCCGCCAAAAGAGGGTCTTTCGAGTCGTGCTGTGAGTGTGAAGTAATTATCATTCCACTCACCCTCCGCGGATGAAATCCACAAAGGTATACTCTGACTCCACTTTGAAGGACAGCAGAGTTACCTGGCAAACACAAACACACACGCATGCCATCACACAGGCGGCGGAGGAATGAACGGAGGAGGGCGATGGATGAGAGGAAGGTAAAGAGACAAAACAGGTGGCCAGACGGCATGAGAGTCAATGAGAGGAGCAGAGGGGAAATGATATTTCTTAAAAGAGTAAGAACAAGGCGGCTCAGAGGAAACGATAGAGAGTTACAACCGATCAGGGTGCACTTACAGTCCCAGAATTGATGTATTTCTTCTTTTTGCCTTTCTTCTTGGGATTTAAAACCTGCAGATGACAGGAAAAATCATGCAATAAAAGACCTTATACTATGGAAGGATGCTTAAAGAATCAGCATGAATAATTCAGCAGATTCTGAAAGTCATGTTTGACTCCCTGCAAAATCCATCCATTCATCCATCTGTTCATCCGTCTATCTGTCCGTCCATCCGTCTGTCCGTCCGGTTCTTAGAAACTATTAATTTTCTTTTCATTTGCTGCAGCCTTAATAATAATGTGTTTTCTCTGAACCAAGCATTGCTCTGCTGAGCAGAATTTAATGAGGTGTGAGCTTTAATGAAGTTAGCAGTTCAAGAGCTTAATAGCTAATGGTTGAGCTTTGTGTACGTAGATATTTTCCAGGAAAACAGTTAAGAAGTTTTCATGAATGAATAATTCTCTTTCTTCTTTTGTTTTCCTGTGACCCAATCTCATTTAGCTCTGCAGCCCTTCATTTAAAATGTTTAAAGACATGGTCGCATCTGATGTGATGTATGTATGAAATATACTCAGCCAGACTGCAGAAAGGGCTTACGGGGCCAGTAGCCCAGGGCTCCAAGTATTGAGAGGCCCCAGAATGTTTTATTTTCTTATCTCTTTAATGAATGCATGTTTTGCAAATATTGTACTTTATGTTGAACTCATAAGGCCATATCAGGTGAGTTGTATTAAAAAGTGTGGATATCATGAATATTAACCATACAAAAGTATTTAGAAATTATGATGTTGTAGTAAATCTTCACCAATATGGAGCCATCGGCCAGGAGACGTAGGAAACAGACCATGAAACAATTCTTACCCTCTGACTTATAAGCCTACCCATCAATGTATTGTAATTTATATTGGCAGAATATATTTTTTGCGCATAAGGCACCAAATCTAGGTTCAGCCTATGAGATAAAGTCCTTGCCACATATAGAGAGACAGAGAGGCCGACCTACAGACAAAGAGGGAAAAAGCTGAAATCAAGCCAATTTGCGTGGTGTAGAGGGGTAGAGTAGCCGCATCATATAGAGAGGTTGTTATTCGAGTCCCGACTCCAGGACCTTTGCTGCATGTTTTTCCCCCTTCTCTCTATACCCATTTCCTGTCTGATCTGCTATTAATAAAGGGAACTAGTGCCAAAAAGCCTGTTTTAAAAAAATAAGGCCAACTACTCTGCCTACTGAATCATAGCCACCCTAATATTGTCAGGAACCTCCATCTGGCCCTCTTTCTGAAGGCACCCCTGGCAGCGGCGCTGGTAGTTATTATACTTTCATTAATAACTAAAATCAGTGAATCAAAGAGAAATGTTGAGCTGCAGCTAGTTTGAGGAAAGCTCAGGAATAGGCAATGCTCTAGAATGAGTAATAGGGTTGACCACCTATGGCCTAATTTAAAATGTTACAGAGTTACAGATAAAAAAAACCAAAGACTGTCAGTAATAGTTCTTTCATTCCTCAGTGTTTGAAAATCTATCAGCATCATACAAATTATGTCTTAAATATAGGGGTGTAACGGTGCGTCAAAAAATCTAGATTCAGTACGTAACTTGCTTTCGATTTCACTGTCTGGTTCATTTTCGTGTTCCTATATGTACTGATAAATAGGATTTAATTGTATTTCTGTCAAATAAGTAAATGGTATTTCTCACCATGCAAGTTTATAACTGCAAGTTTTCAATGGCACTCAAAAACCTTGTTTTGTTGGAGCATATCAGAGGTGGATATTCCACTACACCACAATTGTGTTGTAAACATGACATATTGCTGTGGGATAATTCTATTATATGTGGAAAATAAAAAAAGGAAACCCTATTGTAGTATTTTGTGGCATAACAATAACTTGTTATTGTTGTCCACGTTTATTTATAGGCTGTTGTGGCTTCTGAAATCCGGTTTAGAGTGATAAAAATGTTCTAGCACCCTCTTAGAGGGTCATAAAACTTTATCAATTTGTAGAAAATCTACCAGAAAAAATTAAAGTATACAAATCTGATAAAACCCAGACTCTGACAAGATTGAATAAAATTAAAATAAACAAACACAAGGATTTTTCACCTCATAGACATTGAACTGATTCTGCCCCCGAGACAGCTCTCTGTAACTTGTAGTGAACTCTCCAATGAAGTCATGGCTGCAGACAGAAAAAGAAAAAACAATTACCCATTTAGATAAGCAGGCGGGTGAAATCATTTTATAATCTAAGAGAAATCGCTGTATTTTTTCTCTTCAACCACATTTCCTTCTCAATTTTGCCAAACAGATGTTCACCATATTCTCCCGGAATTCTTTTCCTTGCAGATATAACTTTTGAAACAGTATGCTGTTCTCAAAGTCTTTGGCAAAGACAAAAATATACACATGGCATTTAATTTCTTTTTGGCATTTAGGAGGGAGAAGTGTGAATCATCAGGCTTTAGAGTGTACTGATAGAAAAGTGCTTTTACCTTCCATCTCGATCCCAGTCATACACGTCTACCTTCACAGTCCTAAGGAAAAAAATAAAATAAACCTGAGAACATAAAACTTTCTTCTGTAAATTTTCTCCTAACCACATGCAGTCCTGTCAGTTAAAAAGAACAGCGGGTTCTGGTTTAAACATCTTTTCTCTCCATCATAGCAGGAGCAGATGGAACAATTACACATTCACTGAATAAATGATAAATTACACCGAAGGCGTGCTGGCGCAGTAGGTACTGGTTATTATCTGAACTCTGGGCCCAACCTAGTCCAGCGAGAGCAATTTTTATGTGTAGAAAAGAATAATTGTCAGTTAGCATACATTACTATAAAAGTTATTTCACCCTCGTGTTAGTTTGTTCAGTTGTGTAATTTGAACAGTACATTACTTGGCTAAAGTATGGCAGGTTATTGAAAGTCATTTGCAGGAAGAATACTTTGTGTATGCATGCACTATTCATTTGCAGTCTGGATGTGTAGGGGTGAACATATCCTCCACTGATTGCAGCTGGGAGGAACTGCTACACGAGGACTTGGCTGTAGGTGAGTGGTTTGAGACACCTGGCCTC
Organism: Valencia hispanica; assembly: GCA_963556495.2. Taxonomy (NCBI): domain Eukaryota; kingdom Metazoa; phylum Chordata; class Actinopteri; order Cyprinodontiformes; family Valenciidae; genus Valencia; species Valencia hispanica. The sequence goes on along the minus strand of OY747709.1, from coordinate 12,331,603 downwards.
AGTAATAGGACCAGATAAAGTCGCTAGATATTCTAAGAATAAGGTAAAAGTTCCAACAAAGTCTCTGAATTGGATATTCTGGTCCTCTTATATGGCAGGGCAAGCACTTGCATTGGCTAGTTTCTGCTCTCTCAAATATATTTAGCATATTTTGCTCTTTAATTAACTGTGCTCTTTTAAATTATTAGAACCTTTAAACTTTTTTTAAATTTTGAGCCACTTTTGCACTGTATATTTTTTTGTCAGACGCACTACTGCCAACAAAATGTTATTGTACTGCCCTGTGCATGTGAAGACAGTAAGGCTTACCTTACTGATCTTCGGTTTTAAAATGTAATGTTTACAAACTTCAAAGAAAACTAAATAAGTTCCAATTAGATTGCTCAACTTACAAAGCCTTTTTCAATCAAATACAAAGGATTGAATGTAAAAATGAAGTGAGATTCAGTTAGTTTTGGAGCAACAGCATGTCTTCATCTTAAAGGAGTCATGACCTGTAATTTTCACTTTTCCACGAGAAAAAATGTATGTTATGATTGCCTAACGATAATGCACTGGCCAGGAGGCCGATGGCGTTTGTTTGAAGCCTTTGTTTATCCTTGGGTTCGTCAACCAGCCCACGTGCACACGCACTCAAATACGCGATGTTAAAGGGGGGGAGGGTATTATGCTTCTTCCAGGGACATATTACCCTTCTATAGCAGACTCCAATAAAATTGTCACCTTAAGTCTTTTAAAAGTCCGTCATATATCCAAATCCACCTTAAAGAAATTGGGGAGCTCTGCAGGGGCGAGGCTCTCGGCTGAGTACGTAAGGTCGGAGGAGGAGATGGGTGGAAAAGGCGGGGATAGGTGGGAGCAGGCGTTTCAGCAACCCTGAGAACCACCAGCAGAGGCCGGCAGAGACTCAAATATTACTCTAACATGAGTGAATGGGTCAGAGCAACACTTCAGGCATGTTTTTAATGAGGGAAAGACAGGTTCTCAGGATATCAAGCTTCAGAAAGTCAATTTTGCATAATATCCCCCCTTTAGATTTCTGGCCGACTTGACGTCAATTCGGTGCAGGATATACCATATATGGACATCGCAGTCCTATGCTGCAGGAAGCCCGCCCTCCTCCTCTCTGCAATTGAAACGGTAAGGCTTTTTCCGTTGTTTTTTTATTGCTCTACTGTGTGTAACAAACAGCAGCTGACTGCTAATGCGGCTATTGTATGCTACCAGGAGTAGTTTTTTGTTGTTGTTTTTTTGGATAGCAAAACAGTCTTTATTGACTGGAGTAGTAGCTTCGAGGACAACACGGGTAATGACTGCTACTTTGCAAACAACAAATGACGTAGAATGTCACCAATCAACACGCCCCTCATTTGCATTATTACAATGCCCGTCCACAACAGCCAAAATATCGCATCAGATCTCGCGAGACAATAATGCCTTCAGAAATAAGAGTCAGAGGAGCTCTGTGTTTATTTTTTTTCCACTTTTTTTCCACTTTTCTTTTTAGAAGAGCCTGAAAGACTATTATAAAGTGTGGGTATCCAAGGTAATACTAGGTTATGACTCCTTTAAATTAGGCTATGTAAGAAGTTAATTTTAAATGTTGGGTGTATTAGCTTGGGACGAGGGCTTTGTCAGAGCTGTGCCTCTAACCTCTTTTGATGGCTAAAAGATAAAACTATTTTACAGTGACTTTACACAAGCTGAAACTGCTGTGTTGTTGGGCTATTTTTCTTTGAATAGAGATGTTTGTAATATATTTTTGTAAAGGATTTTGTTTATTTATTCAATTTATCAATTTGATTAACTAAAAAGGATTAAATCAGAAATAAAAAAAACTCAGCAATGTTTTGAGCTTCATTTTTACCAGCTCGTGTTTAACATCGTCACAGTTGTTTGGCGACAGGAAACACAAGGTAAGGGCGGGAATAAATCTGAAATCTAGACCGTCCGATTTCATAGCCACTCGCTTCCGGTCTTCATGGTTAACGAAGGGCTACGTCGACCAAATAGGTCGGTTCCTTCGAAGGATGCAGCCCCTGCATTTGGACAACTATATACTCCCAAATGCCAAAAATGTTGAAAAAACAAACTCTAATATAGAACTCTAGTGAAGCGGGGCTAAGTGGGATCTATCTGTATTCGTCTGTCTATTAAACTAATGTTGGGAGCATCTTAAATGCAGCCCTCAATTTATTCAAGTATGCAGTAATTTGTGTGCTGTGTGAAGGCTGACTGTCAAACATGAATTCATGTAGTGTTGTTCTATATGATAATTGCTCTAAGGAAATTCACATCTGTAGCTGTAATGTTCATTCCTAAAGTCCTAAAAGGAGTGTTCAGTTGGCTGGAGCCTAGCATCAAGGTTTTGTTAAGCATCCAATTAATCAATATGGAGGACTGCAATAAAGACTGAAGGCACACCACTTAACATTATAAATGCATCTGCTATTTTAAAAGGCGAAGGCATAAGAAGTGGATAATAGGTGGTACTGTATGTAACACCAAACGGCGATTGCAACACTGTGCACGGTCCGGCCTGATTTGGTATGTGTAACACAACGCTGTGTGAATACTGAGTCAGTCTCAATAACACCAGTGCTGGTCCCTGGGACACCATGACCGACTGCTGGCATTATTCTGACCGCCCCAGTAACAGGTGACATCATCCAATTAAAAGTCAACTTGAAACTTGTCCCCATTTAATCAGTTTTTTTTCTATTAAAGACTTGAGTGCTTCTCTTCTAATTTAAATGTGTCAACAAATATGTGAATCCTGCGTTGTATGGGGTAATAAAGTCGTGCAAATATTTTTTCCCAACCTGTCATAGTCACCATTGCAGAGAGCTCTAACAGGAATGGTGAAGGACTGCCACACTGGGTTCAGTGTGTTCTTGATCACCTCCGTCTTGTGGCAGATGGTGAACCTGACAGAAAAATATGATATGAGTCCCTAAAAAGAGTGCTCATAGAAACTGTGCACAGAAAATTTGGTCTTCTCTAATTTCTTCTGCAACTCTACACAAAGCTGTCAAGGCTCTTGTGACTGTTTCGCATAAGTATATTTGTGAAACCGAACAATTACAGATGAATGTTTATTATTACCAACATCTCTAAAAGGCACATCTGGGGAAGAAAGTAAAAACCTAAAAAACAAAACAGAGAGCCTTGATAGATGGTAAAAACTGAATATGAAGATAGGCCGCTGTTTTAATTTATTTTCAAAAAGTAAATTGAGAATAAAATGTGGTAATTGGTGTCACTACATGGATGCCCTATATGTAAAATATCTCTTTTCCCAGTGCATTTGCAGCACATCCCTCTTAGTTTTTAAGCCTAGACTACGTAATACCAGTGAGATTGCTAAGGTTCAGTGCTTCCATCAGCGTTCACTTTTAGTTATATGTGGTACTTTGGGATAATTGCCTGAAAAGGTTTCTAGCAACAGCCTAACAGATCCCTAAAGCTGAATGAACCACAGCCTTTTTATTTAATAATGCTGAATTCAACAAAATGGACTGGATGCATTTAGAGATATTGAACATAAAGTTTCAAAATGTTGAACTGCTATGAATATACAGTGGGTAAGATAGGTACTGAACATGTTTTCTTCAGTAAACATATCTTTAATATTTGTATCGATTTGGAATTTACACCAGATGTCGATAACAACACAAGTAATCCGAACAGAAATCAAAACAGATTAGTCTATGAATAAAGCCATGTGTAATAAAGAGGAATGGTACAGAGAGTACGGTAGGCACTAAAGACATGAAGAAAAGGATGTGCAAAGAGGACTAAAAGCTAAGTAACTAGCTGCAATTTGTCAGTATTCAGAAAGTTTCCGATTGCTACGTACAAATCAATATCAGATGGTTTAATATTACCTGCCCTATAAAAAGGTTTCCAAACACCAAAGCATTACTTAGAGTGGTACTACATGTAAAAGCAAAGATACCTTCACAAAAAAGGCTCAGGGTTGCATGCTAATGGCAACAGCTAAAGCTACATTTCTAAACCTCTGAATGTTCCAATGAGCACTGTTGGATCCATGATTCAAAAGTGGAAAGCACATCATTTCAAAACATACCAGCCACAGCCAAGTGCCCCTCGTACATTTATTTAACAGTTGAGTAAAAAGGATATTCAAAAGAGTTGTCCAAAAGCCAAGAGACAATCTCAGAGACCTTCAGCAAAAGCAAAAAATACCAGATTTGTTTTTTCCAATGAAAACAATACCATACCAAAAGTGAAGTTTGCATGTGGGAATTTTGGGGTGTGGGTTGTCTTACAGCATATGGCACTGGCAGACTTCATGCAATTGAAGGAAGGCCGAATGTAGAAATGTAACCAGACATTCTTGCTGAGTATCTGAAGATGAAACAAGTGTACATTTCCAAGTAAGACAATAGTCAAAATCAGACAGCCAAGGAAATCCTTGATTGGTTTTAGAGAAAGAAAGTAACGCTTCTAGAATGTCTAATCACCTGACTTGTATTCAATTGAAAATCTATGGAAAGTCAAAGTGCATAGAAGGAACTCCTAAAACCATTAACATTTGAAAACAGTTTATGTGGAACAATGGGTTAAAATCACATCTAACCAATGCAAATGACCAGTTTCTCCATACAGGAAACGTCTTGAAGTTGCCATAAAAAGGCGTTTCCACAAAGGATTTCCACATTTCTGTAAATATACTCAGAACTTAATACCTGTGTTATTCCCATTTTTGGGGATCTTATTCAGAAGTTAGATTCACTTACCCATTTTTTGTGGTCTAAATTACTTTGATTTCTTTGTATGTTTGGATCACTTAGCTTGTTGCAGACATCTTGTTTCAGATTTTATGTAATGGCCCCATTACAAATAAACTGAGAAAACATTGACGTGTTCATTAATAATTTAATCTGCTGTATGAGGGGATATGAAGAGTTTTTATACACACTGACCAAAACTGAATATATTTGTTCTTTCTGTGTCTCTGATCTGTCTTCTCGAACCCCCAGACGCTCGTGGCAGATGGCCGCTCGTACTGAGCCAGGTTCTGCTGGAGGTTTCTTCCTGTTACAGGACAGTTTTTCCCATTCACTGTTGCTACATGCTTGCTCAGTATGAGGGACTGTGGAGATGATTACTGTGGTTGGAGTCTGAATAAATGGGGCACCACTTCAAGTCAATGACTCGATGCAACCTACTTGGATTCCTTAAACAGAGAACTATTAAACTGATTGGAATGTTTGTATGATTGTATTGAAATGACTTTTCTTGTAAAGTGCCATGAGATGACATCTTTTGTTAATAAGCACTATATAAATAAACTGAATTAATTGCATATTCAGATTTGCATCTAATTTGTATTCATGGAAAACAGTGTTAGAGGAAGAGAGGATTTACAGCAAGTGTTACAGTGCTACAGACTGTTACCGTCAAAGCTGTGAATCAAGGTCACTTGAAACAGACGATGTCTGATAGACACATAAGACAGCATTACCAGTACTTTACAGAGTTTTTATGTTTATATGTCATAGCTTTTAATGCAGCATTAATATTCCACTGTTGTAATCAACTTCACACACATTTTGGTCACTGGAACCCAACTCCAAGAAAGGTATTACTCTACTGCTCTAGAATTGCCCTGGGAAAAAGCCATCTGGCAGTTGTGTGGTTACTCACAAGCAGCCAACTAAGCTTCAGTGCTTAGGCTGACCCTGGAGAGTTTTTGTGAACTCAAGTTGGAGAAGATAAGGTTGTGACTGTCTGTATTAATGGACCAAACAGCATTTCAGTTTACCTTGCTTTCTTGGTGTACCTGAATGGAATCCAGGGTGAAGAAAAGGGCAAAATGGCCAACTGATCACAAAATGCTAGTGAATTGAATTTGGTGACAGTGATGGTGCTAGACAGATCTGGGAAACTCAGCTGAGTATTAAGGGGGGGTTGGGGAAATCTGTTGAAAGATAGTGTTTAGGAGATCTTTTCCTCACATATCCTATCTGATCTTCCAGAAGAGGCTGGGGACTGGCCCACGGTTTCCATTCCGTATCTGGCTTTCTAAAGCACGGAAAGTTCCTGTGTTTCTGTTTGCTATGCAGTTATACTCTCCTTCGCCAGCAACTCTTCTTATTACAAATGCCGGTTGTCTGGAGACTCTGGTGATATAATTTCCCACTGAGTTACAACCAATCAGCATGAGTCAACAACAAATCTAGCCCAGTGACTCTACCGGGCAATTTCCGAGTACATACCCCAAGGCTGGCACTTGGTCTGTTCCTGAAATGGCCTGGAAAACTGCCCTTTAAGGTCTGGTAAAATTACCCTGACGTTCCAATAGTGGAAACATGCTTTAAGAAAAGGAAAACAGGGACCATCCCAGGCTATATTTGGTTCAGAAAAAACTGTAGGCCTTTAGATCTGGCCTGTTTGACCGGTTGGAAGCAGAGTTTTCATAATCTTCTAAATTTTAGCCTAACTTTTAACTGATTATTATTTATCATAGTCTGTTCAATTGCTCTGGATGTTTTACTTGCTTATATTTTAATCAGTCTTTTACTACTTAGTCTTATCTTATTTATCCACGGTTTATTTTCATATTTTAATCTGTTATTTTATTCTTCCTTCCAGTGTTTCTTCTATGGGAGCCCTCTGCCTCGGGAGCGGTGATCAGCTGTGGCTGCTCTCCAGGTGGCGATTGGGTGGAAGTGGGGGTCTTGGCCTTGCCTCCTCTGGGCGCCCCGTGTCAGTGCCTTGGCTGCTGCTGTTGATGTGCTGCTGCTGGTGCAGATGGCTCCTTTGATGGCGTTTCCTTACCTTACCTGGCTCAACTGTACTCTGCCCAATGTCTTTTTTAATGTTGCTCTTGAGTGTGCGTGCGCATGGGGATTGGGTTGGGGGGAGGGGAGTATAATTGTGATCATGCTTTTAAATTGGTGAGGGAGGGGTGAGAATGTGGCTTATGTGAGGACATTTTAATCTGTAAAGTACTTTGAGTTGCAATATTTGTATGAAAAGTGTTTTGTAAATAAAGTTTGATTGATTGATTGAATCTGCACACCACGTCCACATAAAACCACAAATTCACGCAAGCAATGTTGCCTTCGTCCTAGCCCTGGAACAGTGGACCAGATTTTTATCCTCACTGAATTGTGGGGTGATACTGCAAGTTTTCTAGTCTGGTCCACCTGTGTGAATGTGATACAAGAATATGCAAAAAATACACATTATAAATATATCCACTGTCAAACTCCATTAAGTACAGGTAATGCTCTCAATTGGATCTGTGTGGGATGTGGCAATATTTGCTGTTTTGAAAGAATGTTGGACACTCCCACACACAACTGCCAAGAACATATGATACCACTATTTGCCGAATGCTGTCTGATGATGTCGGTATGGTCAACATACATACAGGTTTATGCCCAGTGTGAGCCATCTCTTCCTGGGCAATTAACATGGTTGAAAAAGGCACATATATGCTCCAGCCCACCCTTACGAGTCATACTCACGTTCCGTCCTCATTACTGCGGTAAAAAACCAGAAAGGGGTCAGACTTTCCAAAGAAGTCTTTCTTATCCAGCTTGTTGGCACACAACTGCATTGTAGCAATATCCTGACAGAGAAGACAAGCAGATTTAAATATAATGATTCTGATGCAAGTTCACTTCGAACAGAGAAACCTTTGCTCGTAAGCCAGTTATTCATTTGTCAAATAATGCAGAAACCTGGTGCAAGAGTTTGGCAGAATAGCTTTTAAAGTCCTTCTGAATGGAAAGTAATTGGCAGCATAATGAAAAGTCCTACATACTAGTGACTGGAATATGGACCAAAACCAAAATCACTCCAAACACTCTGGTAATTTTGCACTTTTAACAGCATTTTTTCTGCATTGTTTTATAAGAACTACACTATTTATTAAGGAGGGAAATAAATCTTATTAGTCGATGTCTGCAATATAGTCAAGTAGGGGGAGAGGGATCGCTTCATACATATGTATGAGCAGCTATAGGTGTTAATGAGGAGCTGTGTTTTTCCTGCTTCTGCCCTGAGATGCCTGGAACAACCGAGGTAGGAAGGAAGGAAGGAAGGAAGGAATTGAAAAAAGATAAATAATTAGACCTTTTAGTTGATTTCTCCTGAGAGAGGGCATCTTGGGAAACCTAAGCTTGCCACAGACTGCATTTGGATCTTGTTAGGAGCAAAATCTCCCAAAGTAGTAATGGTAAACACAACTCAGATAAGCCAGTTTATATAATGATCTCATGAGCACACACATGCACATGCAAAAAATAGCAGCAGAAATTCTCCAAGTATCTGACTGAATGGTTGGAGTTAATACATAACTGTGTCAGGGAAACTGCAAAATTGGAAGAGAATATCGCCTCATAGCAGAAAACCATCTTGACAGCTTATCTAAAACCTGTTTAGAGAAATGTGGAGAGGTCTTGCTAACAAAATGTGATCTGTTTAACCTTGAACGGGGTAGAAGGTCTGAGGAATTCAGCAACAGTTCTTTACATATTGTTTATCTGATTTGGTCATGAAATATTTTAATTCCCTTTCGCCATGACTGCATGTGTTGGGATCTGATAATGCATGTGTTTTGAGACAAATGCAAACTACTACAGTAACTTCATAAATATTGTAATGGAAATGTAGAATGTATTTGGATTTGGGTATGTTGACGAGTGTGTGTGTGTGTGTGTGTGTGTGTGCATGTGTGTGTGTGTGTGTGTACTGACCCTGCAGTTACTGAGCTCCTCCGCAGTCAAGATTATGACTCCACACTTCTTCCCTGGTATCCCACTGAGATTATAAAGAGAAAGAGACAGAAAGATGCGATAACTGTATAGAGGCATGAATAATAAAAGTGGAAAGCAGATGTCATTCATAGCTAAAAGCTGTTATTGTGCCAGCAGACAGCCCTGCGTGCAGTTACTTGTTTCCCAGAAAACTTCACACAGGGAGCCACACTTACTCTCTAATGGACAAGTCAATTCTAAAAAATGGACTACCAGTGGAAATTAGACAACATAGCCAACACTATGCAACCTGTCTTACCACGCAGACATACAGCTGAAACCAGATAAATACGTACATTGTTTAAAAACATGTTTATATCCCTCACTGTCTGACATTAAATCAGACTAACTTTTTTTGTGTTTTAGGTCAGTTAGGGTTACAAAAATCATTCCTATTTGTGAACACAAGAAAAATGAAGAGATAATTTTTTAGATGTTTTCATTACTCTCTAAAGTCAGATGTTTAAGAAAAAAAATGCCTCCTAGAACATATGAATTGGGTTAAATGCTTTCGCTATCCTTTCACCCCCACACTAGTTTACTGGAACATTGGCCCATTCCTCCTGATGAAACTGATCAGGTTTCTAGGACACATCTGTGTAGGACACACACAGCTTTTAATTTCTTTGGGACTGAGATTAGGGCGTTGTGATGATTATTCCACAATATTGACTTTTTTGCCATTGATCTGATCAAGAGCAACCACCAGCTTCTCACTGGGGGCTAATCACCCCTAAAGGTCAAATCCTAGAATGCCCATTGTTATAAAGACTTGAAAATTGAGATTCAGTGTCTATCCAGTCTAACATAGCTTGAGCTTTTTTATGAGAAACAACAAAACAATGTTTTCTAGCTCTAGATGTTTAAAGCTGGCAAAGACATACCATACAAGGGTTTTATTAGACTCAGGCAGGATGGATATACATGAACCCCACTCTTCAGATATTTATTTGTTAAACATTTAGAAAACAGCATATCATTTTCCTTCCACAATACAATTTATGTACTGCTTTGTGTTGATCTATCACAGAAAAGCTCAATAAAATATATTGAAATCATACCAAAACAATATAAAAAGGTTAAAAGGGTTTGAATGCTTTTGTCCTGCAGTGTACTTGTGGTGCTGCGCCTTCTCATTTTAATAACTGATGAGATGAGGCAGTTTGAAACATACTTGCTGGTGTAGGTGATGGCAGAACATGGCAAGTGAAAGTACCAACTGATACAAAAAAGACTTGGTTTCTTGGACAGCCCTTGTACTGCTGATTTAGAGGTATTTATTTTACCAACTTTTTTTCACATTTAAAAAAACTCAACAGTTTGATTGCTAGTGGTTAAAACTCGGGCAGATTACAATTTCACAGAATGGTGGATAAAGGAACAATTTCGCGTTATGCTAATGTAATTTGACCAGATTTTCATTTCTGATGAGCCTCAGATTCCAGGGCATTAATTCCAAACATGTGTTTTTGATCAGAAAAGCAACCGCATGGAGATAAAATAGGTTTTCTGATAAATAAGTATAAATGTGATACTTCCAAAAGTGCAAATAAGTTACATTTGCATAAGCAGAACAGATTAACATTGGTGAACTGTATTTTTTGTAATTTCTGAGCGGATTGAGTCATACACTAAAATAAAAATGTGTTCATTCAGGTGTGTGCATGCATACATCTGCATGCATTTGCATAAATGCATACATTTAAAAAAAATACTTTGTACATTCTTTGTACAACAGTGTTTAATTTCTACCAAGTGTTCAAAGATTGCAACTGCGTCGTTGTTTCTTTTTGTTATTGTTGTTGTTGTTGCTTTGGTCCTATTTAAATTGACACCGAATGTGAAGCCTCAAGATCAAAAAAGAATGCAGCGAAAGTACAAGGTGACTGATCTGTCAAAGAGGGGTGCAAAAAAACACCACACCATCAACTAAAAAGAAACAGTGCATGCCTTAAGAACAGACGTGTCGGAAGGAGAAGTAGGAGCAGACGGAGAGCGAGAGAAACAAAATGAGAGGATAATTTTAAAGACACCAGGGCACAACAGGGCCGAGCCTGAGTTCTGCTTCATTATCTTTTTGAAAAGAGTTAGCGAAGGAGGATACAGGATGAATGAAGACAGAAAGAGAGGGTGAGATGAAAAAACAAGAGAGAGAAAAAGGATAATAATCCTTTGAGATATTTTCAACTCTGACTCGCCTTCACAGCAATTTGTGCTGGGTGACTTTTTCAGCTTCTCGCCAAAATGAGCATGAGCACTCAAGAAAAAGAGTTATCTGTCAGCCGGGCGCTGTTAGAAAGCATGGCTGATGCGAAAGACAACGAAGTTGGTGTCTGAATAAAATGTTCCCCTTTGAGACTAAAACTAAAGAGCTATTTCGAGTACATACCCCAAGGCTGGTACTCGATTGGTTCCTGAAATGGCCTGGAAAACTGCCATATAACGTGCATACCGTGAAGGTCCGCTAAAATTACCCTGAAGTTCCGATAGTCGAAATCCACCTATTTTTACGCATTGTATTGTCATAACGTTTTGTTTTTCTTCTGCCCATGAGGGCCGCTTTAAGACCGTGAAACGTTCACACTGGAGCGTGTTTGCTGTCATATTTCAGTTATAGTGTGAACAACCTCACAAAAAAATCGGAATTAAGCATTAAGACCCGCAGTGTGAATGTAGCCATGGTTTGCTTGCAAGCGAGTCCTGATGCGGTCAATACAGTGACAAAGGCAAATCCAGCAAATCAAAGAGAGGAAATGGACCTTCTCTATTCGTCTCAAGTTGGGAGCAACACCCTGGACCAAACTGGACAGCTACCTGATTAGAACACTAAAGTGAAAATAGAAACCCGGAGTTGGCATAAATTTCGTGTTGCTCCATTGTTCTCTTTGTAAACAAGCCGACTAAAGAGTCCTTCCTTTTTTTCTTTCCTTGTCAGTGCTCATTTCAGGCTGCAGCATCCAAAAAATACAGCTTTTGGTAACTGTGTCAGTGCCCAGATGGTTTTGTCCTCTGTGTAGTGGGAAAGTGATCCAAACCAAACAAAGATCAATCAAACCAAGTTTGTGAAATCCTGCTTGAAAGTGCCTGCTATAACTAATTTATTGTGAATTAGCCAAAGTATATGAGCAGATGGAAAGAGGTTATCCCAAAGGAAGGATGGGAGTGGGAATGGTTCACTAAAATGTATAAAAGTTCTCACGTTTGTCATGCTGACTATGACTCTGGAGCAAGCACCAACTACGAACAAACAGGTCAGATTCTGAAAGATTCTTTTTTTCTCTTTGTTTTAACAAACAAGAAATACACACGGGGTATCGAACGACTGTGGTGACGTGACTGCTCCGGGAAGCACTGGAAGAGAGGTGAGCCGGTGAGTGTTTTGTAAACGCTGATCGTGATGAGTACCGAATTTAGGAGATATTAGAGCTTACTGTTTCATGAGGGAATGGAAATCCTGAGGGGGGAACAGGTCCAGCTCTAAGTGTTGATCAGCATGGAGCGTGATGGATAGGCGGTGATGAAGTTCCTTTAATCTGCCTTCACCGTGGGAAATCCGATGTGTGAGTTCGAGGGTGGACAGGCAGGTGAGCAATCTGACTTCCAATTGATGGGTTCCATAAGGAGATGGTCCAAGGAGCGGTGGAGGAGCCAGGGAGACGATGAAAGCAGTTGCTGGAAGGTCCAGGCATTGGGAGGTGTAATTCAGGAGGCTGGAAACAGTCAAAGAAGACACTCTGTGGGAGTAACCATCTGGCGTCTGCTTCATGGCACCGCTCCTCTTTTAACGGGACCTCCTGATTACCCAAGATGAGAATAAGCTGGGGCTACACCTGCCCATGGAAGAAAAGGTAAACTCTGGTGCACACAACCTCAAAGAACCCAACAATGTTATCAGTATTGCCCTTCAATATAAAGCATTGAAAGTTATTGGTGGTACAATTGATGGCATTCAAGCTCAACAGTACAGCTGTTAGGCCCTGTTTACACGACAACGGCAGCACAGTAAAACGCAAATTTTGGTTTTCAGTTATGGCTTCTCGTTTACACAGTAAGAGCCTTTTGCCCCCTCATTCACATGGTAACAGCATTTTAGCCCCTTTTTCACATGGTAACAGCTTTAGGCCTCCAGTTCAAAGGGTAACCGCATTATAACCTCTCATTCACACGGGAAGTGCATTTTGGCTCCTCGGTTACACAGTAAGAGCATTTTGGACCCTTGTTCAAATGGTAACAGCGTTTTAGCCTCTCGTTTACATGGTAACAATATTTTGGTCAGACAAAAATGGCAAAGGTTTGACAATGGGCTCTAAAGTGAAACTTTTTAAAAACACAATGTGAATCATCTTTTTGTAAATGCAAACTGAAAACATTCAGAAATGATGACGTCAGTCCCATCATCTTGCTCTTGCACGCTCAGGCCCCGTTTCCCCCCACACACAATACAACAACAATTGCGGAGCTCTGTGCTCTGTCCATGCTGCTGCACCTTTTGTGTAAAACAAAATCTGCCAAAATCTGCCATTAATGAAGACCTGTTGTGTCTTCCTCTTCCAGTCTTAGAACTGAACTGTTCGTAAGCTAATCTGAAGGTCACATAAAGTCTGGAAGTAATTTGATCATGTAGATGGTTGGTGACCTCCAGAACACATTAGATCCCGTACAAAAGACTGGCTAAGATCACAAAGTTTCACCGCCTCCTACAAATGTGGCCTGTGCACTACATAATTTCCGGTGCTACTGTGTTTTTATCTGCACACATGGCGATTTCACTCTGCTGTTGCGTACGTGCAATTTTTTCAGGATACACAATGGAAATAGTCTTTGGAAAGGCCGTCAGTCTTTTCTTTGTCAGTCACATGTGGGGCGTTTGACAATTCCTCTTTGAACAATCTCTTTAGATTGCCCATACTCCTGGCTCCTTTCTCATCCTCTTTTCTTATCAGTTCATGCCATATATGATTAGGGCTTGGGAACTGTGATGTCTATGGGAGAGCCTTGACCCCGTGCCTAATAAACCATTTCGGTGTTGGTTTCCAATTATTGATATGATGAAAGGACCAAACATGATCCTTTTTCAGTTTTCTTACAGAGTCTACCAGTTCGTTTGTTTCATGTCAAACTAGGTTTGAACAACATTAGGAAAACATGTAATAATTATATTGCCGAAAATTGCAATAATGATATATATAATGCAATCACCTAACATTTTTCTGCCACTTTATTTTTTTTTTGCTATTACACAGTGACCTCTACCAGTCTCTGTGAGCTTTAGCATAGAAGCCACTAAAAATATGCATAAGGTGTGCGGCATTAGGGGTGAGTAGAGTCCATCGAACTGGCAAAATATACAAGTGATATGTAGGGTATCAATACTTGACCATTAAAACAAAGTATACAACTAAAAATGGAGTTCAAGCAGTCCATTGCCATTGCAATATATCACACATTGATATTGACATGCCAAATGAAATGTGATGTATTGTACAGCTCTATGTTAAATCAATCAGTTTATGGCTAAAAAGCTCAATCTTAGTCCTATCTCTCTAAAGCAACAGGTGAAGTTCAAGCAGAATTCAGTAAATAGACCTTTTCATTTGTGATTATGGGATAAATAAATTATTTTTACTCCCATTACTCTCCGACAATCAGAGGATGGATGCTCCTTGAGTTTTAGCTTGAAATAGTTTGCTTTGATGTCACTGTTCTGACATCAACATCAGAAAAAAAAGAACATTTATCTTAAAAAAACTAAGTTCTTGATCCAGAAAAAATGACATAATTAACTGTTATCAAAAAAGAATTTTTTTATCCAAAGATAATTGCTAAAGTTTACGTATTTTGGGAATTATGTAGTAAGAAATTACATTTTTCTTGCATGTAAACGTTGTAGAAATTTATCAAAAAGAATTTAATTGTTTAGTTGGATTGCATGTAACTGAAAATTGATCTCTTGAATGTAACTAGATCAGACATGAAGCTGCTTGTGAGATGTTTTTATTTTTGTGGCTTTATAGTGTAGATAGGCTTAAAATGCATTGGAGTGGATGGAATACTGTTTCTTTCAGAAAATCCTCGGTCCACTGGCATGGTATTACTGAAACTTGTACCAGAAAGAAAATATGTCATCTGAGAAAATGTTGATAAGTTTTGGACACAGTATGGTGTTTTTGTGAATTTATTACATTCGGATTAAATAATTGGCTTACTCTCATAATAGGAATTCAAATGTTTAGGCACCATGGTAATTCCTTCTGGTACTTTTGTCATGCATATTTTATAAATTTTAGGACAAACTTTGAATTTTTCATGAGTTTACATCCAATCCTGGAGCAGGTTTCCACTGACACTGACGGCATTTTTGCTTTGCTGCAGTTCAGTTTAACATATGAAACAATTGCACAATAACACCCTTATCAAAAGATAACATACAGCTAGATTTATGTTACCAAGAAGCAAGAATACAGGAGGGCAGAAGATGAAAGCCAGGGGTAAAAGAAGAAGCCTATTCAGAGGAAAACTGACAAGGTTATGGAGAAAAGAGGGAGAATATTGTGTTAGCTATTCACGCCTCGCCTCCTAAATACTTAGCCTTGCATGACGCACTTTTCAAATCGATGGATTCTCTCCCTCACGCTGACTCCCAGCTGTAGCAGGCAGCAACAGTGAGAGAATTATTTATGAATTTACCTGCTCAGTGTTTCCAGCTGCACACCCGCCAGCCAGCCCACCGGATACACACACTGCCTGGACTCTGGAGTATCCGTCTGAGCCCTCATTGCTCCACAAGTGCAGAATAATAATGACATAGCTGTGTTTATGCTTGAGTTTAAGAGTATTTTGTCTGTTTTCTCTCACATCACAAGAGGCATGTAGGGCTACTGAGATTTGTTATGTACTGACATTTATATTGGTGCTATTTGAGTTATATGATTGGTTTAACAGAGCTTTAAGAGGTTTTTTTTTTCACAGCCTTTGAAAGAACTTAAGCAACAGAACATGGAAGTAAGGCCAATATTATAATGTCCATATGCTGTAAACAACTAAAGGAAAACAACAATCCAAAGCTTGCATTTGATGCTAACAATATAACCCAGAACACAATAGATCCTTTACAAAAGACTGGCTAACATCACAGTACTCTATGTTGCTAAAAGTAATTGCTCATCTGCCTTCACATACATAAGAACTCTTCTGGGAAGGCCATACATAAGGTTTATGAGGGTGTTCACAAGAATCTTTGACCATTATTCCACAAACAAATTTGTGACACTGATGTTGGATGAGAAGGCCTAGAACACTGTCTCTTTTTTAATTTGTACCAAAGGTGTTTTGCCAGGTTGAGGTACAAACCAATCAAGGTCCCCCACACAAAACTTGCTGACCCAAGTCTTTTTTGACCTTGTTTTGTGCGCCGGTGACCAGTGATTGATAGTTTCTTTTAACTGTAATCAAGGAGTCAAGCCCAACACTTGAAAAAGACCCAAACACTATAATTGTTTCTGCAACAAAGTTAATACTTGACACAAAGGTGTCAGGCAATAGCCGCTCTCCTGGCAACTGCCAAATTCAAAGCTATCAACTGGATTGCCAGATAATGACAGATAATTCTTCACTCCAGACAACACTTGCTTGGGAGTCCAGGTGTAAACCCTGCATACGGTACATTGGAATGTGCTTAGTGATGTAATGCCTGGTTGACAGCCATTTCATGAAGCTCTCTGCTCACTGTTCGTAAGCTAATCTGAAGGTCACATAAAGTCTGGAAGTCATTTGATCATGTAGATGGTTGGTGACCTCCAGACAACATTAGATCCCGTGACTGGCTAAGATCACTCTAAAGTACTCTATATTGCCAAAGGGTATTTGGTAAACTGTCTGGTAAACTGATATACCTAACAGTTCACGATGTTTACTATGGAATACTTAGTAGCAAGAAAATATCAAAACTGGACTTATTTTAAATGTGACATCCTAGCACGGTACTATGGTAGAACTCAATGAATCCCTGAGAATTATCCTTTCTATCACAAATGTTTGTAGAGGCATGTCTAGGGGCTGAATTATATACAGCAATGGAAGTGATAGAATGAGTGATCTGAATTCAACTGAAAATGGATTTGGAAGGAGACCCAGTTCTTTTTGCAATATGTGTATATGGTATACTTGTCTGAAAACCAAATCAAAATGTGGGATAGTTGGTAATACATCATAACTCACTTTGCAACCGCCAATACTCAGCAGAAATTACATACCCAGATCTCCTATGAGCATAGAGAAAAGTACCTTCAGCTATTAGTTCTAAAGTGGGTACAAAATTTCTTCACTGTGAGTCAGAATTGACGCATGGCTGGTATGAAATGCCCTCTGGATCTGGATTTTAATACCTGGAAAAATTCAGGTAGCTGTTTGTCTTTAAACGGCAAGATTTGATGAGACAAATCTGTCGTCCAGCATCTCTAATCTCTGGACTCAACACCATTTAACTGTCCCTTAACTACAATAAATGATACAAAGAAATTTACCGGTGTGGTCATTGTGGGTGAAAAAGTACATTTTACATTGATTGCCACACATATTTTTTTTGTTAAAATTTTTTTTTAAGTAAGCTTCTTTGGACTTGAGCCAGCCATGGAATTCTCTCATCATCTGCAGGAAAACCGTACACTCTTGTACTTTTTATCCTGACTGGTTGGAACACCATCATAATCACAGTAAACCATGGTTCTGACTACATACAGCAACAAGGAAGACAAGTTGAGATAATGATTTGACCTATTATTCACCCTTTTTATTTTTTGAAGGTTTGTTAAGTTACTTTTTTCACTATAAATAAGTATTCAATAAAATCACAAATTTGTCAGCAATTGATGTGTTGCATATTCATATCTTTACATTTGTTTTTGTGTCATTTCACATATGTTTGAAATACAGAAAATTCTAACGGTTGGCTGATTCATATTGGAAAAGGCATACACATAAGCATCATAAAATAAGTGTGAAGCTTAAGTCACACGTTCACATTTTTTTAAATGAATTTTCAATATAGATAAAATTGGACATGTAGAATGTGGCTTATAATTGAACAACAGTGCACAGAAAGCCACATTCCAGATTTGGATCCTAACGTTATTTTCAGATTATAAACCTCCTTGTGTTTTTCCTCCTTAGAATTTACTAATTTACTAATAAATAATAGAATTTCCTTTTAAAAGACAACATAGAAAGCATGTGACTGCATTATTGATAGGTTTGTAAAAATAAAATAAATCAGATACATTTTTATTAAATAGACCCACAGGTTTATGTTTAGAAAAGAAATAGTTGGTAACATATTTAGCATTTCGTTAGGTATTCATTAAATAAAAGTACAAATGATCAATAATCCGTAAAGATAGCAATAACTTTTCAATAAGACAAATGTTTACTTTTTAAATAATGAAACAGATGCACAGTTTATCCCCCTCCATTTCTCTGACCTCATATTAACGGGCAATGACTTCCAGCAACGTTTTGCAGTTACAGACTCACATTTACATTGCGTTAGTCATAGGCGTCATTTTAGCCGGAGACGCCGGGATGTCCCCAGCGATATTTGTGATTGACGGTTTTCGCCCCACCCCTTTTAAAAACCTGATACGGAATTTCTTACCAGCGCAGATCTAACATCCACTTGTGCTCCCAGCATAATTTCCACATAATCAGTATCTGAATGGACTATTATTTAAATCACTCCATTCCTCTTTCTTATACAGTCATGTTTTCTTTCTGCACAGATGCTGCAGCATTCCTCGCAGTGGATATGTCAGGGTTTTAAAAGACTCATTGACCACTGCAAGCACGTTCAGGGCAGAGTCCTTTAATGTCGTGGGTCCCCGTTTAAAGATGGAAAAATATAAATTAAATTTCATGGGTCTGGCGGAAGTTCCTTTTCTGCAGATGAAAAAATATTTACGTAATATTTTGGTTTGTTTAAGACACCCAAAGAGAATCGTATTGATATATTGTGTTTGTGGACAGAGAATGCCAGAATATTCCCCCAACTTTGTGCTGACAGCGGAATGTTCTCACTATCTAGCCATCCAGGGCTGTAGAGATTTTTCTGCGGCTGGATTTGCGATTCATGAATGGAGAGCACAGGTAAAGCCAGGGACTGTGGACAATATTTGGTTTCTGCACAGCAATCTCTGCATCAAATAAATTTCAGCTGTGCAATCTTCCAAAGAAGTAAATGAGACACCATTTAAAAAAAACTGTAATGGAAAAATCTAAAGGCCGTCCGTTAGAAAGTTTTTTCTAACTTTTTTTTTTTTTTCTCCCATTATTCATCACTCAGTGCTCCTACCTAGTTCCAGTCCTGGGGTTCCACTCTCCCTCTGCCAGCCCCAGGAGGGCCCTGCACTGAAACCCAAGCCTCCTTCATGCTTGGGCAGGGAGCAGGCCCTTCTTTTCACCTGATGGGGCGGGGTTTCCCCGGCTGGACGTAAGCGAGTGGAAGGATCACGTTATTCCAGCCAGATCTTCCCTATTCCTTCAGGCACCCCGGCCGGCCAGGAGGAGGCAGTATATAGCCCCAGGACTAGTGCATGTTTTTGTGGGAGTAGCTCACATTAGCTGCTCAAAGGAACACGGGGAGAACATGCAAAACTTCACACAGAAAGGCCCTTTCGCCGATGATGCGGGAGAACAAACACAGCCTCAGCACCCACAGCATTCCCGGTGGTAATTGAACCCAGGACCTTCTAGCTGTGAGGTGAGCCGCTCTACCAGCTGCGCCACCGTGCCCCCCCTTCATTTCGAAAGTTTACAATTCACACCACAATTCACACCGCTGACTCTTAACCACTTTGAATTACCTTGTTGTTGAAAGTGTCCTATACAAATACAATTGCCTTGCCTTGCCTTATCTACTGATCCAGAAGGATCAGGTAAAAAATAAATCATATTTAGTACATGTTTTCATCTGCTCCATGTGTGATGGCATGATGGAGATTCTTCGTTCAGCTTGTTCGGACTAAATATTAACTACAATGAATGGAAAATTAAATAATATTGAATATGTCTTCAGATTCTTTTCATCAAAGTTTAAAAAAACAGTCAAAGACGGAAAATAAGGAGATCCCTGATTTAATGTAAATTATAATCTTTTATTTCTCTGGAATATTTCACAGCGGAAATTTATTTGAAGCTGAGATCACTGTGAAGAAACAACATATTGTCCACAGTTCCTGGCTTTAACTGTGTTCTCTGTTTCCGAATCGTAAATCCAGCCGCAGAAAAATCTCTCTCTGGCAGCGCTGGAAGCCTAGATAGTGAGAATATTCCGCCACCAGCGCAACGTTTTCTCTCATCCACCAATACAATATTTTAAAACGATCCTCTTTGGGAGTCCTGAACCAAACATTAAAACAATTATATTTTCTCACTCTCAACCCGCCCGCATTAAAGAAACTTCCTCCTGGACCCATTAAATTTAATTTAATGTATTTTCCCACCTGTGAAACAACTTTATGCGGGTCACCCGCCCCATTGCAGGACTCTGAACAGTAAGTTAAAGTTTCTCCGTACAGAATGGCAAGGGTTGAGAAGAGAAGACGTTTTATTGTTGTGCATATTCTTCTGGGGTGAGTATAGCCAACATTGTTCTTTGTGCTACGATGTGGATTTTAATGATTATTATAAACCAAAAGCCCAATGATGGTTTTCAGTGGCGTTTGAAAAACAAAACACGTAAACCTATGGCTTTATTTATTGAATAAAGATAGGATTTTCAACATGTTTACACACTACAGTGCATATTGTAATGAAACGTGAAACGGATGATTGCTTGTAGGCTATATGAATAATTCATAGTAAAAATTGTCCCCAGTAATCTTCAAACCACACAATAATCCATGGTTATTGTCCCCAACAATTTTAAAAACAAATGGACGCCCTTGGCGCTAGCTTACCATATCTGTAAACTCCTCCCTCAGCAAAGACCCTAAGCAGAGTGATATGGTGTTTACTAAGGATGTTTTGCAGCTGTATGTGAAAGAAGAAAAAATTAAACTACGGGTGTTTTAGGTGAAGTCCATCCACCCATGTTTTGCTTAGTTGGAGGTTGCGGAGGCAGCAAATGCAAGAAGAAAACCCAGACATCCCTCCTGGTATGACCATGTTCTCTTTGAAGAGAAGATGACGTTTTCTGGCAACTATTCCCAAAAAGTACTCAGTCTTTTTTTAGTTCTCCTGTCGTGAGCACCAAACCTTTTAACATGCTAACCAAGGCCTGTAGAACATGCGTGCCCATTCCTGGTCCTTGAGATCTACCATCCTACAGATTTTAGATGTATCCCAGCTCCAACACACTTGAATTAAATTGTTCAATTCCCTCATCAGCAGTCTGTCAGCTCTGCAGATGCCTGGTAGCGAGGCCTTCATTTGATTCAGCTGTGATGAGAAGGGATGCACCTAAAAGTTGCTGGATGGTAGATCTCGAGGACCAGGGTTGGGTACCCCTGCTGTAGATTATGAGGTGGAGCTTTTATGTTTTTTTCTGTTCATAGTATTGTACCAGCTGACCTTGACATACATTGTTTAGGTAGGATGCCACACCTTGGAAGGTTAGCAACCATCTAAAAATATTTTCCACATTTAGTGTATAGTCTTTCTTAATAATTAAGGATGGACTTTCAATGTTTTGGGAATTTCCTTATAACCCTTCTTAGATTGACAGGCAGCAACAATTGTTGCTTTTTTTCTTTGGTTTCTTTCTGTGGTTGTTGTAGAAAAAGATCCCAGAAACAATTATGATAATAATTTCAGCTCCATATGACCCTTTGTTTGGTTTATATTATCTTACAGAGTGTTTCAGAGGGTCTCTGAATGCTATATGCTACTGTGCATTGTTGGATGGAAAAAGATGCAAAAGTTGACATCAAAAACAAATTTGAAAAGTAAATGTGATGAAAATACTTAGATCATGGATTGAGTCATCAAAAAGAGTCTTCTACAAAGGCATGACTACCAGCCACCAGTCTGACAACATTAAAATATACAGCTGATTGTCTGAAAGGATAAAAGCATCTAAAACCCCTGCAACTTAAAGGCAACATTTAAGAATGTTCTTTTTATTCTGCAGCACGTCCTGGGTTAATAGGAACAGAAATGTGTGTTTTTGTCCATGTAGATTTTCAAAATCAAGGACAATATCCGAGCACAGTTCACCGAGGTTCTGGCAACTACTCAAACAAAGACAGAAAATAACTAAAATGTAGATTTGTGGACTGAAAAATAAAGAGCAAACTTCTCTGATCATCTTAATTCAGACGGTGAAGGGTTTTTACTCCACCAGTGTTTAAATGTTTATTATGTGTCCCAAAAGGACACCAGAAATTCTAGAACACTTCCGCTTCTGCTACACAACTTCTATCACTTATGTAGATTTTTAGAAAAGTAGCTGCATCTCTATGTCTCTGTCTGCCAAAGGTTGAAGCTGATGGGAGCAGCAGGCTCTTTGCTGAAGGTTCTTTGCATCCCATTTAGGCTGTTGACTGAGATCAGGGCCAATTACGGTTTCCAAAGTGGAATTTGTCTGTCTTTTAAACATTTGCTCAATCCCCTTTACCTCTGCTTCAGAGGGTGCTGAATAGATCCCTGCCGCATAAAACCTAACATAACATTGACTGTTGAGTGAAGCCTCAGGTACAATATGTGGGTAGTTCCAAAGCTCGAACTGACTGAATAATAAGAAAGTGTTTCATAACCGGCAAAGTTGTTTTTGAAAGTGAGTTTATTCACACTCTTTAAAAATTTTCACATTTTATCATGTTGTGACCACAGACTTCACCATATTTCATTATGATTTTGTGTGAAACACCAAAACAAAGTGGTGAATAATTTTTAAAGAGAATGAAAGAAATTATACATGGTTTTAAAAAAAATATGTTAGAGAAAAATATCTGATGGGATGCTGAAAAGAATGGATTCAATGCATCCTTGAGCCCATTCTTCTTAGCAAAATAGATCAGGCTCAGTCAGACTGAATGGAGAGCATTTTACCTCAGATTCTCAAATGGATCTAGGCCTGGAGTATTTTAAAGCATAACTACAACTTTAAAAAAAAAACATTTTCTAGCTCTGGCTGTATGATTTGGGTTTTTCTACATCCAGTCCCAAGTCTTTTTAAGACCGCGGTTTCTATCCCCATCCGTTTTTCCATCAACTCTGACCTACTTTTTCGATCCCTCCTCAAGAATAGCATCCCCCAGCATGATGCTGCCATCACATCATGTTACCTTTGGGATGGTGTTTATTAAGGGTGATTTGCAGTGTCATTTTTTGAATACACGTGACATTTTGCAAATAGGCCAAATAGTCCAGTTTTATCTTCTTTGACCTCCTCAGTACCTTCTTTTAGTTTGCTGTCTCGGGACTTTGGGTCACTTTTTTTTCATAAATTCCTATTTCTTTGCTGCTTTTGCATTATCGTTAGATATTTGAATTAGTTGCCCACAGAATATTCCACCTGTTACCATAGAGGTAATGCATACCATGTTTGGTACGTCATTTTAGGTAAACAGCTGCATTTGCATGCTTTTCAGGTGAGGAGTGAACAGGTAATAGGTTCTAAGCTTGGTGTATTGTTTTATAACCTAACCCTGATGTAAAACTGTGATATAAAAAAATTAACAGCTGTTCATTGGCCAGACAATTTAACAGCTGGTCCTAAACCAGATTACATGAGTTAACTTTTGCAGTAAGAGGTCCCTGAGCATAAATAACCTCATAAAGTGTGTCTCTGTGTGTGTTTATGTGTTTGTTAGTTTGTTTATTTTCATATCTATAGTCTGTTTAGATACAGAAATATGATCGCATTTGTCATTTGCAGTATTTTATTTTGAAAAATGGCTTTTATTTTGAAAATTGACCGTGTGTACTGGTGTGACTTCCTGCCAGAACTGACGCGTATCGTTCGCGGCTCGCGCAAAAAATAGACCCGACACTGAAATGATCGCTTCACTGGGCGAGCTGGCCGTGGAGGATCGTGGAGCTTCGCGTTTGGTGTGAACTGCACCATAGATTAACAAGGGTACCAAATGGAAGGACTCTCCGTTCCGTGCCACTTCCGCGGCCGGTGTGATCGGGATCGGGTTGCAGAGGCAGCTGCTTAAGCAGATCAATTGGTTCTTCCCAGCCAATTGTTCCAGCTCCTCCAGGGGAATCCTAAGGCATTACCAGGCGAGCCGAGAGACATAGTCTCTCCAGCGTGTCCATGGTTTTCTTCTGGGTCTCTTTCAGTGGTACGTGCCGGACAACCAGGAAACTAATTTCGGCCACAAATATCATTTCATTTCATTTCATTCTTTTGGTCACTACCAAGAGCTCGTGACCATACACGAGGGTAGGAATATAAATCTACCAATAAATCGAGAGCTTAGCCTTTTGGGTCAGCTCTCTCTCAACCACAACAGATAGTGCTGAAATTACTGTAGATGCTGCACCATCAATCTCTTGCCACATTTTTTCCTCAAGACAAGACCCCAAAATCAGGATCCGGGATATTGTCTTCGACCCAAAAAGGGCACTCTACCCTTTTCTGGCTCAAAACCATGGTCTTGGATTTGGAGGAGCTGATTGCCATCACAGCCACTTTCCATTCAGCTGTGAACTGCTTCAGTGAAAGCTATAGGATCACATCATCTGCAAAAGCAGAGACATCATCCCAAGGCTACCAAAACGAATGCCCTTTAATAGCTTGGCTGTGCATAAAAAATGTGTCCATGAACAGAATCAGTGACAAAGGGCAACCTTACTACAGACACATTCACCCATTTGCACTCACAAATGTGCACATATTTTTACATTGCGAAGCAGATCAGTTGGAAACTTGGGGCTAAGTCCCTCACATAGGGGTAGTCTCTCGCACCGATTAACACTGTTCACAAAGCAACAAGCTTATCTAAAGCCCCTTTTCCACTATGTCCTGCACGGCCTGGCCCGCTAAAGCTCAGCCAGCCCCTACGCGGTCTGGTTGTGTTCCCATCGCCATCTCAGGAATGCAGACATGGGCAGAATCAGGGTAGCAAAGTGGAGCGAAGAGTCAGTAATGTCTGACTCTTTATCATACATTTAAAAAAGTAATTAAATAAAATCCAATATTCCATAAACTTCTCCACAATGTTATCCTTGACCCTCTTGGGTTGGCTGTCTTCCTTGGTTTTCATGATGCTATTTCCTCTCTAACAAACATCTAAAGGCCTTCACAGGACAGACAGATTTACACTGAGAATTGATTACACAATGATGGACTCTATTTACCATCCAGATGACCTCTGGAGGAATTTTTTTGCATTGGGTTTCACTTTGTGGTTCCAGAGTAAACAGGGTTTGATAAAAATGCCCACCACATTTTTTGTGGTGTTCTGTTTTGCGTCTTATAATTTGACAGGTGAATAAAGATTGAGGTTTGAGTATGTGGCAATATGACTATTATAATTTGCACATTTAAACAAAAAATTTAATTATATATATATATATACATACATACATATATACACACACACACACACACATATACATATATATATATATATATATATATATATATATATATATATATATAAAAACTATAACTGGTCCAGACTTATACTGGTTTAAGTCATACTTACTTAATAGGACCCAGCTTGTGGTCCTCCACTGCTCCACTTTCTTGTGGGGTCCCCTCACAGCTTCATTTTGGGCCCCCTTCTGTTTTGTCTTTACATCCTTCCGTTGAGCTTCACCTTCAGACAACATTCCCTTCACTACCATCTATATGCCGCTGACTTTCAGGTCTACAAGTCCTTAAAACCTCAACAATCCATTCAACCCCTTCTCGACTGCCTTCATGATGTGAAGCGCTGGCTGGCCACACATTTCCTCCATCTCAATGATTCTAAAACTGAACTAATTATGTTTAAACCTGCTGACATAGCTCAACCCAGCTCCCGAACCTCTCATCTCTCTCCCCCCACCTCAAGACCATTGTAACAAAGCTGGGCGTGAAGATGGACTCCTCCTTAAAAATGGACACCCAGGTCAGCGCCACTGTGAAGTCCTCCTTTTTTTTAACTCTGTTGCCTCGCCAAGTTGAACCCCATTCTCAGCAGAAGGCATCTAGAGTTTATGACACATGCCTTCATCACATCTAGACAGGACTACTCGAATGCAATCCTGGTGGATGTTAACAAAACTACTTGACTTCAGTTGGTGCCGAACGCAGCAGCAAGATTTCTGACGCATACCGACATATGACAACACATGACACCGGTCCTGAAATCCCTCCACTGGCTGCCTCATTATTGCATTCAGGGTTCAATACAAGCTTCTCCTTTTCGTTTTTAAATCATTACATGCTCTTGCCCCCTCCTACCTATCTGACCTGTTTCCTCCCCACCAACCGCGTTGAATGCTTAGGTCGTCCGGTCAACTACTCTTAGAGGTTCCAATAGCTCGCTTTAAATCGCAGGGTAAAATAGCCTTCTCGGTCGGCACCCCAATACTGTGGAACAAACTCCCCCTGGTAGTAAGGCAGGCATCCTCTATAGCCTTTTTTAAAATCTAGGTAAAAACTTATTATTTCTCCCTGGCTTTTAAATCTTAGCAGTGGGTCTGTTTCTTCTCTTCTTCGAACATTTCTTATGTTTTCTGCTTTTAATTCTATGTCTTATTTTAGCTCTTAACCGTTTATTGCTATTGTGGTTGTTTGTTTATTTGTTGTAACTTTACCCCAACTGTTCAAGCACTTTGGTATGGGAAGGTTTTATAATTATATATAATGATAATAATTTGAAAACAATGAACATAGCAAAAACATGTTTATGCATATGGGACAGACAAATGATTTGCTTCTTTTTGCAAAAACTTAGTCCGAATAATTGTTTTTTAATCTTTTACTTTTTCAACAAGTGGTTCTGTTGATGGATTACAAGTGCTGTCACTGTCTGCGGCTGTCACAGAGAAAACAATATGTTATCATCATTTGATATGTTTCTCAAAGATCATGAGCAGAGCAGCTCACACCTTAGTACTGCATGCCCCAAGCCATCCAAAAACAAATCTATGCTTTCCAAGATAAAGAAGTAGCTAATGTCTGTCATTTGGAAGATATAAAAATCAGTTAGCAATGCTAGATTTGAAACTGATAGAGAAACATAAGAACGTGCTTATTTCAATATTCTTTTTCTCAACACTTGCACGTGAATATACAGAAATTCTACTTTAGCATTATACTTGTTAAGCCTGAAGTTAAACAGGACCACGTATAGGGATAATATGTTTGAACCACATTTATAACAGGGCCACAATAACATATGATATATTTAGTATCAGGTCTAAAGTTTAGCATTCATTCCAACAGAGGAGCAGCAGAAGTGTTTTGTCTATGCGCTTGTCATGGCAGAGCAGACCAGATGAGTTGTGAACCACAGTGCCAGATGGAAGGTGACAGTACTGGAGGATGAGGACCACCAGGGGACAGATGGTGACATGGAGATATGTTCATGGGTGTGTGGCAATATTAGGAAACAGATTTAACAGAGTTGTATATCTCCAATCGTAAAGTTAGGCAGGCTTTCTCCCTGGGACTTCAGCAAATCTAGTAATAACTTAAAGCAGACAACATAAGGAAAGAAATGAGAGGCCAAATCAAGTCTGGAGACACGCAAGTTAACCAAACAACAGTATTTTCACAGCAAATGCTTAAGGATAGTGGCAAATGCATTGTCTTACAAAGGTATTAGGGCTGCACAATATATTGCGTTTATATTAGCGGAATATATATATATGTACATATATATATATATATATATATATATATATATATATATATATATATATATATATATATATATATTAGGGGTGTGCCAAAATATCGATTTACTGAAAACAACATCGCATTATTTATCAATATTATCACCGTAGCAAGATTTTCTAACATCGTGCAGGCCTCAAAACGTATCCGAACCTTCTGAACATTTCCCCAAGTTGTTATATTACAACAGCCTTCAAGCTATTCACAGTGGTACCTTAAATAAACAAACAAATAATAAAGAAAAGTTTTATTTCCACAATTAAAATGAAATAAAATGATCAACGTGAAGCTCTTCTGACATATAGCATTGTCGACGAGCTGAATTCTGAGTCAGAGATCTGTGCCTTACAGTCATTTTGCAGTCGTTAAATAACACTCTAATAGATAGCTGAATAGATAATAATGTGTCAATAATTACCTAACAGGGACAGAACCAGGTTGTGTAATCATTTGAACTAACCAATCATTATGATTGTGTTGGCACTTCATGTTCTCACTGTAAAATCATTGCCTTTTCCCTGTTGAAACTGAACCCTTGTTTGAGCATCTAAGTCTAGTCCTCAATGGTTGAATAAAACAGACAAACAAAAGTGGGGTATCTTCCTTGTTTAAATGAAGAGCAAAGTTTATTACACTTTCACTCTAGGCTTACAGGCCCAAACTCAGTTCAGTTTAGAAGATTCTGGTCCTAGATGAAATCCCTGTACCGGGACGCCTGGACAAAACTGGAAAAGCTTTTGGACTCCTATTTTTCTACAGCTCCAAAAATACCAAACAATGCAATGCTGCCTTAAGATAATGATCACAATGACACTTTCGGGATAGTGATTTATTATGGACAGATTCGTCCAAATAGACAAAGTGGACTCAATTTCTACTGAGCAGCTATGGAGAGTAAAACAGTTTGCAGTCATATTAATAGGATCTGTAGTCTGTCCTGCTGAATGAAGTTTCTATTCCCAAGGCTTGTTTTAGGTTAGACTTCATGTTGATTCCTCAAATCACAACTTCATTCACAAGTTCATAGGAAAATTGAAATTCCCATATTCTTGTTATTAGATTTTTTGGTAATCCCTGTGTTTTTGGCATTGTGTTTATTTTTATTCATTATTTCAGTTTTTCCTTGAACCTCTAAGAAACCTCCGCCCATTTACATATGAGTCAAATCTTAAGAGACTTGTACAAAGCTGTGGAGATAGTTCCCTCTCTATTGCTGACCAATAGGCTCAAATAAAATTTTGCTGTTTGAGAGGAAAAATGTTTTTGCTCCTAGAGACCCAGCTCTTCTCCATGATTTAGCTCCATTTGAAGCTTCTCTATTGGCTACACTTCTCCTCGTAGTGCGATTTGCACCTGTAGCACACACGCCCTATGCAAACTCCATGCAGCAAACTCCAATTTGGTACTATAATACTGCTGCTGTCACTCCTGATCACCAACTTCCAAGTATCTGGGCGATTCTCTGGATTATCTCCAAAGAGAATTAAGAAAACAACTCCTCCTCAGTCTTTGAGTCCCACATTTAACAACCTGGATCTATCTGTTCAATCTCACTGCCAAGATCCCAGCTCCAGCAGCTGCCAATATTTCAGCTGTATCTCAAGCCTGCTGAGCAACCCTCAGTTCTGTTTGTTTCTGCGCAGCACACACAGCTGTTTCTGCTCCAGACCCTGACCCATCGTACTCTATGTCTCAAGTGAAATCTCCACCATCCCTTCATAGGCTGCACTGGTAGTCACCTGTCACAACAACCATGACCCTGGCTCCAGCTACCACAGCCACATCCCTTGCTCCGTCCATATGCTTCTACTTCTCACCTGCTACATGGCAGCTATCCACCATCTCCATCCTCTCTATCTCCTCTATCTCCCAGCGTATTGCCTGAGATGACATCTTTAGAGTCCCAACTTCTCCTTGAGCCTCCAGAAGAACAGGCACTACCCAATACGAGTCACCCCAACTAAGACCCTGGGCTTTGGACTGTCTCATTTCATCTTTTGTTCCAGCGTTCCCCAGTAAGGGTTGAGCTATGTCTTCCAGCTCCCGTTTCTGTGTACTGAAAGGGGGTCGAGGAAACCTGTCTCATCAAGCTCCTGCTTTCCACATTGGATCATATTGCTCAGGCCATCCTTCTTCCTCGGTGACCTGGCCAGCATTTCATTGGCCTCCAGCCCACTCATATGAACTCTATGCCCAACTCAAGTAGACTTACAATCAAAAATATTTTATTTATCCCAAATAAGAAATGGAATGTTGTCGTAACCCATATCATCCAAGTATCTTCAAGGAGTTGTTGTGGACTGTGATGCAGTGGGGAGGAAGGTTCTCCGGTTGCATGGTTAGTGTTAAAGAGTGATTCACTTCATTAATGATCCAGAATGCCTCCGATCTCTTCTTGGGTACTACAAGCACCAATGAACATAGGAGTTTTTCACATTGATTGTCTAAGATTTTATCAATGTTTTGGGCAAAACTAAGATTCTCAAATACTTTCAGTCTTTTAGTAGATTCAGTCAACACAGTAGAGCATCTCAAGAACTACCTTGTCACGATTTTTGTGACGATTTTTGTGTGTTTCATTTTGTGTTTCTCTTTTGATCCTTTCCTTATTTTCTTTCTTTGGTCTTGCCAAAGAAAGTAGCACATCCACTCATTTCATATATTCATTATTGCTCAACAGGTCCTGCAATATGCAGTTCATTAGTATTGCTGTAAAGATCTACTGGTACATTCCTTTGTATTCAGTTTCTTCATCTGTTCTTGAGTTCTGTTCTTTTTGCATTTGAATTTAGTTTTCTCAGATTATTGTTAGCCTTTTCTCCTTGGTTTATTGTTTATTGATATCCTCTTCAGTTTCCCTCTGCCTACCTGTTTGCCTTCTCTCTCAGCTGGACACATGCTGACAGCAACTTGATAGCGCTTTGCAAGACAGTAACCTTCCAACACAAGATGTTATTGTTTCAGAATAAAGGCCAATTCCCACCCGTTGAGCAATTTCAAAGACGGAAAATAAAAAAGCATCCTGTTTTTTATAATGATCTTTTCTTTACATCATGGTAAAAAGAAGCAAACAGTTTTAAAAGAAGGATTAAAAGATGAAAGGTGGCGAGGTTTTTATCACCATGAAAGACCATCATGCAGAACCAATCCTTCTAGGAATTATTAAACTCTAACCTACTGATAGATTGACACTGCCATCCCTGTAGAGGTTAGTGGGTTAATTAAACTGCAAGAAGAAGCGGCTTGCATTGATTTCCAAAACTGCTGTCAGGTACCTTATAGATACTAAAAGAACAAAACATGAAAAAGGTATTTTATCAAAAGTGAAAACATTCAATTGATTCCCAGGAATACAGTGTGCAGTGCCTTGAAAAAGGATTAATACGCTTTAAACTATTTATATGTATATGTCATAAGCACAAACTTTGTATTGTATTGCTCTAGATAGCACACAATTGTGAAGTGGAGAAAAATTACACACTTATTTTGTTTCTCAGAATTGCAAAACTGAAAGGTCCCCCATTTTATTCAGACATCTTTAACTGGATACCCCTAAATCCAACCCAGTGCATCAATCGCTATACCTGGGGAGACGCATCACGAGGGAGTTAGTGTCTTTTTGCAGTGGTCATTGGGCAAGAAGCAGGGTACATCCTGGACACGTCGGCAGTCCATCGGGAAACACAAACATGGACAGAAACACTGAGGTATACAGAAAGACACCAGGCCAGGATTCGAACCCAATACGACTGTAGCTCAGGTAGTAGGAGTTTGTCCCATAAACGGTGGGTTGCAGGTTTGAACCCTCGCTCTGTCCCTCTCTGTTGTTATGGCAAGACTTATCCCGCCTTGCCTGCTGATGGTGGGCCCAGTCCTGCCTGTGAGTGGCAGCCTCACTTCTGTCAGTCTGTCCCTGGGCAGCTGTGGCTACAATGTAGCTCCCCACCATCAGCATGTGAATGACTGAATGTAGCTTTTTTTGGTCCTCACACTGAAAAAGTGCTATTCAAATGCAAACCATTTACCAGGCTGTTCCAGCTGCAAGGCAACAGTCCTCTAGTGCAAATAATTGTCTGCAAAAGTCGCCCGTTTAGGTATTTAGCCTTGTAGCCTAAATACTAGCTGATTTTTACTACACTACTAAGACACTACACTTCATTGTAAACACACCATTCTCATAGTGGCAGCATGATGCAGTGGGAATGTTTAGGCAGACACAGAGAAGGTTGCCAGAGTCCATAGGAAGATGGATGGAACTTAAGATAGGGTAATCATGGAAGAAAACCTGTTAGAGGCTGCAAGAGACTTGAGACTGGAGCAGAGGTTCACCTTCCAACAGCGAAACAACCCTAAACATATAGTAAGAGCTACAACAAAATGGTTAATCCAAACCATATACAGGATGAGTGTTAGAGTGACCTAGTCAAAGTTCAGACCTAAATTTAATGGTGGCAATATTTGATGTCCACAGTTTCTCTCCTTCCAGTCTGACTGAGCTTGAACTAATTTGCAAAAACAAAACCCCAACATTTTCAGTTTAAGTTTGTAGGCTATATGTTTTCCGATTTGTATTTGTAAGAATATTTGAACAAGCAGAATATTACTTCCTAATCACAATCATGAGCTTTCTGTTGGTCTATCTCCTAATCCCAATAAAATACATTGAAGTTTCTGTTTGTTGCACAACAGAATAAAGAAAACTTTTTCAAGACACTGTTACATGGAAACAGACTTTTTTTTTTAGATAAATAAAATTATTGCATCAATCTAAAAAAAAAATCATGCCTTTCATTAGAGCATCAGGTAACCCTGCTTGCAGCTTATCAGTCATAGTAGCATAAATTACTGCTGTCTGCCAGTTTTAGGCTACCCCACACAGAGCAGAAAATGTGTTATTTTCTCTGGCTGACAATCTTTTCATTCATTATGGGTGTTGTTCTATTTTTACCCACTGGCCTTTTGTCTGTGGCTTGAGCAAGTGAGCAGAGGGCATCTCACTAACTGGCCCCAATCACACACCTTGGCCTCTGACACCCTGCGCCAACACATTAACTGCTGTCTCGCAGCAGAAACCCAGACAAGCACGATTTCATGAAACCGGCTATTTTGCCATCCCAACGCAGGCATTGCTTTCAGCATCTGTACGGAAAGCTTATTGAGTCCGCATTGTCCATCTAAATCTGGAAAACTGGCAGTGGGCGGGACACTTAATGCATGGGCCTCGTTTAAAAAATATATATTTTTATTCTGTTAAGAAATGACTGATTTGTCTGTTTTTTACTAATTCATTCGTCATCTCTACAAGATAATATGTACATTCAAAGTTAAAACTCATGCACAGTGTTGCTGTAGTTCCTAAACATGGAAGTGAATTGATTATGTGGGTGTATTTGTGTATCACAGGTTGGATTTTTCTAGACAAACATCAGCATCAGTTCAAAAATACCCTCCAGGATTGCTGTCCATACAACGCACATCTCTCAGCTCCACATTTCTTTCTTTCTTTCTTTTCTTTTCTTTTCTTTTCAGAAGGGTGTATTTTAGATCACTGTTATACTTTTTTGCCGCCTCTGCTAATAGCCTCCTTGGGTTGCCATGGCAACACACAGGTAAGTGGAAAGGAGTGCTTCGTTCGCCGTGTAGCATGAAGCCCGTTTCTAAAACTGTTGACCTATAAAAACGAACACCCACCAACGTGGGGAAGCTGCGGGAGTTGCGCGCGGGCACGGTTTGTGTCCGAGTTGGTCGACGACAGCAGAGGGGGAGGAATATTCAAGAATCGGTGCATGTTTGAACGTTTTTCAATGTTTTAAAATAAATATCTATTTTGTCCAAGCCTTCTGTGGTTGTCTAATTGGTTTCTCCATGAATGAATCAGGACATTTAAATGACAGCAAACACACAGGAACCTTCAGCTAGGACAGTAAATCCAAATCTGTCTTCCTGTGTCTTAATAAAGTTTATTCTCTCCTCTACCACCCACAACTCTACCTTCCTTTCACTTTTCCTTCAGCTAAGGTATTTTTCCTCACTCTACTTCCTTTCTGACTGATCATGCTGTCTGTCCCCCTTTTACGCCACCCGTCCCCTCTCTGCCCACCTACCCCCCAGCCGCCACCACATTGCCTTCATCTCCCATCATCCCCCTTATTTCTCCCCCTGTGGGTTTATGCTGTGTCTGATCTATGTGAAGAACCAGACAGCTGTCTATTCCCTGTAGGCAGCCTTTAGAGACGCTGACCATATGGCAAGAATAGTGATTGAGCTCTGTTGGTCTCTTATTGTTTCCTATTTATTTTTAGCCAGTTTTTTTTCTCTCTCTCTCTCTCTTTCTCTCTCTCTCTCTCTCTCTCAAGTTCCTGCTTTATTGCATTATTTCAGGTTTTTAAGAAACAAACTGTTAAGGCTGCTGTGGTCTACACGTCTGTGAAAAAGTAATTGCCCCCTAACAGATTTTTTCTGATTGGATTTTATTGATTGGGCAGTCACGTTTTAGATCATAAAATAAACTTTAATTAAGGGAAATAAGCTGTCAAAACCAACCTGGCCCTGGGTGGAAAAAAAGTAGTTGCCTCCTTAACCTAATAACCTAATAATTGGTTGTGCCACCCATGGCAGCAACAACTGGCATCAAGTGTTTGCGATACCTAATGAGTGTATTACATCCCTGGAGGAATCTTGGGCCATTCTTTTTGTAGAACAGTTTTAATTCAGCCATAGAGAATGGGTTTCAAGTATGAATGGCTTGTTTAGGGTCATACCAAAGCATCTCAATTATATTAAGTAACAGATTTAACTAGGCCACTCCAAAAGCTTATTTTGTCTGTTTCTTGAGTTATTTTTTAATTTAGCTTTAAGGAGGGCTTTGCTAGTAAGCTTTTTATCAATGTTCTGCTGCAAAACTCAAGTTTGCTTGATTAAAAGATCATATTTTGATGGAATATCATCTTCAGGATATTCTTATTCATTGTATTTCCAGCTCCTCAAGCAGCACCGCAGCTCCACACCATCACACTGCCACCAACAGGTTTGATTGTCGGTTTGACAGTGGAACTTTTTTTTTAATGCTCAAATACTGCAATGAAAATGGATAGGAGTGATGCATGGGCTGTGATGAGCTGCTGCTGAGATCTCGCGAGAGCTGTGCGTAAGTAATATGGCGGTAAACTGGTAAAACAAACAAACTCGGGTAAAAACAAACCATAACATTTGAGCCAAATATAGCAAACGTTTAATAATAATAACCATTATTTTGTATTTCTCCATAAACAAACTGGACGAGGAAACCTTGCACAGCCTGGAAAGCTACTTGGACGAGTGCTTTGACAACATTGTTATGGGCAAGCCACAGAAATCCACCTCTGCTGTGCCGACAAGCACACCATCACAAAAACGCACTCGTTCTGAGGCCAGCACCTCCACCATCTCTCCAGAGAAAAGCTACAGCGATGTCCTGGACTCAATAGATAAGAAGCTAACCAGCCTAGACGCCCGTCTGGGCCTGGTTGAGGTTGTCCATAAAGAGTTTCAAGCTCTAAGGGAATCTCTAGAGTTCAGCCAACAACAGGTAGCATCGCTCGCTGCAGAAAACCAAACGCTTAGGGAGAGTGTAAAGAAACTCACCGAGGGGATGACGCAGCTGTCCGGAGAAAGGAAGAGGATGAAAGAAACTATCTTGGATATACAGGCCAGGGGAATGCGAGACAATCTTGTTTTTTCCGGGATCCCAGAACAGGCTGAGGACGACGCTGAATCCACCGTCCGAGATTTTCTCCAACATCAGTTAAAGCTCCCAAGCGACACGGTAAAAAAACATCACTTTTCACCGCGTTCACCGCCTAGGAGGTAAGAAGCCCAACAACAGCCGGCCGCGACCTATTGTTGCTAAATTCGAGCATTACAAGCAAAAAGAGCAGGTCAGAGGCCAGGGCAGAGAGCTGCGGGGAACGAATTACAGCGTTAACGATCAATATCCGAAAGAAATCCTGGATAGAAGGCGCGTTTTGTTCCCAATCAGAAAGAAATATATCAGTGAAGGGACCAGAGCTACAGTAGCGGTAGATAAACTGTATGTTAACGGGCAGCTGTTCAGGGACCCCCAGCTTACTCCTTGGCTTTATTAGTCATGTAACACTGGCTAGATAAGAGTTGTTTTATCAGTCAACTATAATCTAATGTTAGCACAGCTCTGTAAAGTTGTTTACATCACTCAATGTGGGCGGGGCCAGGGCTAAGCACTGGGATACTGGCTCTTGTTTCTTTTCTCATCTTCACATGTCTATCACCAAATGTCTTTGTCACTCATTTTTTCTTCTTTTATCACTAACACACAGAATTTTTTCATAACATAACTATTTCTCTCTCTCACTCACCCTCACCCTTCACACCTTCACAACTTTCTTCTATTTTTCTCTTTCTTATATCTCGGCTTTTGGATTTTCAAGCAGGCAACCCCAAGCACAAACTAATAATACACCTGTGTTTATCTGTTTCTATGGTGATATGGACTTTACAACTTTTATCTCAAAACTATGACTACTCTAAGGTTTGTCACATGGAATGTTCATGGAGCTGGCACCAGAGAGAAAAGAGTTAAGATTTTTAACCAGCTTAAAAGATTGAAGGCAGATGTCGTCTTATTACAAGAAACCCATAAATCTACCTCAGCTGCAGATGATCTTAAATCCCCTGAGTTTCCTAATGTGTTTTCTGCATGCTATAACTCCAGACAAAGGGGAGTAGCAATATTAATAAATAAAAATGTAAATTTTACAGTAATAGACACAGTTACAGATCCAGAGGGTAGATTTATTATAGTAAAACTATCTATACATAACCAAAAGTTATGTATTGTCAGTATATATGGTCCAAATGTTGATGACCCCTCATTCTTTCATTCCTTCTTCTCTGTGCTCCTTGAACACATGGATTGCTCACTTCTTCTTGGGGGCGACCTCAACTTTGGTTTATATGAAGAAATAGACAGGCTCAGCACAGCAGGGACTCAGCGCAGCTGGAAATCTATAGATATAGTCAAACAGTACATGAGCGATTATGGACTTTGTGATGCATGGCGATCACTTCACCCCAATGACAAAAAATATACTTTCTTCTCAAATGTCCACCATTCATATTCTCGACTGGATTATTTGTTAGTCAGCAGCTCACTGTTGACTAACATTTCAGACACTGAGATACACCCTATAGCTGTTAGCGATCATGCTCCTGTTTCTCTAACTTTAGTAAATAAAACAGAAACACCTCAAAGCAAAAATTGGAGATTTAATATATCCTTACTTAAGGATAAAGAATTTATTAAATATTTTGAAAAAGAGTGGGCCTCATATTTGGAATATAACGACCTCCCTGGTACGTCGCCATCCATTCTTTGGGAGGCAGGAAAAGCTGTGATTAGAGGTAAAATAATCTCATTCTCATCAAATAAAAAGAAAATGGAAAAAAAACGTATTCAGGAATTAGAAGAAACTATTAATTCATTAGAAGCTTCTCTAGATGAGGAGAGACTAGGCAAAATCCGTACAGCAAAGCTAGAATTAAATCAAATTATCAATAAACAGACCCAGTTCTTAATTCAAAGACAGGATAGAAAACTTTGAACAAGGTAATAAATCAGGTAGATTTTTGGCTAACCAGCTAAAAATTAATAAAGAAAAAACAACTATATCTGCTATTAAAGATCATACCGGGAATACAGTATATGATCCTGGAAGAATAAACAACACATTTAAGGAATTTTACAAGGCTTTATACTCACCAGAGATAAATCCATCGGATCATGAAATTGAACAATTTTTTGATAACATAACACTACCTAAATTATCTGAAAGTCAAGCAATGGCCCTGGATTCACCACTAACAGCGGCTGAACTCCAGGAGGCCCTCCAAGGCATGCCCAATAATAAGGCTCTAGGACCAGATGGATTTCCAGCAGAGTTCTATAAAGAATTCTGGAATACTCTGGCACCAACATTCCACAGAATGCTGCAGGAAACCAAGGAAAATGGCCGACTCCCACCAAATATGAATTCTGCCTACATTAGTCTTCTACTAAAATCAGGTAAAGACCCTTTGTTTCCTACCAGCTATCGTCCCATATCCCTCATTAATGTTGATCTTAAAATAATCTGCAAAGCCCTCGCAAAAAGGATAGTGAAAGTAACCCCTCTTATAATACATCCTGATCAAACTGGTTTTATTAAAGGGAGACATTCATCCACAAATTCACGTAGATTAATAGATTTAATAGATTTAATAGATTTTTCTAACTGTAAAAACATTAAAACTAATATATTATCTTTAGATGCAGAAAAAGCATTTGATAGAGTTAACTGGAAATTCTCATTTGTAACCTTACATAAATTTGGCTTTGGAAATTCTTTTATAAACTGGTTGAAAATATTATACAGTTCACCAACAGCGTGTATCAGAACAAATAACCAAACATCATCTAGGTTTTATCTTCAGAGAGGTACCAGGCAGGGATGTCCTCTCTCTCCCTCCCTGTTTGCTATTTTTATTGAACCACTAGCTGCAGCGATCAGGCAAACTCACAATATTAAAGGCATAAAATGCAATAACATAGAACATAAAATTAGTCTTCATGCAGATGATGTATTACTTTTTCTCCAGTATTCACAAACCTCTTTCTCTCAGGTAATCGGGTTGATAAACTCTTACTCAAATGTTTCAGATTATTCTATAAATTGGTTAAAATCTACAGTTCTTCCAATCAATTGTTCTGTCCAGAATCCAACTAATACACAACTGCAGTCAGGGAATATTACCTATTTAGGTATCAATGTCTCACCAAGACTGGCAGATTTAATAACGTTAAACTACATCCCACTTTTAAAAAAAGTGGAAGATGATCTTGCCAGATGGAAATCTCTACCCATATCACTTATGGGAAGGGTTGCTTCAATAAAAATGATGGTTTTGCCCAGAATCAACTACTTATTCTCAATGATCCCAAGTAAACCATCACTAGACTGGTTTAGATCTCTGGACTCCTCTATCTCTAAATTTCTTTGGAAAGATAAACCCCCACGTATCAGCTTAAAAACACTGCAGAAGACCAAAGAAAAAGGAGGTCTAGATCTACCAAACTTCCATCATTATTTCTTAGCCAACAGGCTCCAATACATATCAAGATGGTTAAAACATAGCTACCTAGACGAGTCCTGGATAGACGTAGAACAGACACTATGTAATAAGATAAAACTTTCAGACCTACCATTTATTAGCTCAAATATAAAACAATATGAATGTTTTAAAAGCATAAATATCAGCTCCTCTCTGACAGCATGGTGGGAGTTTTTAAAAATGACAGAGTCCACAATAATCCCATGCAGACGTACACCCATCTGGAATAACCCCGACATCTTGCAAAAAAAATGTATGATAAGTTTCCCAGTATGGAGGTGCAATGGAATTGAATACCTGGAACATATATTTGATGGAACAGACTTTATCCCATTTAATACATTAATTACACAATATGGAATTGATAAAAACAAATTCTTAGAATATCAACAAATTAAATCTATTATTAAAGGTAAATTTAGGCTCAATACAGCTGAATTACAAATTCCAGCAAGAGTTTTAGATTTTCTTAATCTCAACCCCCCCAAATTGCTGTCTAAAATATACAAAACTTTATCTACATTAGATGAATCAATAGCCATCCCTATTTCAAAATGGGAGGTGGATTTATCAGCCAGCTTTGACCAAAACGTCTGGTCTCAGATATGTTTAAGAGCCTTTAAAATAACAAAAAATCCTAATTTGCAATTAATACAATACAAAATCCTTCATAGAGTACACTATACAGGTCAACGAATGTTTAGGATGGGTTTTACATCGTCTAATACCTGCTTACAATGCACAAGCAATATACCAGATACTTATGTTCATGCGCTTTGTTTCTGTCCACCTGTTAAGAAATTTTGGTGCCAGATTTGTGAGGACTTATCAAAGTGTCCGAAATGTAACATCCCACCATCTCCCTCAATTTGCCTGTTAGGAAATTTAAATGATGTCACCATGGACATAAAGTCAGTTCTAATGGTTCACATTGCCTTATGCATCGCTAAGAAAACTATCCTCCTGAACTGGAAAAATAAAAAAGCTCTTAATATTAATCAGTATAGAAATCTCTTGTTGGACCATATTGGTCTTGAGACGGCCTCTGGCTCCATATCTGATCAATCTCTCTGGGCTCCTTTGATCGGCTCCATCACCTAGTGGGGGTGGGGGGCACTTGGTTTTGTCGTTTGGGACACTGTTGCTGATGTGGGGGTTTTGGGGTTGGAGGCGTCCGGGGGGGACCCCAGGGGGTGGGATCACTGGGCGGATGGGGCGCTGGACGTAGTGGCCGGCCTGGGGTTGGGCTTTGGGTGGTGACTCCTGATGGCTGCATGCGGTGCCTTGGGGGGGTTGCACTGGCGGACATGGGTTACTGGCCTGGTGGCCGGGCTGCGCCTGGGTAGGGTCTGGGGAGGGCCTGGGGATTCGGGGCTCGGGGGCGCCGCGCCCCCCAGCTGTGGTCCTGGCTGGGGATCGGCCGGCGTGGGGTCTCTGTTGGCTGTGGGGGTCGTGGCCGGCCGGCGGCCGGCATGTGCAGCTGCCTCTCTCTTTTTCTCTGGGCCGATTGTCATCGCCAGTCCCTGTATGGCGTCTCGCCTTGTTTGCTGGTTGGGGTGCCCAGCGGCGGCTGGGTGGCATTTCTGGGCCGGATCAGTCCTTTTTTGCACTGGACTTGGCTCCTGGGTCTTGGTCTTTGTGTGGGGCGCTGGGGTTGGGCATTTGGCCGGGATCGGTCGGACTTGCGGGTGGACTGGCCGGGTGGTGGGCGTGCAGGGCAGGTGGGTGGGGCGCTGGGTTTTGTCTCCTGCCGGGCCGTTGAGCAACAGTGGTCGCTCCACAAAGAATGAGGCTGGTGGATGTCGGCCTGGTGGGTCGGCCGCCCGGCTCATCGGTTTGCTCCTGGTCTGGGCAGGTACGTCGACGTGGTTCGGGCTACGGGGGCCTCCGGTGTGCGGGTGGCGCTGGGGGCCTCCTTTGCTGGCGGGGAGGCTGCTGCTGTGTGGCAACAGGTGCTCTCCCCCTACGAGGGCACTTGGACGGGGAAGAGGGGTGTGCGGGAGAGGGGGGGGGGGACGAACTCAACCTGGGTGTCTAGTGTCTTTTGTGTTTTGAGAGTAGAGCGAATGTCAGGGTGGGTTTAGTTCCCGTTCTGGGGGGACTGCCTTGGGGTCCGTGGGGCTTTGTGGTGCTGTGGCCGTGGGCCCCGGGTCGGACGTGCCATGGGCTCCCTCCCCTGGTGGATCCCGGTGAACAGCGGTGCCTATTGGGGTCAGTGGGGGAGCTGGCTCCCTGGGAAGACATTTTGTCTCCCAGTCCTTCCCTCCCCATCCCTGGACACCTCTGTCCACCCGCTCCATCACTTTACCACTCATATAGGGTCTTGGGGCATGGGCACATCACTGGGGTGCGAGGAGGGGCTTTCCTCCTCGCTGTCCCGTGGTGTCCTGGGTCCCAATTTTAATATACAACTTAGACACTCCCACTTATAACATTTTCACACGACACATATGTAGGGACTTTGGGGTGGGCACACTTTTCGGCATCCAGAGGGGGAGCGGTACAATCAGCTTCACCTCTGGTGCCGGTGCCCACTGTTAAACCACATATAGACACTGAGGGCTCGGGGTGGGGGTTGGGGGATGTGTGGCTGCCTCCCCCGCATCCCACCCCTCTATTTTAAATGCACATTATAACAACACGCATCAACACCATACTCGAGCGGGAGGATGGAGGCTAGGGGTCTTTTCCCACCCCTGTTCGCTACGGGCCATCAGGGGTTGGGGTCCGGAGGAGGACAGGCGGTCTGGTCGGGGTCCTGGGCTGTCGGGCTGCTTTGCCACTGTGGGGCCCTTGGCGGTCTGCTTGTCTCCGTCCTAGAAGGTAGGGGGTCCACCTCCCGGGTCCGGGGGCTGGTGGCTCTACTGGGGCATCAGTACCTGGACCTGGGAGCATAAAGTGTGCATGGGGTGTGTGAGTGAGGGTACAGTGTCATTTTTTTGGGTGTCTTGGTGAGTCAGTGAGAATGTATGTGTTTAAGAGGGAGGGAACGTATGACTGTGTCTGTATGTCTTTGTCTACCTGTCAGGTTGGATCTTGGTCTGCCCCCTCGCCTGGCGCACCTCAGGCCTTACACTTAATGGGGGGCCTATTTCCCCTCCGTCACTCCCCGCCGGTGACGGGGGCCCCTGCCTGCCGGTGCGCCGGTGGTCAATCCGGTTCGGACCTGGTGCGTGCCTGGCCGGGCCTGGGGGGGCCGGTGTGTCGGTCGGCCGATGCGCTGGGCCGATATCTTCCTTTGGTTGGTTGGGGGCACCTCTTTTAGAGGTGCCAGGTTTGGGATTGTTGGGTGGTGCCTGCTCGGTGGCTCGGCGGGATGCGGATCTGGCGTCTCTGCTCGTTTGATCACCT
Organism: Valencia hispanica; assembly: GCA_963556495.2. Classification (NCBI taxonomy): domain Eukaryota; kingdom Metazoa; phylum Chordata; class Actinopteri; order Cyprinodontiformes; family Valenciidae; genus Valencia; species Valencia hispanica. The sequence continues at coordinate 12,289,462 of OY747709.1, read as the reverse complement.
GTTCTGTGCGCACCGTGCGTGGCCGGTTCATTGGCGGGTTGGACCGGCCCTGGCCCTCGTTGGATTCCTGGTCTCGGCGCCCTGCGTTGCGCGGGATCAGGACCCGGGAGCTGGTACAACTTGGCGTCCAGATGCTGACTGAGCCCGGCCTGGGGATGCTGTCCGTCCCCTGCGGCTATTGGTGGGGCGCTGGGATGTTGGCGGTGGGGATTGGCCTAGGGTGGAGGCGTCGCGTGGCGGCCGGCCGCGGCCCCTGCAGTGCCGGGGGCCCCTCGTCGGCCGGTCCCTTGTCGGGTCCCTGCTGGGCGGTGGGGTGCCCCTGGGCCCCGGCTCCCCCGGTCCGTTGACCGGCCCGCCCCGGCGCGGCCGGTTGCCGGCGGAGCCCGTGGGCTCGTCACTGCTGCCCCTGCATAGTGGCCGCTGGATGTTCCCCTCGGGTTCTCCTTTTCTCCTCTCTTGGGGGATGCGGTCGGCCCCGCCCGGGTCCGCCTGGTGCTCTGGCGGTCCTTTGGACGTCTTTGCTCCGATCTCCTTCATGTCTGCATCGATTCCTGGGAGACGGATTGATGCCTGCTCACACCAACTATCGAACACTCTTATGGAGAAACCTTATATGCACTAGCATGCTAACACACACACATTGATGTGGGGTCTCTGGTGTTTAAGGATATATTCTTGGGCTGAGGTTATCATTACTAGAGCTTGATAAATCGGTACCATGAGTTTCTCTGTGACATTGTTGTTGTATTTTTATATCTATTTTTGTGTGATGTGGTTGTGTAATTCTTAGTTCACAATGTTTGGTTGGTTTTGTCGATGTTCCTTTTTCGTGTTTTGTTTTTCCCCCTCTCTCTGCCGTCCTGTGGGTATGGAAGCAGACTTCAATGTTTTCCTGTGTTTTCTCTGTTCCCCTTCCTCTCTTGTATTTTCAACTCACCCTCTCTCATGACATTTTGTTTCCTACCTCTCTTCTTCATCTACCTTCTTTCTTCTCCTTAATTTTCCGTCTCCGTGTCCATAACATCAGGAAATAAAAACCCCAACAATTCATAATAAAGATTTTTCACACATAAATCAAGTGAAGTACTATAGCAAAAGCTGTACTGCTCCGCTTGTGAAAGTAAATCTGTTGGGCTTCTACTTGGTACTCAGAGACCAATTCTGAGCTCCACACTGCCAAACAGGACACGTTTAAAAAAATAAATAAATAAATGCTGAAATACACCTGTTACAACAGGACACAGACCTTCCGAAAAGTTTTGATTTTGTTTACTCAGTCCACAATATTTTCCTCAAAAGTCTTTGAGATCATCTAGATGTTTCTAACAGCTTGTTTCTGTCCTTGGTCAGCATTGGTTTTGGCCTTGGGGTTATCCCTTGCATTCCATTCCATTTGTCCAGTCTCCTTCTTATGCTGGAATCATGAACACAGACCCTAACAAAGACAAGTGAGGTCTGAAATGCTTTAGATGTTGCTTTGAGTCCATTTTTAAAGTCCTTGATGTGTCACTGGCGAGCTCCTGCTCCTGGAGTAGTTTTGGTAGGTTACTCCTGGTAAGGTTCACCACTTTTCCAAGTGTTTTTTATTTGTGGAGAATGACTCTCACTGTGGTTTGCTAGAGTCAACAAAGCCTTAGAAATGGCTTTGTAACCATTTCTAGTCTGATATGTTTTTTTTTTCCTCATCTGTTTCTGAATTTCTTTAGATCGCAGTATGTTCGGTTGCTTTCTTAAAATGTTTTGTGGCCCAGGCGGCCTTATATGGAGAGAAAATAGTCTCAAAGACCTGTGTGTGCGTAATACTTGATTTGTAACTTGTGTCAGCCTATTTGTGTGTAACTTAGGGTAGTTGTATGTGTAAAACATCATTTGTAACTCGTAAAAAACATTTTGTGCGTAACTTCGAGTACTTGCAGCTGTGTGTTCAAATGTACACACAAATATCAAGAAAGTACGAGTACAAAATAATTTTACACAGGCACCATTTCAAATTACACGAACTTAAAACTAACTACGAATTCAAAACGACTCCTACGCATACAAATCGTTAAATACTACGCACCAATCGCCTGATACACACAGACAAAACCACGTTTATGGACAAATTAAGGTTACAAGTGCACGACGAGTTTTGAGACTGATTTCACGTCTCCAGATTTGTGCGTGCATGATGCGTTTAAATGCTGGTAGAATGCTGGATCATTTGAGTTTTCTTATTACGTTCCCTCTAAACTTGCTGTTGAAGTGGCAAAAACGTTTGTCTGTGAAAGAAAGAACATCTCAGCACTGCTTAGTTATAACACATTGACCAAAATTTACTTATTTTTTTAATTCGAAAATGCTTTCAATTAAATTAAATGTTTGGGGTCGGACATCCAGGTCCTCGAGAAGTAATCGAGTCAAGAGTAATAGAACTGGATAGTTCCTACAGCATTGCGCCAGACAGTCAGCAGCTGAAGTTTTGTTCATAAGACGGTAGGTTTGAGGTTTTTATAAGTTGCTTGTGTTTAGAGTGTATTTTGATGATTTACCAGCTAATTTTTTCTTGCTTCTATTTAAATCCGGTTATGCATAAGTGGCATATAGTTTGTCATGTAAACAAACCATAGCCTAACTGCAGATGTTAGCTAAAACCGCTAGGTTAGGTTAGTTTGCACCATTCGTTTACATAATGCTAAAATCTGGCGGTACAAACATTTTAAGTTTGTGTTGTTAGCCTTTGTCGTTTGCTTAGACATGTTTTTGTATATATTTCTTAAAACAATCATTGCTCATAAATTTAGGAGCTCATATGGCGTTCCCATGGTTCTTCATGTGTTGCCACTTATAAGTTTGAATTTTGCTAATTAAAATTTTTTTCATATAATTTGGGGGCCAAAGATATGATTGCTTCTTTTAAGAGAAACTATTACCTCTTGACCGGGGCAAAGAGGTCACCGTAGCATGTAGGTAGAAGAATAAATCCAGTTGCACACCTTATGCTTACAGTACACTTATATTAACCCTCAAACACTTTAGAACCTGGGATCTCAGTAGAGTATAGTTCCCCATGTGTTCTGCTGCAAAAACTATAGTTTAGCATTCACGGATTAACACAGTTGTTATGTTTCCGTCCTCATTTATTTTCTGTCTGTGTTATGAGCACAATCCTAGTTAAGAACGACCTGCAGGGGGAGGTCATCCTCTTGCAGACCAATAACACATGGGGTGATTAAAAGAAAAGTACTGTATGTACATGTGTGATGAAGAACTGCTCAAGTTAATGAATGTGCATTACCTAAATGCTTCTGTTGTTTGTTTGTTTTTGTCAACAGTGATTTTCTCTGTTTAGTACATCAGGCGGTGAATGGAGGCTGATGAGAGGAGAGCCAAGGAGAACAAGGACAGGATGTATAGTCTGTTTTCTGTTTGAATTTATTTTTTCTTGTCACATTTGATATTTATTCATTTGCTATTTGTTATGAATGAACTGATTGAACAACTAGTCATTCTCATTAACTCATTTGATCAACTGTTTTATTGTTAATTAGGCTCTTGGAAGAATTAGAAATAACTAATGAATGAAAAAATTTGTAACACATCAAAAATATTGACAAAAGGAATTGTGTAGCTATTGATAGTTTTTCATGGAGGAGGATGGATAACCTCTTCCTACACCATCCTTCAAACTTAAAATGAAGAAACAGGAAGTATTTGGCAGTTTTGCTGAATATGGATGGGGTGCTGCAACTGAGACCTATGGCTGGTCTCTTCTGGTTGAAGAGTGGAACATCATACAGGATGGTCTGCAGAGTGCTTTGGGTAGTACTGTCCAGAGCATCATCCAGGCTGGCTCAATCGACGGCTGAAAAATCACTAAGACATATTCAGAAGACAGTTGATTCTACCAGAGAGCACAGCCGATATATCTAACGCCCCCCCCCCCCCCCATCCCCATCCCCTATCCTCTGTAACATCGTCAAGTTCATCCTCAAGAGCCACAATGTCACCAGCACTGAGGCAGATGTTGGATGTTGCATGTTGAATGCTGTCATGATCTTCAATGGTGTACACAGATGAAAATGTTATTTTACTGTTGCACTAGCTATTTAAATAAACCAATACATACATAGATGCATGTATAACACACATATATATGCTGTTGTTATTTCACCTCTTAATCAAGTAAAGCACCTTGAATCACCTTGTTGAACGTGTGCTATACAAATAAAATTGCCTTGCCATATATATATATAATTTATATATTTATACTATATATCCCTTCTTAGCATTGGCTATATTTGTTTCCAATTTAACAACAGGTCTAGAAATGTAATACTATTTCTGATAATTATTTGTTTCATTAGATGCTGTCATGGCTGATATCGATGCAGGGCCCATCTGTATTCTGGACCCACCCATGATCCAGATTCTAGTGGGATTCTATTGTCCTGAATTTAATGGTGTTTGATATTTGTGCGCAGCATGGTGATTCCTTTGAGCTGGACGACAGTTGGGATCACTTTCAGCCTCGAGTTACAGCATTTTTATACCATGCAGATACTGAGGAATGACATTAGATCAGAGTTGGAGTATTTCACCAGTGATGTGCTGCAGACATCTTGCATGTTTTTGACTGCTTTCAATGTATACCATAATTCTTACCCACGAATATACATTCAGTTTGGTTGTGAAGCATCTCAGTTTTGTCTTTTTCATATATAAACTCAAACTTTCAACTGTTTTTACTTTCAGTAAACTTAATGTGTGTAAATATTGGTATGAACACTAAAAGAGTCAACACCATAAGACATAAACTAAAAATGTTTCACAGACATGTGACTGACAGAAATAGAATAATGTGTCCTTGAATGAAGGGAGGCTCAAAATCAAAAGTACCAGTCCAGTATCTGGTGTGGCCACCAGCTGCTTGAAGTACTGCAGTGCATCTCCTCCTCATGGACTGGACCAGATTTGTCAGTTCTTGCTGTGAGATGTTACCCCACTCTTCCACCAAGGCACTTGCAAGTTCCTGGACATTTCTGGGGGGAATGGCCCTAGCCCTCACCCTGCGATCCAACAGGTCCCAGACGTGCTGAATGGGATTGAGATCTGGGCTCTCCGCTGGCCATGGCAGAACACTGACATTGCTGTCATGCAGAAACTCACGCACAGAACGAGCAGTATGGCTGGTGGCATTGTCCTGCTGGAGGATCATGTCTGGATGAGCATGCATAAAGGGTACCACATGAGGGAGGAGGATGTCTTCCCTGTACCGCAAGGCATTGAGATTGCCTGGAATGACAACAAGCTCAGTCCGATGGTGATGTGATATACCGCCCCAGACCATGACGGACCCCCCACCTCCAAATCGATCCCACTCCAGGGTACAGGCCTCGGTGTAACGCTCATTCCTTCGACGATAAACACGTATCCGTCCATCACCCCTGGTGAGACAAAACCATGACTCATCAGTGAAGAGCACTTTTTGCCACTCCTGTCTGGTCCAGCAATGGTGGGTTCGTGCCCATAGGCGGCGTTGTTGCTGGTGATGTCTGGTAAGGAACTGCCTTACAACAGGCCTACAAGCCTTCAGTCCAGCCTCTCTCAGCCTATTGCGGACAGTCTGAGCACTGAGGGAGGGATTGTGTGTTCCTGGTGTGACTCGGGCAGTTGTTGTGGCCATCCTGTACCTGTCACGCAGGTGTGATATTCAGATGTACCGATCCTGTGCAGGTGTTGTTACACGTGGTCTTCCACTGCGAGGATGATCAGCTGTCCTTCCTGTCTCCCTGTAGCGCTGTCTTAGGTGTCTCACAGTGCGGACATGGCAATTTATTGCCCTAGCCACATCAGCAGTCATGCCTGCCTGCAGCATGCCTAATGCACATTCACGCAGATGAGCAGGGACCCTGGGCATCTTTCATTGGGTGTTTTTCACAGTCGGTAGACAAGTCTCTTTTGTGTCCTGCGTTTTTAGAACTGTGACCTTAAATGCCTACTTTTTGTAAGCTGTTAAGGTCTTAACGACCATTCCACAGGTGCGTGTTAATTATATGATTATGGTTAATTGAACATCTATGGAAAACATTGTTTAAACCCTTTACAATGAAGATCTGTAAAGTTATTTGGATTTTTACAACATTATTGTGGAAGTACACAGTCCTGAAAAAACGACGTTTCTTTTTTTGCTGAGTTTATATAATGTGTGTGTGTATATAACATCAGCGTTGGGACATTTATACAGCCCATCTTTGCACATAGAAAATTGATTTATAAGACCAAATTAGAAAACTGTCCACTGCATTCTAAATGTGAAGCATATTTAGATTATAAATGTACAAGCGAATATGCCATTGTGAGTGTTTACACTTAACCACCAGACATTCAGTCACTAGGTCAACATGTTATTCCTTAAAACTTGTAGATTAAATAAAATTACTTTGATTGTAGAGATATGATTATATCTCGGCCTAAGCTATAAAAACACCCTGGTAACAGTGATACAGCAACTGGAACTCCTTGAATATTAATTTGTGCCCCGCTCCAGCTTAAGATGCCGCAGGATCTATGTAGTTCTATTACCCTTCACTTGATTACTTCTCGAGGACCTGGATGTCCAACCCCAAAAATATTATTTAATTGAAAGCATTTTCGAATTAAAAAATAAGTACATTTTGGTCTATGTGTTATAACTAAGCAGTGCTGAGATATTCTCTTTCACAGACAAACGTTTTTGCCACTTCAACAGCAAGTTTAGAGGGAACATAATAAGAAAACTCAAATGACCCAGCATTCTACCAGCATTTAAACGCATCATGCACGCACAAATCTGGAGACGTGAAATTAGTCTCAAAACTCCTCGTGCACTTGTAACCTTAATTTGTCTGTAAACGTGGTTTTGTCTGTGTGTATCAGGCGATTGGTGCATAGTATTTAACGATTTGTATGCGTAGGAGTGTTTTGAATTCGTAGTTAGTTTTAAGTTCGTGTAATTTGAAATGGTGGGTGTGTAAAATTATTTTGTGCTCGTACTTTCTTGATATTTGTGTGTACATTTGAACACACAGCTGCAAGTACTCGAAGTTACGCATAAAATGTTTTTTACGAGTTACAAATCATGTTTTACACACATAAATAACCTAAGCTACACACAAATAGGCTGACACAAGTTACAAATCAAGTATTACACACACACAGATCTTTTGAGACTATTTTCTCTCCATAGCCTTAACTTGACAGTGGATAGGTCAGAAATGGGGAGATAAGACATGTGGTAAGCCGAGACTCAAGCTCAGGACATCTGTGTCACGGACTGAAGCCTCTGTATATGGGGCGCCCACTCACACCCACTGGGTTGAGAGCATTTAGCCTACTTTATGTTGTCCAAAGGCTTCTATTTAAGGAGCTTAGTTTTTGGATAACTAAAAATAGGCAATATTAATGACAAACACACAAGATATCTGGGAGGGAGAAAATAGTTTTTTTTTTTTTTTTTTACAGCACAGTATATGGTCGTGATTTCAAGATTTTATTAGCAAAAAATTCTAATCAAGGGGCAAATAAGGGATAACGGAACAGTTTATCTCTTTACAGTGCTGTTTTGCTTGTAAAGCTTTGCTTTTGCATTCAGGACATCTTTATTAAGAGGTATTTCCATATTCCATATTCTTGTTCTTCAATTAAGATTAAAATAGAAAGAAAGCTTGTTGCTGGATCTGTGGTAAAAAAAAAAAAACTGTATTTAGATTTTAAACAATAATCAGAACTAAACTCTGGCCTTTCTGTTCTGTCATTGTTTCTTTAACTTATCTGCTGGGCCTCAGATATTTTAAAACCCAACAAATAAATTGATAATGATTCTGGGACACAATTTGCCTTTTTAATAATTGCTATGCTTTTCTATCATATAAGAATCCGCTTTGTGTGCACAATCAAGCAATTTGACTACAAAGTATATATATATATAAAGTGAGGGAAATCAAATAAAGAAGGAAAGGAGCAGTATATACATTTAGGGTGTAACGGTATGCCACAAATCCCGTTTAGGTATGTACCTTGGTTTCAATTTCACGGTTCGGTTCATTTTTTGGTACAGTCAGGAACAAAGTAAAGAAAAAGTTTTTGTGTATTACTTCCAGTAAATTTTCCAACAAATTGTTCAGGTAAAACATAAAACATATGTATGATAAAATATAAAATAAATAAATAAATAAATAACATATTACAGTTTAAATATTTTTGTATTTAGGAAACTGCAACATCAATACTTTGGCTTCTTGCCAAAGTAAAGACAATCTTGGATATGAAATGAATATTTTAGACTGCCCTACTGTCTGTGTCAACAGTGGTAACAAGTTAATATGGGGTTAAGCTCTTACCTGAGCCATCTGACAGGATGTTGCATGAGTTAAACAAGTTAGGTGGGAGGGATTATAATACCCTGCTAGTCTGATTTAACCACTGCTTTTCCCGAAAAGCCGCGGTTTCTCTTGGTTTCATCTTGGTTTTATCTGTTCTATATTTATTTGGCCTTTTATACCCTTTTGTATGCGTGAAAACAAAAGATTATAATAGATAAATAATTATATTTAGTATATATGTGGGACAGTGTGGTGGAGGCTGGGCTCCTTCCGTTCAGCTCTCTGTTCCGTTCAGCTCTGAGTGTTTGTGTGATGTTTGTCTGTGTATTCTTTTCCTCACCTTCCTGTGAGCTCCTCCAGGGGGCGCTGCCAGAGGTAGAAGCTGTTCATCGCCACTGGAGGGTGGAGCCACCTGCTGGCCTATCTGCGCACCTGAGTTCCATCAGTGATCAGTGAGGTTTGTAAGGAGCAGGCTGCCAGACATCCGATGCCTGAGTGTTAAACTTCTTCGGTACCTCTAGCCCTCATGGCCTTCTGAGTCTTGTTTTTGCTTACCCAATGGTAATATCTTCTGTGCTCCTTCCAAGGTTCTTCTCTGATTCTTTACCAAGAATAATCATCCGTCATCAGCATTATCGCTCCTGGAAACCAGTTCCAAGTCTGGCAGCCTTCACCAGTCAATCTGCAGCTCACTCTCACAAGCTTCTGGACTTACCTCTTTCAAGTCCCTCCTGACTCCTCCTGTGAAGTTCAAGGTTCCAGATCACTTCCATCAAATAAACTTTTTTAATAAACCTGCTTGGACTTTCTATTGTGTACTGCATGTGGGTCAAACTTGAAGACAATATGACCCTGCAAATCTCACTGACTAATTCCTGGAAGAAACATTTTTAACACACATTATTAAAGTCAAATGCTTATACTTTATTGCTACATTAAGACAACAGCACCGAGGGCAGCTAACCAGTGTCCTTCGGATCAGTAACATCTGTGGAGGCTGACAGCATCCGACACTTACAGAAGTGGGTAACCAGTTAACATGAAAAGGCCTTGTTCTGTAAAACAAAACAACAACCAGAGCTGACTACTCAGGCTGTCAGGTGTTCATTGTGTTCATCAAAGAGACGGCCTTGGGGATGAAACTGTCCTTCTGGTGGCTGATTTTAGTTACAGCGTGTTGTAGCACTGACCTGAAAGTAAAAAATCTAAACAGTTTGTGTCCAGGATGTGTGGGGTCTGCATAGAGGTAAGCTGCCCTTTTCCTGACCCTAGACCAGCACAAGACCTGGATGGAGGGAAGGTCAGCCCTGATGATTCTTTTTACTGACCTAATTGACCTGTGGCTCTGTTCCGCTAAGTCCGCTTTAGTTACAGTTGCTAACTCGAACAAGCCATCGCAGCTAACTGCATGTTTAGATGAGAGCGGTCAGTGCCGAAACCATTCCTCAAGAGGCTCTTGATAACTTTTGGTGGTGAAAACAGTTAATATCTTGGAGGAGCCTTCAGAAACATTGGCATTATGCCATGGTGGCTTTGTACAAAATTTCAAACTGGAATTATATGGCGAAAAAAAAAAGAGAGGCACAGATCTTCAGATCACATAGCAAGTGGGAGAAGCCTCACCTAGTGTCAATCATCTTTGCAGAGAGAAACGTCATGAAAAACCAGCTTTGTTCATGTACAGTAGGGTAATGTGTAAAATGAATTTACCGTCAGTTAACTTAACAATAGAGTGCTAAGTGGCTAGCCTAAGAAAGCTCATTACCACTTGGTTTTAAGTGATTGATATTAACTTATATAACCTGATTTCTAAGATTATAGAAGACCACTGTCTTACTAAGAATCTCTCCAAACTTAGACATCCTTGTTTTTAGTTGTCAGGTTGAGTTGACTGTGTGGTCTGCCAAACAGCTTTGTCCAACAGAGGCATTTGTCCTAGTTTTGTTTGGTTTGGGAAAAGGGATAAAATAAACTCTGTTGCTCATGCTCTCAGGATACTGTGTATTGTTTTTGCATGTACCCAAAGCACATCATTTAATAATGTTTGTGTCTTAAAACACAAATAAAACCCAGAAAACCCCAAGTGTCACACAGCCTAATGCTTTTCTGGGGAGCAAGATGCCAAGAATGTCAATGTCTGTTTATTTCAGGGAAACTGGTAATTGAACGCTACTGGTTTGTTTGCGAGTGGGACTGAGTCACAGGTCAGTTTTTCTTTGCAGTTTGGCCCTGTCCTGTTTTGTGGCTGAGCTAAACCACACATTGACAGATGTGCTCATAACAGACTGAATAATGGCTGTCGAAGATGACCAGCAGCTCCTGTGGCAGGTTGTACCGCCATAGGAAGCACAGTCTCTGCTGATAAAGACTGAACTTCGATCTCAGTGTCTTGATGTGGACTTGTTATGAAATTCAATTCAAATAGCTGAGTCTTGAATTGACACGATGACTCTTTGATGTTGTATTTCGGCGTGGAGATCGGAACATTTTGTTTGAAATGAATTACAATATTATGGGGATGTGCCCCTGGATGGTTTCATGACAAATTACGAGATGGGGCAGCCTCGTTACGAAACATTTGATAAGTGGAAGCAACCCAAATGAGCCGAGGGAAGGACAGTTGGGTTAGTGACTCGTGACCTTAATAGCCCTAGCATGAAAATCCCTACCCATTAATCAGAACTCAATAAGCCTTTTGGAGGTGAGGTGATGAATACAGCAAGAAAAGATCTCCAGTTGTAACAATTTAAACACTTGGGATTGTGGTGACGGAGTACATACACCAATATATTATCTTTGTTGTTATTTTTAAACTTCTTGAGCATTTTCATGTCCTGAGCAATACATCTTTGGGTTTTACAACATTGCCCACCGACTTCCTGCATTTTCCTCTTTAGAAACACCAGTCTGTCAGATCAAAGGACAGTGTACACCCGCTTCTTCTGGACATTTGAGAACTGAAAAGCAATGGGGGAAAAATTGAGCATTGAAGCGACAAAGAGCTGCTTACTGTTGTTAATAGAACAGGAAAGGCAGTGCCAAAGTGACAACCGAGCACAGGTAATACTTTTTTTCTTTGTTCCAAGTCTCAGCAACTCTTCATTATATCACACACAAGACTCCTACTCACGTATCAGGGTTAACACAGGAATCCTAGAGTTGAATTTACTACCTTTTTTACTACCTCTAAAATATGTTTTACTACCACCATGGCATCAAGCAGCGGCATTTTTGGGGGTGGATATGAAGCACTGAGAAAACTTCACCCAAGATAAAACACTATCCTACTTACTTTAAGGTATAAGTTTTATGCTGTCTTGACTAAGACATCGCACACATCAATCATTCCAAATCCAAATCCAGAAGCCTTAGGACATTAGATTTTTTTTTTACATATAAACACAATGCAACGACTTTTGAATTTCAAAAGCCAGTGTTTCATTCACAACTGAATATTGATAACATGGCAAATGTTCAAACTGAAGAATCAGCTAGGAGAACATTTAGCAGCTAAAGTTAAATAACATCAACAACTGCAATGAAAAATATCAGAGTGAACATGCCCCAAAAATGAAAATTCTAAGGTGAGTAGAGTACTCAAAAATTGTTGGCTACTGAAGTAAAAGTATCAGAACGTTAACATATTTTTACTGAAGCAAAAGAAAGAAGTAGGCATATAAAAAATTATTCAAGAGTAAAAAAGTAAAGCTCCGTAAAAAGGTTAATCAAGTACTGAGTAACTGATTACAAAATCGGATTTAATATTTAAAAATGATGCAATAAGACAAAAATGAGCTATAATTAATAAAAAATATTACCCAAGTAAAAATAAAACGCACACGTAGTATAACTCCTCCTAAAATTACTTTTTTTTCAAAGGTTACTCAAGTTAATGTAGCTGAGTAGATGTAATTAGTTACTACCCATCACTGGATGGGAGACAAGGGAAGCAAGAGACGAATGGCTAGGTAGGAGAAGACACAGGTAATAATAATAATAATGACACGGGTGACCACAAGGTCTGCTGTCTGTCTGCTGCAGCCATCGCGGTGCTGGTGATACTAGTTTACCACAGAGGTGGGACGACAACACTCATAACTGAGCTTGTGTTTGCAGGTGCACTGCTCTTTGTAGCACCAAAAAAACTAATACAAAGCTGCTTTTTTTTTTTGCATACTTGCATACAAGAAGCTTCTTGATCTATCTCCACGACCGGCTTTTGCCAGTCTTTAAATGCCAGCTCAATGAGCCAAAGTCAGGAACATTTCCTATTGTGAGGCGGAAAGTCGCTTGCTAATGTCAATACACTGTCCTGACACCACGCACGCGCACAACAGATCAGACAGCGGAACCAATCGAGGCCATCAACACTGGACCATGTCCTGCCGTCCTGTCTGCACATAAACAGATTTTTTTTTTGGTTAAACTTAAGAAGAAATCTGCATTAATGGAAAAGTTACAATGTATTAAACTTGTGAAGACAAATTTACTACCAAATCAAATTTTGTTTGTTATTTACTACCTTTTAAAGGCCTTAATTTAAGCTAATTTAATTTACTACCTTTTACTACCCTGCGAAAACCCTGCATGTACTCCAACATGCTCGTGCTGTTCATCGTTGCTTTAGGACTTTGTTGTGAAACTTAACAACATAGCCATGGATAGTCTATACAGATATTATAAAAAATTAATGAAAGACAATGCAGCGTTAGTCTGATGTTGGTGAGAGCAGCTGAGGGTTGAACTCAGTGTTTGTGTGTTCAAATGATGGCGAGCAGCTGAATCTGGCTGTGTCGCCTGCATTAATTTGCGAAGCTGTGTGACAACCGGAGGGGATGGAGACGGCACTGCTAGAATCGATATCAATGCAAATGAGAATCTAATTAGATTTTAAAGTTTAGCACCAAAGAGTTAACACATCATCAGTGAGAGGAGAACCATAAAGAGATACCCTGAGTGGCCTTTTGTTGTGCAATTCCTTTTTTTTTTTCTTATCAGATTGACGTTTTTGTCCATTCTTGTTTGCAAAATAGCTCAACATCAGCCCGACTGGATGGAAAGTGTCTGTTAGTTTTTTTAAGGATATCTCAGGATATTTCAAGATTCTACTCAATTAGATTTTGACGAGGTCATTCTAAAACACGAATTTACTTAAATCTAAACCATTCCATTGTAGCCCTGGTTCTATATTCGGGCTAACTGTTCCGCTGGAAGGTGAACCTCGGCCTTAGCCTCAAGCCTTAGATTTCCTCCAGCATTGGCCTGAATTTAGCATCATCCATCCCTAATTATTGCTGACCAGCCTCTTAGTCCATGCTGATGTAAAGCATCTACAAAGGATGATGCTGTCTGATCTGTTCAGGGTAATGTGCAGTGTTAGTTTTCCATCACACTGGGCATCAACTGAAAATATCCATTTTGGCATCATCAAACCAGAGAACTTAGAGAACCTTCTTTTCCAGGTTTGCAGTGTCTCCTGTATGACTTGGAGGAAACTAAAAATGCTTTCTTCTTGCCACTTTTCCATAAAGGCAATATTTGTGGTCTGCAAAACAAACAGTTGTCCTGTCAAAAGATTCAGCCACCTGAGCTGAGGATTTTTGTCTCTCCTCCAGAGTAACCACGGACCTCTTGGCTACATCTCTGAATAATGCTGTCCTTGCCTGGTCTGCCCATGTAGATGGGCGACCTTGTCCCAGTCAAATGTGCAGCAATATCCGGGCTCAGGTGGAGCATAGTGCCATGGAACGTTATTTTCAGAGTGCATGCTGGGCACATTGCATATGCATATGCATGGTTACATCAATTACAAAACGACACAACAGAATCAGCAGGTTGGTAGAAAAATAACTTGTTTGTCCTCTTGATCTCAGTTATGATGGGCAGGGCATTCAAACCAGTAAACAAAGAAACCATCTAGAACAATTCATTGTCATAGTTATGGAAAAACATGAACATAATAAAACCCATAAAACAATATGGGTCTTTCATGAGCGATATGATATAAAGATACTTTTTTTTTTACGTTGCAAATGAAGCCTATATGCTTTTCCTCTCACTTTTATTCAAATAAACATTGAATAAAAGTTTAGCTGCTTTCTGTACATTTGCTTGCAAAGCAGTTTTTTACCTGAACTCTAAAGTACAGGTTCCCAACCCCTGGCCCGGTACTGGGCTGTGGGTAGTTTGGTACCAGGCCGCGACCCGCACAGAAACAGTAAATAACTTACAGTATTTCCCTTTTATTTATTATCCGAGTCTAAACAATGTTTTATTTTGAAAAATGGCCAGATTCTCTCTGTTGCATAACTCACACTTGACGCATGTTAAAAGGCTTGCCTTGGTCAGCTAAAAACAAAAGCAGAGGTCTCTGAAAAGTCTCAGTGAAAAATGTCTAGTCAAGGGAAAGAAGAAGAGCGACCAGAGGGGGTTAGGGAGCAGAGAGGATGTTACTCATGTTACGTTGTTGGCGCGACGTTACGGAAATGCTAATAAAGTTAGGAGCACACATTGGATTTACATTTATTATTGTATTTAAAATAAACGTGTTTTTATCCCGGTGGTATCTTCTGGCCGGTCTGTGCCAATATTGTCTGATATCAAACCAATACATACAAGGTTGGGGACCATTGCTTTAAAGGACCCGTTCAATGACAAACCGTGTAATACTTGTTATTTTTGAAATACGATCGGTAACTCTGAGTTGCATATGCATGCTTACCGTGAAAATTTTCAACCCCCATTAGCCACAGAAAGTAAATAGCTGGCATAAATGAGCTAGTCAGAAAAGGCCTGTCTCTTCTACATGACAGAGGAAATGAGCATTCATGGCGTCGCCCACCTCTGGCTTGTGACCGCCCACAGGAAGGCTGTATTGATTTTGAGGCCAGAAGAGAGCAGAACGCATCTCTGCTAGTAGAAGCTAACTATTAGCAACTCCACAACACGTTCGGGCTTGTGTTATTTGTGACAATAACACATAAACGCTGCATTTTTACACAAGAAAAGAAGAGCTGAGGAAGAAATGGTTGAAATTTGTCTTTGGAACACAACCAGCGAAGCATATTGCTAAGTTAGTTATTTGTTCGAAGACAGCATAAAGGTCACGTTGCTGTTAGTCAATCAGAGGCGAGATATTTGCATATCATGAATATTAATGAGGCTTGTAATCCTGTCGTTTCCCCCCCAACCCACTCCTCCAACAAACGTCAACCATTAATTCAAGACATTCACGCATACTAGAGACCACAGCAAATGTATTGAAAAAACAGGTGAATGAGACCTTTAACAGTACGTAGACAGCATAAGAGTCTGAGCCAGTGACAGTGCCTGATTCTGCTCTGATGGTGGCAAACCACTGAACTGATACGCAGGCAGCTGCCTGACTGACCAGAAGTGAGGAACATTGAATTCTTTCTATGAAGCTGTGTATAGTTTTATTATATGATGTCCAAAATAAAATGAGCATAAAAGCTTTGATGCTGAAAATTACTTTTTTTATTGTTTTTCAGGGGTCTGATTTACATACTTAAATTGAGTGATGCAATACTTAGAATTTGACAGCCTTTCTCCCATGTGACGTCCTCTACTGCCCGAGCTGCTGTTCAGTGGCTGGTTCTGATCCGTTCATAGACTGAACAGACAGCGCAGCACTGCTGCTGCTGTTTACTAGACATCAAAGCGCAGGTGTAGGGTAGAGACAAATGTGTGGCGGAGTGCAATGTTCTCAGAGCTGGCTTATTTATTTCTGTGTATGGCAGGTACCCAAAATCCCGTTGGTCACATGGACACAACAACTATGAAAAGGCTAAGCAAAGTGACAGTTTATCTATTAAATGAAAAAGAAAGACTGGAGTTGCCCTTTTTGGAGGTCTTTGTGAGACTGCTGCTTATTATTTTTATTATTACATTAAAATAAAATACTTATTTTCTCAGAATGTAACTTTTAGATAGACTTTTTAGATGTTAGATGGCTGTGGGCAGGAAGGATCTTCTTTACCAATCTGTATTACAGCGATTTTGATGAAGCTTCAAAAACTGCTGTACTACTTGTATTGATAGCAGTAACATTAGTGATGGTAATTTCATTACTCTTAGCACACTCGTGTGTCTGCTGTAACCAATGGCCGCTGGCTGCTCTGCATTTTGACTACGACACTGGGGGCTGCCATTGCTCCGCCATTGCTGTAGTAAGACATATAGCCGCTAGTCCCCCATTGGAATACATTGCACTTTAGACACGTTAAAAACAACTTTAATCCCCCAGTGCCTATTTTTTTTTAACTGTCTACAGCTACATATTGCTCCTGTGATTACGCTGGGTTAAAAATAAACCTAGAGGCACCAGGCTGGTTAACGTAGGATACATTTTCTAAATCTTGTATAATTAATGAGGGCCTGACTTTGATTGACAGGCTGTTTACGTCGCTGCCTGGCCCATCGGCTAGGCTAATAGCTCGCTGTGCAGCCGCATGAAGCTAGCAGAGGCTATCTGGCTGTGGACCGGAGCTCAACCTAACCCATTCTGTCTGAGACTTTTCAGTTTGATATATTAGACTATTGAATAATGTGTGAGCCTAAGTAAAACATGGTAGTAATTACAAAATGTAAGTTTAATTTCTTTTTCCCTTGTCTGTTTGACCACTATAACATTTTACTGATGATATGCATTGTGCGATTTGTGAAAAAAGCAGAGGGGGGGATTATTATTATTTTTTTATTCATGAAAATAACGACAGGTTTGTGTGTGCAGGCTGCAGGGCCTCTTGCACATACGTTTACCCTTTAAAAACTGACAGAAAATGTGCAAAACAAAATTATTGTTGACATAAAAAAATTAAGATAAGATCAAATATATTAAGATTATTAAAATTAAAGATAAGAAGACTTATCCAGTCATAGCAGGTGAGATTATTATTTCCCTGTGGCAGCAGCAGCACCTTGTCCGCCCTCTCAGACCCATAACTCTCTCTGCATATTTTTCTGTGGTGAAAGAAAATCACCTTGGAACCCAGCCGGGGTCAGGTGCTTTTCGTTTTTAAGAATCCCTCTATACCCTCAGTTTATTAAACCGTGCGCACGGATTTGGGGTGCTGCATGAAAGTATAGATATTTGAGTCATTGTAGCCGGGACCATGTCTGCGGTAATATTTATCAATTACAGTTTTGTCCCCACCGCATGTTCTTTTTGTTGTTTGTTTTTTAAACAGTGCATCCATCAGCGCAACTTTCCTATATTCAGTATCCTCTTTAATGCAAGGTGTTCTAATTATGCTGCGCTACCAGCTCCATGCTTCCCAGAGGAAAGACGGACATACATTTGGACTATTTCCACAAATTTTGAGATCGGTTTGTCTTCAAAGCCAAATAAAAACAAATATTGCATTTGTTGTGCATGGAGTTGAAACAAACCTGGTCACTAGTGAGATCTTAGTCGTATTATTTAAAAGTTAAAGGAATAATACCATTTTTTCAGTTTAAAGCTCTGAAAAGGTCCAGCACGATGCCCAAATCAGCGCGCACATAAAACCTTCGTATGGATTTTATTAAACTGACAGTACATATAAACCTCAAAATATGAAAAATTATTTCTACACCTGACCCCTGCCGGGCTCCATGCAGAGATGAAGGGAAGATTGTTGAGTGTTTATATCATTCTTCTTCTAGTCTGTCAAACGGATTCTGGGTTGATTGCGCAGAATCCCCTCTTGAACTCTGTTGCGGAGACGGAACGTGTAAACTGCAGCCATTATTTTATGAAGGTGTTCGCCGATGTTGTTTAATAGAACTTTTTAATTAACCTTAACTTATTATCAATTCAAAGATGCAAACTCTCTGAGGATCAGTATTATCTGTTCTGATAATGAAGCATAAGTTTGCGGGAGAAACAGAAAGGCCTTCACAATCTTTAACAACTTTTATTTTCAAGAATAAAAAAACTAAGAAATCATCAAAAAAGGTGAAAAACGTGCTCCTGACTTGACTCCAAGCCCTCCGCCCTCGGCTGTATCAGGATATTGTCGACCGTGGCCTTATTAGTATTCATTTCTGGGGAGTAGAATTTAAATCATTATTAGATTACAATTATTACTGTATTAATCTATTCATAGCAGCACACATGAAGCACTTTCATCCACACGCATTCAACACACATACAGTGCACGCACTTTTCATACAGGGTATTTAATACTTGACACATTATTTTAGCCTACACTATTATTATACACTGTATATATATACAGTCAATGTTACACACATGTAAACATATTGCAGATTAGACTAGGCTAATAAACATCCTCCACTCGGCTTTACATACATTTTGACAGCAATCTGTCTCGAGACTTTTTTTATCCAATTGTCTTCGATATCACGTTGTGATAATTCAGTTTAAATTGCTGTATTTGGTTCGATTGTAATTATAGTAACACTACGTTTTAATAATTATTTTAAGTTATGAGTTCTTACCTTATGAGATTGGGGAGAAAAGAGAGCCGTCAGAGGCGCACAGATGGCTGCAGTAGAATGAAGCGGGAGCGCTATATATACAGTCAATGAGCGGATTAGCCTTTAGCTTAGCTAGCCAGGTTTAGCATCAGAGCTAAAGGCGCGGGAGCAGAATGGGCGGGACTACAACAGAAATACACGCCCCGCGAGGGCCAAGCAGGGCCGAGTCTACAGTGAAGATCCCGCCCTTATGCCCTTTTTAGGAACATGCTGCGTCAGAACTGGGGAGGAGGAGTCTGTAAATCCGCCATGATTTCTCCCATGAACGTGGTCATTTTGGTAAAGGGGGAGGAGTGCGGAAACGCTGTGCATTATTTATACAGTCAATGGGTGTAATGCTCAAGTTTTATTTTATAATTAGTTCATAAATGTTGTTGAATGAGCTATTATCTTAATTGTCAGTATTTTAGGGGCTGTTAAAACAACAAAGTTTTTCAGCAAAACGGAGGTTTTGGAGGCCTCTCGTTTACACGACAATGGGAAAACGGGGGGGCAAAAACGCAGCTTTTTGAAAACAGCTTCCAGAGTACAGAGTTCTGAAAACGCTGGGTGATTCGCAAGCCGGATACTTATAAAAACGATGATGTCACAGTCAGCCGCCTACGGCCATGTTGGCCTTGCGCACTCCGCCTTTCTACAGAAAAACAACAACAATGGCGGATCCAGGTAGTAGTATAGTCCCGTGTTGAATTAAGCAGTAATTCCACTTCTTCATCAGTCCACACCACAGTTGTACGTGCAGAGACCGCCATTGTTGGTTTTCATGAAATGTTTCTTTTCCGGGTTGTGAGGGGGAAACCTTGAAACACTGCTTACACGACGCACACTGCCATCTAAAGGCCGGGCATATATACTACATCGTTTTCCATCGCGCGCCCTGTCATGTAAACGCAGTGCATTTTCACCCGCGTATTCAAACAAAAACTGAAACGTTGTCATGCAAACAGCCCCTTAGATGGCACATCACACTTAGGGACTGATTAATCAAAGGTTTGTGCTTGTTAAAACGTGTGCAAACCTCACAGCGGGCGCAAAATCATGTAGCGGGTGATTTACTAACCAGGCGCAGAGAGCACTGCGCCTGCTAAACCCGCAGCAAGATGTGCCGCAATCCATTTAGCGCTTTTACCCTTGATGAATATGCAATGTGGGCATTTCTGTCAGAAGGCACAAATACAATGGGTGTGTATCTGATTAGAGTAAATTAATTCTTTGTAAAATGATTCTGGTTGACCGATTTCTTTTAGTGAATATGAGTAGTTTATTAGAGGCCATAATAAAGTGTGGTGCATTTCAACAACATTAGTAGAATATGGACATCTTAGGACTAACTGAGCAGCCTTGTTCTGGACAAACTGCAGCTTTAATAAGTCTGACTGTGGAATATGGCGCCTGCATGGAGCAGAAAGCAGTGCATGTACACTACAAGCATTTGGTTTATTCATGACAAAAAACACAAAATCACACAAAATCCTAGCCTAATAGTAATTAACTCTCTAACAGCCATTTGCCAAAGTGGCTTCATGGATCCACTGCACCTATTCCTGCTCTCTATGGCTGTGGTACAGTGCAGAAAGGATGCACACACAGCAGAGGACGGAAAGTCAGCATTTGAATACTGCTCTTTGCGCATGTTATCATTCAATCTTAGTTGATCTCCTGCAAATCAGGAACACGCCCTTAGTGTAAATGTTTTGCATTCTTTATATGAAATATTGATAAGTCAGGCCCTTAGAGATGACACTTTAAGCTAGAAGCAAATTATGGTTATATTAGAGCAGCTGCGTGCTGCTGTGATAAGATACAATTTACACGTGTTCTGATTAGTTGACCAATCGGCAAAATAATCGGTGATTAGTCGACTGTCAAAATAATTGTTTGTGGCAGCCCTACTAATTAGTTGACCTTTGAATGCATTTGTCAGATTTCGTTTAGGGGAATCACAGCAAAAGGGGATACATAGAAATGCACTCCACAGTTGGAAAGCATGCTTCCTTTTGCTTTCCTATATACACTACTTTGTGTTGGTGTTGGGGTATGAAAACTTTTGGATCACACAGCACAAGGTAAAATTGGTTTTAAAGCTTCTGTCTTGTCTCCATAGCATATGTGTTATTTTTTAAAATAAAAGTCAGCTGAGTAAAACTCTAAAACTTTCCTTCCATTA
The DNA here is from genome assembly GCA_963556495.2 of Valencia hispanica. Taxonomy (NCBI): domain Eukaryota; kingdom Metazoa; phylum Chordata; class Actinopteri; order Cyprinodontiformes; family Valenciidae; genus Valencia; species Valencia hispanica. The sequence continues at coordinate 12,268,450 of OY747709.1, read as the reverse complement.
GATGGTGGTACTTTAAAAAACTTATAACAAGATCTTTCTAGTGATAAAGGGTGTGCGCTGAACTTTTTTTATGCGATGAGACTCTTGTTCTAAGAAAATGTCAGCTTGTAGCTTTCCAAATCCCACCTTAATATTGGAGGGCAAAAACCTCAAGCCAATAAAGCAATCCTTGCCCTCTTCGAATATGTCATTGGAGAATGTCATACAAGTACTTAAGGTGTCTTATTCAAAGAGGTAATAACCGAATCAAAGTTTTTGCTGTACAGCAAATGATCAAACTGCAAGCAAACATCTATCTATCCATCTATCTATCTATCTATCTATCTATCTATCTATCTATCTATCTATCTATCTATCTATCTATCTATCTATCTATCTATCTATCTATCTATCTATCTATCTATCTATCTATCTATCTATCTATCTATCTATCTATCTATCTATCTATCTATCTATCTATCTATCTAAGCTTATTTTTGAAGGGTCGCAGCAGGTTGGTGCCTACCTCCATTGGTCATTGGGCAAGAGGTGGGGTAAACCCTAGACAGGTCATCATATCATCATTTTTATACATTTTCTTTAAGATAGAACACCATAAAGTCCAATGTTTAGTAGATTCAAAAATATCAGGTGATCTGTGTTTGTGTAAAACAGGATAGCTTCTGAAACAGGCCTAACAAAAAAAGGGAAACACTCTACAAAGTCAAAATTCTAAAGTTCTTCAGTGGGTACTAGCACTCCTGAAAATGCCAAGATACTGCCTCTAAATAATGGAACTATTAAAGATTTTGTTGCAGTCAGAAGAAAATAGTTAAGAAAAAAGAAATGCGAATTAATATATCTTTTTTGGCTCTCTTAGTTGAGGTGTTCCTAAGATGAAAATTGCAGACCTCTCCATTTTTGTAAGTGGGAAAACCTGAAAAATCGGCGGTGTATCAAAAACCTATGTTCCCCACAGCATAAAGATACACCTCAACAAAATTATCCCTAATTATTATTTTACAGTCCAGTTTTCTATCCTTGTGTAATTTTAAATGATCTCCAATACAAAAGAATATGAATATGATGTTCAAATCCCATATTAAAAAGGTTTCTAGGATATCTTTCTTTCACCTCTGGAATCTTGCTAAAATTAGAAACATCATGTGGAGTGATGCTAAAAACTACACCATGCATTTGTTACTTCAAGGCTTCAATTCTTTACTATCAGGAAGCCCACATAATGCAATTAAAAGCCCTCAGTTGATCCAAAATGCTGCAGCAAGAGTTCTGATGAATATTAAGCCCTTAATAATCAAGCTCCATCATAGATCAGAGATCTGATTGTTCCATATGTTCCCAACAGAGCACTTCGCTCTCAGACTGCAGGTTTACTTGTAGTTCCTAGGATTTCTAAAAGTAGATTGGGAGGCAGATCTTTTAGTTATCAGGCTCCTCTCCTGTGGAACCAGCTCCTAGTTTTAGTTCGTGAGGCAGACACAGGGTGCCGTGTTAAAAACGCTTTACAAATAAATTGGTATGGTATGGTGTGGTATGATAGTTGTGCTCCATTGATGCAGACTCCAACCACAGCAATTTATCATACTGAGCAAGCATGTAGTGAAAGTGGAGAGGAAAAACTCCCCTTTAACCGGAAGGAACCTCCAGCAGAACCTGGCTCAGTACGAGCGGCCATCTGCCACAACCGTCTGGGGTTTCGAGAAGACAGAGCAGAGACACAGAACGAACAAAAATAACGGATGTAAGAGTACTTACTATACTAAAGAAAGTAAAAAGGTGATAACAGGACACCGAGGATGTTCAGTTATACGGATGCTCCCCGACTAACAGGGCATTGCAGCTAAGCAAGGTATCAGACCAGGTGTAGCTTCTATGGAGAGAAATAAAAAGTTAAAAGTCGAAATAACAGCAAATAATTCAACTGGAGAGTAGTAGAAGAGAAAAGTAGAGTGAAGAAGAGTGGTCAGTCTGTCCTCCAACAGTCTAAACCTATAGCAGCATAACTACAGAGCTAGCTAAGGATGACCTAAGCCAATCTAACTATAAGCTTTATCAAAAAGGAAAGTTTTAAGCCTGGCCTTAAAAGTAAACAGAGTGTCTGCCTCACGGACTAAAACTGGGAGCTGGTTCCACAGGAGAGGAGCCTGATAACTAAAAGATCTGCCTCCCATTCTAGTTTTAGAAATCCTAGGAACTACAAGTAAACCTGCAGTCTGAGAGCGAAGTGCTCTGTTAGGAACATGTGGAACAATCAGATTTCTTTTTTTTTTTTTTTTTTTTTTTTTACGTATCCTGTTTGGTAGTGTGGAGCTCAGAATTTGTGCCGAGTACCAAGTAGAAGCCCAACAGATTAACTTTCACAAGCGGAGCAGTACAGCTTTTGCTATAATACTCCACTTGATATATGTGTGAAAAATCTTTATTATGAATTGCTGGGGGTTTTAATTCCTGATGTTATGGACCCGGAGACGGAAAATTAAGGGGAAGAAAGAAAGAAGATGAAGAAGAGAGGTAGGAAACAAAAAGTCATGAGAGAGGGTGAGTTGAAAATACAAGAGAGTAATGGGAACAAAGAAAACACAGGAAAACATTGAAGTCTGCCTACATAACCAAAGGACGGCAGAGAGAGGGGAAAAAACAAAACAAAACAAAAAAGGAAAAAGGAACATCGACAAAACAAACCAAACATCGTGAACTAAGAACTAAACAACCACATCACACAAAATGTAATATAAAAATAAAACAATGTCACAGAAAAACTCATGGTACCAATAAATCAAGCTCTAGTAATGATAACCTCAGCCCAAGAATATATCTGTAAACACCAGAGACCCCACATCTATGTGTATGTGTGAGCATGCTGGTGCATGTAAGGTTTCTCCATAAGAGTGTTCGATAGCTGGTGTGAGCAGGCATCAATCCGTCTCCCAGGAATCTGGACACCAAGTTGTACCAGCTCCCGAGTCCTGATCCCACGCAATGCAGAGCACCGAGACCAGGCATCCAACAAAGGCCAGGGCCGGTCCAACCTGCCAATGAACCGACCACGCACGGTGCGCACAGAACAGGTGATTGAACGAGCAGAGACGCTGGATCCGTATCCCGCCGAACCACCGAGCAGGCACCACCCAACAATCCCAAACCTGGCACCCCTAAAAGAGGTGCCCCAACCAACCAAAGGAAGATATCGGCCCAGCGCATCGGCCGACCGACACACAGGCCCGGCCAGGCACGCACCAGGTCCGAACCGGATTGACCACCGACGCACCAGTAGGCAGGAGAGTGACGGCGGGGAGTGACGGAGGGGAAATAGGCCCCCCATTAAATGTAAGGCCTGAGGTGCGCCAGGCGAGAGGGCAGGCCAAGACCCAACCTGACAGGCAGACAAAGACATGCAGACACAGTCATACGTTCCCTCCCTCTTAAACACATACATTCTCACTAACTCACCAAGACACCCAAGAAATGACGCTTTACCCTCACTCACACACCCCATACACACTTCATGCTCCCAGGTCCAGGTACCGATGCCCCAGTAGAGCCACCAGGCCCCAAACCCGGGAGATGGACCCCCTACCTTCTAGGACAGAGACAAGCAGACCGCCAAGGGCCCCACAGTGGCGAAGCAGCCCGACGGCCCAGGATCCCGACCAGACCACCTGTTCCTCCTCTGGACCCCAACCCCTGATGGCCCGTAGCGAACAGGGGTGTGAGAAGACCCCTAGCCTCTGTCCTCCCGCTCGAGTATGGTGTTGATCCGTGTTGTTATAATGTGCATTTAAAACAGAGGGGTGGGATGTGGGGAAGGCAGCCACACATCCCCCAACCCCCACCCCAAGCCCTCAGTGTCTGTATGTGGTTTAACAGTGGGCACCGGCACCAGAGGTGAAGCTGATTGAACCGCTCCCCCTCTGGATGCTGAAAAGTGTGCCCACCCCAAAGTCCCTACATGTGTGAAAATTTTATAAGTGGGAGTGTCTAAGTTGTATATTAAAATTGGGACCCAGGACGCCACGGGATAGCGAGGAGGGAAACCCCTCCTCGCACCCCAGTGATGTGCCCATGCCCCAAGACCCTATATGAGCGGTAAAGTGATGGAGCGGGTGGACAGAGGTGTTCAGGGATGGGGAGGGAAGGACTGGGAGACAAAATGTCTTCCCAGGGAGCCAATCAGATCTCTGATGTATGATGGAGCTGATTATTAAGGGCTTTATAAGTAAGAAGGAGGATCTTAAATTCTATTCTGGATTTAACAGGGAGCTAATGAAGGGAAGCTAAAACAGGAGAAATGTGATCTCTCTTTTTAATATTCATCAGAACTCTTGCTGCAGCATTTTGGATCAACTGAAGGCTTTTAATGATATTTTGTGGACTACCTGATAGTAAAGAATTACAGTAGTCCAGTCTTGAGGTAACAAATGCATGGACTAGTTTCTCAGCATGTTTATAATTTTAGCAATTTATAAATTAAATCATTCACACAAGGGTTTTATTGTTAGTAAGCTCTACCATCACCGTTTTCACTTGTGTCTTCAAGGTGAATTTGATTGGGGATAAATAGAAAATAATTTTCAGTTCAATTCTGAAATACTTTATTGATCCCAGAGGGAAATTCGGTAATTTAATCTAATTATATAATTAATCATGAGCGTGTGCAATTGTTATCATCAGATTAGGATCGGGGAGTTTTTGGGGATGTCAATAAGAATATCCAATGGTGATGGTAAAAACGATTTTATTTTGTTATCGAGTTGTCATGGCAACTCTTGTATCCTTTATACGATCCCTCAGATTGTCTTTGTCCCTCACTCACTAAACTCTGGGCTGAATTAGTTCAGTAGTTATGCTGACAGTGGACAGTTGCTGGGGTCACAAACTGGATCCTAGCTGACTCAGATGGCAGCAGGCAAGTTTCTAATTGCCATGCAAAAGTGAAAGCTACAGGAAAAATATCACAAAATAAAAATACTAAAGCGGGCATGTTCCCAGAAGAAGGTTACGAGGCAAAATAAAACAAAAGTCTATATGATCATTAGAAAGTGGTGGCAAACATTGAATAATGCATGACTGTAACAAAAAAACATAGAATAAAGTATTTAGTTTGCAGCTGAAAATGCATAAACAGACAAACCCAAAAAAAAAGCAGCTACCACTCTTTTGGTCAAGTTAACTAATAAATGAGCTAAACTTTTTAGAGTTGGGACTAAGGGAATAAGCTATACTAACAGAAACCCTATGCATGCATAAACCTCAAACTAAATGTGGCATGTGGTATTAGGGCCAAAATACTATTCCACACTTCCTTGCCACAGGAGGCTATATTCAATTCAATTCTGTTTATTTATATAGCGCTGATTCACAACAGATGTCATCTCAAGGCACTTTGCAAGAAAAGTCATTTCAATACAAACATTCCAATCAGTTTAAAGTTTTAACTAGTTTTCTATTTAAGGAATCCCAACAGATTGTTAGATTATATCCATTCTGAACAACTGATCTGATAAATGATAACTGAGCAGCTGGCGTGGGCAGCTAAGAAGGAGACCACTCATTTGCGTTAGCATTGGAGAGGCAAGTGTCTAGCAAGCCTAGGCTCGTCACCCACTCGATTGTCTACTCCCTCTGCTATCCATTAGCATGGAAAGGCTGGCGTTAGCATTGGAGAGGCTAACGACTAGCATGCCTTGGATGTTCAAAGTAGAGCACGTCACCCCAGTTCTAAAGTCCTTACACTGGCTCCCAGTAGCTCAGAGAATAGACTTCAAAATACTCCTACTAGTTTATAAATCATTACATGGCTTAGCACCAATATATGTTGAAGACCTGTTGTCACGGTACCAACCACCAAGACCACTCAGGTCCTCCAACTCTAGCCTACTAAACATCCCTAGACTCAGAACTAAACATGGAGAAGCAGCTTTCAGTTTCTATGCTCCCCTTATCTGGAACAGACTTCCTGACGAGTGTAGAGCTGCTGAAACTCTGAACTGCTTTAAATCGAGACTAAAAACTCATCTGTTTAGAATTGCCTTCGAGTAAATGATTGATGTCATATGTATGAAATGTGTTCATGCTCTCTTGCTTTATTGATCTTTCCCTTGCTTTATGGTGTATCATGTGTAATGTGTGTTTCTTTTGCTTTTAATTTCCAATGTGATATTCCATGTCTGTTTGTTTTGTTTTTTGTTTTTTTAAATCACCAAATCATGTAAACCACCTTGAATTACCATGTTGTTGAAAGTGTGCTATACAATTAAAATTGCCTTGCCTTGCCTTGCCTTCACCCACTTCATTAGAAAACTATATTAAGAAAAATGGTTAACATACAAAATCTACAAGAGAATTGCATTACTAGGTGTTCCTTTGACAGAAGGAACAGTTACTCAACATGACAACAAGCATAGATTGTAAACATATACACAATAAAAGAAAAAAGAACTGCGCCATGTACCAAACAAACAAGAGAAAGGGGCTAACACAGCAGCTAATAACCATAATACTATATTAGTATGTCTGCTTTACGATAATGCTGTGTTTATATGTTTTATGTTTAATATGTATCCATAATGTTATGCTGAATAACAGTACATTATGTCAAAGGAACACCTATCAATGCATGTTGCTTATAGGTTTTGCATGTCAACCATTTTTCATGATTAAGTCAAAAACAAATACAGCCTAAACATGCTACACTCTTCAATTCTAATGCAAATGAGTGGTCCCCTTCTCAGCTGCCAGAGCTTGCCTCCCAGTTACCAGTACAGAACTACAGAAAGGCCCACACTGCTGAGATTCCAGCCGCGGAGACCCCAACTCAACCCTTCACACTTGCATATAAACAAAATATCCTCCTGTTATGAAGGGATACTTTTACGTTGTTCCTAAAGCAAAACACTTACATTTACTAAGTTAAACCTTTGATTTGAAGTGTATCCGTGTGAAACTGATTGCACAAACAGATTTGCTCCAGATCAATTAACTCCTTTGACAATTTGTCCACAGGGATTCCGATTCCCCCCCTTCCTATTTCCAGTTCATATGTATTAACAAATCATGTCATACTCATGTACCTAAACCATTGCAAAGCGGGTGCTAGTGGATGCATGGTCTGTAAACATTCTAAAGCTGATGGCTGCTTTTTGTTGGAGGTGAAAAAATGATCAAAACAGTAAAAGTATAAATGGTTAAAGAGGCAAAATGACCTGAACCCCCACAACAACAACAAAATCCCAGCTGAGTTATTTTTAGTTTAATAGAAAGGGTATTCCAACAAATGGGGGGGGAAATCCCTGTTAGATGAAAGGACTGTACTCAATTCCTAAAAGGCAAATATTTTATCCTAAAACAAAACTCCTCTAACCAAGAGTGCTCAGACATGAAACACAAAATAAAGTGTATTGTCATTGCTATAGTATAAAGATGAATCTCTCTGATGAAATAGTATTAAACTAAATTACATTTTTTCATTTCGCGATGAGGGCCTTTTCTGAATAGATAGAAGAGCAGGAAGTTAAATAAGGTCTTTTAATAAGCTAGATACAGCTGGTTACCGTAATAAATCAAATACGAAACCAGATTATTTTCCTTTGGGCAAAACGGCAGCAGCTACGGTTGTTGAGTTAATTTTATTTAAGTCGTGAATAAAATACTGCTTTAGCATTATTGTGGCAACATCTTAATCGATTAACTTTTTCCAAGAAGTCTCCATGGCAACCTCCACACTTTAGAGGGAACAGCCTTGCATGTATACTGATATAAGTTCAAATGTAGCTTCTGACTTTCTAAAGAAAAAATGCCATTTTACAGTGAATATGTGTGGAGATTATTCAGCACAGCTTCCGAATGTAATGAAGAAGGAACTGCATCAATTTAAACCGTGGTTTGATTTGAATAAACTCTCGCTTCATTTTGGTAAAACAAAGTGGATTATATTTGGAAACAAGCCCAGAAATTTCAGTAGACAATTAAAAATAGACAACACGGAAATTAAAAATGTAACTGAAACGAAATTCCTTGGAACTGTTATCGACAGCAGATTAAATCGGAAATTCAATATCTTCTTTCTCAACATTAATTAATTACTTCATATTATTCGTTAGTAGTCCCTTATATGACAAATTTTTCGAGGTTTGGGTAAATACATATAAAACAAATACTATTTCTATATTTTTATTGCAAAAGAAAGCCATGAGAATTATTAGTAGTGCATCTTATTGTGAGCCAACAGATCCATTATTTATACATCGAAATATTTTGAAGTTCAAGGACCTAGTTGACTATATTACAATTCAAATTATGTATAAAGCAAAAAACAAACTTGTGCCTCAACATGTCCAGAACTTGTTTAAAGGGGACATATTATACCTCTTTTTAGTCAAGTTATAATAGATCTATGGTCTGTATAAAACATGTTGATAAAGTTTTTTTTTTCACAAAATCACTCACATAAAGCAATCTCACCATCTCAATTCTTGAAAATTTCATTCCGTTTCAGAATGAGCTGTTTAGAGGCCTCTGTCACTTTTATGCAAATTAGCGGTTGCACCACACCCACCTATCTCAAACCATGGTAAAACAATAAAATAAAATCACGTTTGTCCTGATTTTATAAATACGTGTTGCACTTTAGTTGGTTTGGAGAGACTTTATAAAGATAGTAATATTTGTTGTTAGAGTAGGGAAAACTAGGTTAAATGAAAATGTAGTTTTACTGTTTACTAATTAATTTTGAATGTGTGTGCCTTGGTTCAATTTATCGAGGTAAAAGGGGTAAGGTGTACAATATAAGCTTTTGCTTCTACCTACTCCCTTTCGGTTACATAGGTCAACTGATACCAGTTGCTTGTTTTTACCTAAATAAACCTTCCTCCATTCACTCAAAATACGTACTCTTTCATCTCACTAAGGCCCTGTCTACATGGAGATGAAACCAGGTGTAGCAGCAAACATATTTAATCTAATATGTGTCTCATCCACAAGGAGCCGGCGTTTCAGGACACCAAAAACGATTATGTTTGTAACCGGGTCCCAGAGTGGAGAAATCTCACAACGCCGGTTCAGTTGTCTCCATGATTATGAGCTCTCTGGTATTTATTCTCAGTGGATGACGTCACCGCCCCATTCCTATATTTACTGTATATCTGTCAAGTCTCACGTTTTGGGCAGGAAACTACCGTATTTTATCCCTCTCTCCCACCATCCTCCTCTATTAGTATTATCCTGTAAATTTCCCATATTACAATATCAAAAAAAATAAAAATAAATCCATTGTCACTAACCTTGCGAGAACTGCCCCCTGCAGCAGCCTGAGGGGCAGTTTTTGCAAGGCTAGCAGGAACAGCAAAGGAGATATATGGACAAGTCATTCCTGCCAAAAAGAAAACAAAACCCTAACTAGGAAGTCAAAAATGGGACAATGAATTAACTTTCCTAAAAAGGAGGAGGATGGGGCACAATATTTGAATGTCAACAAAGGTAGGCATATCAGATTCTGATCACTTAATTGTAGTTAGTAAGTGGTTGACAAGTGCCAAAGTAAAACCCGTCAGACATTACCGACAAAATTAAAAATTTTCCGCCAAAACACTTGTCGGACATGTTGACCGACGTGGTTCACCTCTAATCTTGCCAATATATTGGCATAAAAAAAAACTTAAAAACAGGTGTTGCGTCCGTCTGCGTCTCCCAATTGATCTGTGCCTTACTACAGCTCCGGATCCTCCCGGAGCCAAGAAATGCACGTGATCACTGCAAGCTCACTCCCGGCCCGTGACCGGCGGTTTCTTTTTCCCCTTACCAGCACGAGAACTTACATTTAATTCAAAATTACAATAGGTAATAATGCCTAAATAATAATGTTTATATAACCTTAAAAGTACTTAATTAGGACTGTCGAGCAGGGGTGTATCAAGAACGTTTTTAAAGAGGGCTAAATGGGGGCCAGTGATGATCTTGGGGTGTCACACCAAAATAAAAGCAGGGCTGTAATACAAAGGGGGCGGGCCTAGCCTAAGTAACAGACATAAGTCACAGCATGCGGGTCAAAGATTGACGTAAACATTAATACAAAAAACACAAATAGTTGTAACTAATTAGTCATTTCTCCCTTATTTTATCGTTAAAAATATAAACGACAGAAGTAGCAATAATGTAGCATCTTCAGAACAGAAGCAGCTGCTACAGAGAGCAGAGCAGGATTTAAATCACTGACTAATCATTTTGACTGATTTATTGACCATATAATAATTCACTGCAGCTCTAGAATATAACATATATATATATATATATATATATATATATATATATATATATATATATATATATATATATATATATATATATATATATATATATATACATGCACAAAAATGACAGAAGTGAGAGTGGGAGTTTTAGTAAATACTAGGGCTTGGTGGGGGTGGTGGAATTTGCTCATACCAGAAATCTTCCCTTATTTTCAAATCTAAAACTTGACAGGTATGATTTAATGCGCATGTGTAACTCTGTGATAAAGTAAACAAACACGGTGCTGTATGGTGTTGCTGTCCTAATAAAGCAAATACTGACCTTATTATAGATCCTAGAATACGATTTACTGTTCCTTCTCTATCATCAACAGCAAAAAATGGATCTGGAGAACCACAGACACCATATGCTTTTAAAAAAAGCTCTCATTTGAAGTTAGATTTGTCATATTTGCCACAGGGTTGACTGCACATGCTCAGTGTTCTTTTCTTTGTTTCTCTGGCAGTGTCAAAGCCCCACCAGTGGGCCCGGCATATGTACTGCAGCATTTTAAGCCGGTTTGTGCAACTCCATGTGGACAAATGTTTGAATTATTGTGGTGTCGTTTTTACACTCTGTTTTTGAAAACTATATCAGTTTTGTCTCCGTATAGAGCAGGCCTAAGAAGGCCATCTGTTCAGTTATATCTGCAATAGAACAAATATTAGGATGCAAGTAACAACTTAAAGTTGTGCTCAATTTCTTAATCTTTTTTTGCTTTTAATATTTTGGAGTAACAGAAAAAGAAAACACACTGTACAAGGCCAGAAAAACCATTGCGTATTAGAGCAATACCATAATAGATGAGACTATTTAGAATGGTTCAAGCGTATTCCGACAGAAAAGCTCATGGTTAAGTGTTTTTGTAACCAATATAAATAGGGAACAAAAGACAGATGGGGGATTCATTACAGTCTGGGTGACTGAATAAATACATATTTACATAATTTGCATCCAAATAAATGAACAAAACACCCAAACAAAAGAAAAAGGAAAACTAGAATTTCCACTCTAACACATACAAAGGATGCTCGGGACTTACGATAGGGTCCTTTCCAGCCGTCCTCCTGTTGAGCCGATTATTTCTCCAAGAGTACAGAATGTCTGGCCCAAAAAGTCCTTTGCATGAGAAAAATAACAAAAAATAAGACTTGTATAGCTAAGCAGAAAGATGGTACGTACATCTCCTTGCAAAAGTAATCAAACCTCACAAACTTTTTCATATTTTGTCACGTTACAAGCACAACCTTCTTTACTACACTACTGGGACTTTAGGTCATAGGCCAGCAGAAACTAGCACACAGTGGTCAAGTGGAACAAAAATCATACATGGTTTAAGTATTATTTGTTTTAACAAAAAAAAAATTTGGCTGCAGAGAAACGTTTGCATTTGTATTCAGGACTCTTCACTCAGATATCTCTAAATTGAATTCAATTGACTTAATCTTCATCAATTTAGTAAACAGCCCATCTGTGTGTAATTTAATCTAACGCATATGAAAGGAGGGACTAAAATGTATCTTTTGGGCCTATATATGTAAAAAGCTATCTATTATGAGCCTGATCGACCTATTCAAGGTTAATGTTGGTACAGATACACTAAAGGACCACCAACTGTAATTCTAATTGCTGGGTTCGGTCACGTGATATGTCACCGCTAAAAACAAACCCACAAGCTAGCAAAAAGGATTATCATTCATCCACTTTGTATTTGTTTTTGTAGTTAATCTTATTTTTTAAAGGCATGTTTAAACGTTACCATAGCGACCAGAGAGCATTAGAGTCAAGAACGAACGTTACTCGTTATGATCTTAGCGCGAAAATACGTGTCGATTCTAATAAACATTTAGGAGTACACATTGGATTTACATTTATTATTACAATTAAAAATTACCCAGTTTTTATGAAGGTCGTATCTTTTTATCTTTTTTATTCGCCACACCTTAAATACCGGTCCATGAAATTTCTGATATCAAACCGGTCCGTGGCGAAAAATAGGTTGGAGACCACTCGTCTGAAGTATCAAAATTGAAAAAAATAAATAATTGAATACGTCATTATTTTGGTGAATGTTTGAATACAATTGAAAATAGATCAATTACATAAATAGATAATAAATGTATCTATATTTACATTGTCAAATAATCTATAAAATACATCATTAAATAAATCTGAAAATCATTAGGTAAGATTTTAATTAATTACATATTAATTCTAAGCATAATTTATTGACATTTCTGATAGTACTGTATTACAGCACATCATTAATTGATTTGAGGTGTAAACTCAATTGGCAGAGCTAACACTGTTTACTTAATATTTTATGTATAATTGTTTTTTTGTTTTTTTTAAACAGTGACAGAAAAATCTGAAGGCCATCGCTTATTTTGACAGATTGCAATTCCCACCCCCTGACCACTTGGTGTAGACGCGCAGACATTTTCAACTTTACGCGCATAGCTCATGTAACTAATCAATCAAAAAGGATTCCAATGAGAGCGCCAGACCTGGACACCGAACCCAATGCATCTCGCTACCATGGGAGCTGACAGCACCTTGGAGAGTTACGGTGGCATGGAGCACGTCTGTGACCTTAACACATATGGGCAGTGACGGACCTCTGCAGGCGGAGCACACTGATGCAGAAGAAGCACATGCTGGGATTTCCTCCCTCTGAAGCGATTAGAAAACTGCCATTCAGAGAGTCTTGCTGAATTCTGATCACTTTAATTACAGCAGGGGTGCCAAAAGTCAGTCCTCAATGGCCGACGTCCTGCATGTTTTAGTTCTTTCCCTGATCCAACACAGCTGAATCAAATGATGGCTCGTTAGCAGGCCTCTGTCGGAACTTTGCCAGGCTAAGGAGGAAGTTGGACCATTTGAATCAGCTGTGTTGGAGCAGAGATACATCTAAAAGCGGGCAGGACATCGGCCCTTGAGGCCCGGAGTTGGACACCCTTGAATTGGAGAAATGTTCCCTCATTTCAAAACTTTGGCTGAAGTGGAGCTTTTAATTCCAGTCTCGAGTGTGGCAACAGAGCGAGGATACAGCCTCCAATACGCACAGGCGTAGTGCAGTTCAGCTCCATGCAGAGCGTTCAGGTCATAGCAGGTGAATTGTTCATAATTAATACATGTAGCCCATTCATCTGCTGAATGTGTGATGGCACAATGTGGATTTTCTGTTCAGTTTGTTCGGATTGAATATTCATTCAAATGAATGAAAATTAAACATTACTGCATATGTCTTTATCATAATTTTAAAATTTGACAGGTAAAAATTGATTATGACCAGATGTTTTTGACCTCGTCAGTCAAAGTGACCAACACAAAATTGTGACACAAACTCTAAGACACAGTATCAAAGAAAGCTTGGCCTATCAAATGTTGGGGTTTATTGACAAGCTTTAGCATCCGTTCAAACTATTTCATGGTGGGCTGTGGCAAAGAAATTTTGAAATCATTATGTAATGATTCAAAAATGAACATATATTGATCAGATTGGATTGGATTGTGGCATTGATATAATTACATAAAAGTATTTGAACAGGTTGAGTCAGGAGGGTAAATCCAAATTCAAGCCAGATTCAGATTTTTCCTTTTTTATTTGGAAAACCTTGTATTCACTTTCTCCCACTTCACAAATACGCTCTACATTGTGCTGATCTATCACATAAAATCCCTCCTAAAAAACCTGACAAACATATGAAGCCCAGCGGGTATGAAAATGTTTGCAGGGCATAATACCAGCAATCAGTTTATTTAAAATGATCAATTTTTCAAATGTTTACCATTGTTGACACAACACTGAGGTATTTCTAAGAAAATAAGCAAAGAGGAGAATCATCCCAAATAACACCACAGGGATAAAATCTACAGATAAAAAGCTCAATAGCAATTATGAGCAAGTGTAAAATTGATGGGGATCGTTACAGAGATATTGAAGCCATTAAAGTTCAATCTCTTATTGAAGGGCAATTTTAAAATGATCATTAACTTTACAGTTTCATTTTGCCATATATGTAGTGATGCATTAATCCAACGAGTTCAAGTTCAAAGATGTTATAGAGGGTTGCATTATTCAGCCACCGATTGGAATTTTTGGCAAATGTCATCAAAACAGGATAGAATGGGTCAGCTTTGTTCTGTGTGTTTACTGAGTAAGAGATTTTCAAGTTTAAAACCTCAACACATATTAGAGAGAAAAACATGTGGCAATATAACAAGTAGAGTGGCATAATAAAACCCACAGCGCAGGACTGAGAAAAGCACTGATATTTGCGTTGCGTGGGCACGAGGTCTGCCGTAGGTGTGAGTCCCAGCAAACTAAATATGTGTGTGGCCTCTGTGAATGACCCGACGTGCACGATATGCTTGTAGTACGCAGTCTAGAAAAACCACAAAAGCTGCTTTGAAGCGGAGTTCTGAAAGTTGCTTTTACCTGAGCCAATGAGAAAATGCAGACAGACAAAATGTGGTACAACACAACAGGGGAAGCTTTCCGGGTGTCTGCGTTTGTCCATGATTAGATAGGTAAGGTGAAAGAATGGGAGAAAATTCAATATCATCACAGTAAATGACTCACCTCACAAAATTACATGATGACAAAGGAAAATGGAAATGAACAAAATACAGTGAGTCACAGCATCGGGAATCTGTAAGTTAATGTACTCACCTTCTGCTCCCCAAAGTGAGTGATTTTGGAAAAGGAAAAATATAAATAAGTGAATAGTTGAAAAAACGGTCAGGGGGCATGTTTGTAATATAATAATTTTAAATGGAATTAATATCGAATCTCTATCCACTCCCTCTGTTATTTAATATAAATAAACTTGAACAGAAGAAAATTATTTGAATAATGACGGAAATAAGTGAATTTTGCACTTTTCCTACATAAATGGAAGAGTAGGACCCTATCTGAAAATTAAGGCATATCCTGAGCCTTTTGACTTTCACATAGCCAACTGTACTTACATGTTTGGATATGTTACAGCTTCTAGAGTCCACATTGTACCTGCAAAAGACAAATCATTTACGTGAGGACACTTAATGAATAAATGAGGGCTGTAGAAAACAAACATTTGGAAACTATAGTAAATGAAAACAGACATTTCTAGAGTCTAAAACTTAGACTTAGGGTTCATGATTTGGTACATACCTCGGTTTAAACACAAAGAACAAAAAGGACGCTGTGTTATTTTTAACCAAATATGAACATGCTAATGGTAGCTATGATAAAAAACTTTGTAAGTAATAGACAAAAGGAATGGAATTATCAAGGTTTTGAGCTGCAGATTATGTTGGATCGTGGATGTAAGACTTGTGCACTAGCTATTTTACTGAAGGACATTAACTAGACTGTTGTGGATGTAAAAAGACAGTTTTTGTTTGAGATGGTTTGGTTCTGTCACTGATATGCGCCTTCAAACGGTGAGTTGCACATTATCCTTCTTTCTGAGTGATTTGACAAAAGCGTTTACTGTGTCTACAGTTATAATTGTATCCTTGATTGGCATACATCATTGGAATCACAAGAATCTCAGCTTTCAAATTATGTATAACGTTAAAACAACTGGTATCTTTACCCCAGCAATGGAGACTCACTAAATTAGGACACTACAAGAGAATTAAAGTTTATCTAATTCAATAAAAAATCTGCAGCGAAGTTACTTGGCCATCAGTGCTGGGCAAAAAGCCCTGAACAAAGACCTCAACATTACTTATACTTAACTTTACCTTGTTTACAGAAAAGGGCGTATGCTCTCATGTGTGTCTGTAAATCTATGTGTCTGGTCCTAACTGACATGATCTGTGTACAGTTCCTGTGTGTGTGTGCCTGAGTCTGTCTATGTGGCGTGCTGCAGCAGAAGCAAGATAACACTCTCTTATTGAGCAATGGCACTAAAGAGAGGGGCTTGGTATCTGTTTGTTCACCCAGTTTGTTTCACTGGAACTGAGCTGTAAAAGTCCACTTAACCACAATATGTTTCTATGCTTTAATTATCTGTAACATTATGTACAGTATATGTACATAGAAAGGGTTTCGCAAAAAGGGCAGATTTGATCCGGAGGTATGTAACGTACCACCAACGGGACATACAAAAGGAAAGGGGTTAAATAAATAGACTGTTTACTGTGCACCCCCAGCTAAATTTCTCTGGTGCTGGGTCTGTCATGGGCCTGTATAAAATATGTAGTGATTCCCTTAAGTAAAAGAAAAAAAAAACACAATGTTTTCTAGAATAACAGTAATTACTAGGGGTGCAACGGTATGCCAAAAATCCCGGTTTTCGGTACAGTCAGGGAACAACGTAAAATTAAAGTTTTTGTGTAGTAACATCGAACTGTACTTGCAGTAAATTTTACAACAAAATGTTATCAGATAGCATAAAAATGAATACAATAAAATATAAAATAAATACTGAACAACAGTTTAAATATTTTGTTTTTAAGAAACTGCAACATCAATACTTTGTCTTTCTGCCAAAGTCAAGCCATGTAATCCCAGACACACTATGATGTTGAGATCAGGGCTCTGTGGGGGCCATACCAGGACTTCTTGTTCTTCTTTACGCTGAAGATAGTTCTAAATGACTATGGCTGTATGTTTTTTTGGGTCGTTGTCCTGCTGCAAAATTAATTTGGGGCCAATCATACGCCTCCCTGATGGTATTGCGTGATGGATAGTATCTGCTTGTATTTCTCAGCATTGAAAACACAGTTAATCCTGACCAATTCCAAAACTCCATTTGCAGAAATGCAGCCCCAAACGTTCGAAGAACCTCCACCATGCTTCACTGTTGTCTGCAAATATTCATTATTGTACCACTCTCCAGCCCTTTGACGAACAAACTGCGTTCTCCTAAAGCCAAATATTTAAAATTTTGACTCATCAGTCCAAAGTACCTGCTTCCATTTTTCTGCAACCCAGTTCCTATGTTTTCGTGCATACTTGAATCGCTTGGCTTTGTTTCGACGTCGGAGGTATGGCTTTTTGGTTGCAATTTTTCCATGAAGACCACTTCTGGCCAGACTTCTCTAGACAGTAAATGGGTATACCTGGGATCCACTGGTTTCTGCCAGTTCTGAGCTGATGGCATTGCTAGGCATTTTTCTATTTCGAAGGGTAATAAGCTTGGTGTGTCTTTCATGTTACCTTGGCCCACCACTGCATCTACGACCCTCAACGTTTCTCGTTTCTTTGTGCTTCTTCAAAAGAGCTTGAATAGCACATCTTGAAACCCCAGTCTGCTTTGAAATATTTTACTGGGAGAGACCTTGATGATGGAGTAACTACTTTGTCTTGTTGCTGTGCTAAATCTTGCCATGACATGAAACTGTCTTCCTCAACCTTACATTGGTAGCAGAGGTTACCCGGTTTTAAGCCTCCTACACAGCTTTTTCTGTTTCATTTAATGACTGTGTTTCAACTTAGGTGTGACACTGATAATCAGTAGCATGTTTGGTATAATTAGTTGTTCATACATCTGACTACAATCCTACAAAATCCTTGACGTTGTGCAAGTGTACCTATAAGAATTGATGCTGGTTGGGTCTTGGGCTGCCCTCTCGCCTGGCGCACCTCAGGCCTTAAATTTAATGGGGGGCCTATTTCCCTTCCGTCACTCCCCGCCAGTGACGGATGCTCCTGCCTACTGGTGCGTCGGTGGTCACTCCGGTTCGGACCTGGTGCGTGCCTGCCCGGGCCTTAGGGGGCCGGTGTGTCGGTCGGCCGATGCGCTGGGCCGATATCTTCCTTTGGTTGGTTGGGGCACCTCTTTTAGGGGTGCCAGGTTTGGGATTGTTGGGTGGTGCCTGCTCGGTGGCTCGGCGGGATACGGATCCAGCGTCTCTGCTCGTTCAATCACCTGTTCGGTGCACACCGTGCGTGGTCGGTTCATTGGAGGGTTGCACCGGTCCTGGCCTTTGTTGGTTGCCTGGTCTCGACGCTCTGCGTTGCGCGGGATCAGGACCCGGGAGCTGGTACAACTTGGTGTCCAGGTGCTGGCTGAGCTTGGCCTGGGGATGCTGTCCGTCCGCTGCGGCTATCGGTGGGGCGCCCCGACATGGGGCAGGGGTGGGGCGCTGGGATGTTGGCGGTGGGGATTGGCCCACGGTGGTGGTGGCGCGTGGAGTATTCCCATTCCTGCTAAATAACCTAATATTTTAATTGTTACAGCTAGAGCGATGTTATCTATAACATTTATTTAGTAATTGGATTTTGACCCAGACTTGAACACAGAATTGAATAAAGAACCACAAAATTGTGTAGACGTTTTCAAACATGTACCACACATAATATTACACTTTTTTGTTGCTTTGGTCTTTAAAGAACAATACAGGTTTGCCAACCCTACATAAGATACTTATTTGAACTTTTTAAGTAGCAAGCCTTCAGTGGAGTTAATAGACATGTTGTTGTGTCTGGCCAACTATAGTTCTAAAACATTGTTACCTTAATAACAGTAATAAGTAGGGCTTCTTTAGTTTCCCAACCATTACTTTTTAATTAAAAATTAAAACTTATCTTACTTATTCTAGACAAGAAGGTTTAGCTGTCTATTTTCTGCCAGCTGATCAGGGTTGCATAAAACATTTATTTACCTTACATTCAAACCCTTCTTGTAACTACTGACCAGGTTTTTACGTGTTTGCACTTTAAGAGTATTTAAGGTTGGAACGCCTCCTAGCCATCACCTGATTCTTTAATTCCCTTAACAGATTATCCATCAGATTCCAGTCAGGGCCCTGGCTAGACCACTCCAAAGTCTTAATATCCAGTAAAAATAAGTAATTTGGGGCTTAATTGTACCTTTACACCCTTAATTATTACATCTGGTTTTCAAGGTTTGAATGATTTTTAAAAAGTGACAAATACTTACACATCAAACCTTAGATTCTGCTTCTCTTCAAAGAAGAAATCCAGCACGAACTTCCTGACAAAATCGGGATTTCGGGTGTTGTCAATGACTTCTGTCCTGCCAAACTACAGAGATGCAAAAGACAGAAGATTTTAATTATCAGCACTGATTCAATAGTTGATATTTGAGATTATGCAGACAAAAGAGTAAATAGGTAAATATAGAATTGGATTAAAAAATCACTTTAATAATAGAATCTATGGATACAGCCAAAGTATCTGTGCTAAAGTCTCTGACCCTAGAGAAATCAGGATAGGTACATCTGAGTTATCATCTCCCCGCCCTGTGTGCCCAGCAAGGCCTGCTCCCATCTTCCCTCCTGAGCCATGCCATCTTACTATCAGCCTGACAATCACACCAGCAATCCTCCTGTGGGCCGCTGGCCTTGGCTTAGTTGGTCTGACCCGACAGCCCAATGTAATGAGCTATTGATTTTGGCACTGCCTCACCGCAGCCTCAATACCTCGACTCATGTCTTCAGAGGCCAGCACACATAATCCATGCTATCAACTGTGTCCCCAGCCTATCCATTACCAAACCCTAGCAGGGAGGTGCATCGGACCTCAGAAGTACCTGTTGTATTGATCCCGGCAGGAAAATACCATGATGTTTGGTTAATAATTTCAGAGACAAGGGGGTTAATTGCCGCCTTGTTGTTGCAGATTAGGGAATGGATTGGTTACCACTGGAGATGTCTTTAGTTATCTGAAGGTAAGTAGGGCAGTCTGAAAAGCACATATTTGCAATAAATACTGGCTGTGTACAGGGGACAGATAAGATAGTTTTTTACTAGTACTTTTGCACACCCAATGAATGTTCCGTATCAGTAAAGTAATGACAGGGAGTGAAAACTATATACAGTGCTATGAAAAAATTTTTTTGTCTCCTACCCATTTCTTCTGTTCTTGCTTTTTGTCACACAAATGTTTCACAACATCAAACTAATTTCATATTGGATATATATTGCCTGACTAAATACAAAAAGAAGC
The DNA here is from genome assembly GCA_963556495.2 of Valencia hispanica. NCBI lineage: Eukaryota > Metazoa > Chordata > Actinopteri > Cyprinodontiformes > Valenciidae > Valencia > Valencia hispanica. The sequence continues at coordinate 12,248,256 of OY747709.1, read as the reverse complement.
TTTCAAATGATGTTGAAAAAAAATCTGCTGACTGCTGAAGGAGGAGCAGCTTCTCTCTGTCTCTCTCCAGATCCGTTCACTTTATTTTATTTTCTGTTTGCTTTTCTTGTTTTCTTTTGTTTTGTTTTGTTTTCTCAACTTTTTCTTAGTTACTTTATCTACCCAGCCCCTGGAGTTACTGTATTGGACCGGATCTCTTCTTGGATTACTTTTTTATGGACTTATCAACATGGCTTTTTGCAGAATTGAGGGCATTGAAACGAAGATACGTCGTCTGGAAATTAACTCCCTCAGCCAACAGACGTCTTACTGGCAGAACTCCGCTCTCATCAACCCCAGCCTGTTCTCCGAGGAAGAAAAAACAAAAGAAACTCCAGCACAGAGAGAGCTCTGAACCAAGACCTGCTGCTTCTGCTAAAAGTAAACAAAAGAGGTTTCCACCTGGAATCCCGCTGAAAACCAGATTTGCAGCCATGAGTTCCCGGAAAGATGACGCAGCCCCCGGGACCTGTCAAAGCCACCAGGAGAAACCCAGCAGCATTATACGGACACATAACAAAGTAAGAGCCCCCCCAGCAAAGATTGTTATCATACAAGACGGATCAATTAATGGAATTGAGGCTTTTTGTAGCAAGAACACCAAAGTTTATAGCTGCAACAAAAATACAGTGAGAGAAATATCGGAAAAAATCCAGAACATCTTGGACCAACATCCTACTTTGGAAAAAATCGTCATTCACGGTGGATCAGCAGATATCGCGATGAGACAATCAGAGATTCTGAAGAGAGACTTTTCTGATCTCCTACAGAGACTTGACGGACTTAACGTAAACATCCTCATCAGCGGACCAGTCCCTGAAGGGAATGATGAAAGATTTAGCAGACTCTGCATGGTCCATAAATGGTTGAAGAAACAATCAGCTGAGAAGTTGTTCACATTAATTAATAATTTCAAAGTATTTGGAAGTGCTAATCATCTGTTCAAAGCAGGCCGTTATCTTACCAAGGCCGGAGTAAGGCTGTTAGCAGCAAACATGTTTTGTTATCAAAATCAGAAAGCAAAACACTTGCTCCCAAAAGCTGACCTTGAGGCGCCCATGGATATCAGAGAACAAAAACACCAAGTCATGATGACACCACAGGACCAAACAGATAAACAACCATCAGAGATTAAGTCTTCATCTTCCTGTGACTCAGCCACATCAAATGAGTCTACATTTAGAAATTTTACAGACAGACTGAACGAGCAAATCAAATTTGGGACACAATTAACACCTAAGCTTAGACTACCCCAAACCCCTGGGAATTGTGTCAATAAGCCTGGGAGCTTCCCCCCACTGATAATTACAGATATTTGAGGGAACCGGGCAGTAAATCTACCTCTACTGTCCCCCAGAACTCGCCCGGCAACCCCCCCCCTGAACTTAGCATACGAGTGATTATCAGCAGCTCGAAAAATGCTTACCCATTACAAATTAGTATATTTCAACAACCAAAAGGAGTATTTGAACCATTTTGGTGTCATTGTAAAGGTAACATGGAGTAGAATTGATAGATGTATCATTATGCATGTTATCTGTTACTGGTTAGGAGAAACTGAAGATGGAACACAGCAGAAATGTGTTTTTTTTTGCTCCGCCTAAAAAACAACATGTTTTATATTGAAAAACTCTATGGATATTGCTTGAATGGCAGTGGTTACTCAATAAAATGTAAATACAACATGTTGACATTATCTCTGCAAAACTTGATACTGATTATGTGAAGCAGGACAAAACTAGAGAGGTTTTAGTTCAGGCAAGTCAGGCGAGGTGTCCAGTTTGGCACAGTTTGGAACAGTTTGGCACAAAGTGCCATTTCTATTTTTGTCATGTAAAAGTTATATTTTTTATTTTAATGTCACATAGTGTTCAGTAGTCCTAAAATAAACACTTTGGGGCATTTTTGGAAAGAAAATCTGATAATAATGCAATAATGGATATATGTATATCTTTATCCTGTGCGCTGTGCGCCCTCTTGCATAATGCGCCCGTCTTGCCGGCTGGTAGTTTTATTTTACGCTAAGACCTACCCTCATTATTATCAGATTTATTATTATTATTATATTATTATTAAAATGTATTAATATTATTATTATTTATTATTATTATTTATTATCAGTGACCCATTCAAACCCTAAATCAATGCATTGACCAAATAAATGGATGGATGTGCCATAACTTTCTCCAGCTGAATAGAAACAAAACTGAAGTGATTATTTTTGGACCCAAGGAGAAACGATCAACAGTCAGCACACAGCTTCAATTAATACATCTGGAAACTACTGATCAGGCTCGAAACCTAGGTGTAGTAATGGAATCAGACCTGAACCTCCGGGGTCACATAAAGGCAATAACAAGTTCAGCGTTCTATCACCTGAAGAACATTTCTAAGATTAAACGACTGATGCCGCAACAGGACCTAGAAAAACTCATCCATGCGTTTATCTTTAGTCGAATTGATTACTGCAACAGCATTTTCACAGATCTGCCTAAAAAGTCAATCAGACAGCTGCAGCTGATCCAGAACGCTGCCGCTCGCGTCCTCACTAGAACCAGGAAAGTAGAGCACATCACCCCAGTTCTTAGCACCAAAATATGTTGAAGACCTGTTGTCAAAGTACCAACCACCAAGACCACTCAGGTCCTCCAACTCTAGCCTACTAAACATCCCTAGACTCAGAACTAAACATGGAGAAGCAGCTTTCAGTTTCTATGCTCCCCTTATCTGGAACAGACTTCCTGACGAGTGTAGAGCTGCTGAAACTCTGAACTGCTTTAAATCGAGAATAAAAACCCATCTGTTTAGAATTGCCTTCGAGTAAATGCTTGATGTCATATGTATGAAATGTGTTCATGCTCTCTTGCTTTTTTGATCTTTCTCTTGCTTTATTGTGTATCATGTGTAATGCGTGTTTCTTTTACTTTTAATTTCCAATGTTATATTCCATTTTTTTGTTTTTGTTTTTTGTTAATCACCAAATGATGTAAAGCCCCTTGATTTACCCTGCTGTTGGAAGTGTGCTATACAAATAAAATTGCCTAGCCTTGCCTTTTCAAACAATATGTATCGCGATGCAGGGGAGACAATACGATATACTGCAATTATTGCGATATATTGCAATACTATGAATAAGACCATATATTGTGATTTTTAAAACTGAATTTAACTGTAGAAAAACTGTCACAGCATTCTAAACACTCCAACATGTTTCATACTTAAAGCTACATTGTGTAAGAACTTCTCCCATCTAGCGGTGAAACAACCAACTGAATATTAGGTTCTAGCCCCACCTCAACCCCCCCACCCCCCCATTCCGAGCGCGTTTTAACTCCTACGGTGGCCATTTAATGCCAAGGTTAACATGGCTTCCAGTACTACGACTTCGTCCAGTGTTCCTTCCAGTGATGAGGTTACTTTAGAAAACTACATTGCATTTAGTTTTATAGTCAGAAGTCGGCCGCGTCGCGAGTAGACAATCTCCCTCTGGCATTCATCACGGTGCAACTGAGTGTAGCCAAAGCGCGAAAGGTGGAGCTAGAATTTCCAGGAATGTCCCTCGTTGGCGAATGTATTTCAAAGATGGAGGCTCAACATGTATTCAGCCATTCGAGCGAGTCACGCGTATGTATTCTGAATAGCAGATTCTACACTTACAAGAATACTTTCATTAGTAGGTGGCCGTAATTACACATGAATGAGCACATATTTTTGAAAGAACAAAGGGGTTTTTGCTAAGAATTAACTCAAAAAAATACACATTGTAGCTTTAACACATCCAGTTTTATATAGATCTAGTTGATTCACTGTAACAAACTAGGTGAAAACAGCCACATACTACAAGTTATACTTTTAATTTTACTACAAAAATTACTGTCTTCATTAATGGTTCCATTGAAATCCTTAAAAAAATATACTTTGCTTTTGAATATCGATACAATATCGGGAAATAAAATATTGCGATATATCAGTGTATCGATATTTTATTACATCTCTATGTGGTAGACAGAAGAATCTATGATTCCATCAATTATGGCGACTCATCCAGGTCTTGAGGAAGTAAATAAAACCCCCAACACAACCACCACGTCTTTGACGGTTAGTATGATGTTCTGTTTCTCAAATGCTCCATTAGTCTTAGTTCAGATGTAACATGCCATACAGATGAGTTCCAATTTAGTTTAGTCAGTCAGCAGGATATTTTTCCAAAAGTCTTGGGGATCATCAAGATGTTGGGATGGGCAATTGTGAGAAAGCCTTTGTGTTCTTCTTGGTCTTAGGACAATTTTGCTCATCTCTCTTCCTTATTGTTAAATATTGAACACTGACCATAAACGAGCCAAGTTAGGCCTGTAGTGATTAAGATATTCTTCTGGGTAGTCTTGTGACCTTTTAGCTGAAATGTGCTCTTTGGGAACAAAAGTGAGAGTCATAATCCACACCTGGAGAAAACATGTAACAGCGGTGAACCTTTCCAGGAGAGCCCAACAAAATTACCTGAAGTCGTAGAAATGCCCCAGAAATGCCTTTTCTAGATAATAGATGTCAACAACTTTGTTTTTCTACTGTTTTTGATTTGGGTTTTTTTAGATGGTGTGCTACTTCTGTGGATATTTCAAACATGAGATGGGTTTTATTTAAATAATGTATTATATCTGCAAGTCGGGTAATAATTAGGCCTGGGTTTGCCAAATGAAATTGAGCTCAGCTTTCTAAAAATGTAGTTTAATCACAGTTAATGCATGATTGAACACAGGGGACAATTACTTTTTTCCCATAGGGCCAGGTTGGTTTGGACAGCTTTTTCCATTAATATATGAAGTCATCATTTGGAAACAGTTTTCGTATTTCCTCAGTTCATTTACATCCAATAATAAAATGTGTTCAATGATCTGAGATATTTAAGAGAAGAAATCTGTAAAGATTTGTAAATTATATCTGGATGTTAGTACAGTTGTGTCCTTACATTGTTTGGGATTGGAAAAATGCAATAATATGTTGAATACAACAGAAATAACAAATTAAAAGAGCATGTTTTGAGGCATGCTTATTATAAAAAGACAAGATTTTCCTAATATACACAACTCAATTTTCACCCACAAAATTACTTCTTGGCAGTAATGCAGTGCCACCCACATCTAGTGGCACCTCTGGCAAATAACTTGTAAAAGCTTTAACGGGAGAACAATCTAACTTTTCTATTTTTTCAAAGAACACAACAATTCTATAAAACATCTATTTTTAAGGAGAATATGTTTGGAGTAATTATTGGCATTGGTGTTAATACTTTTTAGACCTTTTCCTAGCATCACAGCCCTTAGTCGTCTCCGTTAACATTTAACATGGTTTACAAGGAATCTTTGACCTCTCCTAATTGAACCAATCTTTGTGGATCACATTGTCATCCTTTGTTTTCTTAAGTTGTTCTTACAGTAAACCTTGATTTTAGTCTTGTGTGACTAAAGCAGATTATTTCAGTTAAAACCCTAGTGCAGATTAGCCCACACATTGTTGTGACTGTTCAACACAAAAAGCTTTTTCCTGGTATGTCTCAAAAAAGCAGCCAGTTGGCGAGTGATTAAGACATCCTATGGAGACTTGTTGAAACCAAGAGGAGGGTAAGCCTTAAAGGGCATTCACAATTCATGAGGATCAACACATACCAAGGCAACATTTGTACCTAAGAAATTGGTTCAAATTTGGCATTAAGTTGGGACTTTCAGCAGGTTACTACACTGTGAAACGCATTTGGCCTCTAACAGATTTCTTCTGATTAATGCTGATAAATGTTTCATGTTGTCACATTAATTTTCATTTGAAAGACTTTTAAGTAAATAAGAGAAGCAGTTTTTAAAGAGGATTTCTTTCTTTTAGAGAAATCAGCTGTCCTAACCACCTTGGGCCTTTGTGAAAAGCTAATTGCCCCTAAACCTTATAACTGGTGGTGTCAACAACTAACATCAAGCATTTCTGATGACTGGCAATGAATCTCTCACATGGCTGAGTATGAATTTTGGCCTGATTTGTTTTGAATTTAGCCACTAAATCTAATTTAAAAGACTTGGACTAGGCCACTACCAAAATTCTAATTTTAGATGTTTATAAAGAAATTATTGATGGACTGGCTCCAAGTCTTCGAATCACTGGCCTGCTGTTTTTACTTTATGTGCTTTGTGTTTTAATGCTGTTTTTATTTTACCTCTAATCATGTAAAGCACCTTTAATCACCTTGTTGTTGAAAGTGTACTATACAAATAAAATTGCCTTGCCTTGCCTTGCCTTGCTGTAACATCACCCAAGAATCCTTCAGCTTAAGTTTAGGAATTTTTTTTTTTCTTCAAGATTTTCTGGAGAGAGCAGAATTAGAGGCTCTGTCAATTATAAAAAGTCATTCAGGTCCTCAGGCAAGAAAGCAACCCAGGACCATTACATTAAAGCTGAGGTCCCGAGAATATATTTATGTATCAAAGGTTTATAAATTTTTTAAATGATAGTGGGGTTCAATACTATGATAAAAGGTTAGTGCTCCACAACATTTGTTGTTCTTCCTAAGTCCCCCCCTTCCTCCCATAGACCGCTATTCATTTCACACTGACCGTCGAATTTTTTTAGCTAATATAATTCAAGTTTCCGCCTCGTCGGCTGTCCATCAACTTACATGCGCATCGCGCAAACCTGTGAGGATGGGGCCACACGCACAGGCCACTTGTGTTTACAGTTTACAGTCTCTCTCCCTCAAATACTCTGGACAACACTTTTAACACCACCATGTTTGACCTTAATTAGGCAATGATCGAAAAAGCAGTTCAACTGGCCCTGAATTTTCGAGGACCCAGAAAGCAACAGTTTATTTTCTGATTGGCCTGTTTGATTGGGTACAGGGAGATAGCGGCTAACATTTACATGTAGGTTTCTGCTTAGTACATCAGATGTTCATAAACTGCCTAAAACTGAATACCTCTCTGGTAATAAGTATTTTCTACAGCTTCATAAACCTTAATCTTTCAGGCACTTTTCAGACAATTTTTTAAACATTACAATATTGAATACCATTAAGTTCAAAAATATATTTGCCCCAAACTCGACAGTAACGTCCAAAGGAAAAATGTCAAAAAAATAAAGCTTTCATTTTTCCTTTGACAGAAATTTATGAAAAGATTTCTTTCTAAATAAAAGTATATTTTACATTTTTTATATACTGTTTTATTGGGGGATGTAGTGATGTGTGAATGCAAAAGAGAAAAAAGGGGGTGAGCTGACTCTCATCTTTGATTAAAACTCAACCAAAGCTCTAACTGTGGTCTGTCACATTTACCAAACTTAGAGATAAGGAAAAAAGAACCATTACATAAAAACAAAAGTTTAAAACCAAAACATTCGTCTACAGAATTAAAACTTGCATGGCAATCAGTGGCAGCACTCGTTCAGAGTTGTCCTTGTAGAGAGCCTTTCTACTTCAAGAGACCGTGGTTGTGATTTCATTGGATCATATTTGCTGATGAATGGCCTTGCAGCATGGGCAAATAATCTCATCACTCCTAAAACTGTCTTCCACAAATTGCTAAACACTGTTTGGTGATCGAGCCAGTTGTGCTCCCCCACCTTATAGAGAAAAGTAATTATGAGGCACACCAATTATGAGGTGTGTGGAAATTCATTGTAATTGAACAATTACCTTTTGATGCACTGTGTAGCAAACATACACCTTAACCAGAAATGTATCTGGTGAAGTTTCTCTGCTAGATCATGTTATTTCAGACACCATTTAGTTGTAGTGAGATCTTCAGGTTTATTCTACACACTGTTATGCATGACTTGTTTTCCTACAATCAGGACACCAGATTTGCGAGAAAGTCTTTGAGACTGTTTCTATGATACCAATTTTTTTCTGAGTTCAACCCCATTTTTCCCATCTTTTTGGAACCAGTCGAAAGTGGGGAGTCAACTATCTCCGTACCTTTATACATGCACGCCTGACCAAAGTTTTAAAACTGAGGATAAAGTTATTTGTTGAGAGTCATGCTGCAGAGCCAGCCAAGAACAAAAGCACAACTGAAATGAATCCCTTCTGTTGTGCAAGAATAGAATATTATGTCTGGTTTATACGGCAAGATTTTAAAATGGTTGTACGATTTCCAAACCTTGAGACAACCCCACACAAAGGCATAAAAAAAAATCACAGATAAAACAGTTTTAGTCCTACAGTTAGTGATGGGCAATGAAAATACACCACACACGAACAGATTTTTCCAGGTCAGATGGTAAATCTTGAAAAACTTTGCAAGATCAAACGTGACTTCAGGGTAAATAAACATGGAGGACGAGGAGGAAGGCAGGCTAGGCGCTTCTAAGGAGTATCGTTGCCTGTCACCTTACTTTCTAATTGCCTTTCTAATTGGAACACAGAATACATGCTGCAATATCAGATCAAGACCATGCAACATGTTGAATATTCCCGATTTGTGACCAGAGTGGTCTGGCAGACCAGAGCACTCTGAACACACCACACACGACAGGAATATCTGTTAGGATTATCCTAAGACCCACTCTAATAATCGAGATGTCCTTACGATATTCGGAAGGGGAGAAACAGGACAAAAATTTGCTTAACAATCCTGCTGGGTGAACCAGGCCTTAGCAGGTGACAGAAGTAGTGTGATATGTGTATATGGTGCTCAACACAGCTGTTTGGGGTTTGACTTCAAGTCCAAAATCTTAAGACTCCAACCCCCCCGCCCTTCTGTAGCACCTTTCCTGTTTGGTAGTTTACTGTGAATAATTGCCATAAAATATTTTTCTAAGGCAGTATTTTTGGTGGTTTCCTGCAGATCAGCTTTGTTGCCGAGTCTCATCCTAAATAAACCTTTACATCTCTAAAAGAAAAGATTAATATAGCTATTTATTTCCATCCATCCATCCATCCATTTTCTTCCGCTTATCCGGGGTCGGGTCGCGGGGGCAGCAGCCTAAGCAAAGAGACCCAGACTTCCCTCTCCCCAGCCACTTGTTCCAGCTCCTCGGGAGGAACCCCAAGGCGCTCCCAGGCCAGCCGAGAAACATAGTCCCTCCAGCGTGTCCTGGGCCTTCCCCTGGGCCTCCTCCCGGTGGGACGTGCCTGAAACACCTCACCAGGGAGGCGTCCAGGAGGCATCCTGACCAGATGCCCGAGCCACCTCAACTGACTCCTCTCGATGTGGAGAAGCAGCGGCTCTACTCTGAGCCCCCTCCGGATGACTGAGCTTCTCACCCTATCTCTAAGGGAGAGCCCAGACACTCTGCGGAGGAAACTCATTTCAGCCGCTTGTATCCGTGATCTCGTTCTTTCGGTCACCACCCAGAGTTCGTGACCATAGATGAGGGTAGGAACGTAGATCGACCGGTAAATCGAGAGCTTCGCCTTTTGGCTCAGCTCTCTCTTCACCACGACAGACCGGTAGAGCGCCCGCATAACTGCAGATGCCCCACAAATCCGTCTATCGATCTCCCGCTCCATTTTTCCCTCATTCGTGAACAAGACCCCCAGATACTTAAACTCCTCCACTTGGGGAAGGACCCCATCCCTGACCCGGAGGAGGCACCCCACCCTTTTCCGCCTCAAGACCATGGCCTCGGATTTGGAGGTGCTGATTCTCATCCCAGCCGCTTCACACTCGGCTGCGAACAGCTCCAGCGAAAGCTGTAGATCACGCTCCGATGAAGCCAACAGGACCACATCATCTGCAAAAAGCAGAGACCCGATCCTGAGGCCACCAAAACGGATCCCCGCAACGCCTTGGCTGCGCCTAGAAATCCTGTCCATAAAAGTTAGGAACAGGATCGGTGACAAAGGGCAACCTTGGCGGAGTCCAACTCTCACCGGAAACAAGCCCGACTTACTGCCGGCAATGCGAACCAAACTCTGGCACCGGTCGTACAGGGACCTAACAGCCCGTATCAAGGGGCCCGGTACCCCATACTCCCGGAGCACCCCCCACAGGGCCCCCCGAGGGACACGGTCGAACGCCTTCTCCAAGTCCACAAAACACATGTAGACCGGTTGGGCGAACTCCCACGCACCCTCCAGGACCCTGCTGAGGGTGTAGAGCTGGTCCAGTGTTCCACGGCCAGGACGAAAACCGCATTGTTCCTCCTGGATCCGAGGTTCGACTATCCGTCGGACCCTCCTCTCCAGAACCCCTGAATAGACCTTACCAGGGAGGCTCAGAAGTGTGATCCCCCTGTAGTTGGAACACACCCTGTGGTCCCCCTTTTTAAACAGGGGGACCACCACCCCGGTCTGCCAATCCAAGGGAACTGCCCCCGATGTCCACGCAATATTGCAGAGCCGCGTTAACCAACACAGCCCCACAACATCCAGAGCCTTGAGGAACTCCGGTCGAATCTCATCCACCCCCGGAGCCTTGCCACCGAGGAGCTTTTTAACGACCTCGGTGACCTCGGCACCAGAGATTGGAGAGCCCGACCCCAAGTCCCCAAACCCTGCTTCCAGATTGGAAGGCGTGCCGGTGGGATTGAGGAGGTCTTCGAAGTATTCCATCCACCGACCCAAAACGTCCCGCGTCGAGGTCAGCAGCACACCATCCCCACTGTAAACAGTGTTGGTGGCAGACCGCTTTCCCCCCCTGAGACGCCGGATGGTGGACCAGAATCGCTTCGAAGCCGTACGGAAATCGTTTTCCATGGTCTCTCCAAACTCCTCCCACGCCCGAGTTTTTGCCTCAGCAACCATCCGAGCCGCATCCCGCTTGGCCTGTCGGTACCTATCAGCTGCTTCAGGGGTCCCACAAGCCAAAAAGACCCGGTAGGACTCCTTCTTCAGCCTGACAGCATCCCTTACCGCCGGTGTCCACCACCGGGTTCGGGGGTTGCCGCCGCGACAGGCACCGACCACCTTGCGGCCACAGCTTCGGTCAGCCGCCTCGGCAATGGAGGCGCGGAACATGGTCCACTCGGACTCGATGTCCCCCGCCTCCCCCGGGAGGTGTTCAAAGTTCTGCCGGAGGTGTGAGCTAAAGCTCCTTCTGACAGGAGACTCTGCCAGACGTTCCCAGCAGACCCTCACAACACGTTTAGGCCTTCCAGGTCTGTCCGGCGTCCTCCCCCACCATCGGAGCCGACTCACCACCAGGTAGTGGTCAGTGGACAGCTCTGCCCCTCTCTTCACCCGAGTGTCCAAAACATGCGGCCGCAGATCAGATGAGACGACAACCAAGTCGATCATTGAGCTGCGGCCTAAGGTGTCCTGGTGCCAAGTGCACATATGGACACCTTTATGCTTGAACATGGTGTTTGTTATGGACAATCCATGACGAGCACAGAAGTCCAATAACAAGACACCACTCGGGTTTAGATCGGGGGGGCCATTCCGCCCAACCACACCCCTCCAGGTCTCACTGTCATTGCCCACGTGAGCGTTGAAGTCCCCCAGCAGAACAAGGGAGTCCCCAGGAGGAGCACTCTCCAGCACCCCTTCCAAAGACTCCAAGAAGGGTGGGTAATCTAATCTGCTGTTTGGCGTGTAAGCACAAACAACAGTCAGGACCCGTCCCCCCACCCGAAGGCGGAGGGAGGCTACCCTCTCGTTCACCGGGGTAAACCCCAACATACAGGCGCCGAGATGGGGGGCAACAAGTATGCCCACCCCAGCTCGGCGCCTCTCAGCGGGGGCAACCCCAGAGTGGAAGAGAGTCCAACCTCTCTCGAGGAGACGGGTTCCAGAGCCAGAGCCGTGCGCCGAGGTGAGTCCGACGATGTCCAGTCGGAACCTCTCAACCTCGCACACCAGCTCCGGCTCCTTCCCCACCAGAGAGGTGACGTTCCACGTCCCGAGAGCCAGCTTCTGCAGCCGAGGATCGGACCGCCAAGGTCCCCGCTTTTGGCCGCCGCCCATCCTGCACAGCACCCGACCCCTATGGCCCCTCCCACAGGTGGTGAGCTCATGGGAAGGGGGGCCCATGTTACCTCTTCGGGCTAAGCCCGACCGGGCCCCATGGGTAAAGGCCCGGCCACCAGGCGCTCGCCAACGTGCCCCACCTCCAGGCCTGGCTCCAGAGGGGGGCCCCGGTGACCCGCGTCCGGGCGAGGGAACACTGAGTCCATCTGTCGTTTTCTTCATAGGGGTCTTTTGGGCTGCACTTTGTCTGATCCCTCACCTAGAACCAAATTGCCATGGGTGACCCTACCAGGAGCAAAAGCCCCCGACAACATAGCTCCTAGGATCATTGGGACACTCAAACCCCTCCACCACGATAAGGTGGCAGCCCAGGGAGGAGCTATTTATTTCCAACACCTATTATTTTTTTAGGTTAGTGGGACTGGGGCCAATGAAAAAGAAAAACATCTGAAAGGTGAAGCCATTAGCTTTTCTTGTAAATTATTAACATTGGCCTGATCAATGTTTAAAGATGCAACAATCAATAGTGCTTTTGTTAAGATGCTGTTAAGTTCAACATTTTACTTATAGGATCAAAGCAAACAGATCTTGCTTTAGGTTTGGCTCAAGTAAACTAACATCACCCCCCAACTCTCAGAAATACTCCACTCCTTTGCACAAAACAAGTAAAAGTTTGGGAGTTGGGAGGAAGTGGGGGCATACGCACATAAAGAACTACTGACTGCCAGAGAGAAAACTGGAAAGAAACAGCATCATAAAGCACCTGCCACAGAGCAGGTAGAGGTAGAAGGCTTTCCTCCAACACAACCCTGCAGCAAACAATGGTGTGGTTGGAGACCATAATGGTCCCGAGCTGAAACATGTTGATCTGTTGGCTGCAGCCACAAAAATGCCTGAAGCGCTGAAGCCCTAGGTGAAAGAAGGCAGAACGTTTATGGAAATCTGGCATTAGTTAGTAGAGAAAGAAAGTAACGTGATGATTCTAGATCTGCAATGAATGATTCGCCTGTAGTCTTCAACATCACAAAACCGTTTATTTGTGGGGACCTGAGTGGAGGGTCGGAGTCAGTGGCTCAGAGAAATGGAGTCACTAGTTGTGAATTAAAATAAATACAAAACTACTAAAATATCACACAGCTAATATGAGAAAAAACATGAAAAACAGTGTCCTTAATTTCACTTAAATCTCTAATAAAGTGATATAATAAAAGAAAAGGATTTACAATGATTTTGTAGAAATATTTATGGAGTTCATTTAAGACTAAACTGAAGTAGAATTACAAGCAGTTACGAAAGGGTTCCAAGCCTTCATTAGCAAATTTGTGCCTGGCCACACCATGAAAATTAAGAAATATTCACTGCAGAAAAAGATAGGTACAACAAACAAACAAACAAACAAACAAACAAACAAACAGAAAAGCTGTTTCTGGGTATATAGGTTTCCTTCTATTATTGCAACAAGTTTCCCATTGCTTTGAAAACCCTTTAATAAGAGCTATTTGGCTCTTATGCCCCCTAGTGTTTAACCTTTTTTGCCTATTTTGCCTTTGACTTACGTTAAATACGTTACATTTCAAGATTGTAGAACAGTATATTCACAAGGACCCAAAATGTAGTACACTACAACAGAATCAAGTTTCCAATATTAAATACCAATATCATCCAATTATCCGTAGTGATGTTTGAGATATCCCAGATTAAAATTTTTGCTAGCTATCGATGAGATTTTGTGAAAAGCTTTCTCATTGTTCAAGATTTCAAAATTCTCCAGTCTTTTCTCTAACTGGTTTTATCTTCACAGAAGATATACAAATCTCTAGATGATTAAAGAATACATTAGAGTTGGAGATTTGAATAGGATTTGCTATTTTTTAGATATAGCAGAATATTAGGCAGAATTTTAGTCTAGCATGCCTAGACCAGAATGACCCAGAATGGTGTTTTTGTCAGTGTGATTTACTAACTTGAGTATGGTTTTGAGGTTTTAATGGGTTAAGGCTATAGGTTTAATGGAGCATAATAGCAATAATAATCAGAATTAGATTTTCTTGGGCCAAGATTGTGTGCACAAGCAAGAAATTTGACTTTGTTTTTTTACAGACACTGAGTACAACTAAATAAACTAAACAGAGCTAAAACCAAAAGAAACAATATGTACATATATCTGTATGTACATCCAAAATTTTTTCCTTTATGTATTTGAAAAAGGGAACAATTACAATAGGGTTACATGCTCTGTTGGTTGCAGCCTTTGTCTCCACAACCTTGGATCTCTAAGTGTAAACCGATTGTCAAGTTATCTGTTTAGGTATCATAGCGTGTACAGATGGTGACAAGTTGTTCACTCCACTAATTGCAGCACAGTTTATACCGTGTTTCTAATTAGGAGGTTCAAAGTGGAATAGAAAGGCGTGGGAAACATTGTGGGGAGTGGATCAGCAGTAAAAAATAACCCTCAAAGCCCTTAATGACACAGAGTGGTATGACTTTGGATTTCAGATGGCTTAGTGAAACCCACCTCAGATGAGACATAAAAATGTGTTACACACTGAAAGATCGAAAAAAGAAAGAAATTCATAGAAGCACACATAAATCGTACCGCAGGTTTTTAAGGTTTCTGTAATCAAACATTTACTTAAGAAGCTTTATCTCGATCAAGATGACTTAATAAATTATAGACCTTTATCTACTCTTTATTTCTTATCTAAAATCCTTGAGAAAAAAGTTACTAATCAAGTTTGTGAGCATCTAAACAGTAATGACCTGATTGAAGAGTTTCAGTCAGGTTTTAGAGCTCATCATGGCATTTAAACAGCACTGGTGAAAGTTACTAATGATATTCTCATGGCCTCAGATAATGGACTTGTGTTTGTTATGGTCTTGTTAGATCTCAGTGCCGCTTTTGTTACAGTCGATCACATTATTCTCCTAAAGCTGTTTCAAACGGCAGAATTTTTAAGCTGATTCCAGGCCAGGTTCTCCCCTTACGACAATCACAAAGACGCCCTGATTATCAGGATGGCTCTTAAGATAATCCTAACTGACATTCCTGCCGTGTTTGGTGTTAAGAGCTCTCTGGGCCGCTCGGAAGGATGTTGGGCTCCAATCACAAATTAGGGATATTCAACATGTTGGATGATTTCCACTCCTTTATCCAATGCCTTTTCTTTTTGTGTTTATTTTTCCTCCCTGTTAAAACTAGTCCACAAACTGTTGCTAATGCCTCATCCATATTTATTTACTCCTTTTACTTTACTAGTCACATTTTTCCCATCTGAGCTTGAAATGTATGTAAGTGAAATTGGTTTGTTTTAATACCAAAACTTATTGGTATAGCACACCTTCAACAACAAAGCAATTCAATGTGCTTTGGATGATTAGAGGAGAGAGTTAAAAACAGCAATAAAGCATAAAACACACAAAAAACATTACTCAAAGGCAGCTCTAAACAGATGGAGTTTTAGTCTCAATTTAAAACAGCTCAGTGTTTCAGCAGCTTTGCAGTCGTCTGGAAGTTTGTTCCATATAAGGGGAGCATAGAAATAAATTGAAAGCTGCATCTCCATGTTTGGTTCTAATTATAGGGATGCTGTGTAAACTGGAATTAGAGGACCTGAGTTGTCTGGGGGGTTGGTATAATAACAGTAGATCTTCAACATACTTTGGGGCTAAGTCATTCAATGATTTATAAACTAGTGAAAGTATTTTGAAGTGTGCTCTGAGCTACAGGGAGCCAGTGTAAGGACTTTAGAACTGGGGTGATGTGCTCTACTTTCCTGGTTTTAGTGAGGATCTGAGCAGCAGTAATCTGGATCAACTGCAGTTGTCTGATGTACTTTTCAGGCAGACCTGTGAAGACACTGTTACAGTAATCAATCATACTAAAGATAAACGCATGGATTGGTGTTTCGAGGTCCTGTCGCGACATTAGTCCTTTAATCTCAGAAAGGTTCTTCAGGTGATAGAAGATTGCCTATGTTATTGCATTTATGTGACCATGGGGGTTCATGTGTGAGAACACTATTACACCTTCGGCCCTGATCAGTAGATTCTAGCTGCATTAACCGAAGCTGTGTGCTGGCTCTTGATTGTTCCTCTTTAGGTCCCAAAATAATTACTTGAATTTTGTTTCTGTTCAGCTGGAGAAATAATTTGTTTAATGCATTTAGTTAGCATTTGGATGGGTTCAAAGTCACCTGGTATTATTGCAATGTAAAGATGATTTTCATCTGCATAGTTATGGTAGCTAATCTTACTGGTTGTTGTAATCTGGGCTAGCGGGAGCATGTAGATATTAAATAGGAGGGGCCCCAAGATGGAGCCCTGGGGCACCCCGCATGTTATTTCTGTCTGTTCTGATGAAAGATTGCCTACTGACACAAATAAGTTTCTGTTCTTCAGCTAAGACTCAAACCAGCCAAGTACTGCACCACAAAGTCCGACGCAGCTCTCAGAATCAGATCAGACCGAATGACCGAGAAAACGTTCTTAAGAAAAGCTGTGGGTAAGATATCGAGGCAGCAAGAGGAGGAGCTTAATTGGGTTATGATTTCATAAAGGTTTTTTTAATTTAATTTATTGAATTCAGACATTTTCTCTACACTGGTGTTAATTGGGGGTGACATTAGTAATGGGTTCGGTACTGAAGTACAGATTGCCGGTCTAATTGTCAAATTGTTAAATTCATAGCAAGCCCTGGTGGAATTTCGTTCTGGGCTACTGTCACTGAGGGATTAGTTAGTCTCTCAACCGTTGCAAACGGAGTTTGTACATTGTTAATGTTAATGTTTCATTTAATGATTACAGAAAAGAATGATTCCCTTGCATCTTTCAAAGTTAAGTGATATCTGTTCAGTCTGTCTTTGAAGATCTCACAGTGAACCTGGAGTCAAGTTTTCAGCCATTTTCTCTCTGCTCGTCAACACTCTGTTTTTTCGCTACATACCAGTGGATCACTAGTCCACAGAGATTTCCTTCTACCCAAGACTACTTTCACTTTAGCCAGAGCAATGGAATCAATGATGTCGAAAATTTAGCGAGGAAGTTATCAACCAGCTTGTTTACTGATTTGGAGTTGAGAGAAGAAGGGGATGTGGTGGGAGAGTACATTTGTTTAAAGGTTTTGACTGAGCTGTCCCCAAGAAAATGCTATTTTATAGTGGTCTCACTGTGGCTAGATAGTTTAGCAGAGTTGGTACTTTCAAAGAAAACACAGAAATGGTCAGATAATGCAACATCAATTACCGAGATGTTGGAAGATACTTAAACCTGTGCTGATAATTAAGTCCAGATTGTGTCCTCAATTGTGTTGGCTGTTTGACATGCTGAGTGAAGCCAAACCTATGAAGAGTGTCACTTATTGTTTTTGCCCATCTATCTTGGGGGTTGTCCATGTGGATGTTGAAATCCCCCACAATTATGAAATAGTCGATACATACAGTATTACGGAAAGGAGGTCGCTGAAATCATTGAAGAAGTTAGAGTTAAGTTTTGGGGGTTCATATAAACTTAGAAATAAAGCTTTGTTAGGATCCTTTATTTGGAGAGCTAGATATTCAAGAGTCAAATGTGCCCAGGAATACCTTTCTAAAGTTCATTGAGTTATAATAAATTCTGGCTATGCCTCCACCTAGTCTGTGTTTCCTGCTCTTGCTTCTACAATTGTAATTTGGAGGAGTAAATTCTATCAATGCGGATGCTTCATTGTTTACATCTAACCAGTTTCTGACAGAAACAGAGCGAAAGAAAGGCCTGAACATGTTGCAGGGATCGAATGAACAGCACTAGGCTGGTGTAAATCTTATTTGTCTGACAGATTCCAGTTTGTTCATGTAAATGATAAATCTTTTTTACACTCAAGGGCTACGTGAAGAATATCACAGGGTTCTGTGCTTGGTCGAATTCTTTTTACTATATATATGCTTCCAATTGGTAAAATCATCAGACAGACTAGTTACATTTATTCAGTTAAATTTACTTGACTAACTAAAAAAAAAGTACTTTTATGAGCAGTTTTACTACACCGTACTTTTTACTTTTACTGGAGTAATTTCATCATTAAGTATCGTTACTTTTACTTGAGTAAAATATCAGAATACTCTACCTACTGCAAGTAACTTCACAAAATGAAGAACAAATTTTTTTTAACAAAAATACACCAGACAGACACACCTACAGATTATTGAAGGAGACCACCTGTTTCCCTGTTTCTACACAAGGTTTGGTTTTTTCTAATGTAATTTTCTATCTACAAACAAAAAGTTACAAACAGGAGAGCTTCCTTGCTACTGATACAAGTGTTCATCAAGTAACAAAAGGCCATGCTCTTTGGTGAAGGGCAATCATAAATCAAAAATGGAAAAAAATCCAAGGCACTCTTCTTTATGAAAAACATTAAAAAGCCTTTATTTACATGGCGGTTCTACATGAACATGTTAAAAATACGTTAAAAAACTATTTTTGTAATTTTCTATCTGCTGAACTTGTTGCATTCTGAGATCAAGTAAATATACAGTAAACACCATAACTTGTCACTGGAACTACTTTATATATATATATATATATATATATATATATATATATATATATATATATATATATATATATATATATATATATATATATATATACTGAGATGATGCTGAGAAACTAGTCCATGCATTTGTTACATCAAGGCTGGACTATCAAGAAGTCCACACGATGCAAATAAGAGCCTTCAGTCCAGAGTGCTGCAGCAAGAGTTATTGGGAATATTAAAAAGAGTGATCAGATTTCTCCTGTTTTAGTTTCCCTTCATTGGCTCTCTGTTAAATCCAGAATAGAATTTAAGATCATCCTTCCTACATTTAAAGCCCTCAATAATCAAGTTCCATCATACAGCAGAGATCTGATTGTTCAGTATGCACTCTCAGACTGCAGGTTTACTGGTGGTTCCTAGGATTTCTAAAAGCAGAATGGGAGGCAGATCTTTTAGTTATCAGGCTCCTCTCTTGTGAAACCAGCTCCCAGTTTTAGTCCGTGGGGCAGACACCCTGTCTACTTTTAAGACCAGACTTAAACCTTTCCTTTTTGATAAAGCTTATACATTTAGTAAAAACAGAATGATGTAAGCCAGTCGGTTAATGATTCACAGATAGGGTAGGGGTAGTAGCCGACAGCCTAAGCCAGTTAGGGGGGAATGGCTCTGCCTCTCCCAGTTTCTGGTTCTGCTGGAGGTTTCTTCCTGTTAAAGGGGAGTTTTTCCTCTCCACTGTCACTACATGCTTGCTCAGAATGAAGGATTACTGTGAAGTGAACGACATAACGCAGGCACTGTCTACTGTCGCTATATGTTCTTCCAGGAGGAGTGAAAGTGACAAGTCAAGGATCAATGTAATCTGCTGGGTTTCCTTAGATAGAAAACTTTCAACCTGGTTGGAATGTATGAATGTGTCTAACCCTAACCCTATGTATTGAATCAAAATTACTTTTAAGGTGCCTTGTGTTGTGAATTGGCATTATATAAATACACTGAATTGAATTGAATAAATTAGACATGATCCTGATTGAAAAATAGCATCTGGCTACAAACAGCTATGAGTGAACGGGAAGGTTTTATTTATGAGACTGCAAAAAAACGTCTTCTTCTGTTAAGACATGACAGCAGTTGATTTGGTAATACACAATAGAATCGGAAGTCCTATTTTATTTAGTATCTGTCAACCGTTGATTTTACCTCACCAGGATAGTTAAAGTATGACAAGATTCTTTTTGGTTGTTATGTCTAGATTTAGAAAGCTGTCAGTTTAAGGGGCGACCTACTGACTCTGTCTTGATAACTCACCTACTTTGCATAATTTATACTCATAGAAAGGATTCGCTGATATTAGAGAAGAATGCTAGGTTCCGTAACTTACCTCCCTCCACTCTTTGGTTCCCACACCCTGCACATATAGCACAACCACTGGAAGAGAAAGAGAAAAAAGACAGAGGTGAAAACAGGGATTAAAACAAATACATTTCAACTTCAGTTTGGTTTCTGTATGCAGGCAACCGCAGCAACTGGCAGATATCAAAACACTGGCTCTCAATTCCAATTTCATTACACTCGATGTTGCTGGAGGTGAGTAAACAATTCTTTATTAAAAGCCAAACCAGCACCCTTTAAGGAAATTAGTTTTCTTACCTTATACCAAAGACATTTGCGGAAAATATGAGAATATTCTGGATCCTAAATTATTAAACTACTCCCTCACTTTTCTGTCTGTCTGGTGAACCTGCAGAATAGTGCAGAATTAATAAGATTTCTTTGTGGCATTTAACATATATGCTGTTACATAATAATATACTGAACTTCAAAAATAAGTATGTACAATTTGGGCAAAATAAATCATAGTCAGGATCATCAACATGTAAACTAAACTTAAAAATGTATACTTGAGTCTACTGGATTTTGTCTTTGTTTGTTTTTGAACAGCAGTGTTTCTTGCTAATAAATCGTTCATGTCTAAAAGTCTGTTTGGTTCCCTTTAACCATATTTGTAAGAAAATTGCATTTTCTGAGAAGTGGAGCTCAGAATTGGGGTTGTTCACATGAAAAAAACGAATTCTAACGATGTACAAACAGCTTATTCTGCTGTCGACTCTTGTTTTGAGCTTCTGGAACATAAGATGTTGAAAATCAGGTGCTTGTCTGGCTCCCAACCAGCAGCAACTGTGAGGATGGAAACTGCTACAGAGGCCATATTTGAGTGATCTGGTTAGGACTCGCACCATAGGGCAACTTCCAGATTCTGTAAGGTCAAAATGGGGATAATACTCAAAGATTACTAAGATGATTGCTGCATTGGTAGCGTGACAGCTTTTGATGGAGGAAGTATGATGGTGTGGAGGCTAACTCTCTTACAGGAAAAACATGGTTTGTCATCCGTGGAGGTATTTTAATTGAGGACAGATCTCAATATGAGATGTTGCAACCAGTGTTAAAGTCATATCTCCACCTTTAGAGACAAACTCCAAGATGTCCTCACCCCTGCAAAGTGGGGTTTATCAAAGAAGGATTTAGGAGTAGAGGAGATAGAATCGCCTGTCTGCAGTCCTGACCTCCACCCCACTGAATACTTGTAGGATCCTCTTGGGTGGTGTTTGTGCCAGAAGACCACATTAGGTACCGTTCCAATATCAGAACTTCAGGGTAACTTTATCGGACCTTCACAGTATGTGCATGTCTCCACTACACAACGCCGGCCCAATATGGCCGTTTTCAGGGTCATTTCAGTAACAAAGCGAGTACCAGTCTTTGACTATGTACTCGGAAATGAAATGGTAGAGTCGATGAGCAGGAGCTGTGGTTAAGTCATGCTGATTGGTTGTAACTCAGGAGGAAATTATATCAACAACCGACTTTGTAAAACTGGAAGAGTCGCTGGCGACGTAGCGTACAACAACATAGCAAACAGAAACACGGCAACAACCCCTGCTTCTTCCATTGTCGATCACTTGTTATTCTCTGCAACTGTAGGCCCCTTTTGTTGCTGATCAGTGATGCCACTGACTGCTGAAATAGTCGCAATATGCTGACGTCTTAGCAAATTCCTACAAGGGCTAGTTTTGTATGGAGACACAACAGATAAGAGGAATGGGTGGACTGATTTACCCGTCCAGAAGAAGGCCCGACAAAATTCCCCTTTAGTTCCTATAGTGGAAATCCGCCTATTGACTGACTTGCCACAAATCCTGGCTGAAAAATGGGATGCCATCCCTCTACAGTGTGTGACACAGTTGGTAACCAGGATAAAATAACGTTTTGAAGTTGTTAGGGCTGTGTGCACACACTACTGAAGCTCTGGGTTGTTAAGTAAATAATTTGTTAAACTAGTCTTGTTTCTTCAAACTTCAATCATCCAATCCAAGAAATGACACCAGATGAGTCAAAAGCAACATTAGCTGTTTGGCATTGGTAACAAGGTTTTGGCTATTGTTTTGTGGGCACAACCATTATACTCTGCTGCCAACAAAACCATTGTGTTTGCAAATGTGGAAACTTTTAAAGCAAAAGTCTTAAACTCCAGACATCAAGGTTTAGTGTTTTGCAACTTTCAGCTGTTTTCCTGTTTTAAAACTTCCGAATCAAGTTGGTAAATTACCCCCTCAGCATGATATCAAGTTCTGCAGAGTCTTGCTAAGGATCTAATTATGTGATTCAGGTTTGTTGAGATCCCTGATTAAAATGGAAATAGACTGACTTTCCAAGGTTCTAGGACCTGTAACAAGCATTGCTATAACAAACATGATCAACCAAACAAAAATATTCTTACTTTTTTTGTTGCAAAGTTTTGTATATGATCTAAAAACTTCTAACTGAATAGAGTTTAGTTTAGCTGAAACACATGGATTTGTGCTTAAGCCAACAAAGACCGCTCACTAAAGACTAATGGAATGTGTATCCATCCTGGCCAAGTGATGTTATTTGTGTCTAGACACCATCAGACACTTTGTGTCTGTATGAAGTTTGGACATTAGCTCTAATGAACTTCAGATGGTCTAAATTAGAAAGTAATTAAAAACAAAATTTGCCCTTCTAATGAGAAATTAAGGCAGGGGAGATAGGAAAGAATAGGGGGCTGTGTGGGGGGGGGGGCAGTAGAACTTTTTGGCTGGTCTGTTTACGTGAAAACAATCTTTTCTTTGTCATATTGGTAACCATGCGGGAAGCGGCAGACTCAATTGGTTTTGTAGATGTGATTAGTACAGGCTAATCAGTTCGTGACTTACAGGTTCGCCTTTTAATCGAACAAAGGGGTGAATAAGTAAATATGAATGGAAAGGGTTGTCTGTTAACATCATACCTCTGAAACGAAAACACATAAATTAACAGCCTGTATCAAATGGTTGGGCAGTAGTGGCTGGAGGTAGACCCAGATTCATTTAAGCTAAAGTCTAGAGCCTGATTGACTGATGGCGCACTTTATGGAAAGTGACAGAGAAAGGAAGGAGCACATCTGCTCAGCTACGCTGCGGCTAAATGACAAGGCAGCCCCCTATCCCTCTGACATCTAGTCCACAAAAAACTATCTGCAGCATGGACACAAAAAGAGAAATATGACTGATTCTGAATAATACATTCTGGAGCATAAATTATATTACACTAGGCAAGGCAAGGCAATTTTATTTGTATAGCACACTTTCAACAGCAGGGTAATTCAAGGTGCTTTACATGATTTGGTGATTTAAAAAACAAAAAAAATAAATGGAAATTAAAAGTAAAGGAAACACACATTACACATGATACACAATAAAGTAAGAGAAAGATCAATAAAGCAAGAGAGCATGAACACATTTCATACATATGACATCAATCATTTAATCGAAGGCAATTCTAAACAGATGGGTTTTTAGTCTCGATTTAAAGCAGTTCAGAGTTTCAGCAGCTCCACACTCGTCAGGAAGTTTGTTCCAGATAAGGGGAGCATAGAAACTGAAAGCTGCTTCTCCATGTTTAGTTCTGAGTCTAGGGATGTTTAGTAGGCTAGAGTTGGAGGACCTGAGTGGTCTTGGTGGTTGGTACCATGACAACAGGTCTTCAGTAGTTCACTAAGTTCTAATGAGGTTCCACAGCTTAATGGCATGAGAGGTCTTCTGTAAGAAGACGGGTTTCCATCAAACTGGGAGATATAAACATAATCCATAGAGCACTCTCTTTTCCCCCTGTGGAGAAACATGTGCATTGTAAACGAAGATATGCTTGTTATTAATTTGAGTATTTTTGTTTATATGTAGATGTCCTGTCCCAGAAAAGAATGTTTAAAAGTTCCACGATACCTTGTCAGAGACAATTTCCTTTGAAAACAAGAAGCCATTTGTGGAAACCATCCCAGACTCTCTATGTAAACGCTGAAATTACTGTTTCATTCAGACTCTTTAGTGTGGAGCCCACTGTTTCCTGTGAGTATGATCACGACAGACGGATAACTCACTGAGTGCAGTTTGTTAAAAAAAAAATGACGTGAACTCAGAAGAATCCATTTCACCATGACTACAGGTTCAGTAATTCAGTTAAGTGTGTGTACTGAAGGACAAGCCCAGTGTATGTGAAATAGTTTTATTTGTTCTATTTGTTCTATAGAAACTTCATGTAAATGAAAACGGAACAACTGAGCTTGATTTGGGTTACAGTAGTGGGTGTTCTCACTACCAATTGAAGGGGGGGTTTAATGAAATACTGAGGGCTTCAACTCATTGATCCATACAAAAGTATACTAAAAGAAAAATGTAAAGATCTGGGCCCGGGGTTTTTGTTAAGCACTGTGAAATTACACGTGATTGTGAAAGATTTCAGAGAAGCACATACTGTTGTCTAAGAGGATACAAGGTTACAAATCATTTTAGTGGCTTTGTTTTCACACCATAAGCTTAAATGTGAGTTTAGTGGTCACCACTCCCCAAATCAGTTCCAGTCTCTGTTAAATATTCTCTTTGTGATTACTGAAATTATGTCATCTAAAATAATGAAAATAGGAGCGATTAAACCTGGAAACAGAAAGAGGAAGAACACCGTAAGCCGATAATGCATTTTAACTTTAGAACTCGTTGCTTCCAAAATAAAATTAGCTTTATGAGATATAAAAAGAGTAAATTGTAGACTTAAAATAGGGTTTTAAAATGAAACACAGTAGGAGTATTTAGGCTTAAAATTTAAAGGACTAATAGTTCTAACATGATCTGTATGTCATCTTGGAGTGAAAAGACAATTTAATAGAGAATTAAAAGTTTTTGTTTTTTCCCTAAATTGAGTTTTCCTGATTTCAAAGGTTTGAAAACATCTAATATTCAACAGATTCATTGTTTTTTAAAGCACTAGGCTGGGAAAATTAGAGACTAATTGGGAAAATGAAACAAGGAGTTCAGAAGTTTAATAATCTGCAGTGCTTGTAATTTTTTGGTGTACCATAAAATAATTTGGACGATTTAAATTAAGAGGAAAAATTCTTAAATACTGTGATAACAGAGTCAGCGGAAAACTTTGATCAAACTCTTGCTGAAATTAAAGTTTTTTTGAGAGCTCTTTGAATAGTGGACACTTAATGGTAAACAGGATCCTGTGAAGTTGGGGTTTAATTAAGTAATGAAAATATATATAAAAATATATTTTGGGGAAAATAAGGTTAAAGAAATGATAGGAAATGTTAAAAAATTTTGACATTCCTGAAGCTTCAGTTGAATTTGATGTTTACAACGCGTTTTTGTGTTTGTGAAGATTTGTGTTGAGAAAGATTGCACAATTTGAGTTTTGGGAATTGTTATGAAGGAAGGGTTGCATTTGAGATCCCAGGGATTTTTGTTGTCTGGAGTTTGGTAAGTTTCATTTTGGGTTTTTCCGGAGGAGTTTGGCTTTCAAAGACTTACACAGTCTGGTTCCAACCATTTACTGAATTTGTGACAGCTTTCAATTCTAATTCCAGCGTTGAGTGAAGCTATATCATTTTTATTTTTGACCTTAGTAGACATGTTAACAGAGAAAAGAAATAATGTTAAATGTTGTCAATTTTGAGTTTGGGTTAATGTTCCAGTTTATTTTAATTATGTGGTTTTAGAAGCCCCATTTTAGTCAAATGGGGAGAAAAAAAATTTGCTGTCTGAAAAATAAAGATTTAGATTTTAGTGGACACCTCATCCAATTCTTCATTCTGAAACGTTATTATTTTCACTAACAATGGGCTTGTAGACTGCAGTGATCTGATTAAACATTATGGTACTGTGGAAGTTTGTTTGCAACTCTTGTTTTAGTTTTCTTTTCAGATGTGAGCTGCCTTTCATCATCTGAGTGAGATGACTTGATGTTTGTGAAGAAGCCAAGAAGGAAACATTTGTATGTTAAGCAGTGACGAGGATCTTTTTTGAGTTGAGCAAGCCTGTTGTGGAGAGAGCTTTCTGCATCCATGGAAGCAGCTGATGAAGGGTTCCTGAACAACTGGGTGACCTCTTCCCTGGGGTGCATCAGCCGAAGTCAAAAGGTGCTCCATTGATCACAGAGCCAACGACAGGAAGTCACCATTCTCTGCTTGCTTCAGGCAACTGTGGCTACAAACGTAACTGATGTTATATTTGATGCAAATTGGTTAAGGTGCTTCGTATATACACAAATTTAAGTAAGAGTTTGAGTCCGTAAGAGTACAACCTGTGCTTGTTTTTTGCTAGTTAAAGGATTAATTCATTGTTCCATATGTTCCCAACAGAGCACTTCGCTCTCAGACTGCAGGTTTACTTGTAGTTCCTAGGATTTCTAAAAGTAGAATGGGAGGCAGATCTTTTAGTTATCAGGCTCCTCTCCTGTGGAACCAGCTCCCAGCTTTAGTCCGTGAGGCAGGCAAGTTTTATTAAGTCAGACACATGTTACACTTTTCCTGCCATTGAACAAATCAGGGATACGTGCCTAACCCTTGGTTTCCACCAGATGCATAAGCAGCATGTAACATCTGCGAAGGGTAATACTCAGCTGATAGCCACCATTGAAGTCAATGGGTCCGTTTCCACCGGGCGCAAAGCTGCGCAAATCGAATGCATCTCAGAAGCGTTGTGTCGCGACCCTCTCCAAATTTAGGTCTAATTTTTACGAGCTAACAACACGAGTTTCAGTAGTTTGGATTGGGCCAGACAGGAAATCAGCCACAGAAGCAATGTAAAATAGCCGGAAATTCCTAAATAATAGACATGTGCAGATTTCCATCTGCTTAACTATGGAAAAAATTTAAGAAAACGTCATCCCCTGTGACACCAGTGTTGAAGTCAGTCGGTCTGTGGGTCTAATTTGTTGGGGTTTTTTTATCATGGACGACTAGAATTTAATCCTTGAAGTGGAGAATCACCCAGTTTATCTGACACTAGTGATCATTTTTATAAGGACAACATGAAAAAGGAGAAGACATGGACAGAAATATCTGCAGTTTGGGGTGTGGATGGTGAGTTTATGATACTTATTAACATAGAATAAAAATGTTTTCTCCTGCATACTACCCTTTAAGTTATGCAATTGCAAATCTCCTGTGATTTCCTGATCTCCTGGGACCAGCTGTGCTGCTGAATTTGCTAGTAAAACACATCTATAAGTTTAACGCTTATAGAGTGGCGTAGGTTATCTGAGCTATCTCTGTAGTTATGCTGCTATGGACACGTTGAAACGTGACGTCACGCCCCCAAGCTCCCACCCCCCAGCTTCTGCCTGGAGGGCAAATCGACTGATCATGCCCATTGACTATAGTTGTTAAAAGCGGTCAGATCTCAATATTCTGTGCTAAATAGCGGGGAAATCAATATATATCAGCATGGTTAACACTTGCAGTGCTGTAGGCTGTACAAATAGGAGGGGAAAAAAATAATGATGTGAAGCCCGCCCTCCCCCTCGCCCCTCTCGGGAGTAGTAGATATGGGTTATGGCACGTTCACACGGGTCAGCGCGTCCAGGCAGCGGGGCGTCAACCAATCAGAGCGACTCGTTGTACTGACGTAGTTACTCCTTCCATTGGTGGATCGGCAAGTCATTCATTCAAGATGGAGGATCAACTATATCGTGTGTAATTTTCGTGAATTGTATGACCCGTCTTCGTCTTTTTACAAAGACAGGAAGAGATCGGATCTTATTTGGAGGAAGATATCGGAGGATATTGGGATACCAGGTAAGCAGTTAAATATTTTTCTTTTAACTTTCTTATGTGTTGTTGACGTTGTCTGGCTTGTGTGGCTTTATTTATTAAATAAACCCAAGCCACTCGACATGATCCGCCATGTTGTAAACAACTAGCAACAGACAAATCCATGCCCGCACGCTGACGTAATGACATGATGCGCTGACGCTCCGACGCAGACTACAAAGTGTGCAAGCAGCTGGGTTTTAATTTTAAAGCGTCGACATTCGTCCGTTTGAGCGATTTGACGCCTGGACGCGCTGACCGACGTGAACCAATGGCCGCTGGCTGCTCTGCTTTTTGACTACGACACTGGGGGCCGCCATTGCTGTAGTACCGCCATTCAGCCGCTAGTCCCCCATTGGAATACATTGCACTTTAGACACGTTAAAAACAACTTTAATGCCTGGTGCCTATTTTTTATAAACTGTCTACAACTACATATCCCTCCTGTGATTACGCTGGGTAAAAAAAAACCAGAGGCACCAGGCTGGTTAACGTAGGACAAATTTTCTAAATCTTGCATAATTAATGAGGGCCGGACTTCGATTGACAGGTCGTTTACGTCGCTGCCTGGCCCATCGGCTAGGCTAATAGCTCGCTGTGCAGCCGCATGAAGCTAGCAGAGGCTATCTGGATGTGGAGCTGAGCTCAACCTAACGCATTCTGTCTTTTCAGAGACTTTTCAGTTTAATATATTAGACTATTGAATAATGTGTGAGCCTAAGTAAAACAGGGTTGTAATTACAAAATGTAGGTTTAATTTTTTTCTTCCTTGTCTGTTTGACCACTATAACATTTTACTCCTGATATGCAGTGTGCGATTTGTGAAAAAAGAAGAGGGGGGGATTTTTTATTTTTTATAAAACGTTTAATTCATGAAAGAAACGACAGGTTTGTGTATGCAGGCTGCAGGGCATCTTGCACATATGTTTACTCTTTAAAAACAGACAGAATATTTGAAAAACAAAATTATTGTCGACATAACAAAATTAAATTAAGATCAAATATATTAAGATGATTAAAATTAAAGATAAGAATTCACTTGACTTATCCAGTCATAGCAGGTGAGATGATTATTTCCCCGTGGCAGCAGCAGCACCTTGTCCGGCCTCTCATTCCAACATCTCTCTCTGCATATTTTTCTGTGGTGAAAGAACTCCTTGGAACCCAGCCGGGGTCAGGTGCCGAAATAATTTTCAGATGTAAGAATCCCTCTATACCCTCAGTTTATTAAACCGTGTGCACGGATTTGGGGTGCTGCATAAAAGTATAGATATTTGAGTCATTGTAGCCGGGACCATGTCCCTGGTAATATTGATCAACTACAGTTTTGTCCCCACCACTTAAAAACCTGATGTTCTTTTTGTTGTTTGTTTTTTAAACAGTGCATCCATCAGCACAACTTTCCTATATTCAGTATCCTCTTTAATGCAAGGTGTTCTAATTATGCTGCGCTACCAGCTCCATGCTTCCCAGAGGAAAGACGGTCATACACTGTGCGGTTTTTGGACTATTTCCACAAATTTTGCGATCGGTTTGTCTTCAAAGCCATATAAAAACAAAAATTGCATTTGTTGTGCATGGAGTTGAAACAAACCTGGTCACTGGTGAGATCTTAGTCGTATAATTTATAAGTTACAGGAATAATACCCTTTTTTCAGTTTAAAGCTCTGAAAAGGTCCAGCACGATGCCCAAATCAGCGCGCACATAAAACCTTCGTATGGATTTTATTAAACTGAGGGTACATATGAACCTCAACATTATTTCTGCACCTGACCCCTGCCGGGCTCCGTGAAGAGATGAAGGGAAGATTGTTGAGTGTTTTTATCATTCTTCCTCTAGTCTGTCAAATGGATTCTGCAGGATTCTGGGTTGATTGCACAGAATCCCCTCTTGAACTCTGCTACGGATACGGAACGTGCCAATATTTTATGAAGGTGTTCGCCGATGTTGTTTAATAGAAATTTTTAATTAACCTTACCTTAACCTATTATCTATTCAAAGATGCAAACTCTCTGAGGATTATTTGTTCTGATAATGAAGCATATGTTTGCGGGAGAAACAGAAAGGCGTTCACAATCTTTAACAACTTTTATTTTCAAGAATAAAAAAATAAAAAAAATCATCAAAAAAGGTGAAAAACGTGCTCCTGACTTGACTCCAAGCCCTCCGCCCTCAAGTGTATCAGGATATTGTCGACCGTGGCCTTATTAGTATTCATTTCTGGGGAGTAGAATTTAAATCATTATTAGATTACAATTATTACCGTATTAATCTATTCATACCAGCACACATGAGGCACTTTCATCCACACGCATTCAACACACATACAGTGCACGCACTTTTCATACAGTGAATTTAATACTTGACACATTATTATACACTGTAAATATACAGTCAATGTTACACACATGTTAACATATTGCAGATTAGACTAGGCTAATAAACAACCTCCACTCGGCTTTACATACATTTTGACAGCAATCTGTCTCGAGACTTTTTTTATCCAATTGTCTTCGATATCACGTTGTGATAATTCAGTTTAAATTGCTGTATTTCGTTCGACTGTAATTATAGTAACACTATATTTTAATAATTATTTTAAATTATGAGTTCTTACCTTATGAGATTGGGGGGAAAAGAGAGCCGTCAGAGGCGCACAGATGGCTGCAGTAGAATGAAGCGGGAGCGCTATATATAGTCAATGAGCGGATTAGCCTTTAGCTTAGCTAGCCAGGTTTAGCATCAGAGCTAAAGGCGCGGGAGCAGAATGGGCGGGACTACGACAGAAATACACGCCCCGCGAGGGCCAAGCAGGGCCGAGTCTACAGTGAAGATCTTCTTCTTCTTCTTCTTTTTGTTTAAATGGCGGGTGGCATCCAACTTAAAGGTGCATTACCGCCACCTACTGTGCAGGAGTGTGAGTCGAAGTGAGGAGAAAAAAAAAAAAACTAAATTCTTACAGTGAAGATCCCACCCTTATGCCCTTTTTAGGAACATGCTGCGTCAGAACCGGGGAGGAGGAGTCTGTAAATCCGCCATGATTTCTCCCATGAACGTGGTGATTTTGGTAAACGGGGAGGAGTGCGGGAACGCTGTCCATTACTTATACAGTCAATGGTGTGAATGTGCCTTTAGATATGCTGAATTGTTACCTGCGGTGTCAACCACCCTACTTCCTGCCACCAATCAACTCGTCCCTCATTTGCATTATTACAATGCCCGTCCACGACAGCCAAAATATCGCATCAGATCTCGCGAGACAATGATGCCTTCAGAAATAAGGGTCAGAGGAGCTCTGTGTTTATTTTTTTCATCTTTTTTCAACTTTTCTTTTTTAGAAGGGCCTGAAAGACTATAATAGTGCGTGGGTATCCAAGAAAATACTAGGTTATGACTCCTTTAAATATACTTGCTTTTAATCATGCCTACACATTTATCATGGCTGCCTCGCATAACTTGTGTTTGTTTGATGTGTCGTTTGTGCATCTGAAATTGACGCGACGCGTTCTTACGCTGCAATATGTGATTAACCAGTAGGGGGGAATGTAGAGCGCTATATGACCGACCGAAGGTACACGGGGTCAAAGTTGGCAAAGGCAGTAGTAAAACAATCAACATTAGCGGTGAATATGGTCTTACATACCTTCTACGACTCTGCTGCCATCTTTTTTCTGTTGTAATATGAAAATGAATCAGCTAAAGATGTCCTCTATGGTCGCCATGTTTGATTTTTGTTCTTCCCTACAAATCTGGCACTCTATCTGGTCCGGGTTGTGTTCTTTGCCCCCTAGTGGAATTCTCAAGAATTACAAGTGCGAGACGCAGCCTGCTACTTATGCCAATATATGGAATTGATAGACACATTATATATATTATATATATATATATATATATATATATATATATATATATATATATATATATATATATATATATATATATATATAATCTGTTGCAGACAATGCTCTGCAACAACAAATCAAATCAAAGAACTGTCTCAACCGTCTTTGTTTAAAGTTGGCTGTTCTTACATCTGCCATTTCACCCCCTTTTCCTTAAAAGTATTGCAAATGAACTACATTGATCCACTCCCCTTCTCAGTCTACAAAGCTTTAGATTAATTGACTGGCAACATTGGCTACCTGTCATAAAAAAGTTAGCCTATTAAATATTTGATTCCTTTACAGATTACACATAATTCAATGTTTGAGCTCAGACAAAAAAAGTAATTTAAATGCAGTTATTGAAAAAAGTTTCTGCAAGGCAATTCTATTTGTATAGAAAATGATTAAGGGAAAACTAAAAGCAGCAATAAAACAATAAAAACAGGAAACCTAAAATCAAAGAGACAATGAACACTAACACATACAACTGTTATGACATTCCAGCTAATATTAATCAATTAATCAAAGGCAGCTCTAAACAGATGGGGTTTTAGCTTCAGTTTAAAAGAACTCAGTGTTTTAGCAGCTTTGCAGTCGTCTGAAAATTTGTTCCACATTCATGGGAGCATAGAAAGTGAAATCTGCTACTCCATGTTTGGTTCTAATTCTAGGGATGCTGAGAAGGCTTGAGTAAGTAATATGTTTTTTTGTAGCCATCTAACAGTCTCTGATAAAAGTCAAAGTAAAGTTTGGCCAGTTCCCAAATTTCAACTGTGAGATGTTAAGGAGATTTGAGCATGTACAGCCTGTTTGGTGACACCCCACAGAATCTTAATAAGGTACTCAATCAGTCGTAGGTGTTTTTCGATTATTGTCATATTGCACTGCGGGTCTTTCTCTACATTCTCTCTGACAGACAATCTATCTTTCATCTTTTTCTCAAAGTGCAAAGGTTTCCTCTTTGTTTATCTCCACTAAAATGAAGTAAGGATTGCCACTAATTGTACAGGGGACTGTATATTTGCAGGATGTTAACTCTAAACATAAAATAGATTTGCACTGTGTTAATATTCTAATCAAGGCAGAGAAATAGACAGCAGTGGTGCATTAAAACCAAGGGCCTCAAGGCAAGACAGCAAGGCCTCCCTTCATATTTTCCTGTAGATTACCTCTACAGCTTCCATGCATAATATATTTAGCTGAAACTCAAATGTTATTTCACAGAAAGTGAATTACTAAACAAATTCACTGGTAACCAGATAATCTCAATGCAGGTGCTTCTTTTCAAAAAATAAAGATCTTACTGTATGGGATTTTAAAAGATCTAGATATCAGATACTGACCTCTACATACCTTACATGCAAACGTACATAATAAGCCATTTCATCACCTCATAGATTTAAAAAATACTTTCAAAGAACAAGCTAAGTCTAACATCCGGTGGTCACTAGGTGAGAGGAAGGGTACACCCATTACAGGTTGCCAACCCATCACAGGGCAACACAGGACAAAGAACCATACATGCACACTCACTCCCAAGGACAAGTTAGAGAAACAAGATAACCTATTATGCATATTTTTGAATTGTAAGAGGAAGTAGGAGTACATGAGAGAATCCATACAAGCAGGGGGAGAACATGCAAACTCCATGTAGAAAAACCACAGGTCAGTATATAAAACCCAGAACCTTCTTGCTCCAAGGCAATAGTAGAAACAACCATGCCATTGCACTGCCTCAGGCAGAACATCTTGATCTCATTCCAGTATTGACGGCCAAGCTTGACAGCAGCAGTCAGACCACTTTATTAGGTAGACTTTGCTTATACCGTGTTGGACTGCTTTGTCTTCAGAACTGCCTCAGTGTCTATAACACTCCTTACCAACTTTGGTGCATATCCACATGGCTGGATTGAGATATGGTTAATAAGGGGGTACGCTGAACTAACTGTCACTCAAGTAACCAGTTCTAGATTATTTAAAGTTAGTGACATGGTAGACAATCCTCCTGGAAGCAGACAGTAAAAGATAGGTACACTGTGTTCATATTGGTACTGGAGGCCCAGAGTAAGCCTAGAAACTATCCTCCACACCATTACACCAGCAGCATGGACCCCTGAGAGAAAGCAGGATGTATCCATGCATCAATGTATGAATCGTAGCTATAGTTTTCCATTCTTGACAGGAGTGGCACCCCAAGTTGTCTTCTGCTGTTGTATTCTATCTGCTTTGACAATTGACATATTGCACATTAATAGATGGTTTTCTGCATACATTAATTGTAACAAGTGGTTATTTGAGGAACTCAGGCCTCAGTGCCCATTTAGGTATTGGGCCCACTCCAGACAAGTTAGAACCGTGTTTACTTCACATCAACAGTCTTAGAGAAGCAAGTGCAACCTTGAACGGAAGGAATTTACCGAGGCTTACTAGCTATAGACAAGCTATTTTATTGAAGGAAATTCATTGGACAGTTATGGATGTAAAAATACAGTTTTTGTTCAAGATGGCTCTTCGAACCGTGAGTTGCACATTCGCTTGCTTTCTGAGTGGTTTGATAAAAGTGTTTACTGTGTGATTGTATCCTTGATTGGCAGACATGGTTGGAATCACAAGAATCTTAGCTTTCCAATGATGTCTATGTATATGCACATAGAAGGGGTAAAAAGGCAGATTTGACCTGTAAGTTTGTAACGTACCGCCAACAGGATGTAAACGCTTACTGCCCCCACCCCAAAATAAGCCACAGCCCCCCTAGCGAAATTCCTCTGGCGCCGGCTCGGGAGGTAATGTTGCTTTCAGTATCATTACAAACCAGTCTATGACCTCTGACATCAACAATACATTATCTCTCAGACCACTGCTGCTCACAAAATATCTTCTCATTTCCGACAACTCTCTGTAAACCAGAGAGATGGTTGAGTGAAAACGCAGATAGATCAGCAGTACTTTGGCTAGCCCCTTTGGTACCAACAACCATGCCACAATCAATGTCTCTAAAACCACTTCCTCTTCCATTCTGATGCTCTTATGAACTTCAGCAAGTTTTTTTCACCCCATCTAAAGCCCTAAATGTATGGAGTTGCTTGTTTCATGAACAGCATATGTTTAAATATTTTTCAACTCAGGATAGCTTTGTCTTTGCCTCTAAGTCTTTGGCTACTCACATGCGTCAAGCACTGGTACAGGCTGAGTGCCCAAGCTGTGCACTGTGATGTAAAAGACAAAGATGATCAGGTGGTGGGAGAACATGGAGCTCTGGAAGATGGATGGAGAACTGATGAACCACAGAGAGGTTTGTTAAAAAGGCTCTACCAGGAAGCAAGGAATATATGGCTGTTATGCAAACAGAACACTATTGGAAATCCAGGTTAAACATTGTGAAGTGGAGGCAGATTTCATATTGAGTAAGGGTATACTTTTCAGGGGGCTGGCTGTCAGGAATCTTTCTAAAATACACTCCTCTCATAGCAGTTAGGTGTG
This sequence comes from Valencia hispanica, assembly GCA_963556495.2. Classification (NCBI taxonomy): domain Eukaryota; kingdom Metazoa; phylum Chordata; class Actinopteri; order Cyprinodontiformes; family Valenciidae; genus Valencia; species Valencia hispanica. The sequence goes on along the minus strand of OY747709.1, from coordinate 12,213,294 downwards.
TGAGGGTGGTCACATCCCACCTAATTTAGTGATTAGCTGTCAGGAGAGAGATAAGGCAAGGCAATTTTATTTGTATAGCACACTTTCAACAGCAGGGTAATTCAAGGTGCTTTACATGATTTGGTGATTTGAAAAAAAACACAAAAGAAACACACATGATACACAATAAAGCAAGAGAAAGATCAAAAAAAGCAAGAGAGCATGAACACATTTCATACATATGACTTCAAGGATTTACTCGAAGGCAATTCTAAACAGATGGGTTTTTAGTCTCGATTTTAAGCAGTTCAGAGTTTCAGCAGCTCTACACTCGTCAGGAAGTCTGTTCCAGATAAGGGGAGCATAAAAAGTGAAAGCTGCTTCTCCATGTTTAGTTCTGAGTCCAGGGATGTTTAGTAGGCTAGAGTTGGAGGACCTGAGTGGTCTTGGTGGTTGGCACCTTGACAACAGGTCTTCAACATATTTTGGTGCTAAGCCATGTAATGATTTAGAAACTAGTAGGAGTATTTTGAAGTCTATTCTCTGAGCTACAGGGAGCCAGTGTAAGGACTTTAGAACTGGGGTGATGTGCTCTACTTTCCTGGTTCTAGTGAGGACGCGAGCGGCAGCGTTCTGGATCAGCTGCAGCTGTCTGATTGACTTTTTAGGCAGACCTGTGAAGATGCTGTTGGAGTAATCAATCCAACTAAAGATAAACGCATGGATGAGTTTTTCTAGGTCGTGTTGCAAAATCAGTCCTTTAATCCTAGAGATGTTCTTCAGGTGATAGAAGGCTGACCTTGTTATTGCCTTTATGTGACCCTGGAGGTTCAGGTCTGAGTCCATTACTACACCTAGGTTTTGAGCCTGGTCAGTAGTTTCTAGCTGTATTAATTGAAGCCGTGTGCTGACTCTTGATCGTTCTTCCTTGGGTCCAAAAATAATCACTTCAGTTTTGTTTCTATTCAGCTGGAGAAAGTTATGGCACATCCATCCATTTATTTGGTCAATGCATTGATTTAGGGTTTGAATGGGTTCAGAGTTACCTGGTGACATTGTAATGTAGAGCTGAGTGTCATCCGCGTGGTTATGGTAGCTAATGTTATTGGTTGCTATAATCTTGCCTAGTAGGAGCATGTAGATATTAAATAAGAGGGGCCCCAGGATGGAGCCCTGGGGCACCCCACATGTGATTTCTGTTCGTTCTGATGAAAAGTTTCCTATTGAAACATAGAAGTCCCTGTTCTTTAGGTAAGACTCGAACCAGCCAAGTACTGTACCAGAGAGTCCGACCCAGCTCTCCAGTCGTTCCAATAAAATATCATGATCAACAGTGTCAAATGCTGCACTGAGGACCAACAGAACCAGCACTGTGGTTCTTCCACAGTCTGTATTTATGCGGATGTCATTGAATACTTTGACGAGGACAGTCTCGGTGCTGTGGTGAGTGCGGAAACCAGACTGAAAAACATCAAAACGGTTTGTCATTGTTATGAAGCCATTTAACTGCTGAAACACAGCTTTTTCAATAATCTTACTGATGAATGGAAGATTAGAGATTGGCCTGTAGTTCTGCATTAACCTGTTGTCCAGATTTTTCTTCTTTAGCAGTGGTTTAATAACTGCTGTTTTTAAAGCCTGAGGGAAGACACCTGATAGCAGTGATGAGTTCACTATTTGAACAAGATCAGACCCAATAACAGGAAGAATTTTCTTTAGAAAAGCTGTGGGTAGGATATCAAGACAGTAGGAGGAGGAGCTTAATTGGATAATGATTTTTTCAAGGCTGTTCTGGTTTAATTCGTGGAATTCAGACATTTTCTCTACATTGCTGTTGATTGGGGATGGCACTGGTTGTGGGTTTGATATTGAGGTACAGATTGAACGTCTAATTGTTAGAATATTTTCAGTGAAAAAGCTGGCAAATTCATTGCAGTCCCTGGTAGAGTTTAGTTCAGGGGCTACTGTCACTAAAGGATTAGTTAGTCTTCCCACTGTTGCAAATAGAGTCTGTGCATCATTAATGTTTCTGTTGATGATTTCATAAAAGAACAATTCCCTAGCATCTTTTATAGTTAGCTGATATCTATTCAGTCTCTCTTTGTAGATCTCACAGTGAACCTGGAGTCGAGTTTTCCGCCATTTTCTCTCGGCTCGTCGACACTTTTTTCACTACGTACCAGTGGATTACTTGTCCACGGAGACTTTTTTCTACCTGAGACTTCTTTCACTTTAGTTGGAGCAATGGAATCCATGATGTCTAAGGTTTTCGCAAGGAAATTATCTACCAACTTATTTACTGAGTTTGAGTTGGGAGATGAGGGGGATGTGGTGGAAGGATAAATACGTTTAAAGGTTTCTACTGAACTGTCCCCTAGAAAACGCTTTTTTATAGTGGTCTTACTGTGGCTGGATAATTTAGCAGAGATGGTACTTTCAAAGAAAATACAGAAATAGTCAAATAACGCAATATTAATTACAGAGATGTTGGAAATATTTAAACCTTTGCTGATAATTAAGTCCAGAGTGTGTCCTTTATTGTGTGTTGGTTGTTTGACATGCTGGATCAGGCCGAAGTTGTGGAGAGTATCATCTAATTTTTTTGCTTGTCTATCTTGGGGGTTGTCGGTATGGATGTTAAAGTCCCCCACGATGATTAGTTGGTCATAGTCGATACATATTACAGAAAGAAGGTCATTGAAATCATTAAAGAAGTTAGAGTAAAGTTTTGGTGGTTTATATAAGCTTAGAAATAAAGCTTTGTTGGGCTCATTTATCTGGGTGGCTATGTATTCAAAAGAATCAAACGTGCCCAGAGTTACCTTTTTAAAGTTCATTGAGTTGTGAAAGATGGTGGCTACACCTCCACCTCATCTGTGTTTTCTGTTCTCGCTTAAGAAATTGTAATTTGGAGGACTAGATTCTATTAATGAAGCTGTTTCGTTATTTTCATCTAGCCAAGTTTCTGATTAAAAAAAAGGCCGTGTAAATTATGCTCAGTGATTAAGTAATTGATAAGAAAAGACTTCCCGGATAGAGATCTAATGTTTAATAAAGCTAACTTAAGTATTGTGATGATGGGCAGCTGAACCTTCTGACAGGTTATCAATTTGAGATTTTGTTTAATATGAGAGCGTGTGGTTAACGGTATATGTTTCCTGCTGCTGATAATCACTGATATAGCCTCAGGGGTGCCGGGCGAATTCTGGGAGACGGTAGGGGTGGATTTATTGCCCGGTTCCTTCAAATATCAAATATCTGTAATAATCAGTGGGGGGAAGCTCCCAGGCTTATTGACACTAGTCCCAGGCGTTTGGTGTAGTCTAAGTTTAGGTGTTAATTGTGTCCCAAATTTGATTTGCTCGTTCAGTCTGTCTGTAAAATTTTTAAATGGAGACTCATTTGATGTGGCTGAGTCACAGGAAGATGAAGACTTAATCTCTGATGGTTGTTTATCTGTTCGGTCCTGTGGTGTCATCATGACTTGCTGTTTTTGTTCTCTGATATCCATGGGCGCCTCAAGGTCAGCTTTTGGAAGCAAGTGGTTTGCTTTCTGATTTTGATAAGAAAAAATGTTTGCTGCTAAGAGCCTTACTCCGGCCCTGTTCAGATAACGCAACCCTTCTTTGAACAGATGATTAGCACTTCCAAATACTTTGAAATTATTAATAAATGTGAACGACTTCTCAGCTGATTGTTTCTTCAGCCATTTATGGAGCATGCGGAGTGTGCTAAATATTTCATCATTCCCTTCAGGGACTGGTCCGCTGATGAGGATGTTTACGTTAAGTCCATCAAGTCTCTGTAGGAGATCAGAAAAGTCTCTCTTCAGAATCTCTGATTGTCTCATCACGATATCTGCTGATCCAGCGTGAATGAAGAGCTTTTCCAAAGCAGGATGTTGGTCCAAGATTTTAGGGATTTTTTCTGATATTTCTCTCACTGTATTTTTGTAGCAGCTATAAACTCTGGTGTTCTTGCTACAAAAAGCCTCAATTCCATTAATTGATCCGTCTTGTATGATAACAGTCTTTGCTGGGGGGGCTCTTAATTTGTTATGTGTCCATTTGATGCGGCTGGGTTTCTCCTGGTGGCTTTGACTGGTCCCGGGGGCTGCGTCATCTTTCAAGGAACTCAAGGCTGCGAATCTGTTTTTCAGCGGGATTCCAGGTGGAGAAATATCTCTTCTTTTTGGCTGAAACCTCTTTTGTTTACTTTTAGCAGAAGCGGCAGTTCTGGGTTCAGAGCCTTCTCTGTGCCGGAGTTTCTTTTGTTTTTTCTTCCTCGGAGAACAGGCTGGGGTTGATGATTCCGTGCGTTTTAATGCTGGTCAGTCTTCATAATAGTGCGGAGTTCTGCAAATAAGTTCTGCCGCTCAGACGCCTAACCCGTGCCTGTGACACGGTTAGACCGATGTAACACCGGGCTGATAGGCTGTTTCCTGTTTGTATTCAACGGTAAAGTTGTGTCATTTTTTCCGTAACCAGCGTGGAGATCAAAATTAATTTCCAGATGGCGTAGCTTTGTTTCAATGCCCTCAATTCTGTGGAGCAGTTTTTCAAAATCCTCAGCTGAGCAAAAAGCCATGTTGATAAGTCCATAAAAAAGTAATCCAAGAAGAGATCCGGTCCAATACAGAAACTCCAGGCGCTGGGTAGATAAAGTAACTAAGAAAAGGTTAAGAAAAGAAAATAAGAAAAGCAAACAGAAAAGAAAAGAAAGTGAACGGATCTGGAGAGAGACAGAGAGCAGCTGCTCCTCCTTTAGCAGTCGCTAGGCTGTAGGCAATGTAGGCCAGATACCTAACTTTTGAACCCTGGATGAAAGGCCACAGCAAACCTGCCGTATCGAATCGAAGGAAATTTACTGCAGGAGATGTTTTGCAGGTTTTTTTCCATTCCACTGGAATTCCCTCATTCACAGTTTAAACTTTTAAATTATGTTGTAATATAATATAAAGCTGATATAGTTAAAAAGAAGGAAATTCAAAAAACCTTATGCATTTACCTGAGTTTATACAGTTTATTCTTTTTAAATCTACCAGTGGCGATTACCTAATTACTTATAGAAACTGTTATTAGAGAGATTGAAAAAAAGAAAAAGAAATTGAAAATGTAAGCATAACAGGAAGCTGGCTAAACAGAAAATGGCTGTTTGAACAAATTACAACTATAAATTGCATAAGTGTCACAACTTGTTTTTGTTTTTTTACAGCAACCCAAATGGAAGTGAAAAATCTTGAGCTGTAATGCACCACTTTGTTCTTTAGACAGCTGGATCCAAGACTCAATCCGTTATTAGGCAGAGCACGAAAAAAAGACAGGACTGAAATGCTCCAGAAAAACATCTGTTGTGGCACTTGCACCATCCAGGCCTCCATCAATACATTTATGCTTATAGGTTTATGTTAGGTCAGGTTGTGGAGACAAGTCGAGGTGGGAAACCCAGACATCATTCTCCTTAGCAACACTCTCCTAGCAACTACTCCTGGGGGGATTCTGAGGCACTTCTAGTAGGGATTGGTACTATCCCAATATTTATAATATCCAGTGGAACAAGTAACATCAACATGATATTTAGCTACTCTTCGATTTGAACCACAAATCCTAGCTTAAGTTGTTAGGAATATTTGACAACTTACAGTGTGACTAGTGACTGGTATTAGTCACAGAAAACCAACCTATTCATGGCCATTTATGTAGAACACAACTAAAATACTCACAAAAAAAAAAGAACTGCAGCTTGGGAAGACCAGGGGTCTGCAACCAGCAACTCCAGAGCCACATATGGCTCTTTGGGCCCCCTGCTGTGGCTCTTACAAAAATAAATAAAGGATTTTGAAACATGAAGGCATTAAGAAGCTTTTAAAACTAATTTAATGTTTTTTTAGCCTCAAACAGTTTTTTTTAAATACGGGAGTACCTATTGTAATGGAAAAATCTGAGCTGATGCATTGAACAAAGGAATGCAGAAATGAGGATTGCAGAACATTTTAAGAGTTGTTTATGTTGACAGTCTTTATAAAGCATCTGTTGCAGGTGAGGTGACAAAACAGTTTTTGGGGAACAGACAAAGATAGGAATGTGCAATATGTGACAAGAATAGTTTAAAACAGGATATGGCCAATTAGGGGATGGGGAGTAAAGGGAAGTTAGTGTGTATAAGTTGAGAGGTACCTTCATGTCTAGTTTAGATTTGGACTGACACTTGCGGTTTGATGCTGTATGCCATTCCTCCTGGTTAAACAATAATAAACTTTTTGATTTTGAAATCAATTTTCTCATCGCTTTATTGATATTATTGATAAAATTCCACAACACCATCGTCATTTCTTTATATTTATTGAAAGGAATCACTCATTCTACCTCATTCTACTATATAATTTTCATCTTCCCTTCTGAAAGTTTGAACATCGATTTTGTTTTGAAATCTGAAAATAGACAAGGTTGCTGACCCCTGACCTACGAGGAATACTATTTGGTATGCTATTGACCAGGCCCGGCCCTAACCAATTTGGTGCCCTAGGCAAGATTTTAAGTGACGCCCCCTTGCATCGCAGTACAGTACTTGCCCTCCTAGTGTACATATACTCACAAGAAACTTAATAGCTTTGTTTTAGACATTCTTTTATTTAAATAAAACAATTGCACATTCAAAATAATAATTACAATAATAATAATTAAAGAAACAAATATAAAAATTTACTCAACATATGAAATACAATATAGATAGCTTACATAAAGTATTAAATTTAAATACTCCCGAAATGAAAAGTGTAAACAAGTGACATTAACTTAAATACAATAGAAATACGGCACTGTGCAAAATAAGACATTAGTATGCTTGCTCAGTATGAGGGATTGCTGAAGGATTGCTGTGGTTGGAAAGTCTGCATCAACGGGGCCCAACCTCACGCCAATGACTGACGCAATCTGCTGGGATTCCTTAAATAGGAAACTTTTTAACTGATTGGAATGTTTGTATAAATGTATTGAAATGACTTCTTGTTAAGTGCCTTGAGATGACATCTGTTGTGAATTGGCGCTATATAAATAAACTGAATTGAATTGAATTATCTTATCTATCTTATCTTATCTGTCTTATATATCTTATCCATCTATCTTATATATCTTATCTGTCTATCTTATATATCTTATCTGTCTATCTTATATATCTTATCTATCTTATATCTCATCTATCTTATCTTATCTAATCTATCTTATCTTATCTATTAGTATGTTTAAGTAGGCACAAAAATACTACAAGGATTTGAATTTTAAAAAATGATCTTAAAAAGAGCTCTATTGGTGTTTTTGGTCCTGCCTTAAATTACTTCAGAAACTACACCACCACCTCCTTAATCTCACATGACTTGCTACAGCTTGACTTTCCTGGATTTTCTTAAGGCAAAGTCATCTACAACTGATTAGAGACCACATGTCTGATGCTGGTGATGGCAAGTCCACTGAGACGTTCTTGCATCATAGTAGATCTCAGGTAAGTTTTAATCAGTTTGAGCTTTGAGAAGCTTCTTTCAGCAGCAGCCACTGTAACAGGAAGAGTGGCAGAGATTTTCAAAGCAACCCACATGTTGGGGTACATTTCTGCCAGCTTCTTCACATGCAGGAAGGTCAAAAGCGCTTGATGCTGCTGACGTGGAGGCGAAAAGAGGAGCGCTTGATGCACCTTGAATCACCTTGTTGTTGAAAGTGTGCGATACAAAGAAAATTGCCTTGCCTTGCCTTGATGCTACTGAGGTGGAGGCAACAGGAGGAGCGCTTGATGCTGCTGAGGTGGAGGCAACAGGAGGAGCGCTTGATGCTGCTGAGGTGGAGTCAACAGGAGGAGTGCTTGATGCTACTGAGGTGGAGGCAACAGGAGGAGCGCTTGATGCTGCTGCATCACTGCTGGTTTGTGATGCTGAGGTGGAGGCAACAGAGGGATTGGCAAGGGTGGGACTGAGAAACCTCAGCAACGCATCTGAAGACAGAAGAGGAGTATGTGACACCAGTCTAATAATAACAATAATAATAATAATAAATAACACATTATTAAAAAAAAATTTTTTTAAATACAATAAAATGAAATAATATAAATGAGAAACCTAGATATAAATACATGATGTAGACTATAGTGTATAATATACAATGTGTTACAAAGATACACATTATATTAGTAATTCATATATTAGTAATAATTTAAATTTATTGTCATTACAATGAAATTCTAATAAGCAGAATGCAAAAGAATCAGTAAACTGCCGTATAATATTGCATGTGGGAATGCTAAGTTATGCTCTAACATTAATGTTTTATTTATGCCAATGAAATTAACATTAATACACCCGCTGATTAGATATAATATTTACACATTTGTCTGAGGAAGGTACTCATATTACTATTTTCCATAATAATAGCGCTAAGCTTATCTGTTAGAACCATTGACTGTTAACATTTTGGTTAGAACTAGCAGATAGCGCTGGATATTTATAGATTATGCAATACATTATTGATCATCGTTCTGTAACATCAAAATAATATCATTAACATCATCTTTACTGTAACATTACCTTTGTCTTTGTCGCATTTTTCCTCCTCTTCTTTTCTTTTTTTTCCTCCCCTGGGCACCAGATAATTTGGGACTCTTTGACATATTAACTTTTTTTTTACGCTAATAAAAACGAAAACCGAATGGCGGCCGGGTAAAAGAAGTCTGATTGGTGGAGATGGTTTCCCATCCTGCTTTGTGGCGCCTCATGTTTTGTTCTGCACCGTGAGCTAAGTGTATGTGTGATCCCTTCAAGTACCCCCTGGTTGCATTATAGTAAGAACTTATAAGAGAAAGTCAAGGACATGTAAATCCGATTATTGCTCCTCTCGTTACAATGTCAATGGAGAACAATAAAGGTGGAAAGATCCTTACGCAGGTTTGGCGCCCCCAGAGTATATAGCGCCCTTAGCATTTGCCTATACTGCCTCTTGAGAAAGAGAATCTACCCCTTAGATATCTAGTGATTCTACGGTTCTATCCTTAATTTGCTGTGAAAAAAGATGACATAATTACACTGATGTCGGGGTTTTTTCCATTTATTTTTTCTTTTTCTACATAATAAAACATTTGACATTTGGAAATGCTGTGAGACAGAATCTCCCAGTCCCAATACTGCATTGAAATTTACAGTATTAAGACTTAGCTTTCATCATGCAACAGGCTAATAAGCCTTTAGCCTTTTTGTCGAAGAGATAAACATTTAAGTGGATTTCACAAGCTGTTGACCGTTTTTCAAGTTTGGCATTTACCCATTATCATTTTAGGTTTGTGGAGCAATAAGGGACGTTTAGGGGTTTTATGTGACTTATCTGCTTAGAAATTTACCTTCAGGTCAGCAGAACAGAGCACAATTTGCACAAAGAAAAATCAGCCGCCAGAGTAGGACTGGAGAGTATAGATGCTTTTCCTTAATGAACTACTTTTAATAAAGAATTCAATTCAGCCCTTTATTCAAACACATTTTTAACATACAGTGGGGTAAAAAACTATGTGGTCAGCCATCAATTGTGCATGTAATCGCACTTAAAAAGACGAGAGAGGCCTGTAATTTTCATCATTGATATACCTAAACTATTAGAGACAAAATGAGGGAAAAAGAACAGAAAATCACATGGTCTGATTTTTAAAGAATTGATTTGAAAATTATGGTGGAAAATAAGTATTTGGTCAATAACAAAAGTTCATCTCAATATACCCTTTGTTGGCAATGACAGAGGTCAAATGTTTTCTGTAAGTTTTCACAAAGTTTTGACACACTGTTGGTAGTATTTTGGCCCATTCCTCCATGCAGCTCTCCTCTAGAGCAGTGATGTTTTGGGACTGTCGCTGAGCAACACGCACTTTAAAATCCCTCCCAAGATTGTTCTATGGGGTTGAGATCTGGAGACCTGCTAGGCCACTCCTTCGTTACCCGGGCGGTGTGTTTGGATCATTGTCATGCCGAAAGACCCAGTCATGTTTCATCTTCAATGCCCTTGCTGATGGAAGGAGGTTTTCACTCAAAATCTCACGATACATGGCCCCATTTGTTCTTTCCTTTACACAGATCAGTCGTCCTGGTCCCCTTGCAGAAAAACAGCCCCAAAGCATGATGTTTCCATCCTCATGCTTCACAGTAGGTATGGTGTTCTTTGGATGCAACTCAGCATTCTTTCTCCTCCAAACACGGCAAGTAGAGTTTTTACCAAAAGGTGTTTTGATTTCATCTGGTCATATGACATTCTCCCAATCCTCTTCTGGATCATCCAAATGCTCTAGCATCTATTTATTCATACCTCTCATCTTGCCAGCTCTTAATGACACTACTACAGCTAAAAAAAAATGAAATAAAAATCATCTTTAATGTCCAGCAGTGGGGAAATTCAGGTGTACCAGCAGCAAAGTGGAAGCATGCAGATGTGTATTTGTGAAAATAATTCACCAGTTCACCAGTAGTTATTAAGCTCAACCTCACTGTTGGACACTACAGTTTTTGCAACAAAAATATTTCTTGGATATCAGTTTAGTCAATTAATTTCCAGTCAATAAATCACAATAAATATATGTGTGTATGATACTTGTTACACCTATGAAGATCCTTTTAGAAAATAACTGATAAGAATATAGCCAGTCTAGAGCTGAAGATACTAACAGACCAAAGAAACCCTGCAGTAGGTAAAGATGCTGAGAAAGATGGACCTTCCTGACCAAGTTTAAAAGAACCAAAATAAAAGCAAAATATCAGATTTTATCAGAATTCCATTTGCACTGATACGGTTTATTTTTTGCATAGGTTTGTATAAAGAGGTATTGATAACAGCTTTTGTAGTCCTTTAAAAAATATTTGTGTTTTTTCTGTTGGCTGTTCACCTGGGGGAAAAAAGAGTTCTGAAGAGTCAAGAGAAAAGGCTAATTAAGGGAATAATGGATGAGATAGGAGTGTGTTTAGAGAACAGGCTAAAAAGTTAGGAGCATTATTTTCTTTCAGGATGCTGAACAATATTAGAAAGTGTTGTTTTTAGGATCTACTTATTTAGTACTCAAACAAAATACAGTGTAATTATACGTATAAATATTTTGAAATAAAAACATTTTCACTTGAGTGGATAAATACACAAAATGATTGAAAATCCTGAGCAAAGTCATCATGACTCATGCATGAATTAATTGATAATTTATAAAAATGTCCTTATTCAGTCTTTAATAATTTATCTTTCGGGCTACATTTTTTTACATCATGCACATAGATAATTGTCATGATTATAACGTAGGACTAATCTAAAGCTTAAGCTTTATCAGCTATTACTTTCATAATCACTTAACTGGTAATCCTTTTTTTTTCAAAGTTGTCATGGTTATTAAGTAGAGTGGGTGATGGATAGAGGTCTGTGGATCTCTGATTCAACTGGTGATGCACACGTTCCTCAGATCTCATTAGGAGACCTCTAAGGTAATTAGAGACCAGTGACCTTTATTCGGAGGGTATGACATGGGCCTTGCCTTTATTTCACCTACGACATCACTGATTTATTCAATTACATTTGACCAGCTATGGGAAATGAAATCTATTAACCAGCATCAAAGCTAAAGAAGAGGAGAAATTAAAACAGTTTCTAGGTTTTAAAATTTTTGTCTCAGTTACAGAAGCCACCTGCGACTTAAAAGAAAGCGATAACATTTAACTTTAATTTCAACATTAATCTCTGTCATCTGGTATAAATTCACCAATCAGGAAATACTTCACAACCATTGACAGGTAAAGTGAATAACACGATTTTCTGTACATAACGACACCTATTAGTGGGTGGGATATTTCAAGCTGCAAATGAACATTTTGTTCTCTGAGTTGATGTGTTTGAAGCAGGAAAAAAGGGCAAGCGTAAGGATTTTAATGGGATGGAGCATCTCTAAAACGACAGTACTTCTGGGGTGCTCTTTTCTGTCCCTTAATGGGCAAATTTTGAAAACAAAGACAGGTAGTGTCAAGGGAAGGACACATCATGGGCACCGTAGTGTGTCTCATCAATTGACGCATACATTAACATACATTTTGTAGCTCTGGCAGTTAAACCCAAGTACTGAAGTACCCGAGACAGGAGAGATTACTGTCCTTTAACCTTAAATGGTCTGTGCCATGGAGAACTATCCGCTAAGCAGATGCAGCCACTGTGGGTTGTTTGTAAGAAAATAACAGGACTGTATCATTGGAGGTGCGTCTAATTCTGCCGTATTTGTGTATATAAATGCATATTAAGGCATATTCAGTGTTCATTTTTAATTTATTTTATTTTTTAAACACGTGTCCTGTCTGGCAGTGTGGAGCTCATAATTGGTGTCACAGTACAAAGTAGAAGCCCAACAAATGTATTATCACAAGTGGAGCACAACAGCTTTTGCTGTACTCCGCTTGATATATATGTGTAAGAAATCTTTATTAGAAATTACTGTGTTTTTTTTTTTTTTTCGATGCACCAGGGAAACAGAGACGGAAAATAAAGGGGAAGAAAGAAAATAGTTAAACATTGTTAGACATTATCTGAAAAATCTTCCAGAAGATATTCACTGTTGTACTTATCAAAGGCCAAATGATCACTTCATCAAATCGTGTTAAATCCACAATGTCAGAACCTATTCACAAAGAACTAGTTTTCCATCCAGCAGTGAAATATAAGTTACTTTGTCATGAACAACTAATAAATCCAAGGAGCTTTTTTAATGTTGCTCAGACTCAGCCAGAGCTGGGGGGAGGGTTGTTGCTTATTTTGGGGAGGGGGGCAGTTCTCCATTTAACCCCTTCACATTTTAAGGTCCCGTTTGCAGTCGCGGATGACCCACTGCCACTGTGCATCTGCTTGTGTACGTAAGTGAGGTATCTTCCTTTATAGAAGATCTTTGTGAGCGCTACTGGTGGTGCAGCAGCTGGAAGTGATTAGTACTTCTTGGCACTGCATTCTGCTGTCAACTATTTTGATATTGTTTGCTAGCAGTTACCAGACGTCAGAAACTCACTTCTGCTTTGAAAAGAAGCCCACCTAACCTCACAGTCCTTCAAAATATACTTCACTTGGGCACCAGAAAGTTTGGGATATTCATGGAAAAAAATGAAAAATTCTTATCCACAACCCACCCGAGGTAAAGAAACTTTCAAGCTCCCTGGGTGAAGTTCAACACCATCCTATTTCCTGCTTGTGGTATGCCAATCAGTGACACAATCATAACTGTCGACACACGCTTTTGTCAAACCACTCAGAAAGCAAATAAATGACAACTTACCATTTGAAACCACATCTCAAAACACAGGACAGAGCCATCTCGAACAAAAACTGTCTTTTTACATCCACAACGGTACAGTAATGTCCTCCTTTAAGGAAAATCTGTAACGTTAGAGGGTATCGCTTGTCAATGCACGTGAATCCCCTGGTTTAATTATAACAGATTTTACGACAGTAGTAGAAAACAATACCTTTTTCCCAACTGTAGGGGGACCCCGAGAGCAAAACTTACTTAGTGTTGCTTTAATTACATGTTGCAATCTGTCTTGGGAGGGCCCAATACCTAAATGGGCGGGCCATGGCGCCGGGCCTGGATTCAGCTATGCCGTCTTTCAACTTTTCCATGGATCTCTTTTTTATGCAGAGAAACTAGTCTTAACAAAGGCAATGCTCACTTGCTAATTGGCTATTAGGAAAAAATTATCTTAGATCAGTCTATGATATTCACCCACTTTGATATTTTATTTATTGTCCAAAGGGCCCCTTTTGTCCGCAGTTTGAGGTGTCTGTTTGGTTTCTGCTCTGATTTTCTCCTTCTCCATCTTTAGAGACTTCCTCCAGGGGGCACCGCTGGAATTTGGAACTGTCTATCATCGCCAAAGAGTGGAGACGCCTGCTGCTACTTTGTAGCACACCTGTGATTCATCCTCTTCATCATGCTGGCTTTATAATGAGCTGGCTGTCTGACATTCAATGCATGATGGTTTTGCCTTCCATGGTACCTCTAGCCCTCCGTGTTCCCTTTGTAAAAAAGGCCCCCTTGAGGTTGCTAAACATCAAACACTTTCCTGTCACTTTCTATCTCCCCATTGTAGTTGCCTCACTTCACCTGGACTTTTAGCCAATCACAAGTTGACTAGGGCTCGCTGCTCATATTCTGTTGGGAATCCATTTTCCAAAAATGAACTGAACAGACTGTTGGACGGCAGGAAGCCATTTTACCCAGAAGGACTGAGCAGACTGCATTCCTAGCGGTGGCCCCAACATACTCCTATTGGTCCGTGGCCACCAACGGTGACAAGAACGATGACATCACTGCCAAAGGGCTATAAGAAAGGTGGTGGTAGACCATTTCAAATTGTTCTCAGCAGAAACTTCTGCTATAGAGAGGACGTCTCACTGATGAAGATTATCTTTTGTTCTGACCCGCTAGACCGGGGAGAACTCTCATTTCAAAGCTATGAAGTGCCCACCGCTGTCTGTGCATCCAGCTTGGGTTATATCAGGACTTCTCCAAAACAGTTCGTTACGACGTCGACCTGCAAGCCATCCGGCCTGCAGTTGGGACACAGTCCTAAAATCCTGCGCAGGTTCTAGCTCTCCTTTTTTTTGCTCGACTACGGACACATTTTGCTCCCCTCTTCATGGACTGGACCTCTCTCAAAGCAAAGTAGGACTGAACTGGTTCATTCAGAGTAATCTTGTGTCTGGGCAGATAAATAGGGAAAATAGAGTTCTTAACGAGTTAGATCTCGTTCATTGTTGGTTTAAAGTGTTTTTATGCGTTGAACACCGCACTTATAAGTTTGTGAGCTGTATTATTTGCTGTGTTAAACTGTTTTTTATCCTGAGCGGATCCCACTTTCTTTCTCTCTTTTCCTCGTTCCTACTCTTTCTCTCGCTCTCTGATCACCTGGTCAGCGGAGTCGGGCTCGGTCCGACCTGTGTTAGCTGGTCTGTTAGCTGAAAGATTAACTCCATTGTTCCTTGTCAGTAAGTTAAAGCTGTGGCCTTCCACGTGGATAGTTCACACCATGTGCTCTGCCCCATTTTAGCCAAAGCTAGTTTTATGGCCCTTTGTCTCCTTACACTCCGTGTGCTGTCCTCCATCTTGGCCCAGAGCTAAGTTTATGACCCTTTGTCCCACAGGCTCTCTTACTTGAGCCCCCTGGAGAGAGGGCCACCTCCCTTTCTGAACAAAACCTCACCTCCCCTGCGTCTGTCTGTCCCTGATCCCCTTCGTGTTAATTATGTTAATTTTCACATATTATTGGTTTTCTAAGATCTGTAGTAGTTAGTTGAATGCTTTAGAATAGATGGGAATTATTGACTGAATGTTTTGGCTGTAAGGTTGATATATTTTCTTAATAAATTCCACAATAGCTTAAAGAGAAGTTGTCTGTGATTATTTGGGTGTATGCGTACAGTTAATGTCCACAGCGTATGAACTTATACCTTCAAGAAGAGACTGGATGTCTGGTCTTCTAATACAGAAGTGGTAACCCTAATATTAAAGGCAGGGTATACGATTGTGGGAGCGCTCCTTGAGAGGGCGTTATTGAAAAATAAAAAGTCCCACCCCTTGCATCATGCTCTCCCAATAAGCCACGCCTCAATAACACAGGCATGCACAGCCAGCATGGTCTCGTTGGGTCTCCGCCACTTCACTTCACACTTCACTCCACCATTTCAACCAGTCACAAAATATAACGTGATCTTACCTGTCCAGGAGAAAATCAGCAACCAACGCATCGGTTAGCAAGCCCTTAGCTTCCTTGAGTTGACGCCACTGTGTAAATGCATCAGCTCCGATGCAGATTCGGCTTTAAGCACGCTCTTGGTCGGCTTTCTTCTTTCTCGTTGCTATTTCCACAACAGCTTTGCGTTTTCGGTTCATTTTAGCGCGAGCTCACTTCCTGTTTAGAGGCTAGAACGAGCTTTGCGTGCACACGAAGGGGACGCGCAGAGGGGGATGGATGGATGGATGTCTTGGATGGACCGTGGAAGTTGATTGGATGAGGTTTTCCCAGGGTTTCTCGCTGTATAAAGAATGAAAATTACTCGGTCAAATTTAAGAACTCCTAACTTAAAGGTTGCCACTGGTATATGAAGAGCATTTTTTTTGGAGTTTTAAAAAAAGTGTTTTAAAACAATTCTGTTCAGACCTTTTGCCAGTAGTGTATCGCACAGACTAATACCCGCCTTCTTACAACTATCCTGTGTTTTCTGTTTGCGTCTTTACAAGTAAGAATGGATATTTTGTTGTGACTTTACTGTCATTGCTAAGGCTAGACTGGTAGTGTTTTGTCTGTTTTAGTGTTGCTAAATGTTAGCTCAGGCTTAGCCTGCCGTAGTAAGCCTTACGCAGTGATGTTGCTTCCTGCAGATATATGTTGCTACTCGGACATTTTTTCTTTGGTAACACTTTGTTAACTATCTGTTAAGCACCCACTGTGTATAGTTTGTTAGCTATTGCTAAGATGTTTGCCTTACAGCCAGTTAATTGGCTATAGTCTCGCACCTCCCACAGGCACCACCCAATGAGGCCTGATGTAGTAATGTATGTGACCAGCAGATGGAGCTATTGTATTGTGAATGGTTTATCCTTTCCCAGTTTCATTATTGGAGCCGTTTAGGCCCACAGAGGTGTCTTTTTATTATTTTTATGCCAGTTTCTGCCATGTTAGTAGATTAGTGTATTCTATTTCTGTTATATTATTAGAATAGCATACAGTTAATACAAATAGATAACTTAATAAGCCATTTGCATTCTAATCATTCAGTTTTTTATTTCTGTTTCTCTTGTTTTGGAACCACACACACACACCTGTAAATAATTAATAATTCAGTTGTAGCTCCGGTAAATACCATCTAATGAACAGATCTGTAATTTTCACTTTTCCACGAGAAAAATGGTATGTTATGATTGCCTAACGATTATACACTGGCGGGGAAGCCGATAGCGTTTGTTTACCCTTGGGTAAGTTAACCAGCCCGCGTGCACGTGCACTCAAATACCCAATGTTAAATTTCTGGCCGACTCGACGTCAAGCCGGTGCAGGATATACCATATATGGACATCGCAGACCTATGCTGCAGAAAGCCTGCCCCGCTCCTCTCCCCCTCATATTGAGTCGAGCACCGCCATTACTGAATTCCAATTTTAAGTACGAACTCGAGCTTCGTTTGGAAAAAGGGGCCATTCCAACAATCAGAGACTTGCCTGCAATTGAAACGGTAAGGCTGTGTTTTTATTGCTCTACTGTGTGTAACAAACAGCAGCTAACTGCTAATGCGGCTATTGTATGCTAGCGGGAGTAGTAGCTTCGAGGACAACACGGGTAATGGCTGCTACTTTGCAAACAACAAATGACCTAGAATGCCACCAATCAACTCGTCCCTCATTTGCATTATTACAATGACCGTCCACGACAGCCAAAATATCGCATCAGATCTCGCGAGACAATAATGCCTTCAGAAATAAGGGTCAGATGAGCTCTGTGTTTATTTTTTTCCACTTTTCTTTTTTAGAAGGGCCTGAAAGACTATAATAGAGCATGGGTATCCATGGTAATACTAGGTTATGACTCCTTTAACAATCCAATACACATCTAAATCCAGGAAGTCAGTCCTCTTCCGCACACCCTGAATTCACTAAGCTTTAGTGTGTTTACTTACCTGATGGTCTTACCTGATGGTGATCTCTCATGTGCTCCTTTCAAAGGTTTTTCACCATTCAACCTCAAGATTTTCTGCGACAACTCTTCCGTCTCTCTGAGAAAGAATGCCTGTCATCACTCCTCCAACCACCCCTGGTGATTCGCTTACCCTGGATCTATCTTCGGCATCCCCATGAACATCCCCAGAGTCCCCTTCCCTCTCTGGCTCTTCATCCGTCATCATCAGTAAGCTATTCCATCAAGAATACATTTGTGTTCCTGAACTCAACCTCTTCCCTTACCTCTCTCCAGTGTGTCCCGACGATTCTCTGCGTGAAGGTTCTTCCGTTCCCAGCCAATCTCAAAATCTTTCAATAAATATCTTCAATATTGACTGCAGGGGTGATACCATAAGGGCAAATTAGCATTTGCCCTTATGGTAGATTGGGGCTAGGGTCAGAGCATCTTCATGGCTGCCGTTTTCTTTTGCCCTTTTTTGGGCTGCAGTTGTGAGTATCTATCAAAGTGGTCCAAAGAAAGAATAGTGGTAAGGGTAATTGAAAGTCTATTCTCATCCATTATGTGTTCTATGACATGACTTGCTTCGCTTACTTGTTAAACGCATGGCAGCAGGATGACTGTAGGGAGATGGCAGTGTGATTCTTAAAGCAATTTTCTCTTGGCAAACCTTAAGTCCATGTGGATGTTACTTTGACATGACCAACTACCTAAACAGTGTTTGAGATCATACATAAACTATCACAGAATGCATTTTGATCCAATCGAGCATCTGGATGTGCTAAACAAACAAGTATGAAAGTGCTTAACAGACAAAGCAAGGAAATACATTTAGGAGCAGTATCTTGCTAATAGAAGAACATTTCTTATTATAATGAGTTTTATATCTCATTATAAAGAGAAACGTTCTCGTTATAACTAGTGTCAAATCACCTTATAACGGCATTTAAAATCAAAATATGTTCTAGTTTAAATGAGAACAGTTGAAACAGTAAAGCAGCAACACCTCACGGGATGTTTGAGACTCGAAGAAAAGGAATGAGAAGATTGAGCCCTTTTGTTTTTTTAAGAAGTCGTAATCTGTCAGAGGATTAAAGAAATTTTTGCTGCGAGACTAAGGAAATAAATACAAGAGAGGTCCATCCATCCATTTTCTGTACCCATCATTCCTAGGCAGGGTTGCGGGGAGGGCTGGTGCCTATCTCCAGCTGTCATGGGGCGAGAGGCAGGGTACACCCTGGACAGGTCGCCAGTTCACCGCAGGGCAACATAGAGACACACAGGACAAACAACCATGCACACACACACTCATACCTAAGGGCAATTTAGAGAAACCAATTCACCTAACAGGCATTTTTTGGACTGTGGGAGATAAGCCAGAGTACCCGGAGAGAACCCACACATGTAAACTCTATGCAGAAAGACGCCAGGCTGGGATTTGAACCCAGGACCTTCTTGCTGCAAAGCAACAGTGCTACCAACTGCACCACTACAAGAGAGGTATCTTGTTTAAATGAGTTTCTCGTTATGACATATCACACCTGTTATAACGAGAACATTTCTTTTTGTAAGATTTTATTACTCGTCATCACAAGAAACTTTCTCATTTTATAATAATGAGGTACTCCTCCTGTACTTATATCCTAGCTCTGGTAATTAAACATTTAGGTTAGGGATGTGAATCTTACGACATTTCTCGATTCGATTGTGATACTTGGGGTGACAATTCCATTCAAAATCGATTTTCAATTCAAATAAATTCACAATTAATAATTAGCAACAAAGGGTGTCACTTCCAGTATTAACTATTTTTCTCTATAAGATAGGAAGAGCTATGAGTATACAGTATTGCTTTAAAGAAAGTGATTATGTTCAAAGAAAATGCACGGCCTTTATATCTGGCTTTGGGAACTTGGGAGTAGCTGCTGCTCTGCAGACCTAAGGGACCGTGCTGGAATGTATGGAGAAAGTAAGTCAGAAAGGTATGTGGGTGCCAAGCCATGAAGGGCTTTATAAACAAACATTAAAATCTTAAATTCAATTCTGAAACGGATAGGCAGCCAGTGCAGATTGGCCAGCACCGGAGTGAAATGTTGCCTGTGTCTAGTGTTAGTTAAGAAATGAGCAGCAGCATTCTGAACAAGCTGGAGTCGGGCAGTTGTTGATGAATTTGTCCCATATAAACATGAGTTAGAGTAATCAATCCGTGAGGTGATAAAAGCATGGATGACTGTCTGCAGATGATTTCTTTTTAGGATGGGCTTAAGGTTAGAGAGGCGTCGCAAATGAAAAAAACAAGACTGGACTACATTGTTAACATGCGCATCCATTTTAAGGGTGGAATCCATCTGGACTCCAAGGTTACGGACTGTAGCTTTTAGGTGAAAAGGAAGATAAGAGACGGTTGGGCTAGAATGGGCATTGGCACTAAAAATAATAGCTTCAGTCTTAGATTCATTTAAAAGGAGAAAATTAGCCGTTAACCAGTCTTTGACTATGCTCAAACAATTGATTAATGGCTGCATTCCATCACCAGGTTTGACAGAAACGTAGAGCTGACAATCATCGGCATATACAGTGGCTTGCAAAAGTATTCGGCCCCCTTGAACTTTTCCACATTTTGTCACATTACAGCCACAAACATGAATCAGTTTTATTGGAATTCCATGTGAAAGACCAATACAAAGTGGTGTACACGTGAGAAGTGGAACGCAAATCATAAATGATTCCAAACATTTTTTACAAATAAATAACTGAAAAGTTGGGTGTGGGTAATTATTCAGCCTTCTGAGTCAATACTTTGTAGAACCACCGTCTGCTGCAATTCCAGCTGCCAGTCTTTTAGGGTATGTCTCTACCAGCTTTGCACATCTAGAGACTGAAATTCTTGCCCATTCTTCTTTGCAAAACCGCTCCAGCACAGTCAGATTAGATGGACAGCGTTTGTGAACAGCAGTTTTCAGATATTGCCACAGATTCTCGATTGGATTTAGATCTAGACTTTGACTGGGCCATTCTAACACATGGATATATTTTGTTTTAAACCATTCCATTGTTGCCCTGGCTTTTTGTTTAAGGTCGTTGTCCTGCTGGAAGGTGAACCTCTGCCCCAGTCTCAAGTTTTTTGCAGACTCCAAGAGGTTTTTCTTCCAAGATTGCCCTGTATTTGGCTCCATCCATCTTCCTATCAACTCTGACCGGCTTCCCTGTCCCTGCTGAAGAGAAGCACCCCCAGAGCATGATGCTGCCACCACCATATTTGGCAGTGGGGATGGTGTGTTCAGAGTGATGTGCAGTGTTAGTTTTCCGCCACACATAGCGTTTTACATTTTGGCCAAAAAGTTCCATTTTGGTCTAATCTGACCAGAGCACCTTCTTCCACATGTTTGCTGTGTCCCCCACATGGCTTGTGGCAAACTGCAAATGGGACTTCTTATGGTTTTCTTTTAACAATGGCTTTCTTCTTGCCACTCTTCCATAAAGGCCAACTTTGTGCAGTGCACGACTAATAGTTGTCCTATGGACAGATTCCCCCACCTGAGCTGTAGATCTCTGCAGCTTATCCAGAGTCACCATGGGCCTCTTGGCTGCATTTCTGATCAGCGCTCTCCTTGTTCGGCCTGTGAGTTTAGGTGGACGGCCTTGTCCTGGTAGGTTTACAGTTGTGCCATACTATTTCCATTTCTGATTGATCGCTTGAACAATGGTCCGTGGGATGTTCAAGGCTTGGGAAATCTTTTTGTAGCCTAAGCCTGCTTTAAATTTCTCAATAACTTTATCCCTGACCTGTCTGGTGTGTTCTTTGGACTTCATGGTGTTGTTGCTCCCAACATTCTCTTAGACAACCTCTGAGGCTGTCACAGGGCAGCTGTATTTGTACTGACATTAGATTACACACAGGTGCACTCTATTTAGTCATTACCACTCATCAGGCAATGTCTATGCGCAACTGACTGCACTCAGACCAAAGGGGGCTGAACAATTACGCACACCCCACTTTTCAGTTATTCATTTGTAAAAAATGTTTGGAATCATGTATGATTTTTGTTCCACTTCTCACGTGTACACCAATTTGTATTGGTCTTTCACGCGGAATTCCAATAAAATTTATTCATGTTTGTGGCTGTAATGTTACAAAATGTGGAAAAGTTCAAGGGGGCTGAATACTTTTGTAAGCCACTGTAGGTGATATGGAATGCAATGGGCTTGTAATATGCGACCAAGAGGTAGGACATAGAGATTAAAAAGAATGGGACCAAGAATGGACCCCTTGGGGAAACCACATGTTAAAGCTCCTGGTGGCGAGGTTACCATTACACTGAAAGTTCTGTCAGAAAGATAGGAAGCAAACCAATTCAGGGCAGTGCCACGAAGGCCCACCAGCTGTTCAAGTCGAGTAAGAAGAGTCGAGTGATCAATTGTGTAGAAAGCTGCTGAGAGGTCCAACAAAACAAGGAGTGTGTCAGAGCCTGAGTCTAAAGAAATTAAAATGTCATTAAAAAGACGAAGGTTTTTTTTTACGATTACTTAACAGTAGCCTTAAAAGTAAGGCAATCAAATACTTTTAAAGTATATGTGGCAACAAATTCTAACATTTGAGTCGTTGACAAGTAACTTAAGGCAGGGCAAGGCAATTGTATTTGTATAGCACACTTTCAGCAACAAGGTAGTTCAAGGTGCTTTACATGATTAAGGGGTAAAATAAAAATAGCAGTAAAACACAGACAAAGCATATAAAGTAAAAACAGCAATAAAGCAAAAGCACACACAAAGCATATGATACATGAAAACATTACAAGGCAGCTCTAAACAGATACGTTTTAGTTGTGATTGAAAATAAAATCAGTGTTTCAGCACCTTTGCAATTGTCTAGAGGTTTGTTCCAGATTAGAGGAACATAGAAACTGTAAGCTCCTTCTCCATGTTTGTTTCTAATTCTAGGGATGTTGAGCAGACTGGAATTCGAAGACCTGAGTGGTCTAGGGGGTTGGTATAGTAAGAGTAGATCTTCAACATACTTTGGTGCTAAGCCATTCAATGATTTATAAACTAGTAAAAGTATTTTAAAGTCTATTCTCTGAGCTACAGGGAGTCAGTGTAAGGACTTTAGAACTGGGGTGATCTGCTCTACTTTCCTTCATCTGTCCTCTATTCCTAGAAATGTTCATCAGGTGATAGAAGGCTGACATTTAATTGCCTTTATGTGATGCTGGAGGTTCAGGTCTGAGTCCATTACTACACCTAGATTCCGGGCCTGATCACTAGTTTCTAGCTGTATTAACTGAAGCTGTGTTCTGACTCTTGATCGTTCCCCTTAAGGTCCAAAAGTAGTTACTTCTGTTTTGTTTCTGTTCAGCTGGAGAAAGTTATGGCACATCCATCCATTGATTTGCTCAATGGATTTACTTAAGGTTTGGATGGGTTCAAAGTCACCTGGTGACATTGTAATGTAGAGCTGAGTATCATCTGCATAGTTATGATAGTTAATCTTATTGGCTGTTATAATCTGGTTTAGTGGGAGTATGTAGATATTAAATAAGAGGGTTCCCAGGATGGAGCCCTGGGGCACCCCACATGTGATTTCTGTTCATTCTGATGAAAAATTTCCTATTGAAACAAAGAAGTCCCTATTCTTTATGTAAGACTCTAACCAACCAAGTACTGTACCAGAGAGTCTGACCCAGCTCTCCAGTCGTTCCAATAATATATCATGATCAATAGTGTCAAATGCTGCACTGAGGTCCAAAGGAACCAGCACTGTGATTCTACCACAGTCTATATTTATGCGGCTGTCATTGAAAACTTTGACTAGGGCATTCTCAGTGCTGTGGTGTGCATGGCAACCAGACTGAAAAACATCAAAACATTTGGTCATCTTTATGAAGCTATTTAACTGTTGAAACACAGCTGCTTTTTCAGTAATCATACTGATGAATAAAATATTAGAAATTGGTCTGTAGTTCTGCACTAACATGTTGTCCAGATTATTCTTTTTTAGCAGTGGTTTAATAACTGCTGTTTTTCAAGCCTGTGGGAAGACACCTGACAGGAGTGATGAGTTCACTATTTGAATCAGATCAGACCCAATGACAGGGAAAACCGTCTTAAGGAAAGCTGTGGGTAGGATATCAAGACAGCAAGAGGAAGAGCTTAATTGGTTAATGATTTCTTCAAGTTTTCTTTAGTTTAATTTATGGAATTCTGACATCTTTTCTACATTGGTGTTAATTGGGTATAACATTGATAGTCGGTTCGGTGCTGCAGTACAGACCACCCGTCTAATTGTTAGAATCTTTTCAGTGAAAAAGCTGGCAAATTGATTGCAGGCCCTGGTAGAATTTAGTTCTGCCATTGTAGGATTAGTTAGTCTCTCCAGTGTGGCAAACAGAGTCTGTGCTTCATGAATGTTTCTGTTAATGATTTCAGAGAAGAAAGATTGCCCACCATCTTTTAAAGTTAACCGATATCTGTTCAGTCTCTCTTTGTAGATCTCAAGGTGAACCTGGAGTCGAGTTTTCCGCCATTTTCCCTCGGGTCATCGACACTCCGTTTTTTCACTACGTACCAGTGGATCGCTTGTCCATGGAGACTTTGTTGTACCTGAGACTACTTTCACTTTAGTTGGAGCAATGGAATCAATGTCTGAGATTTTCGCGAGGAAATTATCCACCAGCTTATTTACTGAGTTGGAGTTGGGAGATGAGGGGGATGTGGTGGAAGGGTAAATAAGTTTAAAGGTTTCAATTGAACTGTCCCCTAGAAAATGCTTTTTTATAGTTATCTCAAGATAGTTTATTAGAGATGGTACTTTCAAAGAAAATGGTCAGATAATACAATATTAATTACTGAGATGTCAGATTTATTTAAACCTGTCCCTTCTTGTAGACAGTTTTACTGTTCAGTCTCCAGTCCAGTCTGTTGTCAAGGTGAACTCTGAGGTATTTATACTCCTCAACCACCTCCACTTCTTCTCCCATGATGGAAACAGTGTTTTACTTATCCCTGTTCCTTCTGAAATCTACAATCATCTCCTTTTTTTTGCTCACATTCAAGGTAAGACGATTGTTTCCACACCATGTCACAAAGTGGTCCACCAGCTCTCTGTATTCAGCTTCTTGTCCATCTCTGATACACCCGACAACTGCAGAGTCATCTGAGTATTTCTGCAGATGACAGGTCTCTGATTTGTACTGGAAGTCTGAGGTGTACAGAGTGAAAAGCAATGGCGAGAGTATGGTCCCTTGTAGTGCTCCTGTGCTGCTGACCACCTGGTTTGACACACAATTCTTCAGTTTCACAAACTGTGGTCTGTTTGTCAGGTAGTCATTGACATTGTTATTGTTAAGGGCTCCACCTGTGTCTTCAGAAGTTTCTGACAAAGCAAATCAGGCTGAATTGTGTTAATTTCACTGGAGAAATCAAAGAACATGATCCTCACAGCGCTGCCTGCTTTGTCCAGATGACAGTAGGTTGGTTGAAGCAGGTGGATGATGGCCTCTTCAACAAGCGATAAGCAAAATGCAGCGGGTCCTGATACGTTCTTGTTTGCTTACTCAGGGGTGCCAACAGGAGTCTCTCTAGGACCTTCATGATGTGGGATGTCAGGGCAACATTGATGACTGATGGGTGAGTTCTCTTTGGTACTGGAACAAGGCAGGATGTCTTCCACAACACTGGAACCTTCTCCTGAGTTAGGCTAAGGTTGAAGAGGTGCTGCAGAATTCCACAGAGCTGCTCAGCACAGGCCTTCAGGACACTGGGGCTGACACCATCTGGACCTGCAGCCTTATTCCGGTTCAGTTTCTCCAGCTGCCTCTTCACCTGACTTTTGGAGACAGACAAGTGGGAGGGGGAGGCAAAGGGGGTAGCAGCATTTCCTGACTTGGAAGTCAAACTTGTGGAATCAGAAGAGTCCATGGCTGACGTGAAGGATAAAACATACAAGGTGTAACAGGGAAGCTGTTGATCAGAGGAAAGTGGGATGTCTGTTTGGCTGGGAACAGGAGGAATGTGTTCAGTTCATTGGCTCTGTCCAGACTTCCATCTATCCAATCCTTCCTGTCCTTAAAGCCTGTGATATCATTCCTGACCAGATATCTCTGATATTGTTCCTCTGTAGTTCTCCAGCTTCTTCCTGTATGTCTCCTTGCTGTCTCTGATCTTGACCTTAAGTTGCTTCTGTATACTCCTCAGTAATTCCCTGTCCCTCCCTGAAGGCTCTTTTTTTCTTGTTTAGCAGTTCTTTCAGGTCACTGGTGATCCAGGGGTTGTTATTAGGGAAGCATCTCATTTTTCTGGTGGGGATGATGTTGTCCACACATCATTTTATATAGTCAGTCACACACTCAGTCATGTCATTGATGTCCTCTCCATGTGCTTGGCAAAGAGTCATCCAGTGTGTGGTCGCAAAATAACCCTGCAGGGCTTCTTCAGCTTCCTGTGACCATTTTCTCGCAGTTCGTTTTGTCACAGTTTGCCTCTGAACAAGTGGTTTATATTCTGAACAGAGAAAAACAAGATTGTGATCTGATTGTCCCAGAGGAGGTCTTGGTTTGGACATGCATCCTTTATATTTGCATAAAACATAGCCAAGGTCTTGTTTTCTCTTGTGGAGCAGGTGACAAACTGTTGAAATGTTGGAAGTGTAGTAGAGAGCGAGGCATGATTAAAATCACCAGATATTGCCAAAATTCATTGGGGTGCTGGGTCTGTAGCTTAGCAACAACGGAACTGATGACATCACATGCATTGTCGGCAACGGCTGAAGATGGAATGTAAGCAACTACCAAAATTACATTGGGGAACTCTCTTGATAAATAATATGGATGAAAAATTACTGCCAAGAGTTTGACATCTGGGCTGCAGAGACAACACTTCACAGTAACATGTCCTGGATGACACCATCTGTTGTTGACAAGCGCTGCTACTCCACCTCCTTTTCTTTTCCTGGTCGTCTTCAGATCTCTGCCTGCTCGTACTGTCAGGAAGCCTGGCAGAGAGACGTTGGAGTCGGGCATATGATCCTGCAGCCATGTCTCAGTAAAACAAATAACACTGCATTCCCGGTACTCTGGCTGAGTCCTTGTAAGGGTTTGGAGTTCATCCATCTTGTTAGCCAGTGATCTCACGTTACCCGTTATGATCGATGGAAGAGATGGCTTGAACTTCCTCTTTCTCTGTCTCCTTTTTGCTCCTGCTCTGCATCCACGTCTCCTCCTTATAAACTCATCAGGGATTTGTGACTTCAGTTGAGGTATTATTTCAGCTTTTGCAATGTTAATCAGCTGCTCCTGGCTGTAAACCACATTGTTGCCATGGTTACGCATAATAACAAGTTATCAAAAAGTGAAAACTTTACAGCAAAAATCCTTCCAGCTTCACAGCACCAAAAACTAGAAAGTATACAGGTAAATAAAATGCAATCTTCCTCAAGAAAAAAGAGGAACCAATGTACAAAAAAACAAAACTTAATATGTAGCCAACAGAGCCATTCCAACATGCAGCCACCCAGAGAAGCGCAATTCTAGAATGCAACTAGCTAATTGATTAGGAATGACTTTCCTGATAAAGAACTAATATTTAAAAAAGCTAACTTAAGTGGTTTGATGAGCGGTAGCTGAATCTTCTGACAGGTGATCAATTTGAGATTTGTTTTAATATAAGAGCGTTTGGCTTTAGGTTTTGGTGTTCTTCTGGGAGAAGGTAGAATTACTGTTCAATCCCCTTCTATGTCAAATGTCTGTTATTACCAGTTGGGGCATGGGCAAAATACATCCAGTGTTAGTCCCAGAGGCCTGATGTAGTCCAAGTTTTGGAGTTAGTTGTGACCCAATTCTAGTTTGTGCTGTCAGTCTATCTGAGAATTATCTAAACGGAGAGTCTTTAGGTGTCGATGAGTCTGATGACATTGGAATACTTGAAGAACACTTTGCAGAGCGATGTACATCTTTATTCGTTGCTGGTGTGGTAGGACGTTTTTGTTCTCTGTCAGTCTATGCAGCTGTCTGGGCTGGTGATGTCACTTGATGTTTGTAGGGAAATGTTTGTTCTCTGATAGTATCCACGGGCCATGATTCGAAGTCAGTTCTCGGGTGCTTTATCAAGTGTTTATTCAGAAGCAGAAAATATTTAAGGTTAACATTCTTAGTCCAGCTCTGTTAAGATAACATTGGTTTACCTTGAACAAGTGTTTTGGACATCCAAATATTTTGAAGTTATTAATAAATGCGATCAGTTTTCAAACAGATTTTCTCTTTAACCATTTAGGCTACTGTACCTTTCATCATTTCCTTTAGGGACTGGTTCGCTGATAAAGAGGTTTATTTTAAGTCCATCAAGTCTCTGTAGCAGATCAGATAAGTCTATTTTCAGAATCTCTGATTGTTTCTTGGCTACATCAGTTGCACCTGCGTGGATAACAAGCTTTTCCAGTTTGGGGTGTTGTTCTAAAATTGTCTGGATTTTTTCTGATATTTCTCTCACTGTGTTCTTGGGGCAGCTGATAACACTAGTGTTCTGGCTACAAAATCTTGGATACCATTCATTGATCCATCATGTATGATGAGAACTTTTGCTGGGGGGGTTCTTGCTTTTTTTTATGTGTCTGCTTCATGTGGATGGCTTTCTCCTGGTGCCCTTGACTGGTCCCAGGGGTTGCGTCGTGTCTCGGGGAACTGAGGGCTGGGAATCTGTATCTTAGCGGTATTCCAGGAGGAGTGATATCTCTTGTTTTGGGTTGCAGTTTTTTTTGTTTCTTCTTCCTGGGAGCAGAGAAAGCAGGTGTAGATTCAGAGCGCTTTAAAGTCGACCAGTCTTCATCAAATTGTAAATGGTGTGTTCTACTCGTTTGGCGCCTTTTGGCTGAGGGAGTAGCATTGTTCTGTGGCTTCTGTGCGAGACTGTTGGACTGAGATAACACCGGGCTGCCAGGTTCTTCCTCCCTGCGTGTAGTCATCGGCAAAATTGTCTAATTTCCTTATACAGTGTTTAGATCAAAATTAATTTGAAGATAGTGTAACTTTGTCTCGATTGTTTCAATTCTCTGGAGCAGTATCTCGAAGTTAAAAAAAGTTCTTCTGATTTCTTGAAAAGGAAAACATGATTTCTCATTTATCAGCACGTAAAATATTTTAGTCATTTTTTATAAGGCCTAATCGTACGTACCATTTTTCTAAAGCCTTCATTCTCCCCAATGCTGCAGGGACGAAGCTCTTTTGGAATGAAACAAGTGACAGATTTAATTATTTGTTTTGCCTGTTCAGCTTCGGCTGAAAGCTTAGTGAAGCGGTGAGGTGTGCTGAGTTGGGAAATGTTTTTTAAAAAGCCCTTTCAAGTAACAAAACTTAGAAATTTTGGATGGATACAGATTCTTGATAAATAAGAAGCGCGATTCAGACGTGAATCGTTTTTTTCCTGTTCTATTAGTTCTTGTGGTTCTGTGGAGGCCCCACAACGCAGCTTAAAATAGTTTAAAGATCTGATGCTACCATTCAGGTGTCTGATCCTACAGCACACCTTCGGAGTTTTGTGGAATCCACAGGATAAACACACTCAAAGGCCATCTTAGTTGTATTGTTTTTTGTTAGGCAAAACTTAGGACAAAGTTTTAAAACCCATGCCACATTTGCTGCACTTCTGAAAAACATTAACTCCTACATGCTCTTGACTCACAATTCTTTACTGACCATGCAGGAAATAACACATTATATATAAGAAATATAAGTGACCAACAATCACTGAGACTACACTGAAATTATAGTATGAGTAATAAGCTCTTATACTGTAGTTTATTCAATCATTGATCTTACTTTTAAACAGATCCTGAACTGGTGGGCGTTGGACGGCTCTCTCTCATATGGATTTTAATGGATTGAAACACTCGTGTGTGGATGGAAACTTCCAGTATTCCCCCAGAAAATGATATTACATAAGATAAGTGGGATGTTTCATATGGAGGCCCAAAAGCAGTGCAGATGATGGTGTACAGAAATAAAAGAGAGCAAGCAGAATCTTATGTGTTGCTGTAGGGGCTACACAATGAGAACAGTTAAAACAACGCCTATTAAAGCTTTCCAAGTTGTAGTGATTCAAGGGGTCATGACCAATGTTCTGAGAATTTTTTGAACAGAGAACATGTCATATTTGAATAGGATTGAAAGATGGAAATTGCTGTTTGAGAAGTTAAAAGGTCAGGTCATGGGCAGAATGGCTCTGTAAAACTGAAGAAAGAAAAACGTATTAAGAATTTCAATATTCTGTCATTGTATAAAAGAATGTATTTCTTTCTCCGGCTAATTAACATAGCTTTTTTCATTTCTTCAAACCCATAATCTGCTCAGCTCACTGTAGGTATTCTTAGCCACTGCTCTACAAAGTAAAATAATTTTACCTTCTCAGAGAATTGCACAGAAGCTGGTCGTATCTATTTCCAAGGACAATGGCTATGTACTTGAGGTCATGCATGCCTGGAATATGCTAATATCTAATCAAGACAGGACTGAATCGGACTGAGACAATAGTCAATATGTGCATTCAGATGCCTAACAAAGCATTGTGTGTATAAGGAACTTTGCAATTAAAACCCAGCCTCCATCATATTATTAAGAGATATATTAAGAGACATGTCTTCTGAATCACTGATAGAGTTTGTAAATTGGCAAACATTATGCCTGAATGCTTTTCCCCAATGATGTATATGATGCTAGTTACAGCGTCAAACTACTGGGGGTTGATTGATGAGATTATTATGCTTCTTTTTTCTAAATCTATTCTCTTTGAAGGTTTTCAAGTCAAATGAAGAACATATATTTTTCTCATACTGTAGTCTGTCCCAACATTCCTCATATACAGAAAATGCCAGCCATTTTACCATCCCTCAGAATATTTTCTCAGACCATGCAAAATTTGTTTCAATCTTTCTTGACTTGTTTTTGGATGACATTAAGCTGTGTGCCAAGAAGAACCTTGAGTTACTAATCATATAACCAGGATTTTACAGAGCCAGGTTATGTATTTTAAATACAATACAAAAGAGACAAGATGTTAAGCGTTAAGTCAGACTGCAGCTTTCAGGACAATTAAAAGGTCTTATTCACAAATTTTTTTAAATAAATGGGCTGTGGTTTCTAGTATGACTGAATGCCTTGTGTGTCGTTTTGTAGAAAAAATAGTCTGGCGCTCCTGTTTCAGGAGCTTGTAGTTTTTCAAAGGAGTGGGTGGCAGGACACGACAGGATTACGAGTCTCACCCATTAATATTCTTATTATGACTTATAATATGAGATACAAAAGTTTCGCCTCTGATTAGCTAAAAGCAATGCGACTCTTATGCTGCCTTTGTTCGAAGAAATACTCTAACTTAACTTACTTCGCTGGTGTTCCAAAGACAAATTCCAACCCATTCTTCCTCAGCTCTTATTTCTTGGGTAAAAATGCAATTCTGATTTGTTATCTCCACAAATAACACAAGCCCGAATGTGTTCCACCATCTATGTGGAGAACTAGTTAGCTTTAACTAGCATCTCGCAAAAGAGACTAGCTTTATCTGACTTACTCGTTTTTGCTGTCCATTTCCTTTCGGGGGCTAATTGCAGACAATGTGGGTTGGAGAAAGGTTTCACATGCAGCATGCATATGCAACTAATAGTGACCGATCGTATTTCAAAAAGAATGATTATTACATAGCTTCTCAGTGAACGAGACCCTTAAAGGAGGGTAAAGACCATAAACATAGTATGAAAGAAGCACTTTTCAGTTTGTTTTTTTTTGGTTGTTTTCTTCTGACACATAAGCAATACAATACATGCATTAATTACATGTGAACCAAGAGCTGTTTTGCAAATTCACTCTTAAGAAAACAGTTTATGTGAGCAAAACCCGAAGAGAAAGCAAAGTGGAACATAGGCAGATGGCAGTATTTACCTATCAGTTTACATTTTTTTATTGGGCCATTGGAATATCCCTTACACCAGATGCACCCAACAACCCAACTAATCCACACATACAAGGAAAACAAAGCAAATTAGTCCAGAAATGAAGTTAAAGGCAAACATTTAACTGACAACATTACAATCGAGTGTTTGGGTTTTCATTTGTGTTTTGATCATTTCCTTGTTGTTCATTTTTGTTCTATAGGTCTTGCCATATGCAGTTTTTTCCCATATACAGTACATTAATTGTTCTTAGTAAGGTGTTGACATATTAGTTCATTCTTTTGTGTTTAGTTTCTTAGTGTATTCTTTTGTTCTGTTCTTTGTGCATTTCTCTTAGATCTGTGTTAGTCTTCTACTCTTCTTAGTTTCCCTGCTTTCACTCTGCCACAGCTATTCCACATCTGCTCTGATTAGTTTAAATGGTGCCTTTGTCTTTTTCCACCCCTGCCTCAGTATTAAGGCTCCTGGTATTTGTTTGTTCCTCATTGGATTCTCTGTTTCTCTTTCACTTGTTCCATATCCTGTTGACTTCACTCCAGTATTGTAAGTATTGTCATTGTTTTCTACATAAAAGCAAAGGAGCCCTCTTGAGAAAGACCTGGAAATAGCAAGTGCAGTTTTTCCATTGGCTTCTATCCATGCTCACTACTTGAGACAAGGGTAATTCTAGGATGTGATCTTTAGGGGTCCTCTGCCCTTAGTGAGCAGCTGGCAAGGGCTCTTGACCAAAATGACTGTTCAACAGTGCCAATCTTGCAATAACATTTTCCAGAATAGGGTAAAATTCTCAAACAACAAAGATACATGATTAGCCATGATCTACCCTTCACAAGCATTATTGACACGTACAACATATAGGTACATCTAAAAAAATTCAAATGTCATGAAAGGTTCTGTGTTTTTGTCACTCTTCAGAAAACGAAACTCATATACTCTAGATTCATTACACACAGAATAAAATTTTTCAAGGCTTTTTTTTCTTGTAATATTGATGATTATGTCACAGAAATTAAAAACCCAAATTCAGTGTTTCAGAGACTTGGAACATTACATTAGATCAATTTTAAAAAGGATATTTTCAACATAAATCTTAGGTTTACGAACTTTAAGTTTAATTTCTATCCATTCAATTTGGTTTGGGGCTCCTTTTTCATGAATTCCTGCATCAAGCCGGCATTGCATGGAGGTGATCAGTCTGTGGTTCTGTTGAGGTGCAAAGCCCAGATTGCTTTAATAGCGGCCTTCAGGTCATCTTCATTGTTGGTTCTGGTGTCCCTCATCTCCTGACAATACTCCATAGATATTGTATGGGGTCCAGACCAGGCCAGTTTGCTGGTCAATCAAGCACAGTAACAATCTGGTCATTGAAACAGCTTTTGGTACATTTGACAGTGTCGACAAAGTCCTGCTGAAAAAGAAATCGGCCTCTAAACTTTCCTGGAAGGTGTCAGTGTTAAAAGTGAACTGAAGAAAACAGAGTGAACCAACACCACCAGATAACATGAGACCCCAAATCATCACTGACTGTGGAAACTTCACACTGGACTTCAAGCAGTGTGGATTCTGTCTCTCTCTCCATCTCTCCATCTCTCCAACCTTAATTTCCAAATAAAATTCAAACTTGAATTTTATCTGAAAAGAAAACTTTTGACCACAGAGCAACAGTCCAGTTATTCTTTCTCATTTGCAGGTAGGACAATTGTAGCCCATCTGTAGGATCTGTCTGTGTGTATTGGGTATTGATGAGCTGACTCTAGGCTCATTCCACTCCTTGTGACGCTCCCTCAAATTCTCGAATGGATTTTGCTTGACAATACTCTCAAGGCAGCGGTTATCCCCATTGCTGGTGCACTTTTTCCTACCACACTTTTTCTTGCCACTTAACTTTCAATGAATATACCTGGACACAATACTTTGTGAACAACCAGCTTCTTTAGTAATTACTTTAGCTTTCCCTCCTTGTGGAGTGTGTCAATGACCATCTTCTGGACCTCAGTCCAATCAGCTGTACTTCCCATGATTGTGTCACCTACTGACCCAGACTGAGAGACCATTTGCAAGTTTTTTGAGTTAATTACCTGATGAGAGTCTAACACCATGAGTTTCTAATATTTAACTTTTTCACAATGTTTAAATTTTCTGAGACAAGAATGTTGGGTTGTCATTACCTTTCATTACCTGTAAGCCATAGCCATAGTCAAATGATAAGAAATAAACACTTGAAATATTTCAATCTATGTGTAAACTGAATTTATAGAATAGTTTCACTATGTGAAATGAGGAAGAAAAAATACGTAACTTCTTTACAGTATAGAATTGTTTTAGATCAGTCATTTTACTGGATAACATCTAGAATGTTCCTCCACTTTAGGTTGCACAATTATGCCCATAATTATACATAGTGTATACTGAAGTAATATTAGCATTTTGGAGGAATCAAGTCAAAGACTACGTCTATCTGATAAAGAATCAACAGAGGGATCTGAATATACAAAAAATATTTTATTTTCTAATTTTACAGCTACTTATCCATCTTAAGCTGAGGCAAATACAAAGAAATGATCGTTGACATCCAATCTAACCATTTCCATTCGATCAGGAGAGTCTAAAGATCTCCTTAAATCCACAGCCACCTGCTTTGAAGGTCAAGGTCCTTCTTAAGAACATGAATTACAAACGTCCCTTATATCCCACGGTATAAAAAGTAAAAAGGCATATAAGTAAAGGTTAAGCAGAATGAAACATGCTGCTTTATTTGCAAAGAAAAAGATGTGCCGAAGGTAAATGTCTCATGGCAGACAGATTGCATTCAATTGCTCAAGGCTAAAGGGAAAGAAAACAACCTTTGACAGTTATCTCAGCAGTTCTTCCTCTCACAAAGAAGAACACATCGATTGGAGCTGTACATCCTCCGATCGTGTGTGGGGGGATACACAGAAGCATGAGGAAATTTAATGGCGGTGTCAGGAAAAACTCCAAGTTAATTCATACAATGACCAGGCAACGTGTCACAATAGCGCCAAGGACAAACTTTAAACCAACAGTAAATCTGATAAGAAGAGGTACTTGAAGAGATGAGTCTAGGTTTCTCATTTGTGGCAAAGCTTTGTACAAATGACGAACACAAACACAGCACATTAAAAAGCAGACGCACACGGTGAGCTCATAACTGATGGCAAGGCTGAATAAAACTCAGACAGGACAAACACATTCTTTCAAGGAGAATCTTTGAGTACTTTACAAGTGATAGACTAAATGTGAGTTACTGAAGATGCTATCAGACAGTTCCTATGTTCCTCTGTGTGTTGGTGTATCACAAAATGTGTGCTACATGCATCTAAACATAAGAGATTGAGGGGGATTTTGTGTGAAATCATGTCCTGTCTTTCAAGCATGTGCTTCTGTTCTGAATAGTACATTTGTATTGGGATCAAGGGTGTGCAATGCAATGTTCTGTTTGGGCTAACCCCTGTTTTCCCCTGGACTTGTGTAACGTAATAAGACACGTTTTCCCCGCGAGCACAGCAGCTTGTCCCTCCCTACCGGAAGTGTTTCAGATGGGCATTGCCTGTGAATGCGTTCAACACAGCTGGTCCCGGGAGATCACAAAATCACAGAAGAATTGCAACTGCATAACTTAAAGAGTAGTGTGCAGAAAAAAATATTCCATGTTAATAAATATCATAAACTCACCATCTACTCCAAAAAACTGCTGATATTTTTGTCCATGCCTTCTCCTAGTTGTCCTTGTAAAAAATGATCACAAATAAAGAATTAAATATTTTTAAATCTATAACATTTATGCAAAGAAGCACTATTGTTGATCCTTATACATTAAGTCCAATATGGTGGATATAAACTTCTGGGCCTAATCCTGACTGATGGTGATTTATTATTGCCCTATAAGTCCTTTGAGTTGATCGCAATTTGTACTTCTGTTTATCCAACTTCTCTTTGACAACAGACCACAGGTTCTCAGCATTGTGACGATCAAAGGCCCAAATGTTACTATTAAAGTCTAATTTATACTTCTCTGTCAGTGGAGGTGCAGAAACACGCAGTGCCGTTATCCTTCGACGCAAGGGCTCTCCAACAGGCACGCATGGACAGACGGAGTAGAGCCCAATTTTTTACATATCCATCGAACGCAACGGAGAGCGCTCGTCTGTGATTGGTCAGGCCATCAGCCCAAGATCATTTCAACAGAACGGTGCTCTATAGTAAATGACATTGGTAGTCAATGCAATTTTTGGGCATTAGATGCTTTATATTGCAAGACCAGTTTATCCCAACCTCACGCCAATGACTGACGCAATCTGCTGGGATTCCTTAAATAGGAAACTTTTTAACTGATTGGAATGTTTGTATAAATGTATGACTTCTTGTTAAGTGCCTTGAGTTGACATCTGTTGTGAATTGGCGCTATATAAATAAACTGAATTGAATTGAATCTAATACTGACTTTTGGCAATTTTGAACACCAGCAGGTGTAGAGGACAACAAAACAGACTGCTGTGTTTGTCTGTTTACATGCGTTTTTAGAGCGTTCTATAAGCTACACTTCAAGTAAAAAGATTTCCGGCTCAATTAAACCTCAATCTCTGTCGGCCATTGCTCCTTGAGTGGATGTGCGTTTACAAGCTGAATCAAATAAGCTGTCGTCGTCCAGATACGTCACTGCAATGGGAGGCAGACCCACCAGTAAGGGTCTACACCTCCTGCTGTCCTGGTGG
Source organism: Valencia hispanica (assembly GCA_963556495.2). Classification (NCBI taxonomy): domain Eukaryota; kingdom Metazoa; phylum Chordata; class Actinopteri; order Cyprinodontiformes; family Valenciidae; genus Valencia; species Valencia hispanica. The sequence continues at coordinate 12,176,954 of OY747709.1, read as the reverse complement.
AGGATTGCTTCGTGTGCATGTGAGTGCGTGTGAGTGCAAACTTGCTGACAGAGAAGTATAAATAAGGCTTAAGTAGGGCTGTCAAAACACAGGTCAATTAATTAGTAAAATTAACATGATCATTTTTTTAATGCATTGACGTATGCACAAAATGACAAACCCTGTTGATCCCACAATTCAACCCGCGCTGCATCCACGGTTCCATGTGAACGTCTCTTCTCAGACAGGCCATATAGAGGGATTTACGGTCTACGTCACTCCCTGCTCTACTGCATGTGTCGTCTGCAGAAAGAGGTGCGATCATGTCTTGTTGTGCTGTTGGTTGCACAAATCACTTTGATAAAAACAGCAAAACGCCCAAATTCTATTTATTTCCATCAACTTGCACACAAAAAACGTCTTTGGTTGCAAGCTATCAGAAGAAGCTACTGGAACAAGCAGCTGAAGAAAAATGCAACAGTCTGCGGCCATTTATCTTGCAACTGCAAGATAAATTCAAATAATAACAATGGGAACCGGAGCTATGTAAATGGCTGGTGTCACACCATTAGCGCACCATCCGCTGTGTTGATAAACCAATAATCCCTCTATTGTTCAGAAGAAACGATCAGCTGTACATTCAGAAGATTTTAAGCAGCTAGAGTGCCTTAGCAACTGGCTAAAAGATAAATAGATTAAAAGGGCCACGTATAAATGCTCCATGCATCTCTCCTGCGTTCCATTAAAATAAAAGAGAATTACCTTCCGGTTGTGCCCTTTATTTAAGGGCTGTCAAATTATCATATGATTTGCGGACAGTGTTGCCAACTTTGCTATATTTGGTGAGCTTTTAGACCCCTCTAGAAATTTTTTCAAAAATAAACTTTTGGGTGAAGCATGTAACGTTGTTCCTCTTCTAAGCGAGCGCTCTCTCATCTCTCCGCACACTGCAGCTCGCCTCCACCCGACTGCCAAGGTCCACCAATTTGGCAAGCCATCGGTATCAAAAATAACGCGCATATTATGTGTTGTTTTAACCCATAATACAGCTGGACTCAGAGAAGATATTGACCCCACTGCGTCCAGAACGCTTATGAATCGCGCATGCTCGAAGCAGAAGGTTGCGGGCGCCGGGACTAGTCACAAAAACAGCAGAATATAAATTGCTGGGACTGCATCTGTTTAAGCCTGTTAACTACAATAAATTACTTCACAAAGCCATTTTTTTAAATTACATGTATCAAACTTTTGCTCTACCACAATAATGTAATGAATTTAAAAGAAAATACTTAAGATGAGGGCTTTTCTCAGCAAATATTTGGTGAGGTTAAAAAAAGAGATTAATTAGATTAATTAATTACAGATCATAATTAATTAATCTCAACGTTTTTTTAATCTCATGACAGCACTACTTTATTTACACTAAAAATGATGCTTTCAGTCATATTTAGGAATGTTGATTAATCGTGATAAACCGTATTTAATTTAAAGCCAACCTGGGATTAATTAGATTCAAATTTTTAATCCATCCACATCCCTACTATTAAGCTTTTTAAGCCACTTTATTATCACTGATGCTCTGTGACATGGTGCTCCATCATGTTGGAAAATACACGGATCATCACCAAACTGCACCCGGATTGTTGAAAGGAGTTTTTCCTGGGGAACATTTTGATTCCACTCTATCCATGGTAGTGTTCCTGAGCCGACTTGTGGGAAAGCCCAATTCTCCGGACGATAAGCATGGATTGTATCACGATGCCCAGACTTCTACTTAGACTGATTTCCCCAGGACTTCTTCACCGCCGCTCATGATATGACTGTAGTGACATGAAGCTAGCTGATTATTGTGAGCATTGAAATGGCTTTTGATAATAATTTAGGCTCTGTGTCTTTCATCATATGCCTTTCTATTATTGTTCTCACCTCTTCTTTCCATCAAAGTAGTTGTTGTACGTTGGCAAGTGTCATAGAAATGGAAGCGAACAGCAAAAATATCTCCCCAACTCCTTTGATGTTTCTGCGGATCAGCTAATCTATTTATTCAGGGCCTCCCATTAACTCTGAATAAAATTAAGAGTGATTAAATCACCTGTGATTTTGTCATGGTAAGACACTCTCTTTGACCTGATTGCATACTCTTGTTATTTTGGCTCTCTGACTATTAAAGTCTCTATATTTAGCATTCTCACAATCAGCAGAGCTGCCACAGATGTACCTCTGATTACTTTGATTAAAACATTTGTGTGAGGGCTGGATAAAAAGATGACTGACTGAGAGCTGAGTGCAGTCTCCACTCCTTCTGTCCCAACTCTGTTTTCTTCTCACTGCCAGGGCATTTGCTATCGCTCATCTTTGCAGCCAAAATATCAAACACCGAAGAGTTGGCAGTGGTAAAAGTTGGACGAGACCAGACAGTTGGAGCAGCTGTGAGTGGAAATAAAAGCTAACTGGTCTGACTTGGGAAACCACCTGTGACGTACTTTTGAGTGCAGTCAGAAACACCATTAAATGGAGGATTTCAACCCGTTATAAGAGAGAATATGTTTTAAGAGGTAGTTCCAGAAAGAGATTTGTTCAGTTTTAACCATCTTCAGGAGTCTGCTGGTTATCAGATGAAAGCTTGTCAGAAGGTGTAGAATTGCATTAAAACTGCAACACTTGAAGCAAAGATAGGTTCCGTGTCAGCTACAGTCTCTTGCAAAGGTATTCCAAATGCTCCACATCTGTTTCTGTGTATTTTATTGGAATGTTTCATGACAGTCCCAACACAATAACTGCATGATTGTGATTCTGAAAAAAAGGAAACAAATATTTTACAGATAAGAATCAGTGAAGTGGGGTGCAGATTTAAGCAGAGGAAGAATGCACTGGTTTGTTTCACTGCTTCGTTATTTAGTAGCCAACTGAGATGTCAGCTGATTAATATTCTTGTTAATCCGTACGGCAGCAGAACAGAGCGTTGCGGGATTTGGAATTTCGCAGATGAAAAGCGCATCTCGATGGGGGACCTTTGTTGCCTACTTAGGGACTTTGTCGCTGTATTTAGCAAGTTTTTAGACCCCTCTAGCGACTCTATTTCAAAAAAGCGACTAGTGACAAATCTATTGTTCTTGTTTTGTGTTATTGGAGACTTTTGGAGGCTGACGTGAAGCACGTATCCTTACTCTTCTCACCGAGCAGTGGTGCTGCCGTGGGCTCTCCCGTTCCAGAATGCTCACAGCGGGCGGCCAGACCCTGCGATGCAGCCCAGCCCGCCCAGGCCCAGCTGCTGTCAGGGCAGATATTTACACCACTGTGTCCAGATTGCAAATCGTGCATTTGGGAAGCCGCTGCTGGCTGCCCCTAGCGGCGCTTAGTCAGAGCTGGGTGTAAATGTACAAATTTCTTTGTCTAGAATAAACAACTGCGCATGAAAATAATTCACTGATTTCACTCGCACAGCTCAGTCCCTTACTCACCTCGTCCATTGTGTGCGCTCTTCTGTGGCAGTGGTTAAACAGTCTTCATGTCTCAGTCTAAACTAGGCTCTCAGAAATACATAAGGAAGGAATCAAACCCTGAATTAGACGGCTTGTTGAAGCCATTTAGAGATGGGACACGGGGCTAAAAAACTAACACATGACAACTCAAAAACATACTCAAAACCTTATAACAGTTCCACCAAAACCACACTACCATATGTGGTTTAAAAAAATTTATGCTTGAAATTATTTTTTAAATGATTCCAGTCTCCTACAGCGTCCATTACAATTCCATGAACATTGTACAAATGTACGATGCTGTCATTTAGAGAAAGTGTGGCTATATTTCTTCACTTAGCCTATGACCTTTCTCTATGACCTTACGTGTGTTATGTGCTTATATTGCTCAGTCTTATTCATATAATAATCTAACAGCTGGTAATTTATCATAGGAATTAGACAGTTTGTTTGTAAATGAACAGATTAGGAACTGGATTAGGAAATGCAAACAGACTTGAGTAGATTTCTGATTTAAAGTAAAGGTCTGTATTCTCTAGCTTATGGGTCTGGAACTCTTTTGGACCCTCCACAGTGGTACGGCATGCTATGTGTGCTAATCGCTAGTAGAAGACAACAAAAAGATGTCTTTGATTTATCCATCTTCTGTACAGGGAGAACATGCAAACCCAATGCAGAAAGACCCCAGGCTGGGATTTGAACCCAGGATCTTCTTGCTGCAAAGCAACAGTGCTATCAACTGCGCCACTGTGCAGCCCCTGGAAGGCATGCTATGTGTGCTACTCGCTAGTAGAAGAGAACAAAAAAGACTACAGAACATTAAATCCAAATCATGTCTTTGATTTAAATAAGTAAAATCAAATTTTACAGTGACTCCCCTCTCACACCAATCGTTTCCTCAAGTTCCATCAGGTCATAAGCTGGAGGAGCCAGCCACAAATCGCTCTAGATCATCAATTTCTAATTTTCAACACATTTGATTGATTAAAAGGTTCTTGGTTTCAGTCTGTGAGCACCGTAAACTAAAACTTTGTGAGGTCCTCCAACTGAATTCCGTCACTTATACAGCAGAGAACAACCAGCGAAACCTCACGTCTTGCTGAAGTTATACTAATTGCTAAACTCCTATGTCAACGCTTCCTGTCTGTGCTGGTTGGAGCCCAGTAGCTCCTCAGGCAGCCCTCACATCTGTGATCCGTCACCCACATTATCACCCAAGCCTCAAGACCAGGGATTTAGACAGCTGCGCTCTCCAGCTGCGATTTGTGAAGCTCATTTCAATCTCGACTGTCTGACTGATTCCATGTGCATCGTTTCTCTCGGCAAATTTGCGCCCTTTGGGCTCCGAGCCGCACGGCACTACTTATCTGCTCAGACGCCGCTGGGCTTGATTTAGTCGGCAGAAAGCTTTGATGTCAAGGGGCCAAAAGGGATAAACACATAAAACTTGTAATAGAGCCGTTTAGATTGGCAGGTGCAGAGAATGTGCCCTCCCTCTGACTTTCTGTACACAGCTTTTAGGCTTCTTGTTCTCTTTTTGCTCACAAAAAAATAAGGATGGGCCCAAACTCCAGGTAATAATATATTTGAAAACTTCAAGATCAGACTTGAAAAATCGGTACGTATCTTTCTAAAGTGGAAGTAGATTCTTCAAGATCCAATTCTGACTTAAATATTGTTTCAGTTGCCACCACACTAAAACTGACAAAATAATTCAATGACAATGATTTTAGTGACATTTCCTCTTTTTCCATTCATCCTAGGTCTATATCCACTTGTTCTTGCAGGGGGCCTACAGTCATTGGCAAAGTACCAATGACTGTAGGCCCTGGATGTCCAGCACATTTCTCCTTTCTAAATATTCTTAACTTTGCAACACTAAAACACAAGGCTAAACTATGCAGATGACCACATTGCTAGGTTTTTTTATATGTCCCACAGGATTGTAACATTTAATTTGTTTAACCATACTGGTGCCAGTTTATTCCATCTCCCTTTACAGATGAGGAACAATTTGTTAGCTCCCCGATAAAGTCGTGTCAAAAGCCTTTTATTGGAGAAGCATTATCTGGTTTATACAAGCATTATCTGGTTTTTAGCACCTTCATTGAGGGCAAGGCAATGCAAGGCAATTTTATTTGTATAGCACACTTTCAACACCTGGGTAATTCAAGGTGCTTTACATGATTTGGTGAAAAAAACACATAAAAGAAACACACATTACACATGATACACAATAAAGCAAGAGAAAGATCAAAAAAAGCAAGAGAGCATGAACACATTTCATACATATGACATCACGCATTTACTCTAAGGCAATTCTAAACAGATGGGTTTTTAGTCTCGATTTAAAGCAGTTCAGAGTTTCAGCAGCTCTACACTCGTCAGGAAGTCTGTTCCAGATAAGGGGAGCATAAAAACTGAAATCTGCTTCTCCATGTTTAGTTCTGAGTCTAGGGATGTTTAGTAGGCTAGAGTTGGAGGACCTGAGTGGTCTTGGTGGTTGGTACCGTGACAACAGGTCTTCAACATATTTTGGTGCTAAGCCATGTAATGATTTAGAAACTAGTAGGAGTATTTTGAAGTCTATTCTCTGAGCTACAGGGAGCCAGTGTAAGGACTTTAGAACTGGGGTGATGGGCTCTACTTTCCTGGTTCTAGTGAGGACGCGAGCGGCAGCGTTCTGGATCAGCTGCAGCTGTCTGATTGACTTTTTAGGCAGACCTGTGAAGATGCTGTTGCAGTAATCAATCCGACTAAAGATAAACGCATGGATGAGTTTTTCTAGGTCGTGTTGCAAAATCCGTCCTTTAATCCTAGAGATGTTCTTCAGGTGATAGAAGGCTGACCTTGTTATTGCCTTTATGTGACCCTGGAGGTTCAGGTCTGAGTCCATTACTACACCTAGGTTTCGAGCCTGATCAGTAGTTTCAAGCTGTATTAATTGAAGCTGTGTGCTGACTCTTGATCGTTCCTCCTTGGGTCAAAAAATAATCAATTCAGTTTTGTTTCTATTCAGCAGGAGAAAGTTATGGCACATCCATCCATTTATTTGGTCAATGCATTGATTTAGGGTTTGAATGGGTTCAGTCACCTGGTGACATTGTAATGTAGAGCTGATTGTCATCCGCATAGTTATGGTACCTAATGTTATTGGTTGCTATAATCTTGTCTAGTGGGAGCATGTAGATATTAAATAAGAGGGGCCCCAGGATGGAGCCCTGGGGCACCCCACATGTGATTTCTGTTCGTTTTCTGATTAAAAGTTTCCTATTGAAACATAGAAGTTCCTGTTCTTTAAGTAAGACTCAAACCACGCAAGTACTCTACCAGAGAGTCCGACCCAGCTCTCCAGTCGTTCCAATAAAATATCATGATCAACAGTCTCAAATGCTGCACTGAGGTCCAACAGAACCAGCACTGTGGTTCTTCCACAGTCTGTATTTATGCGGATGTCATTGAATACTTTGACGAGGACAGTCTCGGTGCTGTGGTGAGTGCGGAAACCAGACTGAAAAACATCAAAACGGTTTGTCACTGTTATGAAGCCATTCAACTGCTGAAACACAGCTTTTTCAATAATTTTACTGATGAATGGAAGATTAGAGATTGGCCTGTAGTTCTGCATCAACGTGTTGTCCAGATTTTTCTTCTTTAGCAGTGGTTTAATAACTGCTGTTTTGAAAGCCTGAGGGAAGACACCTGATAGCAGTGATGAGTTCACTATTTGAACAAGATCAGACCCAATAACAGTGTTTTAGAAAAGCTGTGGGTAGGATATCAAGACAGCAGGAGGAAGAGCTTAATTGGATAATGATTTTTTTCAAGGCTGTTCTGGTTTAATTCGTGGAATTCAGACATTTTCTCTACATTGTTGTTGATTGGGGATGGCACTGGTTGTGGGTTAGATATTGAGGTACAGATTGACCGTCTAATTGTTAGAATCTTTTCAGTGAAAAAGCTGGCAAATTCATTGCAGTCCCTGGTAGAGTTTAGTTCAGGGGCTACTGTCACTAAAGGATTAGTTAGTCTTCCCACTGTTGCAAATAGAGTCCGTGCATTATTAATGTTTCTGTTGATGATTTCAGAAAAGAACAATTCCCTAGCATCTTTTATAGTTAGCTGATATCTATTCAGTCTCTCTTTGTAGATCTCACAGTGAACCTGGAGTCGAGTTTTCCGCCATTTTCTCTCGGCTCATCGACACTCTCTTTTTTCACTACGTACCAGTGGATTACTTGTCCACGGAGACTTTTTCCTACCTGAGACTTCTTTCACTTTAGTTGGAGCAATGGAATCCATGATGTCTGAGGTTTTCGCAAGGAAATTATCTACCAACTTATTTACTGAGTTTGAGTTGGGAGATGAGGGGGATGTGGTGGAAGGATAAATACGTTTAAAGGTTTCTACTGAGCTGTCCCCTAGAAAACGCTTTTTTAAAGTGGTCTTACTGTGGCTGAATAATTTAGCAGAGATGGTACTTTCAAATAAAATACAGAAATGGTCAGATGACGCGATTTTAATTACAGAGATGTTGGAAATATTTATACCTTTGTTGATAATTAAGTTCAGAGTGTGTCCTTTATTGTGTGTTGGTTGTTTGACATGCTGGATCAGGCCGAAGTTGTGGAGAGTATCATCTAATGTTTTTGCTTGTCTATCTTGGGGGTTGTCGGTATGGATGTTAAAGTCCCCCACAATGATTAGTTGGTCATAGTCGATACATATTACAGAAAGAAGGTCATTGAAATCATTAAAGAAGTTAGAGTTAAGTTTTGGTGGTTTATATAGAAATAAAGCTTTGTTGGGCTCATTTATCTGGGTGGCTAGGTATTCAAAAGAATCAAACGTGCCCAGAGTTACCTTTTTAAAGTTCATTGAGTTGTTTTCTGTTCTCGCTTAAGAAATAGTTGTTTCGTTATTTTCATCTAGCCAAGTTTCTGATAAAAAAAGGCTGTGTAAATTATGCTCAGTGATTAAGTCATTAATAAGAAAAGACTTCCCTGGATAGAGATCTAATGTTTAATAAAGCTAACTTAAGTATTGTGATGATGGGCAGCTGAACCTTCTGACAGGTTATCAATTTGAGATTTTGTTTAATATGAGAGCGTGTGGTTAACGGTATATGTTTCCTGCTGCTGATAATCACTGATATAGCCTCAGGGGTGCCGGGCAAATTCCGGGAGACGGTAGGGGTGGATTTATTGCCCGGTTCCTTCAAATATCAAATATCTGTAATAATCAGTGGGGGGAAGCTCCCAGGCTTATTGACACTAGTCCCAGGCGTTTGGTGTAATCTAAGTTTAGGTGTTAATTGTGTCCCAAATTTGATTTGCTCGTTCAGTCTGTCTGTAAAGTTTCTAAATGGAGACTCATTTGATGTGGCTGAGTCACAGGAAGATGAAGACTTAATCTCTGATGGTTGTTTATCTGTTCGGTCCTGTGGTGTCATCATGACTTTCTGTTTTTGTTCTCTGATATCCATGGGCGCCTCAAGGTCAGCTTTTGGGAGCAAGGGTTTTGCTTTCTGATTTTGATAAGAAAAAAATTTTGCTGCTAAGAGCCTTACTCCGGACCTGTTCAGATAATGCAACCCTTCTTTGAACAGATGATTAGCACTTCCAAATACTTTGAAATTATTAATAAATGTGAACGACTTCTCAGCTGATTGTTTCTTCAACCATTTATGGAGCATGCGGAGTCTGCTAAATCTTTCATCATTCCCTTCAGGGACTGGTCCGCTGATGAGGATGTTTACGTTAAGTCCATCAAGTCTCTGTAGGAGATCAGAAAAGTCTCTCTTCAGAATCTCTGATTGTCTCATCGCGATATCTGCTGATCCAGCGTGAATGACAAGCTTTTCCAAAGCAGGATGTTGGTCCAAGATTTTAGGGATTTTTTCTGATATTTCTCTCACTGTATTTTTGTGGCAGCTATAAACTCTGGTGTTCTTGCTACAAAAAGCCTCAATTCCATTAATTGATCAGTCTTGTATGATAACAGTCTTTGCTGGGGGGGCTCTTACTTTGTCATGTGTCCGTTTGATACGGCTGTGTTTCTCCTGGTGGCTTTGACTGGTATCTCTTGTTTTTGGCTGAAACCTCTTTTGTTTACTTTTAGCAGAAGTGGCAGTTCTGGGTTCAGAGCCTTCTCTGTGCCGGAGTTTCTTTTGTTTTTTCTTCCTCGGAGAACAGGCTGGGGTTGATGATTCCGTGCGTTTTAATGCTGGCCAGTCTTCATTATAGTGCGGAGTTCTGCCGCTCAGACTTCTGTAGGGAGTCTCTGTGACACGGTTAGACCGATGTAACACCGGGATGATAGGCTGTTCCCTGTTTGTATTCAACGGTAAAGTTGTGTAATTTTGTCCATAATCAGCGTGGAGATCAAAATTAATTTCCAGATGGCGTAGCTTCGTTTCAATGCCCTCAATTCTGTGGAGCAGTTTTTCAAAATCCTCAGCTTAGCAAAAAGCCATGTTGATAAGTCCATAAAAAAGTAATCCAAGAAGAGATCCGGTCCAATACAGAAACTCCAGGGGCTGGGTAGATAAAGCAACTAAGAAAAGGTTAAGAAAAGAAAATAAGAAAAGCAAACAGAAAAGAATATAAAGTGAGCGGATTGGGAGAGAGACAGAGAGCAGCTACTCCTCCTTCAGCAGTCGCAGAGAAGAAAAGTTTATTCCATCTCCCTTTACAGATGAGGAACAATTTGTTAGCTCCCCGATAAAGTTGTGTCAAAAGCCTTTTATTGGAGAAGCATTATCTGGTTTATTAACCTTCATTGAGGGAAAAAAAATCTAAATTATTACAAACAAAACCACCAGTGGCACAATTATGTCATGTTGCTGAGAAATTAGGACCTAAATGCAGACTGAGGTTTAGTGGAATGATTCAATAACAATTAAATGACAAACTTACAATATAGCTCAGGCAGGTACACAAGGGAACATTAGGGGAAAATGGGATGAAAAGATGGAAATTCCAGCAGAGAAGTGAAGCGATCCGGGAGGTTAAGTGTACATGGGAGGAGTGAAGAGTGGCACAGAAACCAGATATAATCAAGACTAAATGGATGCAGATGGGAGAGAGAGTTGACAGAGGGAGATTGGAAACGAGCTGCGGCTGGGACAGGAGGTAGAGTGGCAGGAGGAAAACAAAGCAGAGAGAACAGAGGAAGGACAGGTAAACACAACAAGCAGAAAAAGAAACTCTAATAAAGAATGATAGTTCTAAATGCCTAATGATAATAAAGCAGAAACTAACACAGAGGAATAAACCACTAATGATAAAACCTAAGTAAGGAAATATCTAAACGAAATCACAAATGAAAACTCAAAGTAGAAACAAAGGAGAATCTAGAGTCCTAACATAAACAAAACCCGAAAATAACACAGAATCGTGACAAGTTATTGATAGTCACAACAATTCCTTAAAGTTAAATATTACTTAAACATTTTGTTTTTAATATATACTTTAGTTTTTAAGTTGATCAATCTGTAGAAACTCATTAGTAATAATTCAGTAGCATCATGCTATCAACAAATCTCCATAGCAACCATCAGATGCTACCTATATCCTAAATGGTTGTTTGGGAGTGAGGCCAGAAAAAAAGCCTCTATCACAAATGTAAACATGTGGAGATAAACTCTACTTTAACTAGAACTACATGCTTTGGTCTGGTAAGCTCAAGCTTTTCAATGACGAACACTCCAGATGGGTTCAGTGTGAAACAAAGGATGAAAAAGTAAAAAAAAACAGTTAGGCTACTTTGGAACGCCAAAATGCTCATAATTAAATAAATAAAGTAAAACTTCAGAAAATAAATGTCTACATGAATAAATAATAGACAAATATATAATGTGACAATGAAATTGTGAAAAAACTGAATGCACATAAAATTCTAAGCTCATTAGTATGAAATATTTGTCATTTTACCTGAAAAATGTGTTAATTAGTATAAAACATTATTTAACTGTAATATTTTTCTAATAGAGATTATTTTATTGGCCATTTTTATTTAATCAGTTTTTATCCCAAAACGTTATTTTCCCAAAGACAGCTTTTATTTCATAATGGTGTTTTTCCCAGTGACTTATTTATTTCATGATGAAACTTCTCAACTGAATTAGTTCATCTGCCGATCAGGGTTTAGTGGGTTGGACCTCCACGCCCATCGACTGGTACTTAAAGAGCAATTCTAACTCCGCCCACATTTCTTGTTTGAAAAATGCACCAGAAGGAGGTGTTGCCTGGCCGACCAGCGAACACTCGGGAGGGAGGGGGGGTGTCTGGGTGTGGTCTGGGCTAAGTCAAGGGTTGTAGTTGCATGTAGTTTATTCAGCTCTGGTTACTCATATCAAATTGAGAGGAATCATTTATCAGAAGATCCCATGTTGAGTTGTTTGGATGATATTTTTCATATGATCGCAGGTCCTGAGTCCTGTGATCTGAGTTATCGCTGATATACTTTCTGTGTCATCCAGCACAACACATTTTAATGACTATTATGAAATACTGTAAATAGGCCACTGGAGAAAAACACCATAATGAAATAAAGTCTGACTTTGTGAAAACGATGTTTTTCGAATAAAAACTGAAAAACTAAAAGAAATGGCAAAAAATTCTTTCTCTTATTAGGAAAAAATTTAAAGTTATGGTAAATAATATTTTATATTAATGAACACATTTTTTTAGGAAAATGAAAAATATTTAATACTAAGGAGCTTAGAATTGTTTAAGCTTTCAGTTGTTTTTTTTGTACAATTTTGTTGTCACATTTTCTATTTCTCTAATATTTATTTATGTAGATATTTATTTCATAATGTTTTATTTATGGTTTTAATTTTGAGCATTTTGGCATTCCATATGTTATAAATATAGAGGAGGATTTGTGATGTTGTGTGCCTTGTTTTATTCCAGTATTGTATCATCCTGAGCTAGCTCTGTAGTTATGCTGCTAAATGCTTAGACTGCTGGTGGACAGACTTACCAATTTTCTTCACTCTGCTACTTCCTTTTCTCCTACTACTCTCCAGTTGTATTACAGTACATTCTGCTATTTCGACTGTTAACTTTGTTTTCTCTCAGTGTTTTTTTCTCCATAGAAGCTACACCTGGTCTGGTATCCTGCTTGGCTGCAATGCCCTGTTGGACGGGGGGCATCGACTGGGACGATCCTCCCAGTAACTGAACATCCACTGTGTCCTGTTATCAACTTTTTACTTTCTCTAACATAGAAAGTTCACTTATATCAAATCTTCTGTTCCTTCTGTGTCTCTGCTCTGTCTTCTCAAACCCCCAGACGGTCGTGGCAGATGGCCGTGTCACGCTGCCCTATTCCTGCCTCATTGTCTTCACCTGTCTGTCTCATCATCCACACCTGATCCTACTCACCTCCTGCCTTTAAGACTCCTCACTTCCTTTCACTCCCGGCCGGATCATCCATCCTTCATCCTTCCTCCTAGTCCTCCTTCCTCCTAGTCCTCTGTTGTCTTCATCCCCATGGTGTCGTCTTCCTGCCTCTTCGTTCCAGCCCGATGTCCAGTGTCTCCGTTCACCACCATCATCACGATCTCCTCACTTTAATAAACATCCTGCATCTTCCTTCAGCGAGTGCGTTTGGGTCCATTCTCCACACACACCACGTGACAGAATGATCCGGCCTTAAACATGGACCCAGCACTCGCCCAGGAGATCGCCGTCCTGCGCCAGGACGTCTGGGCTAACCTGGCCAGACTCGCTGCCTCTCCTCACCTCCCTGTGCGGGTCTCCGGAGCCGGGGAGATCCTCGGAGTGCTCCCTCACTTCCAGAGTGTCTTCTCGGCCCGGGAGCTCGCCGATCTGCGGCGCGAGGCGGAGAGGATTCGCCAGGAGGCGTTGGACCAGACGATCGGTCCGCCCTCTCCGCCTCCACCATCTGGCCGTAGGCGACGGACCCGCCGAACCGGTGTTTCAGCGAGCGAGGAGCAGGGCGGCGCGGCCACACGGACCACCAACGTCGGCTCCATCTCCGCGTGGCACCCACCGCCGGTTCTCTCCCCCGCCGTCTTTGTCCCTCCTCCAGCTGGCTCTTCGGGGGCTCCTCACATCAGGGAGGAGGACCTCTTCGAGTTTTTCTATGGGGACAAGACGGCCTACCTCTGCTCCAGGGGAGCGCCTCGCCGCAGACAGCGACACCGCCGAGGTGGGGCCGCTCCCGGGGAAGTTCCGGCTCCGGTCCGTGAGCCCGTTCCGGCTCTGGTCCGTGAGCCCGTTCCAGTCCGTGAGCCCGTTCCAGTCCATGAGCCCGTTCCAGTCCATGAGCCCGTTCCAGTCCATGAGCCCGTTCCAGTCCATGAGCCCGCCGTTGTTGTGGCTGCCGTGTTTCTGGCGGTCACAGCGGCGGCTCTCCAGCGATGGACATTTCCCCATGCGTCGCTGGGGCTCCCGGGGAGGGTCAGGGAGGACCCGTCCCCGTCGCTGGGGCTCCCAGGGGGGGTCGGGGAGGACCCGTCCCCGTCACTGGAGCCTCCAGAACGGTCTTCTCAGCAGGCGTCCGGGCCTCCAGAACGGTCTTCTCAGCAGGCGTCCGAGCCTCCAGAACCTCTGTCTGAGGAGGCGTCCGAGCCTCCAGAACCTCTGTCTGAGGAGGCGTCCGAGCCTCCAGAACCTCCGTCTGAGGAGGCGTCCGAGCCTCCAGAACCTCCGTCTGGGGAGGCGTCCGAGCCTCCAGAACCTCCGTCTGGGGAGGCGTCCGAGCCTCCAGAACCTCCGTCTGGGGAGGCGTCCGAGCCTCCAGAACCTCCGTCTGGGGAGGCGTCCGAGCCTCCAGACTCTCCGTCTGGGGAGGCGTCCGAGCCTCCAGACTCTCCGTCTGGGGAGGCGTCCGAGCCTCCAGACTCTCCGTCTGGGGAGGCGTCCGAGCCTCCAGACTCTCCGTCTGGGGAGGCGTCCGAGCCTCCAGACTCTCCGTCTGGGGAGGCGTCCGAGCCTCCAGACTCTCTATGGCACTACCTGAACCTCAGAAAAGGACCTAAGGGCCGTCCGCCCGACCTCCGTCCAGCCAGAGGACGCCGCCGGGGCCGTCCGCCCGACCTCCGTCCAGCCAGAGGACGCCGCCGGGGCCGTCCGCCCGACCTCCGTCCAGCCAGAGGACGCCGCCGGGGCCGTCCGCCCGACCTCCAGGTCCTCAGGGGCCGAGGCCGTCCGCCCGACCTCCGTCCAGCCAGAGGACGCCGCCGAGGCCGTCCGCCCGACCTCCAGGTCCTCAGGGGCCGAGGCCGTCCGCCCGACCTCCGTCCAGCCAGAGGACGCCGCCGAGGCCGTCCGCCCGACCTCCAGGTCCTCAGGGGCCACCACCGGGGCCGTCCGCCAGACTTCCAGGGGCGTACCCAAAGAGACTCGGGGCCCTCCTTCCGTGGGCCCCCTCCACCCACCCTGGCAAGGGTGCTTGTTTTTTTTTTCTCTTCCCTTTCGTTTTCACTCTTTCCACGGTGTCTGGAATCCACCTTTAAAGGGGGGGGTCCTGTCACGCTGCCCTATTCCTGCCTCATTGTCTTCACCTGTCTGTCTCATCATCCACACCTGATCCTACTCACCTCCTGCCTTTAAGACTCCTCACTTCCTTTCACTCCCGGCCGGATCATCCATCCTTCATCCTTCCTCCTAGTCCTCCTTCCTCCTAGTCCTCTGTTGTCTTCATCCCCATGGTGTGTCGTCTTCCTGCCTCTTCGTTCCAGCCCGATGTCCAGTGTCTCCGTTCACCACCATCATCACGATCTCCTCACTTTAATAAACATCCTGCACCTTCCTTCAGCGAGTGCGTTTGGGTCCATTCTCCACACACACCACGTGACAGGCCGCTCCTACTGAGCCTGGTTCTGTTGGAGGTTTCTTCCTGTTAAAGGGGAGTTTTTCCTCTCCACCGTCGCTACACGCTTGCTCAGTATGAGGGATTGCTGAAGGATTGCTGTGGTTGGAAAGTCTTCCCAACCTCACGCCAATGACTGACGCAATCTGCTGGGATTCCTTAAATAGGAAACTTTTTAACTGATTGGAATGTTTGTATAAATGTATTGAAATGACTTTTTGTTAAGTGCCTTGAGATGACATCTTTTGTGAATTGGCGCTATATAAATAAACTGAATTGAATTGAAATTATCATGACCTCTTTGAAATATTATACATAAAATCATGGTAATCGAGTCTTTCAGGAGGTAATGATCAAATGCACATTACTAAATTAAAACAAAATGGCTAACTGGACATTAAATCAATCCTCTTCCATTGGGATCTCAGTCCTTTAAGTTCTAAATCCCACAGAAAACATGTGAAGTGAGCTGAAGAGATGAGGCCAACAACAACCACATCTAATGGAGTACAATATCAGAATAGTAATTCTATTATATACTTCTTAAGTAAGAAGTGTTTTATTAGTGTAAAACATGAAAAACAAGATTATATGTGTGAAAAGATTTTTTTAAATGTATCATCCCTTTATTATTACTTAGCTGTAGAAAACCCAGTCCTAGAAGTTCACTTCAGGCCTATTCTAGATTCAGATAAAGCCCTGAAGTGTGTGGATGCTGAGAACCCAAATCCAGAGAGGTTCTTCTCAAATGATACAGTATTTCCTCGCTTTCTGCAAATCTCACACTACAGAATGGTTTCCACAGGTCCTCCTCAGTTGGCTTCACACATCAACGCATTGAAATGCTCCAAGGCTTTTCGTCAGAAAAGGCTAAAAGTTCTACTGAAAATTCAAAACTGTTTCGTTGTTTGTATGTTTTGTGAGACTGCCAGTTCATCCAGTGGCGATTCTCGCATGACTGGCACCCAGCGCGAGTTCCTTCTTTTTGCCTCCATGTTGTGAGTGAAATAAGTCTAGATTTTGACATTTTTTTCAATGAAAACCCCTTTATCTGTTTTCCCTAATAAAGGTTTCAAAAAATCTAATTATGATTTAATAATTTGTCATCCATGTAGAATAACATTTATGTAACATTTTTATATGCTTGTATCATTTTGAGATACCTCTCGCTAGCCTTAAAACAGCAATTGTTTGTGGTTTAACAGACAAAATAAAGATTTCATGAATCTCAAACCATGTTTGAAGCTCTATTCTTTATAAAATTATTTATTTCAGCTTTTTTCCCCCAAAGAATTTTGATGTGAAAATATTTTAACTCTGAATCAGAAGCTGAGAATCAGCTATCTGCTTTAGCATCAACAGCTAGCCACAGGCGTTACCCACACTATTAATTGGAAAAACATGAGAAACTCCCAGCCCTTGTGTCGCCACCCCAACAGTAGTGTTTCCTGGGTGGTGAGCCATACTGTGGATGGTCGGAATAACAAGGAAGGGTGACTACTTTCTACTTCTTCAGGTTTTCCTTAACTCAACATCTAGATGGTTGTAATTTGGACAAAATTGGGCATTTCAACAGGATAATGTTTGAAAATACATCCAAAATGGTTTTAGACTGGATAAAATGAGCGAACAATACGTTAGTGGAATGACCTTCTCAAATTGCTGACCTCAACAGTTTTGAAGATGCATTATTTCTAAGCCAAATCCTCAACAGGAAACCAACCAATTCTCCCAAGAGAATTGAAGGCAGTATTTGAAGGCCGAGTACATCAATTCCTTATGGTCTTTGCGGTCGAAGGAATTTGGACCAACCTGTAATGTCACCCTGAACAAACAACAGTACAGATACATCAAATCAAAGCCCAAACTTGGGCACTTGTGCTCATGATTAGTATTTTTTTTTTTATCATAACGATTCAGGTTGTTTGTGTCTTTTTAGGGTTTGAGTCCTGCCTCATTTGTGCTCTGCCCTAGATGCTAAAGCCCACCAAGCTTTACATCTTGACTTTTCTTGGGTTTGTCTTGACCCAAATGTGTGATTATCTACTGTCTCTTTCAATAAAAAAACAACTGACCTTTGCGATTGTCTAAAAGTCTTTAAGCCACAGGGGAAAGGAAAACTATTCATTATGTCTTATCCAGACATAACTAAGGCAAAGAGTGATGCTATTGTAAGAAAGGTTTACAGGGTAAAGGAACTGCAAACACAGAACATAAACACAAGGGAATATAAAGGTTCACACATACCAGGATCTGATTTGGAGAACGTATCCACATCCAGCAGACTCCTGTAAGGAAAGCATAAATGTAAGTAAAAATGGGTCATTCTAACCCTCTTCACTGTGTTTTTACAATGGATTTATTCATTAACATTTCCAGAATTCCATTTGGATCTTTTCTCTTCATTCTTTTTTCTGAGTGTTGCTCAAAAAAGCCTCAGCTAAGCCCCCCAAAGTGAGGTCATGAGCAGATTTATGTTTCCGCCAAAAAGACTCTGTGGAACCAGCCATCAGAAAGAATGTGTAATGTGTTTTCATGAAATGAGAACAGTATTGAACAAAATACAATGTGGCTTTCACAATAACACATTCAGGAAGAAGCCGATGAAACTGGCTTTGTTCCTCGGTGCAAAGCAAGTCAGTGCCAGTCATCCATTGGAGTTAACTGTATAAAAGCCAAGCTGGAATAAATAAATTAAAGAAACATAGCACCAGTTTCACTCCACTGAATTCCACAAATTTGGCTGTGTTTCATCACATACATCAAAACCTGGGGCCTCATTCCTAAAACTTGGAGTAGAATCCTCAGTAAAGCAATACTTAAGCTCAACAAAAAAAGTTTACTTAACAAAATTTTCCGATCTATAAAACTTTAAGTACGCAAAGCTGCGTGCAATTTCAGCTTTATAAGTCACACTGTCCCTAGAAATATGCTCGGGTGTTTTTGGATCATAACCTGCCTCATACACATGCGCTTTCCTAAATAAACGGCCAATGCAAAGTGCCTCGTGAATATCCTGCATAGGCTTAAGCTAGCTGATATGGGGTGTTTCCTGTTTCACGGGTAACCATGGCAACCGAGAGCCGGAAAACACGCAATTCCTCTGAAACTGAAATCGAGGTGTTTAATGGTGACGTGGAGGTACGGGAGAAACATTTTATTTCAATCAATCAATCAAGTTACAGCAGAACGTAATAAGTTTTAGCACTCCTTATTTAAAGCGTGACCGAAAAGGTGTGTTAAAGTCTACTTTTTAAAAGTATTATCTTGGGAAAATTATTATTTGGGGTTCACAAATAAATGGAAGAGCTGCAAGTGACACAACGTTGGTGCAGGAGAGTGCCTGAAATAAAAAAAGAAGTTGAAGGCAAAGAGGAAGATAGCATACTGTTGGGAGGTTGCACAGTTCCGGCGGGTAGATCTAAGACTGGGCCCAGTTCAGCACATAGATCTAATAGGATTGCTTTAGAAAATGTAAATCAGCTGATCAGCCAGTCATCATCATTGGCCAGGAAATCTCTAAAAACTCCCCCCATCCGAATCCTGCCATTGGATGATCTTCAAGGTGTGCCAGCACATCCATTGTGCAGCATTATGCAGGAGTCTCACTGTAGTATTTATAATTCTACTCAGTAATGACACCAATTTCTACAAACTTTATCACAATTAATGCACCAATACGTGCAATTGCTATATAATCTGAAGACGTACGCATTAACATACAGTGATATAATTCTTCAATTAAACATATTTTCATTAAGATTCTCATTTTTATTCTCAGTTCAGAGACAGGAATGGGGTCTGACTGTTGGTTGTTTGTGCGAAGGTCTACACTCCTAAAATGTGGTTTAAATTCACAATTTTGTCATCTCGCCGGCTGCGCTCCCAGTTTCCCAGTGTTCAAAATGAGCGTAAGCAAGAGTCTTATTGTGCTTAAAGTTGCGCACGTTTTTCCATCCCATTTTTTCTATAAACCACAAAGTTTGCGTAAAAAGTGACTTAGGCAATTTTCAGACCCCGCTTTCATTTTTACGGTTCGTTTACATTAGGACAAAATAAGATTATCTTTTTTTTTCTTTATTTATTTTTATTATTAATTCTTCACTTATTTATTTCTTCATTCATTCATTTTATTTATTTAAATTAGATTTATCTATCGAATGTTTGTATTTTATTTATTTAAAAATTATTTTTTTTTAAATTAGATAAATAAATCCTAAAAGGATTATCTGTTTTTTTTATTAGGTTCTGAAATTGTAAAATTATTTTTATTAAACAAAAATGAGGCTCAAACAAGAAACGTTATGGCGTATGTGTTATCACAATGCCAGGTTGGTAAGACACCAACAATGATCTTTCTTATACCTTTCTTATAAACATCAATAGCTAACCA
This sequence comes from Valencia hispanica, assembly GCA_963556495.2. Lineage (NCBI taxonomy): Eukaryota > Metazoa > Chordata > Actinopteri > Cyprinodontiformes > Valenciidae > Valencia > Valencia hispanica. The sequence goes on along the minus strand of OY747709.1, from coordinate 12,157,253 downwards.
ATAGCTGTGACATCAGTAAGCAATTCAGCACCCATAAAAAAAAAATCAAAAAGATGCTTTTATTAGTAGAAGTGTTTTTATTCATGATAAAAGTATGTAGCTTTGATTCAGCTGTTCTATTTTGTGTGTGTGTAAACAAGGATCTGATCCGTGCTAACATAATCAACAGCAGTTTCTTCATTTCTCTGCTTCACCACTTCACACTCGATGCCCCTGGATGTTAACCAGTGTGGGCTCGCATCTGTAGCGGGGTGTGGCCACTGGTGTGTCTCAGATCGATGTATCACCGTATTGTATCTGTCAGTAAGTTGCCAATATTTAAAACAGCTAACATTAGCTTATTCCACCCAATATGTTGACTCTTTGACTGTTGCTGATACATTCACACCTGATCCTACTGACCTCCTGCCTTTAAAACCCATCACTTCTCTCCACTCAGTGCCGGATCATTATTGTATATAGTCTTCAACCTCCATGGTGTGTCGTCTCCGTTCCTGCCCGATGTCCAGTATCTCCATTCCTGCCCTCTTCACCATCATCATCATCATCACCTCCACCTTTAAATAAACATCCTGCTCTTCCTCAGCGTCTGCGTTTGGGTCCATACTCCACACACCCCTGACAACATACGTGCGTCACTACATCACGGCACACACTAAGCGCTCCCTAGCTGTTCTGTTCGGACCCATATCACCTCTAAATAAATGGTATTGCAACCCCTACATGCCACCCACTGCCAAAAAGACTAGAGTCTATCATATTATAAAGACATGAAAAAATGACTAGAGATTACAATAACGGCATTATTTTAACAAATATATTACATAACGCGGCTTTGAGTATCATTTTTGCGTATTTATCCTTCACTTGAGCAATTATCTCCTAGCCTACTTTTTACTTTTACTCCTTAGATTTTCACGAAATTATCTGTAGTTTTTACTCCTTACTCCTATTTCATTTTGAAACAGGAGTAAACTGATTCCTGTTTCATTGTCATTGTGTGAAAAAAAAAAAAGGAAAGACAAAACAACTATCCAAATAAATTGCGCCAACCAAATAGAATTTGACAGCGGTTTGATAATAATTTGAAACATCGACCATTCTGACACCCCGTTTGTATGCAATCCATTGCACATTGTGCACAGGGGTCGCATTAACTGAATATATTCTATATCTTTCCGATTTTTTAGAGACGGAAAAATCCGAAGGCTGTCTGTCATCTCGACAGATTACAATTCACACCCCTGACCACTTGGTGCAGATGCGCGGCCATTTTTAACCTTACGCAAGGAGTACAGATAACTAAATCACAAAATGAATAGTAAAAAGATTCCCATGAAGGCATCTAAGCATCATCTAAGACCCGGAACCTTTACTCAATACATCTTGCTAACCGGGATGCTTTGACCCGACCGGTTACAAGGCAAGGCAATTGTATTTGTATAGCGCACTTTCAACAACAAGGTAATTCAAGGTGCTTAGAAGGCACGTTTCAAAGAGCGCTATGTTGTGCCAACCACCAGTGCAGAAAGAGCGCATGCTATGGGATTTCCTGCTGCGGAGACGATAGGAAACTTCTGATCACTTCAGTTAAACAACTGTTCCCTGATTTCAAAACTTTAGCTGAAGTGGTGCTCTAGGGGTCCCCCAAGGGATCACTAGAGATTGCAAGGGCTCAACCACTATTTTGTCTGTACTAGTTATATATTAAAATTATAATATGTTAAATATAAATTATACATGTTTTATACACCTGGTGATACACAGAAGGAAATAAAACTAGATATTGACTAAAACTAATAAAACTAATAAAAAATAAAAACAAAATATTAAAAAAATTGTTTTTTATATAAATTTGTGGTAATGTGTGATTAATTTAGTAGTGGCTTTCTGTGAAAAAAATAATGCATGCATAATGTGTCTTCCCAACCAATGCGTACCTCAGAACCTTGAAACTGTCAGCCAGCTTTGGTATTATTTCAAATACACCAGCATTGCAACCAGTAGTAGGCTGAAAACATAAAAACAGGAACCAGTGAACTACAATTATAGCCGAGCCCTGTATTTTTGGAGTTAGTAGGGAGCTAACAGTGAATAGTTCAGGTCTAAAGCATTAATAAGCTGGAATTCATTCAACGGAATTCATTAACAGAAGGGGTCGATAATTGATTCTAATGAGGGTCAAAGCGAGGAGACAGAACGGCATAAAACTCCATCTCTTTACCAGCTTGTCGTTTTTCTAGTATGAAATTGTCTAAGACACACCTGATGACTTAAAAATGCAGTTTTTTATTAGTGTAGCTGACCTCTGACTGCCTGTGACACAAAGCACTTCATAGTTCAGCCAGCACGTAGCAGACATATGTTGCAGAGTTCAAAGATGGCCATGACAGAGACTCAAGCAAATGCACCACTACAATACTTGTAGGGATCTAGTCATCATATCGTCCACTCCATAAAACGTGCATTACTGCTCAGTAGTCCACATATGCTTCTTTTATGTATTTACATTGCATTAAAATGCATTCATTTTCAATAGGTACATATGTGGCTGAAACAGGTAGCCTAGTGTATCCCATATTTTTCAATGTTAACATTTTTCAATAGCATTGTAGTCATTATGGTGTTTAGTAAAAACGTGTTTTGGGTAGGTGTGGTAGTGATGTGGTGCAGCTTAAGCTTTAGTCCTTAATGGCATTTTTTTAAAACTTACATTACTTTTACTTTTATACTTTAAGTAGTTTAGAAACCAGGGCCCTCATTTAACAACCAGTATACGTACAGATCTGTGCGTAGGAACAAATTTTATGCATAGTGTGGTATTTAACATCTTGTACTTGTGTGTAGAAACATTCCTAAATATAAGAACAGCTTTGAGTGATACAGCTACTAGTGATAGAATGGGTGAGCTGCAACACTGAACCAGATTTACAAGCAACACAGAATAAAAGCACAAACATTCAGTTCAAGCTGTTAAGCATGATGGTGGAGAGGTAATGCTATGGGCAAATTTTTAGAGTTGAAGTAGCTGGGCGCCTTGCAGTCGCTAGATCAAACATGAACACCTCTGTACACCAAAGTATCCCAGAATCTAAAGAGCTAAAAGGTTGGATGTAGGTGGGTCTTCAACAGGACAATGATCAAAATGATTCCTAAAAAAAGGGAATTTCAATGGTTCAGTAAAAGTCCAGACTTCAACCTGACAAAACCATTGTGTTAGGACCCGAAGAGATCAGAGCAGAAAAAAATTTGGAATCCTATGGAGTTTTTTATACTTCAGGTCAGATTTAAATAATTTAAGAACATGGTAAAGATTAGATGAGCTTTTATGTCCTCTAAGTCAAACCAAAGAACTGAAAGACAATGCATTTCCAATCACAATATTTATAGTTCAATAATCTCTGAATGTTCTGAATCCTGGGAAATCCAAAGCTGGTCTGAGAACTTTATATCGTTATCATTGCAACAGCCATGACATGTGAAAATAGTTCTCAAAAGAATCCCTACAGATATCTATAATGTTATCTTTTTAGAAGTAACGTGCATTGGGGATGTTACATTATTTGGGTTTTAACAGCTGCAGTATGAAAAATGTTTTATTTGTCAGATGTCTGAAATAAAAAGAATGCAAAAAAGACTTTAAAAATGTATGCTCGTCTTATTCCAATTATCTTTATTTAAACTCTTGATTACTTTAAAGAGTGCTCCGATCTTACCCTCAGTCTATCCAGTAACAGAGGGGATGTGTGTGGCAAAAGAAATATAACTTCCCAAGGACAATGAAATCAGCAACCATTTTTAAAATGCACGGGCAACAAATTATCTCGACTGGCTGGTTTTCTGATGTTTAAAACTTCAAGGCGTTAATGCACTTCTAACGCTCTGTCTGGATATTACTAGAACAGCAGTGAGGAAGTTCTCATTAGTGATCCTGAGAGATTCGCCCATGTAACAAGATGCATTAAAGTGCTCAATAAAGCAGAACCTTATCTTTATCAAAGGTTTTTATAAGTCCTTCACAGGGTATCAAGGTAGCTTTGTATCCTTTATATTTCTAGCTGATGATTGACAAAGTTTGTCAAGATTTTCACATTTTTGAAGGGTATCCAAAAGGGGAATAGTAGGCTTTGTGTCATTTGATTTTTCTGAGATCATGATGTTCTCAACTATTCTTGCAATTAGAAAGAAATGTGGGTTTTGGGACAAAAGGTCCATAACACAGGGGGTGTCATGGGCTTTTTGTTCAAGCAAAGCAATGTTGTATAAGATTTTGAATAAAAGTTCATTCTACGAGACTTATCTTTATGTCCTCACTACAGTGTTGTAGTCCAGTCACTGTATCTCGAGTACAAGTCAGACTCGAGTCCTTAGTGTTTGAGTCCAAGTGCAAGTTCCAGTCAGATAGGATTAGTCCAAGCCAATTCCAAGTCAAGTCGCTATGCCCTACAGGCCAAATCTGAGTCCAAGTCCAAAAAAACATCTTCCAGTCCAAGCAAAGCAATTTGCTTGGACTGGAAGACTGGAAGGTCATGTCATTATCAGTTAAGAGCAACTAAAAAATAGGAGAGGAGGGTGTAGATTCTATGGCTAGAATAATGGAAGTCATACATGGTTTACTTAATCACAAATTGTACTCAATGCCTCCACGCTGTCACCAAGCAAACACAGTAGCATGTGCAAAATAATAAAACAGGCTTAAAATAAATGTGAAAACAGCACATATTCGACATGTCGCCCATATACCTACAAAGTCTTTGGGGAGTTATTAAATTTGTTCAGTAGTCTGACCTAATATAACAAGCTAACATTAGCATCGGCTACATGTTTATTTCAACAATTGCAATTTCATACGTTGGAGTCCAAGTCCTAACGTTGCAAGTCCGAGTCAAAGCGCAAGTCATCAACGTGCTGCTCCAGTCAACTCACAAGTCCCTCAAACGTGACTCAAGACTTGAGTCCATGACTCGAGTACTCCATCCTTGACTCTTTAATAATTATAGGAAGAAGGCATCCTTTTCAAACTTTTCCACAAATTTCTTGCTGTACAATTAGCAGCATGGTCATTGAAACCAATTTGAAATATGGATGAAACAGTGACTTTGAGAATATTTTTTAAAAGACTACAGTTTTACCCAGCCTTTTGAACTATTTGTGGGTTTCCAAATGTTTATGGAAAATATTGTGTGGAAATCCTGTGGATCCTGTTGTGTACAACTATAGCAGCAGCATTTTAGAACATGATGACGATAAGCGCGGTGGTGTATCAGGACCCAGACAACTTGTCCTAATTGGTGGACCATTACAAAAAAACAAACAAAAAAATCCTGAAGGTCAACGTCCAGCTTGAGATGTTACCCTCAGGCTCTCATCGGTGACGGAGAAGGACAATAATCCAAAACACACCAGCATGAGCACCTCTGGAATAAAGGTTTACAAGTGGCCTAGTCAAAGTCCAGTTTTTAATCTGACTGAAATGCCGTGGCATGACCTTAAACAGGTCGTTCATGCTCAAAAACATGCAGTGTGTCTGAATTAAAACGATTCGACAAGAAAGAGTGGGCCAAAATTTCTCCACAGGAGATGTTAAAAGATTGATTGCCAGTTCTGGCAAACCCTTGAGGGCAGCTGTTGTCGCCAAAAGTGGCACATCCATCACCAAAATCAAGAGAGATTAATTTTTCAGGTAAATTTGGATTAGATATCATAATTTGAACAGTGCTTGTAGTATTTACTCAGACCTTCTTTTTCCGGTATTAAAATTAGTTTGATAATCTGAAACATTTAAGTCTGACAAAAGAGCAAAATTGGGGAAAGAAAGTAATTATTAGGGCACTATTATCTGAGCAAAGAATAACTTTCACATTTTATATCTGTGAAGTGAAAAGGAGAAATACAGCCAACAGTTTGACAGTGTAGAGAAAAGCCCGGTGTTGAACATGGCAGACCTAATCATGAAAATGTTCTATTATTCTGAGCTCCCAGGGTGGGGGCCGTCTAACTCAGGTGTCCGGTCTTCTCAAATCTCGCCGAGATCTCAGGAGGATCCCCACAGGAGCAACAGCTTATTCATAATTCAGGAGCGATTTGGGAAGACAGTGAGCACACCGTCGGGCAAGCAGGCAGGCAGGCAGGCAGGCAGGCAGGAAAAAACAAAGAAAACCCTGCTTGAGTTTTACTGTTCGGCCAGTCTGTCTTCCGACCCCTCAACTCAAGCAGTGAATCGAGGGGCAGAAAGGTGTCGATTTCTTTTGGGAATCCAAAAAAGACAGAGATTAATCAATCATGGACTACATTAGAAATGGTAATATTTTCAGTGTTCAGCTCACCGTGCTGTGGAATACAGTGGGGACCCACTCGGCTCCCAGACTCAACACAATAAGATGAAGAAACTAAAAAATTTTAATCACTTTGATGTCCATACTGTAGGCAGCTGGAGATCAGCATTTACACAGGGAGCACTTAGCGATAGATAGATAGATAGATAGATAGATAGATAGATAGATAGATAGATAGATAGATAGATAGATAGATAGATAGATAGATAGATAGATAGATAGATAGATAGATAGATAGATAGATAGATAGATAGATAGATAGATAGATAGATGCATTACTACTGATATCTAATTATCACTTTGATCTAATTCTAATTACAACTATTATTATAATTAATTCTTATTATTATCAGCCTGTTATTATTATAATAAATTTGCTCCTACCTGCAGGATACTGTAACTTCTATTTTAGTTGCAGGGACTCTGGTGTTCAGAGGGTCGAATTCCCCTATTGAAGCCATCATCTCGCCTCACGACGCTAATGATCATCCGCGAAAGCGCCTGGAAATCTGGACGTGTGGAAAGATGAGACGGTTCAGCACTCGGATCGTGATCGCAGTAAATCCATGGCTGAGATCTGCCTCTGGGTTTTTCACCTGCGGAGCGGCGGAGGCGGGAGAGGAAGAGATGTGGCGGGGGGCGGGGGCCGGGCGGGGGAGCCCGACAGGAGGAGAGAGGCTGAAAGTTGGGAGGCAGATTTTAAAGTTCACTCAGCCCTCTGTCATGTGCGGCCACGCTGCGCTCCCGGGGTCTGTCCCGACGCTGGCTCGGGAAGGAGGAGAGCGCCTCCCACCGGCGGTTTGCTGCTGCGACAGGAAGGTGCAGCTCGCTTGCCATGACTTGTGTTGTTTTGTCTCTCCACACGTGTAGCCTAAACGTCTTTCTGATGCTGATTACATCTCTAGGTTTATGGTTGGTATAGTTGTGAACCCCCATGAACTGGCTATGTATGGGAAATCTGCATTTTAGGCTGAAAATACAGAAATTCTAATGTAACTTTAGGCACGACAAGGCAATTTGATTAGTATAGCCCACTTTCAACAACAAAGTAGTTCAGGGTGCTTTACATGATTAGGGGGATAAAGTAAAAACAGCAATAAAGCATAAAACACACACAAAACATATGATGCGCCGAAGCATTACTCAAAGGCAGCTCTATACGTTTTTAGCTGTGATTTAAAAGAAGTCAGTGTTTCAGCAGCTTTGTAGTTGTCTGGAAGTTTATTGCAGATTAGAGGAGCATAGAAACTGAAAGCTGCTTCTCCATGTTTGATTCTAATTCTAGGGATGTTGAGTAGACTGGAATTAGAGAACCTGAGTGGTCTGGGGGGGGGGGGGGGGGGGGGGGTTGGTATAGTGACAGTAGACTTTACATTGAGATCAACCAACATGTTTAAAAGCATAAAGCTGAATTAATAAATACATAGTACCTGCACAACAATTCAGGGTATGAAATCATAGTTTTTCCATAGTTATGGTGGCCTGCAGACCACACAAACCGTATTGTTGGGAAATTATGTGATAGATTATAACAAAGTAGGGCATAAGTGTGAAGTGAAGGGAAACATATGTTCCTTTTTAGGCTTTTTTAAAATTAAAACGAGAAATATGTGCCGTGCATGTGTATTCATCCCCACTGAATCTAAAACACCTACGTAATGGGTTAAGTGTTGTTCTAACCCAGATCTCAGACCAAAACCCAGGAAAGGTTGAACAAGTTTTATTGACAACATCATCATGTGAGAGATGATCGGTGGCTTCTTCTTGGGTACGACCTTCTGGTCAGACGCTGTGAATCAAACCTCAGCAAACTTTAATCTTTGCTAAGATTGTAACTGTTGAGGAAAGGAGTTAAGGGGTTTTAACTGCAGGACCGTATGGAGAGGCATGCTCTATACGCTGGAAATCAGAAATGATGAGCTCACAGAGTGAGGAAACTCAATGATCCTCTTCCCAGGGCAAACAACTTTACAAGAAAAGTGAGTTCAATGCAAGCATTCCAATCAGTTTAAAGTTTTAGCTAGCTTTCTATTTAAAGAATGCCAGCAGCTTGCCAGTTGCGCCCATTGCTGCTGATTTCAAACCACAGCAATCCCTCAGCAACACCTCATACTGAGCAAGCATGTAGCGACAGTAGAGAGGAAAAACTCCCCTTTAACAGGAAGAAACCTCCAGCAGAACCAGGCTCAGTACGAGCGGCCATCTGCCTCGACCGACTGGGGGTCTGAGAAGACAGAGCAGAGACACCGAAAGAACAGAAGATCTGATGTAAGAGTTCTTTCTATATTAAAGAAAGTAAAAAGTTGATAACAGGACAAGGGGGATGGTCAGTTACTGGGACCATCATCCCAGTTGATGCCCTGGATCCAACAGGGCATTGCAGCTAAGCAAGATACCAGACCAGGTGTAGCTTCTATGGAGAGAAAAACACGGAGAAAAAAAAAGTTAACAGTCGAAATAACAGCAAATAATGCAACTGGAGAGTAGTAGAAGATAAAAGTAGCAGAGTGAAGAAAAGGGGTAAGTCTGTCCTCCAGCAGTCTAAGCCTATAGCAGCATAACTACAGAGCTAGCCCAGGATGACCTAAGCCACTCTAACTATAAGCTTTATCAAAAAGGAAAGTTTTAAGCCTGGCCTTAAAAGTAAACAGAGTGTCTGCCTCACGGACTAAAGCTGGGAGCTGGTTCCACAGGAGAGGAGCCTGATAACTAAAAGATCTGCCTCCCATTCTACTTTTAGAAATCCTAGGAACTACAAGTAAACCTGCAGTCTGAGAGCGAAGTGCTCTGTTAGGAACATGTGGAACAATCAGATCTCTGATGTATGATGGTGCTTGATTATTTATATGTAAGAAGGAGGATCTTAAATTCTATTCTGGATTTAACAGGGAGCCAATGAAGGGAAGCTAAGACAGGAGAAATGTGATCTCTCTTTTTAATATTCATCAGAACTCTTGCTGCCGCATTTTGGATCAACTGAAGGCTTTTAATGGCATTTTGTGGACTTCCTGATAGTAAAGAATTACAGTAGTCCAGCCTTGATGTAACAAATCCATGGACTAGTTTCTCAGCATGACTTTTGGAGAGGATCTTTTTAATTTTAGCAAAATCCCTAAAGGTGAAAGAAGGAAATCCTAGAAACCTGTTTAATATGGGATTTGAATGTCTTGTTCAGAAATAACACCAAGGTTCTTTACATTATTACTGGAGGCCAATTTAATACCTTCCAGATGAAGTGATTGACTAAGCAGTTTCTTTTTCAGAGCTTCTGGTCCAAAGACGGGAACTTCTGTCTATCAGAATTTAAGAGTCATCCAGGTTTTTATGTCTTCCAGACATGCCTATAATATACCTAAGTGACTGGGTTCATCAGGATTTATGGATAAATATTGTTGTCTATCATTGGCATAGCTGTGGAAATGTATCCCATGCTGTCTAATGATTTTACCAATTGGAAGCATACAGACCCTTTCCAAAAAATGTGAATATAATGGAAAACTTTATTTATTTTCATAATTTGATTCAAAACATTAAACTTCCATAGATTATAGATTCAGGGCCCACAACTTAAACAATTTCAAGTATTTCGTTGTTTACTTAATTGGGGCTTAATTTGGGCTTCCAGTTCATAAAACCCCCAAAAACAGGAATTCATAAAATTGGATCAGAGGCTCAGAACTGGTTTGACCCGAGGAACCCAACAGTTGTAGCCCATCTCCCAGATGCGTCTGAATGTGGTGGCTTTTGAAGCTGTGACTCCCTCTTCATTCCACTCTTTCTGGATCTCTGCCACATCCATGAATCTGTTTGATAATCCGCTGAAGCCCACAGTCAGCTCTTCTGCTGGTGCATCTTCTCCTGCCACATTTTGCCCTTCCACTAGATTTTCCATTGATATGCTTGGACACAGCACTCTGTGAACAGCCAGCCTCCTTAGCTATGAACTTTTGTGGCTTACCCATCCTATGGAGGGTATCAATGGTCTTCTGGCCAGTTGTCAAGTCTGCAGTCTTCCCCATATTGAACCTAACTGAGACAATTGAACAAAAGTGAAGCAATTTAATAACGCCTGGGAAAACCTGTGCAGGTGCTTTGAGTTTAGTAAATGAGTAGTGTGTGACACTCAGTTTAAAACATTTATACCCTGTATAATTTGGACTAATTTCTTCAAAGTTTTCAAATTTTATGAATTCCTGTTTTTGTGGGTTTTATGAGCTAGAAGCCCCGATTATGTACAAATAAACAACTAAATACTTGAAATCGTTTAAGTTGTGGGCCCTGAATCTATGGAAATGTAACATTTTGAAAGGAATTATGGAAATAAATAAGCTTGTCCATGATATTCAACTTTTTTAGAAAGGGTCTGTTTATATAGTAAAAAGAACTGGTCCAAGCACAGAACCCAGTGGTACTCTACAAGTAACCCTTGAGTGTGAAGATTTATCATTTACATGAACAAACTGGAATTTGTCAGAGAAATATGATTTAAACCAGCCTAGTGCTGTTCCTTTGATCCCTCCAACATGTTCAAGCCTTTACAAGAGAATATTATGATCGACTGTGTCAATAGCAACGCTGAGATCTAACAAGACCAGAACAGTCACTAGTCTATTATCTGAGGCCATGAGAATATCATTAGTAACCTTCACCAGTGCTGTTTCAGTGCTATGATGAACTCTAAAACGTGACTGAAACTCTTCAAACAGGTCGTTATTGTTTGGGAGGAGGTCAATGATTTTATTTTTAATAGAATTAATTTTATTTATGAAGAATCCCATAAAGTCATCACTACTAAGAACTGGGGGAATAGTTGGCTCAACAGAGCTATGACTCTGTAAGTTTGGCGTCTGTACTAAAAAGAAACCTAGGATTGTTCTTATTTGCCTCTATTAATGATGAAAAATATGCTGTTCTAGCTTGTCAAAGAGTCTTTTTATACAGCAGCAGATTATTTTTCCAGGTAAAATAGGAATCCTCTAGGTGTGTAGAGCGCCGTTTTCTCTCCAATTTCTTAGTATTCTGCTTTAAAGTAAGCAGCTCTATATTGAAATCCAAAACACAATGGTCAGGAACACAGTCCAGGTCAGCAACAGGGCAGGTAGAGAAAGCAGAACAGACCCAGAGTCCGTAAGGCAGTAATCAAACTCCAGGTACATAGGGCCTTTGAGCAAAAATTAGAATAACTCACAGTGCTGACAAGGAGGAAGCAGAGGCGATGGTCAGGAAGCAGTACACAATCAGGAAGGAGTGAATGCTGTAAGTCAATGAATCGATGCAACCTGCTTGGTTTCCCTCAGACACAAAGCTTTTAAAGTGATAGGAATAATGAACTGAAGGATTAATTGGAATGTATATGTATGATTGAATTGAAATGACTTGTAAAGTACCTTTAGATGACGTGTTGTGAATTGACACTATATAAGTACACTGTATTAAAATTGGACATTGAACACTCGAAGGCTGTGACAAGCACGGCAGACGATCTCGCTCAGAGCGAGAGCAGAGCAGGAGTTTATAGAGGCAACAGCAAAGGTAGAAGCAATCAGCAGCCAGCAGGAGTGGGAGAGGCAGAAGAACATGCCACCTACCTATTGAGGTCTTTGTCTACTGGTGCATTTGACAGTATATTGCTTTTGGAGTAATGGCCTCTTCATTGCTGAGTGCTTCCGGAGTGCACGTTGATGCAGGACTCTTCACTTTGGATGTTGACACTCTCTCTTTCCAGCTTAACTCTTTATCTTCTTTCGGTTTTGCTCTGGGGTTGATAGATTTCACACCAAGACACATTCATGTGCAGGGCACAGAACCCATCTCCATCCTGAACACAGTACAAACGAATGAATGGGCATTCCCAATTTCCCATGCTGTTTGCAGCTAAATATCTATATATATACCAACCAATGGTTGGTTATATAGATATTTATGCAGATTACAGGACTCATGTACAGCAACGTAGACACACCACAAACAAAGTATGGGCTTTATCTCATGCAACATTTCTGTCCTATTGCCAGATACCAGCAGAGTAAGAGGCTGCTTTATTTCCACCTTTTCTCATCTCAACTACCCTGGGAGGATGGAGTGATGGTTTGAGGTGCAAATCTCATTTTGCGAGGACTTTGTGAGTTAGACATAAACTCCTGCTTGTGATAGTTTTGCGAATGCGGAGGTCAAGAAGTCTTTTAGTGAATCAGAGCCTGGATATACCAGTACTTCAGTTCATGCATGTGCAGTAATGTGTTCATTCAGTGTCTTTCGTAGTTCGGATCTTCTTATTTGAAGAGAACATTTCATGTGTGTTCCACATCAAGCTCTAACAATGAGAAAGTGGTAGGAATCACCTTCTTCAGAATGCTTAAATAAAAAGAAAACTTAATCATTTCAAATGTGTTAATAAACTAATACTGCTCCATCACCCATGTTACCCCAAATGTCTAACATAAGTCTGTTGATGTTTTAGTGGGAGATTTGCCTCAGCAAAACCCACCAAAGTATTTGCTTCAAATTCAAAATTGGGTTAAACCTGATCTGACTCTGTATCTCCTTTCTCATCTAGTATTTGGTGGATTTTCTTAAATAATAGGGATGTAAGAAAATATCGAGAAGTCGACATATTGCGATATTTTATGTCACAATATCGTATCGATATTCAAAAGCAATGTATCGATTTTAATTTTATTTCTTAGAATTTGAATGGAACCATTAATGATAACAGTAATTTTTGTTGTAAAATTAAAAGAGTGACTGGTAGTTGGTGGCTGTTTTCACCTTCTTCGTTCCAGTGAAGCGATTAGATCTAGTAATAAAACTGTATATGTTATATATGAAAGAGGTTGGAGTGTTTAGAATGATGTGACAGTTTAAATTCAGTTTTAAACATCACAATATATAGTCTTACTCATAGTATCGCAATATATCGTATTGCCTCCCCTGTAATGTGATACATATCGTATCACCAGATTCATGCCAGCACACATCCCTATTACATAATGAAGCCCAATGTTGTAGAAAATGATCATGTTCAAATATATCTTCGCCTTGCCCTGACTTCAGCAGATTGTAAAGAAAACACATAAACAAAAGCAGCACCTTTAAGATGCAAAGAGTTTTTCTTAACTTTTGCTGTGGAGCGATCTCAACTGGAAACATCACAAACGGGAGAGGGAGGTGCATTATCCACGACTGCAAGGCTGTGCCCAGAACATGTTCGGTTCACAGCTGCCGAGCAGCCTGTTCAACCTGCTTCCATCTGGAGGAAAAATAGACCCGTATCTGTAGCAGCAGACTTCACAGGGGTTTCTTTCATCCTGCTGTGAGACGACCGAATTCATCCTCTACACTTCACTGAAATCCTGTGCTTGTTACTTGATTGATTTTCTTTCTGATTTTTCTTTTTTTTTTGCAAGTAGGATTTCATTGTGGGGTTTCTCTGTGTGTTTCACAAAGTAACTACCTATGTAATCTGTATAATTAATTATAAGCTGACTATAAAATTTATAAATGTTTGCTTTATAACATAACTGTGGAAGCACACTTCCACCATTTGAAAAGTAAAAAAAAATTAACATTGTATGTCATAATAATGAGAAACAAAGTCAATATTTCGACTTTCAAGGTCATAATTTTAACTTTCAAACTCAAAATTATGAGATAAAAATTCATAATTCTGATTTTCTAACTCAAAATTATGAGATAAAAATTCATAATTCTGACTTTCAAACTCAAAATTATTAGATAAAGATTCATAATTCTGACTTTCACAGACAGTTGTGAGATACAGGTAGGTAGGCCTGGGTTCGAATCCCGGCCTGGGGTCTTTCTCCATTGAGTTTGCATGTTCTCCCTGTACATGCGTGAGTTCCGTCCAGATATTCCAGCTCCCTCCCACAGTCCAAAAACCTGTTAGGACCTGTTAGGTTAACTGGGCTCTCTAAAACTGCCCTTAGGTATGAGTGGGCGTGTACATGGTTGTCTGTGTTGCCCTGCGATGGAATGGCGACCTGTTCAGGGTGTACATCTTCTGAGCAGCCTTCCAACTGAGTGTTTTGCATGAAGTCCAGCAGCCGCTTACCCTTTCTCTCCAGACTGTTGAGGAAGGTCTCCCAGTGAGATTGGAGAAATGGGCTGCCATTTCGACTTCCTAGAACAAGAAAGGCCATTCCTCTATCAGGGTTTGCAGGTCTTCTCCTTTGTTTATATCCTTGTCTTGAGAGTAGTAGGTTTGCTTCATCATACTTTCAAACTCATCTAGGCTGACTCTCTCTACAAAGCCTCTTCATCTTTTCTTTTTTTTCTTTTGACTGTCTGTTGTCTCAGTCACTGGCAGGAATTTCATGTCCCACTTGATGCAACCATATGTGTCCTGAACAGCAGCCCTTTTGTCAGCTGGGACCTCAAGGAATCATCTGAAGACACTGTGCGCTTCTTTATCCTGGGTGTTAACCAGCGAATGATGTCCCGATCCCACGACATCACCCTCTATTATAACTTGCAGTGACTGTGGATAATTGGCAGTCAGTTTTTTGGCGACTTAAGTTGAATCTTGTTTACTGGGAGATGGATTTGTAATCATAATTTCAGAAGCAACAATACGGATAATTTCTCTTCTTAACTTTGGTGTCGGCCTCGTCCCTCTCTCCAAACACTGCATCAATTATTATGGAAACTTATTCTATGGAATCTGGAAGCTGTCAATCCAATCAGCAACGGTTTGCCTGGGCAAAGGTGAGACAGAGATTGATGAGCCTGCTAATGAAGCAGGACAGGATAAAGGTGACTGGGTGTGAATTTCAGTACTTTGTGCTGTAAAATAAACAAAAAATAAATGAGCAAAATGTACAATTGAAAGACAATAAATTTAACTGAATAATAAATGTAACTGAAATCTACGTACAGGGGTTGTTCCACGCAGCCAGCAGTTTTCTTGCTTGTATCGGTCTAAGAACTGAGATCAAATCAGTTTCCTGGATGAAGTCCAAATCTTCAGTGGTTTCTTTGTAATGGCAGAACTAATGTTGCTTTTGTCCATATCACCCATTTCTGTATCTGAGAAAGTAAATAAATCTCAAAATATCAGGCTATGGAATCAATCATTACTCGGACAACACACTATGTTTCAAAGGAATCATTGGCCCTCATCCTTTATGTATGATGTCAATAGATAGAAATCAGGCAAGTCATTGATGTTCTGGCACAACATCTTTTCAGTGTATTTCCTAAGAGAGTAGAGATGGTACTTAGGAACAAACTCTGTTATCCCCTTTAAATTCCGGCAATTTCCGCCCTACATTTTTTTAAAACTCATACCCAAAATTAACTTAAAGCTGTTCTTGAACCATTTAGAGTAGAGACATGGCTGGGGTCTCTTTGGAAAGCAAACACTCTAAGATTTATCCCAGAACTGTGTTAATATCTCTGAGCGCTATTGTTACCAAGCAATATTAATTTTAATACCCCCAAAAATTATTTTATTTGTGTCCGAATATTTATTTTATATAAATACATGCTGTAAAAATGGCTTTAAAAAGAGGTGGTGACCTAAAACACACTGTGGCTCTAAAGTCTGAAGTATTACCTTCATCCACACCAAATTTGACCGCAATAAACCAAAAAATGAATATTCTGCACACATTTTTATAACTACAGGTCAAAGGTGGTCAAAAGTGTGCCATATGCGCCATCTCCTGGGTAAATGCAGTAGTCCTCACTGAATTAAAAATATCATCAGAATCATAACTTCATCTTACCATATAAAGCTCCACGGCTTCCTTCAATGTTGTATTTTGATCATAAAGGGTGTTTGGACACGGTGCTGAAACAATATGTTACTGGTACGCACTGTGCGCAATCTCTTCATGAATAAGACATTTTACGCACTTCATATACAATGGCTAACAAAGCCATAAAGACTAAACAAAGCCGTAAAGACTAAAAAAATGGCCAGACATTTCGGGAGCGCATTTTCATTGTTTGTTTTACATTTTTTATTGGTTTTGCTGTTGTCCTGGTCTAATAACTTTATCGGAGGACTTTAATCGGACCCTTATGGATGTAAAAAGGCAATTTTTGTTCGAAATGGATCGGTTTTGTCACATTTATTGGACTACAAAGTGGTGGGTTCCATATTTTTATACCTCCATCAGGAGAACGTTTGTGTTGGCAAAAGCGCTCACTGTGTCTTCAGTTATGATTGTATCCTTAAACACCAGGCATAATTGGAATCACAAGACTCTTAGCTTTCCAATGATATAAAACATGTATAGGTTCATAAAGGTTAGAAGTCAGAAAATTGGTGGATTTAAACTAGGAAATGGGCTGGGCCCGCCCCCGGGCCCTCGGAACTTAAACGGGATTTATACACACTGATACTAGGAAATGTGCAGTGTCATTTATCAAAATGAGCACCATCTCACCAAACTCCAATGAGTCAGTGTTTCCTATGGTAAGGAAATTACCTTTCTTGTATGGTTTTCCCTTTAACACCATTTCCACCGTGACCTTTGTGTTATTCTCTGAAAATCCAAATGGTCTGACAGCATCTTGAATGGGTTTACTGTATAGTGCGGGGTAAAATGGAGTACCACCTTTAAAGTGCCCCTGGCATGAAATTCCCCGCGATGTTTCGGCCCTTTTTAGTCACACTCTAAGTACCTTATTACTGTATCAAAGGATCGTTTGCCGTAATACAGCCTTTTTGTAGAATTGCAGCCCCTACTAGGTGGCCCTTCTTTTAGCATTAGCACAGAACGACCGAGTTTTGGTGGGCGGGGCCCGAGCCATGCACCTCTATTGTCAATTGAGTCTCTAACGTCCGCATCTGATGAAACATTGACAGACATGCATTTGCGCACCACAAATTGCCCAAATTCCAATATTATGTATGAAATGTAATTAGGTTTAGGCCTAATTATATTGTGTGTTGAACAATAATCTGTTTACAAATTACAGGCCTAATAAAATATTTGATCATCTATCCACACATCCTTCCTTCCTCATTACGTCTCTAGCTTCACCACGACAGTAATGGCTCAGTTATCGGCTAATACAACTATGTAATGGCGTTTCAATTTGATCCAGAATCTGATCTGGAAGGCGGGGCACCTGAGGAGGAACCAGAAAGGTAGAGGACGTCTTCCACAGGTGATCCAGACAGACATGCTGTGAACGGAGGGGAGAGGTTGTGTGTGTGTGTTTGTGTGCGTGTGTGCGAGAGAGACGTGAGTGACAGAGAGACGAAGAGAGAGCAGGGAATGAATACACTGCACGTTTTAAATAGCGTAAAAAAATTAAAACGAAACGCCATATGTGACGGTCGGAGTTGTTTTTTTGTTTTTTTGGTCGGTGTTGAATCTGTGGCGGTCGGGGTTTAATCTGTGGCACACCGCCACAGATTCGTCATGTTTGGGAAACACTGGTATATAACAGCTGAAGGACATTATTGCGGAAATATACTTACTTGTATAGGGATATCTGCTGGTTCACGGAGAGTTGATATTAATCCTGATAAAAGTTTAAGACGATCTTCGAATCCACTGCTGTATTGTCCCAAGTTAATAAAACATACGTCAGAGAAATGTTTGCCACAAACGACCACGCAGTTTGTTAGTCGGTCGGGTACATTCCCTGCATAAATAAAGTCCATCCACAAGCTTTTCAGTGGGGAGGACAGTGTCGATGCGGTCTGGACTCCATGCTGTCGGTTTGTTTGCCTTTAGCTCTCATTGTTTAGGTTGTAATACGCGCCGTGGGGGGAGGGACTTGGAGAGTCTAGTTCAGAGAAGAGGGTAATTGGCTGGAACTCAGTGTGGTCACACGAAACGTGTGGTCATATGCCGAACTGAAAAACAGCCCGTTTCTGAGTGCTAATTTCACTATATAGGCAGACATACCCGGGGACAAAGGAAACACTAATCAGTCATTTAACCCCTTAGGGGACATAGGCAGGCCGGGGAAATTAAAAAATATGACCATAAAACTCAAAAAATGCAAATTTCATGCCAGGGGCACTTTAACTTGTAGGGCAGTCTGACACATTGATTCTACTGAAAGATATGCTTTGAACAACTGATGCCTTTCAGAAAGTGTAAGGCAAAGGTTTTTGAAGTTCTTTACATTTCTAGCACTTCTTTTGAAATAGCTGTGCTTGCTTTCAAATCGAATTGTCAATATTCTAATTAATGGTCCAAATTTCCAAATCAGTCCTGGGTAATGCCGCAAGACCAAAACATGGTTTTAACTTACTTTCTGGGAATGGAGCTTTTCTTGACTCTAAAAAATCTTGAATAAGGATATCAAGATATGCAACCTGAGGCACAGAAATTTTCTGAGCTCAAATCAAGTCTACAATATCTTTAAGTAGAAGGACCAACTACCAAACATCCTTTGTTCCATCTTCCAGTCTGTGGACTTATGACAGGCAACAGCCTTGGAAAGTTTTTCATTGCCTTTTCTGACAGTTTAGCTGTTTGAGGACTGACCTCACATGGCTTTGAAGAGGGATCAGAGCCAGAGAATTTAAACTGTTTAATGCGTCGATTCAGAACAGAGTAGGTGAACCATTGTTTTTTTCTTCACAAAATATTTAACATACAGCACAACATCATATGACAAAATGCCCTCAAAAATGTCATGTCCTAAACAAGGTGGAAAATCTGTCTGACAGACGTGAAAATATTTTTAACAGTTGAAAACTGACTTAAACATTACTCCTTCAACATCTGGTGTACCTTCAGTCTGGAGGCAATCCACAGCAGCATCGTACTTCTCCATAGTGCGTTCTTCTCCACACTGATTTGGGTCACCCCCATGAAAATCAGATTGTGTCAATAAGCAGTACCTACAGAAATGATGTGTGCAACTACAGCTTTCAGAGAAGCCACCAATGCAATGTGAGCCCATATAGACTCCAGCAAAGCAAAACAAGGTCCCTTTGACTATAGTTTTGTCTGATGCCTCTATGCCATTTTCTTCAAGTTTCTTCAAATCTGTTAGTAATTCAGAGAACAGATTGGCATGCCCAAACTCTTTGAAGTTGTTCTCCCTACACAGTAAGACAAGACACATATGTTCTGTGTCTGACCGAAGATTAAGTGGCAAATTAGCAACAGCCACATAAACTGCTAATACTTTGTTTTGTCTTTGCAGAACCTAAATGATTAACCACTTCATAGGTATCTTGGTATAGCAACAGCAAACATGATGGACCTTGTTGAAACAAAGTGTTAGTTTTTAATATCTTACCATCACTAATGTCACACAGCACACCTGATGAAGACTCGGTTGATGGCTGGCCTGTCACACATTTCTGCCACAAATCAGAGTCTAACAAACATTTCAAAGTGTATTTTAGAGCTACATAGTACACAAACTGATCTGTTCTATCCCCACTTTATCCTAAAAATATTTTCCCGGGCTCCACATAGTTAAACATTTGTTTGAAAGATTGTAGTCTGGAGTCAGTTGTACTCACCGGCCCTGTATGACATGCAGAAAACAGATCTGATCCCTTGACTGCCTCACAGAGCTTTGCAATATCTTCATCAGATAATGTTTTTACAAGTGTAGTGAGGTGATTCAGAGTATATGAGATACCCAACCTAGTATGTTTTGTATTTCCTCAACAATGGTCTGGATGGTAGAAACAGGTAGCAGAAGCTTTCCTTGCAATTTCAATTAGAACAAACTCACATTTCTTTAAAATCTTAAGATATTTCAGAACCACCCTCTTTGGGCACTGTTTCTGTTCCTGCCTCATAGACTTCAAGTCCACAATTAATTAATTCTGCTTCAACGGTGGGACACAACAGAGAAGCACAATCCTTGTACAAATCACTGATGCCTACATCTGTGAAGCCTTTATGTGTCCGTGACATGTGAGCAGTAAATGAAGATTTGACACTGAAAAAAAGGGGGGACAAGTAACCTCAGGTCCTTCCACAATATGGTCCTTCAAATGAGCTATTAGAACTTTAGAGTCTATACATTGACCCTCACACAGTGGCACCGCACATTTAAATGTGCCAACTGTCATCCTAGTCAAAACAGGAGTGGGTGAAGTATGCTTTTGATAAAAATGTGTCTTGAAAGCACCATACTTGCAAAATCTCTGTTTGCAATCGGTCCTGAAACACTTAAATAAACATCACTGTTTATTTCAATGAAGTTTGCAATGAAGTACATAGCACCTTAGAGTCTTCACTGACTTGCCACAGAAATCCCACTGTGACATTTTCTCTACCTACTCCTGGCAACTTAAATTTTCACTGGTTTGGCAGTTAAGCTAGCTAAAATCATCAACATAGTGCAATACCATGAACTTTCCATGGAAAATACAAGTAGGACTGAAGGTGACATTTCAAGAGAAAAAGCCTAGCAAACTATGATTACAGTTTATATGGCTAAATGTAGTCTTACATTAACATATAAATTTGGCGTCTCCAGTGCAGGATGGTGCTGGTCACTGAGCTGTCCTCATTTCTAGGCAGTTAGAAGTCTCTCTCTCTCTCTCTCTCTCTCTCTCTCTCTCTCTCTCTCTCTCTCTCTCTCTCTCTCTCTCTCTCTCTCTCTCGCTTCTTCTTCTTCTTCTTCTTCCTCTTGTGGTAGGCAAACAACTTGAGGTGCATTACCGCCAAATTCTGGACTGGAAGGTGGAGTCCCTAAGATTCTAAATCTAAAAGCAATTTATTACGATGATAAGGATATAAACACAAGTCACATTGACTAATGATGCACAACTATGCTGATGCTAACATGAACTATTTGAAATACCGATGCCACACCAAATGATGTGAATGTCCTCATTAACCATACATGCAAAAGCAGAGAACATAGGAAAAAAAAGTTTTGAAAATATTTCATTTTGATACTATAAATAATTTTCTTTGTCATTGACTTTTATAGCACACAAAGTTTAATGCAGGATTAGTATAAAGAAAGATTAAAAAAAATTATCTGTAAGATTTTACATGTTGGATGGGTAAAAATAATGATATATTTTGGGTAATAATACACAGTTTTAAGCTAAACATTTAAGTGTACATTACTGTATAAATACAACTATTTTTAGGGTACTACAATAGAAAATACAATTTTACCATAATTGTGCAACAAATTACTTTTTTCATAGTAAATATTTGTGTTTCGTACCTGCCGAGACTGTAAAAATTGAAAACCTATACATATTTTTCATTTATAATAATTGATCATATTCACTCCAAAAATATACTGTTTTATTAAACAGTCTAAGGGTGTTAGTATTTTAAATAGATTTCACCATAAGTGTCACAGTAATTTGAACAATGCTTTGACATGTTTCTGTGAAAAGTAAGCTATGTTCTGGGTGATTGATATACAGTTATACATTTTAAATTGCAATGTAAAATACATTCAGTATTGTAATTTATACAGAATTATTATGTAACTTGTAAGGTGATTAATTGCAAACAATTGTATGGTTTTTCCCTGTTTATTTTACAGGAGATGTGACATATTAATGTAAATTAATGTTCTTCCAACATATTAGTACCATAAAAACAGAAACCATTTACCATTTCTCGATTTACAGTAATTTAACAAATGTATTACAATCATTAACTTTTTTAAATTTAATAGTCATTTACCCTAGCTATTTTATAGTTATTTACTGTAATTTTTTAAGTAAATTTTTTACAGTGTAGGCTGTCCATCGAATCAGACAGAGCTTTGGATATTTTGCAGAATGGACAAAAATTTCAATCTATAGATGTACAAAACTGGAAGAGAAACACCATAAGACCTAGATCAGGGGTCTGCAACCTGTGGCTCTGGAGCCACAAGTGACTCTTTGGACTTTCCACAATGGCTCTCAAAAACGTAATAAAAAAATCTAAAAAATAAAATAATAATAATTTTAAAAAATATAGATATAATAAAAAAATAATATTTTAGCAGTTTTTCAGTGTTTTCATTGAGTAACTGCAAAAAACTTCCACATCAAAATGACAATATTTGTACCAGTAGCATTTATATTTTAGATCAAATTTTTTTATCATTAGGTTGAAAACGGTGTGCTTTTTCTTTTACATCAATTTCCACAAATAACATTCCCATGGCAAAAAGGTATCAATTCATGTCATATTTTCATTATTTTAAAACCTAAATAAAAAATAAAAATGTAGTTCTTTGAAAATGACAAATCCTAACCCTTTAGTAAATATTTATCAAGATATATTTTTTTGGCTTTTAAAAAATATATATTAAGCTGAGTAACATTTGCGGGTCCAAACAAGTTATATTTAGAGGACCGAGGGCAAAATGGCTTTTGTATGGTAATAGCTGCTGACTCCTGACCTAGATGCAGTGCAAGAAGGTTCTGAAAGAGGGCTTAAAAAAAGGCATGCCCCACCAACAAGATAGTTATTTTAAAATCATGCATTATTTTCCTTCCACTTAACAATTATGCTCTACTTTTCGGTCTATTACATAAAATCCCCAAAAAACACATTGAAGTCTGTGGTTCAAGCAGTGTGAATAGTTTTGCAAGACACTGCACATATGCCTAGGGTATAAAGCACTAACTTCTGATGAACAGAGATGCATACACCTGCTGTATATATATTCACTGGAACAGATATTGAGTCGAGCCTCCACACCCACTGTCAATTAGCACCCAAGGAAAACCCAAGCTGCCGTCCTCTAATGAGATGTCTGCGCTTCTAAATCTGGACGGGCTGCTTCACTAAGCAATTTTCCATTAATCTGTTCTCCTGTAAGCATGCTGAAACCTCTTTAGAGCCTCCCACGAAGACCTCATCATCCCATCATCTGTGAAACAAAGCTGCATGTAGAAGCCTCGTATTTTTGGAAAGCGATGCCGTGCAGGTCTTTGACAATCAGAGGAAGCCCGCACCAAACATACAGGAAGAAAGTCAAGAAAAGCAAGTGCAAACACGAAAATGATGATGTTTACTGTGACATAAACTGGTAGGGGGTTAAGCTTAAAAAGGAAAACGAAAAATTGGGGAAAAAGAGATGTGGGAAGCCACATCTCCTGAGAAAGATTCAAGTGGAACAATTGTCCAAAACGTTTATGGCTTTATGGATGGTCCACTGGTAATAGAAAGTGAGTGTGACTATATCAAGTTTTCCCCAGCCTTGTTGCACACTGATAACGGCAAATAGATGCTATTCTCAGCTGCATGTGTGTGTCTTCCCCTGTCTGCATGTGTGTCCGCAGATCCACTCAATTTTGCAGCTGATCAGGCAGAAATTGAAAATTTTCATGGGCCAAGGAGACAGCAGAGAGAGAAAATGGAAAGTGGGACAGAGATGGAGAGAAAGCAAGACGGAAGGGGAAATTGGAGTGGGATGAAGAGAAAAGCTAGAGGAGACAGAAGAAAGTCATGTTATTTACCCAATTTCCCCTCTGCTGTCTCTGGATCGTCCACAGCAGGGAGGCGTAATCGTATAAAAAAGGGGGACGCTGGGTCCCAGGGAAGTGTGTCTAAGTCATTGGAGTGGCAGCTAATTATCCAAGAAGGGGAAGTCCGGTTTAGTTTCCATCTCAGCGTCCAGTGGAAAGCGGGTCTGACCCATTCTGTCCATCTCCTGCAGTGGTACGACCAGAAAGAAAATAGATTGAGTCCTAATTTCTTTATTTAAAATGTTCCCCATGATATATTCATATGTTCATTTTACCTACCTTATTACATCTGGAATGGAATCTGAGGTCAGGATGTTCTAAATGCTTTAGAAAGACAGGTATAAACAGTTTATTTTCTAATAAAATAAGTGTGTTTGTATTTAATGTCACAGAATCCTTAAACACATGAAGAACAGATTAGGTACCCAGTGTTTAATTTGGTCTGACACATAATTCTCAGGAGTTATGGATGAACAAAGACTTTTCTCCTTGTAAAGGAGTTTGGTAAAAGGTTTGATATGAGTGAAAAAACACAGCATATAAAATTGTTTAAACAGAGAGTTTTAAAGCTCGAAAGAAAACTGAGAGGGTAACTTTAAAATTTAATATGTTTGTAAAACCAAATAAACAATTTGATTAATTTAAATTTCCCAAATGAATGAACCTTTAGGTAGGTGTTTGGATTTTTGTTTTGGTTATACTAAATAAAATGTTGAAGTTGTAATTATTTTTTTTAATCATTTTAAATTCATTTAGTTAAAATCATAAACAGTGGACCTTTGGCTAGTCCAGTATTGGTGGATTTTTTCTGTGGAATGTGACTCCAAATCATTCACAGAAAATCCAACCATTTGTTGATTGTTTCGCAGAGCATATCTTAAATATTCAGAAGAAAATTTAGCTTATGAAGCTTATAAATACCTATATGCAATGTTACTTGACACACTATTGGCTGGTGCTAGGAAAGTAGCCAATCTAGGAGCACCATTTATTTCCCTTAGGCTGTTTGGCTGTACTCACAAAAGCAGAAACCAGGGGCCTGTACCATGAAGGTGGCTCAACGAACTCGGGGTTACAGGATTGGTTTTGAATCGACAAAACCAAACCGATGCAATCAGGCTTAATTGGTACCATGACGCAGGTTATCAACTTTCTCTGTCAACTCAGGCTTTGATCCTTAAACTATGATTAATCCACAGGCGCGTGCACATAAAAGAGTGACGACGACACTGAACAACCAATCGCGTTCGATATGGATAGAGCGAGAGCTATCTACTTTTCAACGGAGGAGCAAGAGATTATTCTCCAGAAATAGGAAGAATTTAGAAATATTTTTCAAGCACGCAGTAACACTGTATCTGCTGCCAAAGCAAGAGAACAATCGTGGAGGAAGATTGCTGATTGTGTTAATGCGTGGGTTAAATAATTAATGTACATTTAAGTAGGCTAAGCATTGTCGGCTTCTTCTCATAATGTGCTCTGGAACTCGCTTTTTTTTACTCATAGAGGTGGGGCGCCGAACTCCAAAACCCCAGCGGGAACTGTTTCAAAATAAGACCCAGAACTGAGAGACAGAGAGTAAACACAACACACAGAACAACAGATATCTGTTTCAAAAAGCACGCACCTGCAGATGGGAGCCAGACAAGATCTGACTCGCTCTTCTACAAGGCTGTACCATTTTTATTTCCAAAAGAACAAAGAACATATCACATGACTCCTCTCTCCTCCTTCTACATCTTGACAGGTCATTTATTTTCTCCAGGTCTCCTGACCGTACCAGGAACTAGAGTTATAGCTGATCCTCCCTGCTTTCAGTTCATATCTTTACTCAAGAGTTTGTTTACTTAAAACCTTAAACCCTATAAAATACTGGTAACAGAGTCATGTTTTACTACCCTGAATAATATAAACAGGCCTATTACTTCTAAAGCTTAAAAAAAAGATATAATTAAAACATATGTACTGCATAATAAAAAATAGCCCCAAAAAAGTAGAATACAACAGCATATTAAAATATATTAAATGCTAAAATGAAAATGTATTCATGTTGATATATATATATATATATATATATATATATATATATATATATATATATATATATATATATATATATACATGTGTAGATGTATGTAAAATGTGAATGTATAGGCTATTACATCCTAAGAAAGATTGATATTCATTAATTTTTAGATGCAACCCCAACTCCAAATGGTCTTGGCAGCAGATCAAGACAAAATCTAAAAATATAATTCAAAGTGGTGAGTATTTACCATAACCTTTTATTATTTTCTTTGAACATTTAATCACAAACACTTGTTTGCAGCAAACAGAAAAAAATGTGAAAAAAGGAAAACTGGGGGAGGGCCACCTCCTCAAGATTACACTGTGGCAGAGGAGTTGGCTTTGAGCAACAACAAGGGGCGGCCGATTATGGATGGGATTGGATGTGCTGTACAGTCTGACCCTGGTGCTGGCTCATCTAAGCAAGTGACAATGGGTATGTGTGTACAATGCATTACTAACGTTTTTTTAAAAAGTTAAAAATGGCTGACTCTGTGCTGCAGTAGAGGGAAATACAGTGTCCCTGTTGAAGCCAGCACACATGCACACAGTCTCCCACACAGAGGTCAGTATGCAGCAGACAGAACACCAAACATAACCTTCTTTATAACAGTTATGCTTGACATTGGCCTTAATTTATTAGGGTGAACCAAACGATGAAGACACTCTGTCTGTGTGTTCTGAGGCCGTTGCTGAGGTGAATGCTCTGAGCTTTTTATTATGGCACACATTTGAATGTCATAATTAAGTGACTGGCCCTTACACATCTCTTTTGTAGGATTTTTCACAACCTGCCCCAGAAACTGAGGCCTCTACCTCAATGGGCTACAGAAGGAATGTGAACAAGGTAATGCTTTAAACCCTTGACATAATTTACAGTCAGTCCTGTGTTTGTAGAAAGTCATGCCACTTTTTGTGATTTGATCAACCTCCAGAAAACGTGTAGTGATTGTTTGTGGTGGAATTGTTTCAGGTGGAAACAGACTCAGTCAGGGCCCTGTACAAAAGGAGCCTCGCACTAGACTGTGAGCTGAAGAGGCTCCAAATTAAGAAAATTAAATTGGAGATCAAACAGCTGGAAAAACAGATCTCAGTATGTGAACCTTTTTTTTTAACCAAGTAACCCTTTAGTATGAACATTATGAATGTTTATTAATGTAATTTTTCTTGCTCTCTTTCTTTCCTTCCCCCTAACCACATGATGACCAATAAAACAGTTTGAGACATATCTGCAGTGTCAGTGTGCTTTTATTAAGTAAAATATTGTGTGGAGATTGCAACATGTGTGCAGTCTATTGCTCCTATGACTCTAGGGAATCCTATCATAGGAATAAACGACATATATTTAAAATCATTCTTAACAGGTAGCTGCTGCAGATTACTGTATAATAGATTTCTAAGTGTGAAATATGCTTTTTTGAAAAAAACAAACAAAAAAAGAGTCTGAAATGTTGAATTTGTTCATGTGATGTCACCCTATCAAGATATCTTACCGGCGATTTTATAAAAGCCCTCTTTTATGGACATGGTCGATAAATGTCCAGGGAACACAATGAAGCTATTGATGTACCCCTGCAGAGCGAGAACCACCTTTCGAATGGTTCGGCAGACTGTGGTTTTCCCTAGATTCTCTGCATCCCCGACCGCATACAAGTATGTACCACTTGCAAAAAAACGCAACGCAATACGTATCATTTGCGGTACAGTCAGGGCATGGTTTCGATGAGTCACATTTGTTATGTGCAGCTCAAGAAGCTCACAGAGATAAGACATTCCTTCCGCGGAAAATCTGTATCTTTCATACAAGTACGCATCAGGAAAGTCAAATGGATTTTGTCTGTCCCTAAAAACTCGTTCTCTACGAAGTGCTCGTCTTACAATTTGCGCGGAGATGTCCACAGGATTAGGGAGAAAAGGTGAAGCCATTGCAACAGAGAACAGACGCTGGGAATTAGTTACGTCACATATATATGTTTCTTTGCTCACAGCTGATTGGTCAAACTTCAGTCTGAGATCGCGAATCCAGAACATAACCTGCCCCGGAGCAGGTTAGCCGTGCAGTGTAAGATACCATGGCAACGAACACCGATCAAAGCCGAGCCACTTTCATGGTACCCAAAACCCAGGGTTGGTGGAAACTAAGCTGAAACATAGCTGGCTAGCCACCTAATCCGGCTTCATGGTACAGGCCCCAGGAAGAGTGTAGATTTTAGCTTCTGCAGTAGTGCTAAGATGGTTTCCACTGTGTGTATGAATGTCATGGTTCCTGGGTGTTTGTGTTTTGTTTTTTCTTATTTAGTTCTATTATGTTTTAGTTGTTCCTTGTCTCCCTCTGGTGGCCTTGTGTTTGGTTGCCCTGGTTTGTGTTTATCTCTATTTTCCCCAAGTTCCTATTAATACTTATCCTTCATTAGTCCCAGTTAGTTGTTAGATTTAATTCCTCCTTCTGTTTTCCAGTGTTTCCTTAGATTCCCTTCCAGACTTATTATCTTTAGTTTCTTAAGAGTCTTCTGTCTCCCAGCCTTTTTACCTCCTATCCCAGTTGATTACTTCCACCTGCTCTCTCCCTCCCACCTGCATCTGCTCCCACTAATTGATCATTGGTCTTCTCAGTCACTTCCTCATTTCCTCCCCAGTATATATTCACCTCTACTTCAGTCACTACTCGCTGGTTCGTTGTCTTTCGTCCCCGCCTGGTTCATGCCTTCCCTGTTGCCTGTCTGTCTTCCTTCCCTTCTTGGTTCCTGGTTTGCCATTGCTGTGGTTTTGATCCTCCTGAGTTTGTAAGTCCTTGTTTTGTTATTATTAAAACATTCTTATTTACTTCTCTGCATTTGGGTGCTCAATACAAACCAGAACATGACAATGAATGAATTATTACAATAGACAGGTCGAAGTGTTTTTCGAAGGGATCGCGAGTATTTATGAATTTTAGCAATTCATGGGCAGCTGTGGTTTTTAAGCCCTGCAAATACTTGGGTACGGTAGGACTGTACACTGTACCCCCCCCCCCCCCATTGTATGGAGGACCCTCCCTGCCAAAATTGACAATAAATAAATGTGGAAATAAATAAATAAATGAGGTAATACATTTGTAAATTAATAAATATGGAAATAAATAAATTGAAAATATATTTGTAAATAAATACATTTGTAAATATAGAAATAAATAAAATTGAAAATACATCTGCAAATAAAGAAATATAACAATACATAAATGGGTAAATACAATTGTAAAATATATGTGGGAATAAATAAAAAAATCAATGTAAATAAATAATTACATAAATTTGGAAATAAATACATGTGGAAATAAATAAATACTTTTCTATTTATTCCCACATTTATTTATTTTCAATTGTATTTCCACAATTATTTATTTCCACATGTATTTATTTATTGTCAATCTTGGCAGGGACGGTCCTCCATATACTAGAGGTGAGTTTACCTTTGACATGAAGATGGAAAATTGTATTGGAAATGTGATGCCGGAAGTGGCTATTCTGTACGAGCTCAGTAGATCACTTTACCTGCAGTCTATTCAAACACAATGATTGGCTGAAAAATGATATCAGTTAGAAAACTTGTAGTCCTCTGTTAGACTCCAATATAAAAATGTCAATTACGTTTGCGACGATGCAGATCCATAAGTGTCTGTAATGTGAGTTGTTTACATGAATCGGCACTGCCCAAAGGTACAGAAAAATACTAGTGATGTCCTGATAATGGGGGGGTTGTCCCAAAAATGAACCAAAGCAAATCTTTTAGTAGGCATCGGCTGGTAAAGAGACTTGCTCTGATACCTTATTAAAGTTAATCAAATTAATGTCCTCCACAGTGAATCTCCGAACTACATATGGTGCTGAAAATGTTTTTACTATGTAAAAAAAAATTAGACCCTGATAGATCATGTCAAAATCCTTCCTCGCCGTTAATGTGGCACACCACATATCATGTACAATTCAACAAAAAACTGAACATGCGTTAGAGGGAAACGTATTGTTGCTATAAACAGGTTGCCTAAGTGAACACTAAATGGCTGCACTGTACTTGGAATATATCATCATCACTGTGTGTGCAGGGCTAATATCACAGAAGCCTGTTTGCAACGTAGTAATTGTTGGCTAATATATTCCAAGTGTTATGAACTTGCGCTTTGCATGCAAATGCCACATTCAGTGTGTTACCAGTTGATGCCCAAACCTGGATCAGATGACAGTGGCCAATATGCTTTAGCCCTCAGATGAGTGTTGGAAGCACAGATGACAACGTGAGGATGGTGAACATTTTTTTTTTTTAATGTTCATCTAATATCTTCAACATCAGCGTGTGCAATGATTAATAAATTAATATTGCAGAGGATTGTTTGAAATGCAATAGTTCTATTCCAAGAGTCAAAATCTCACACAACCCAAACCTGACACAGATGACAGTGTCCAAGTTGCTAAGATTGACAGTGATGGAAGCACAAATCAGAAATAGAGGATAAAAGGAAATGTGTATTTATCCCAACTAATGTCATTGTTGCAGTATTTACCAGTAATATCAACATTGCATGATTTGCATATCATGATCTGATATTGTGCAGCCCTAGAGTACAGCCTAGAGCGACTACTTTTCGTTCGAGTCTGGTTTCATCAGACGAGATCACATTATCCCAAATGGTTTTTAAAGATTTTAACCAGGCCTGCGTGTTTTCTTTGGAACAACATTTATTTGTTTTCCAACTCTACTCATTGGTCCAGACATGCAGAGAATACAAAAACATTTTTGTTTTTTGTCACACATAGAATACACCCAGATTTTCTTCTGTATTGTCAGCATATTAGCAGCCTCTCTGAGCAGCTGTCGTTTTGTCTTATAATTCGCTGAGAAAAGATCAAACTTCTGGAATGTTATCGTTTTCCTATATTTCTCTCAAGTATTCCTTACTGTCTTCCCCACCGAGCATTTTTCGGTCTAAAAGACATCTAATGAACGTCTATATGGTCCTTAGCCGTCTAGGTTAAAATCGGTCTACCACTGGTCTAAAAATGAAAGTTTTTCAGCCGTCTAAAAGACGAATACCTCTATACGCCGCGTCTAATATAAGACGTTTAAATAACCGTTAATGAACGTCTATTAATAGACGTCTAAAGTTATACGTTTGCCAGACACTTATTTTTATACACCACTAGAGAATCTAGATGTCGTATAGACGTCTATTAAATGTAATATAGCCTAATGATATTCTAATAAATCCAGCTATTACAATCTATTAAATTAATCACAACAAACCTATTAAATTCAATTAAAGTTGTCAAATTGAATGTTAGATCAGGTTCTCTTAAAAAAAAAGGGGGGGGACAAATTTAATCTGTGATCCTTTCCTTTATGTCGTGCCAGGATCTTATGACGATGATCTTTTAAAAAGGTTTCAGTAACACTATGCTTATTTTACCAGTGGATATAAATACATCTCTTGATGTTAACATTTACCAAATGATCCTACTGTAATGTAAATCAATACATTTTTCAAACATTATCCAACCATCACAAACATATGAATGTGCAAAATACCTGTTTTTAATTCCAACACATTTGTAAACATACATAGCAATAAAATAAAAGCACAAACTCAAATATATAATATTACCAAAATAAAAAAAAATTGCTTATTTTATTTAAACAAAGATTGTGGTGAAAAACAAGTAGTCTAATCTACAAAATACTAAAAATAAAATAAAAATGTAGGTATTTGTATGTAAAGCATTTACAAAATAAAAACAAAAATTAGGCAAAAACATTTTTTAAATATACAAAAACTCTGGGAAACTGCATCAACCTAAACCAAAATAAAAAGTACACCAATGGTGTCCTGGGCCTTTTATAGCCCCCTCCACCACTTCGAGCTGGGGCCTGTTTGAGATGTGCTGCCATTGCTGAGCTGATCATATACTCCGTGGCCTCTTTGAAAGTTTTCTGAACAGATTCTGCAAACAAAGCAATAGAATAAATGAAGAAATATTGTAAATGTGACACAGAGATCACAGAGATATTATCCATTAAGACAAGTGACAAGTGGCCCACCACCTTGCATATTAAAGTTTTCCATGACGTCATTTGTGAAGACTCTGCAACAGAAAAAAAATTAAGTCAATTGTCAACATTAAACTTGTATAACTTGTATTACACTACCACATTGTAACCACACCCTATTATAAGATAAGACAAGATAAACCTTTATCGTCCCACAATGGGGAAATTCTCAGTGTTGCAGCAGCACAAACTATAGCTAAGTTATAGCTAGCCTGCTAGCTATGCTGGAAACGGATAACGACTAAATTAACAATATTGCAGGACAAAACAACATTTCAATAGTGTACCTTTGAGCACTCACCTATATGCGGCCCTTCAAGGTGTATTTGAAGAAACAAAGTTTTCTCACACGTAGTGGTCCTTATGAGAGTAAAATAAATTGGTCCGGATGACTCCGATATGCTCAGATCACCATCAACAACGATTAGACCGAGCGGAACTTTAAGTGTGTTGCTGCCTCCTAGTGGTGAGGGCGGGGGGTACCACTAAAATAACTTAAAGGGGGGGTATTATGGAAAATTGACTTTCTGAAGCTTGATATCCATTAAAAACATGCCTGAAGTGTTGCTCGGACCTATTCACTCATGTTAGAGTAATCTTTAAGTCTGCCGGTCTCTGCTGGTAGTTCTCAGGGTTGCTGAAACGCCTGCTCCCACCTATCCCCGCCTTTTCCACCCATCTCCTCCTCCAACCTTACGTAGTCAGCCAAGAGCCTCCTCCCTGAAGAGCTCCCCTGCCCACCTCACACAACTCCGGCAGAGTCCCAGGTGCAGTAATTATAACACACCAGCTGCAGCTTTTGTGGGATTTTTTTTTCCGACTCCGTGCATACTGCGATGATGCACGGTATGTGATAAACTGAAGGGGGAGTGTCAGAAAGAGTAGGAGGGTCTTAGAGAGGCACAGTTGTCCAATACGGAAGTAAATTTCTTTAAGGGGGATTTGGATATATGATGGACTTTTAAAAGACTTAAGGTGACAATTTTATTGGAGTGTGCTATAGAAGGGTAATATGTGCCTGGAAGAAGCATAATACCCCCCCTTTAATAGACCTCTAAATCAGGTTTAAATCTGGAAGTTGATTAAACATCTAAATCAAGGCTAGATCTAAACTTTACTGTATATTGAACAATGGCAATTCAAATTATTTAAGTCCAATATTTGGACACCAGTTGTGCAACTTACAGTTTTTTTTTTTGATCACTGTTCATTATTTAATATATTTAAATAAATAATCTAAATTTGGTCTTAAAAGAGACGTTGATATGAAATATTTATTTAAACGTCTAAATCTAAACTACATTATACATTGATCAATGACTGTTAAAAATGTTTTAATCCAGGACTTGGCCATCATTTACACAACTTACAGTTATTTTAATATTTAACAATTAATGTATTAAATTCTATCGTCTAAATTCGAGCTAAAATATAGACCGATTATAGATGGGCAAATTTCGGTTTGAATTTAGACGACACGTCTATTGCTCAGTGGGTCACTACACATTGGTATTTATAAACTACTGTTGAATTTTGGTTGTAATTGTTGCATTTACAAAATAAGACAATACGGAACAATTCTTGGGTGTCTGCTCCTGTTTTGTGTTGTTCTTCCTAACCTCCTGTGCAGAGCACCGGTACTGTGGGTGGTTCTGTCTCCACTGAGCCACTCACAGCTCTTCAGCTGATTACCTGGTCAGGTATTTAGTAAGCAGTACTGCTCGACTCTAGTGATTATGGGAGTGGAGGGAAACAATCACTGCAAACTAGAAATGTAGAATTTCAAATTCCATTTGAGTAAGCCCGAATGCAAAATACTTATATAAAACAAAAATTAACAGGAATATTGGAAAAAAAAAAAAATGTTGTACAGTTGTACAGCCTTCAAAGATGTATAGGACGTACAAAGAAAACAGGAATAAGCAAAAACAAGAATCAGTAATTACACATCTCAGTATAGGTCAGACCGATCTAAACAAAACATTTTAAGTTGTTGGAAAACATTGTGCAATCATTGCAAATGGCCTGTTATAACAAAGTGCATATGAACCAGAAAACAGCCAAAAGAAGTACTGGATAAATAAAAAAATGAACCACATGGTTGAAAATCTTTTTGGAGTTAACCTGTTCCACCCCACAGCCCCGCCACTGGGTGGTCACTGTGGGGGAAGAGCGGGGAGAATGTCCGAATTTAGTTGACCTGTGGTCACTGATTGCTAAGCATGTCCTATCATTATAAACCTCAGAATCTCAGCTAAAGACTCATGTAAATATTTTTGGTAACCTCCAAAACCAGGAAAAATAACAAGCAATTAAAAGAGTAGTTGTGCTATATTGCGCTTTATACATGAACAAATTCAACCGAACCTGTCGGTCACCCTGCCGAACAGAACCCAGCAAACTTTGCCTTCCATGAAAGCCAGCACCTCACAGATTCTAAAGCTGCAAGTTTCATCACGCTACATGCAAATTTCAGCAAATGAGCAGCAAAATAAGCCCCAAAATGCGTACAGCATTTGAAAAACAAGAGCATAAATTCTTCCTTACCTTTGTTTTTTCCTTGCTGAAAAGAATAATCCACCATATGACTGTATTTCCAGAAAAACTAAAATATCCAGTGTGTATTTAGAAAAGAAAAAGTGGAAAAAACC
This sequence comes from Valencia hispanica, assembly GCA_963556495.2. NCBI lineage: Eukaryota > Metazoa > Chordata > Actinopteri > Cyprinodontiformes > Valenciidae > Valencia > Valencia hispanica. The sequence continues at coordinate 12,122,724 of OY747709.1, read as the reverse complement.
GTAATGCTTTGCATTTATTTATTACATTTGATTCGAGGAGGCTCAACCTTGTCCGTCATGTGCATTATGAACTTGTTTGCTTTGTCCAATCTGCTTCAAAGTTCTGATGTTAGCGTGATTCTATAGGATCTTACAATTCCAACCATATGTCAATCATCCAAATCAGCCAATAGAAAGTGGAATTACAGGTCTGCATAATTCTAAAAACAGATATTTTGTTTAGCTTGGGGGCGCGCCCTGCCACGGTTACGCACAGGTGATCAGATGAGCAGGTGAGAGTGAGAGTGTACGAATTAGTTTCGATTGTTTTGCTTGCGTTCGAAAAATGGCGCTCTAAGAGAAGAGAATCATCACTGACGAAGCCCTGGCGATTATTTTGAATGATAGTTCATCAGAGGTTTAAGCTCTTGTTTTTCAAAATCTAATTTTACCGGAGAAAGAGAGGTATGTCCCAACTAGCGAGTGCACTTTGCCTTGTTTCTCTGTTGTTTCTCATTTTATATAGAAAAGCTCAAGTCATGTAATTTCCAGAGTCCAGTCCAGTTGTTGATGTGAAAATAATAATAAAAATGGCTTGCATTTATATAGCACTTTTTGAGACCCTCAAAGCATTTTACAACTCTATTATCCATTCCCTCACTGGTGGAAGCAAGCTATGATTATAGCCACAGCTGCCCTGGGGCAGACTGACAGATGCAAGGCTGCCATAACGCGCCATCAGCCCCTCTGCCCAACACCAGTAGGTGGGTAGGTGAAGTGTCTTGCTTAAGGACACAATGACATGTAGCAGGAGGAATCGAACCAATAATTTCTGGGTCGCAGGCCGACAACTCTACCACTGAACTACAGCCGGCCTAAAAAAGCCAATTTATAATTTTATGCCAACCACCATAAGACTCTAGTCCTTGACTGTATTGGGTTTGCAGTAACTAAACCTCGAAGCTGACCTCGGCATGAAATACCTTACTTTTGTACCGCCTTACAGCGTTGTTAGTCTGTCATGTCGTTTTGTTCTCAGATGTTTCAGGAACTACTCCTGAGTACTTACTTATGCTGCCACAGAAGTATCTGATCACACTCCAAGATTACAGTCTATTCACAGGAGGAAATATAGCCCCACAACCATTCAGCTGCTAAACTTATTTAAAGCTGTTCTAACATCACTTCACAGCCATTTAAGGTGGAAAGGAAGACTGAAGTTGGCCTCTGATTTATAACCTAGAATTCCACATTAAATAGGTTCAATATCTGTTTCAGAAGCTACAAATGATATGCAAACTTTATCTTGTAACAACAAAACCCACCCTCCTAACATTATTTAGCTTAACTTTAACTACAAGACATGTTAGAAAGGATATAAATCATTCAGACACTGCAAAAAATAATTTAAATATAAATGATATAGATTAAAAATAGATCAGCTGATTGTCACATATTGGTAAAAGGGTTTAATTTGTCTTTTTGGAACATTTGATTGACAGCAGTGGGAGGTTCAGCAGAATGAGGAACCGGAACAGGCTGAACAGAACAATTCAATTTTTCTTTCTCAACCACGACCCAGGTCACTTTCATATTTGGTGCTATTCAGATACACATCCAATGTTTTGAAAAGCCACTGCAGTCTGTACAGTCATGTCACATTTCATCCGACTGAGTGGCAACAGAACAATTCATTTCAGTTTATTTATATAGCGCCGATTCACAACTGATGTCATCTCAAGGCACTTAACAAGAAGTCATTTTCATTTCAATACAATCATACAAACATTCCAATTAGTCACCATTAGAACATTATCCTCCTTCTTTATTCACACTTTTTATTAGGCTACTTGTTTGCAAATTTGTCAGGTCACTATGCAGACTATATTCACAACAGATTAACACACGTTGACATGTGTAACATTTATTTATAGTTACATGTCTGGGGAAAAAAGTGTCGGAAACGCTCCATATTACATTATGTGGTCTGCAAGTGAAGGATTTTCCTAGGTCCAAATTAAAGAGACTGGTAAACGTAAATGCAAATGAGGCAGAAGGTCAAATAAATAAATCAACTAGAAAAAAATTGCATTTCTGCAAAAATGCAGTGTGAATGCAATAAGCTGAATGTATTTGCAGAAAATAGCTGAAGTATTTGAAGACAACTGTTTAAAACGTGCTGAAAAGGAAGTTAAAAAGTAAAAAAATCTTGCATAGCAAAGCTGTTTCAAATGAGTAAAAACTTTAAGTCAATGTAACAACCACAGCAGGGGTATAAAATTATGCAGAACAGTTCTTAAAAAACTAAACTGTTAAGTCTGTTAAAATCTTTGAAAATGTAATGACCTAAAGCCCATCTAGTTCTGTAAAAGCAGTGCATGTGCTACATTTAGGTAGTAATCAGAATCAGAAATACTTTATTAATCCTCGAGGGGAAATTCAGTTAAGTTACCCAATATGGTAAAGGTTGTAGGCCACTCACTACACTACTCACTGGATGGGGTAATTTTGTTAAAACAGCAGTGTATAAGCTGAAACTAGTTAAAAAGCTGATGCTATTGAAATTAACTACAATATTTTGGCTAACACTAGCATGTTGGCTAACAAATCATTACGTTCAGTATTTTAACCTTAGCTTTTAGCTCAGAATTAGCTTAAACGCTAATATTAGCATTAGGACTATTAGCTTAAATGCCATTTAAAAATTCTAGTTAAAATGCTATGCATTTCATTCATCCAAAGATCTAAAAGGTTGAAGTGAAAAATGTCATTGTTTCAACCTAAAATTAGTAAAATCACCAAAAAGATGAAGTTTGTTCATAACTTTGACAAAATCCTCCAGGTTTTCACATGTGCCTTCCATTTTAATGCAACAAATATAGCCTGCAGATTTAGAATTCCAATTTAAGATTTGACTAGAAAACATATTTAAAATACATAAACAGGCTAATATGACAAAATTTAAGACCTTTATTCAAAAATTAAGACTTTAGCCAAAGAACGGAAGACTTTTCAAGGCCTTAATTTAGATGCATGAAATTAAAATACCTTTTAAGACCCCATGGCTACTGTGGTTTAAGTAGAACAGTTTACATAGCATAAATTGAGCACAAACCTAATTACGTTTCAGTGTAGACACTTCATAGAGGCACATTTTGGAAAGAGTAACTTACCCTGTGATGTCCGGATAGAACTGAAAATTCTCTTCAATGTGTTCACTGCAAAAAATATATATCAAGAATCAGTTTTAAAGTCTGGGTACAGCAGCCAACCACGAGCTAACATAGCTATTCCTGAAACAGGCGGCAGGAGAAGCAAAACGTGGCGTAGCTATGCAATGTAATGGCGAAGCTAGACTTCACTGACTTCGGTACAGCTAACCGCCCCAAGTTTATCAATGCACAATTTTACAACTAAAATCCTTACAACACACGACCATTCAAATAATATGTCAAATATTACTTGAACTTCTATCTGCTTAACTCGAACGGACAAAATAATAAATGGACATAGAACTGGTTGGAGCTGATGTAGCTTTCCGAATTTGGAAAAAAAGTATTAAAAACTGCATTTGGGTTTCAGTTCCTCCACTAAAAGCTTTAATAAAACCCAAATATCGTTACAATTCAACAACGATAAATATAAATGACTGATAAAAAATATTAAAACGTTTTTTTACTTGCATACTACCACTCCTCGATCGATGCGAGCAAAAGAAAATGGCGCCGATGAGATTCTTCCAGAAAGAAACTTGGTCAAGTACCCGGATGTTAAAAGTTATACTCTCAGGTGTTGAAAATCATCAACTCTTTCGTGTTACACCCCAATATTGTATTGTCACATCTGAAATGAGTGATTTATTGTGAATGTAACACTAAAGTCTCATATGTGCTAACACTGACATGTTAACTCTGGTGATTTTGCTGTGTGGTTTCTTTAAAGCTGATTTAAAGATATGTTCCTTTTTTTTCTAGGCATTGTTGGTTCTTGTGAAACTGATTTCTTTCTTTGAGATGCAATGTAAAGCTCTACTTACTACATTCAAAGTAGCCCATTTTCTGAAGCATATGAAGCTTAAACGCCTCCATCAGCCATCACCAGCATTCAGTGCCTTCTAGAAAAAGCATTGATAACATTGTTCTCGTCAGACAGGCAACCAGGGAAGTGATGTACTCTGTCCTTCTCAGACACATTTTAAATTAGCTTAAGCCTTGTGATATGTTAGTCGAAAGCTGTACACAATCCAACCAAGGCAAGGCAATTTTATTTGTATAGCACACTTTCAACAGCAGGGTAATTCAAGGTGCTTTACATGATTTGGTGATTAAAAAAACAAAAACATAAAAGAAACATACATTACACATGATACACAATAAAGCAAGAGAAAGATCAAAAAAAGCAAGAGAGCATGAACACATTTCATACATATGACATCAAGCATTTACTCGAGGCAATTGGGTTTTTAGTCTCGATTTAAAGCAGTTCAGAGTTTCAGCAGCTCTACACTCGTCAGGAAGTCTGTTCCAGATAAGGGGAGCATAAAAACTGAAAGCTGCTTCTCCATGTTTAGTTCTGAGTCTAGGGATGTTTAGTAGGCTAAAGTTGGAGGACCTGAGTGGTCTTGGTGGTTGGTACCGTGACAACAGGTCTTCAACATATTTTGGTGCTAAGCCATGTAATGATTTAGAAACTAGTAGGAGTATTTTGAAGTCTATTCCCTGAGCTACAGGGAGCCAGTGTAAGGACTTTAGAACTGGGGTGATGTGCTCTACTTTCCTGGTTCTAGTGAGGACGCGAGCGGCAGCGTTCTGGATCAGCTGCAGTTGTCTGATTGACTTTTTAGGCAGACCTGTGAAGATGCTGTTGCAGTAATCAATCCGACTTAAGATAAACACATGGATGAGTTTTTCTAGGTCGTGTTGCAAAACCAGTCCTTTAATCCTAGAGATGTTCTTCAAGTGATAGAAGGCTGACCTTGTTATTGCCTTTATGTGACCTTGGAGGTTCAGGTCTGAGTCCATTACTACACCTAGGTTTCGAGCCTGATCAGTAGTTTCTAGCTGTATTAATTGAAGCTGTGTGCTGACTCTTGATCGTTCCTCCTTGGGTCCAAAAATAATCACTTCAGTTTTGTTTCTATTCAGCTGGAGAAAGTTATGGCACATCCATCCATTTATTTGGTCAATGCATTGATTTAGGGTTTGAATGGGTTCAGAGTCACCTGGTGACATTGTAATGTAGAGCTGAGTGTCATCCTCGTAGTTATGGTAGCTAATGTTATTGGTTGTTATAATCTGGGCTAGTGGGAGCATGTAGATTTTGAATAAGAGGGGCCCCAGGATGGAGCCCTGGGGCACCCCACATGTGATTTCTGTTTGTTCTGATGAAAAGTTTCCTATTGAAACATAGAAGTCCCTGTTCTTTAAGTAAGACTCAAACCAGCCAAGTACTGTACCAGAGAGTCCGACCCAGCTCTCCAGTCGTTCCAATAAAATATCATGACCTACTGAAAAGAAAAGCATTGACCAGTTTCTTTGCTATTTTAATACAAAGCCCTTCATTCTTGTTACATGATAGTCTAATTTATTTACTGTGTTACCAAAGTTCTTGTCTGGATTTATGATGACTGCTTTTTGCCTTCTTTGTAGTCTTTATCCCAATGCAGTCTAGCAGAGTTCTTTAAAAACAAGAATTCTCCCCATTAAGCATGAGTAAATTCTGACCCCTCCTGTTATTGGAACTTATAACAAAATGTTAACACACATACTATGTGCCCTGGAGATAAAGCTGAAAAAACAAGACAGGTAAATGTTTCATGTATTTTTTTTTCTGCACATACAATTATTTAGGCACTCCTAAAAACAACAGCATAGTATACACACGCCAATAATCCTGTGTTGATCCCATAGGGTAATTACTGTTAGTGTTGTTGTAGGTCTTACCATTCAAGTTATTTAAAAGAGTTTTAAACACTGATAGCTATGGGCTGGAAGGATCTCCTGTGTTACAACAAAACTGAAGCCTCCGACTAAAGATACTATGCTGTATGATAGTCTCATGAAGAAGATGCTCAGGGTTGTCTAATGTTGTTGATTTTATTTTTATACATTTTTGATAAAGGAATGGGCATTGGCCGGTATGAGATTCTTACGGTATGGTAACCAAAGGCAAAAATATCACGTTTCACGGTATTATGATTACAGCTCTAAAATGTGTATTTTGAATCATCATTAGCTAAAATCATCATTAGCATGCTAGGTACCATATCTGCCTCAATTTAAAAAAAAATTACTAAGGATAGAGATGAAGAAAAGATAAGGTAGTTACCATATCTGCCAAGGTAACAAGCTCATTTCACTAATGTCAGACGCTAATATGCTAGTTCATTTCAAGACAGCATTAACTTTACCTTGAATTTAGCATACAACGATGGGTGCTGCTCCCGAACATGCGCTATCATATTCGATGTATTGCTTCCTCGGGCTGCCACTGTTCTCAAGCACTTTTTGCACATCGGGCGACCTTCTTCTTCCAAGCTGTGAACGTCTGACTTTTTACGGTAGCCAAAGTGTTCCCAAACAGTGTGGCCAACTTGGCGACTTTGTCGCTATTTCTAACGACTTTTCAGACCCCTTAACGACTTTTTTTCCAAAAAGCGCCTAGCGACAAATCTAGCTACATTTCTGACCACCCTTATCTACTTTCTGTGAAACTTTGTCGCCGATATTTCCTGCAGTTTAGAGACCCAGCTTGCTCCTTCCCGACGCTCAGAAAGGGAATGATCTGTGCATGTGTATTGCAGCATGATCACACTATGTCGACTGACCAATCATAAACCTTTTTCGGTTCATTTCATCCACTCTCAAAGTTGTTTTGTAGTTAATGTTAATTCAAAAGTAAAAAATAAATCTGCATGTATATAAGAGCGATCTTTCAACGGGAATTAAGGCAGAAGCTTGTCTGTACTACGCTGCATCGGACACCTATGGTGCATTCAAGGAACGTTCGAAATGTATGGTGAGTTCAAAAACGTAGGACATTTAAAACTTATGACAAATAAACCCCCACCGAAAATAATACCATAAGCAATAAACTGGTGTTTATCAAATCAAATCAAATGAAACTTTATTTATAAAGCGCTTTTCAAACCATAACAGAGCTTCTCAAAGCACTTTACAGATTAAAAATGCCCCACAACCCCCCCCCCACCCCCCTTTTCCCAAAACTAAAAAACATCACCACAGCTATACCCCCCCCACCCCCACCCAACCCCCCCCCCCCCCACCCCCCCACCCCCCCATGCACGCACGCACACACACACACACGCATAAAAGCAACAATAGACAAAATCAGAACGGGCTGAGTACAGATGAGCCAGGAAATGTCATCATGGGAGCCATTGCAATCTACATTGGCAGCAGCAGATCAACAGCAGCAGCCAAGGCATTGACCCAGGGAGCCCAGAGGAGGGAGGGCTGGTACCCCCACCTCCACCCAAGCACCACCTGGAGAGCACCAAGGCAGCCACAGCCGCCCCCCGCCCCCGAGGCAGAGGGCTCCCATAGAGGAGCAATTAAACAGATTTAATAAATAATAATCTGTTAAAAGCCATGTTAAAAAGGTGAGTCTTGAGCCTGCTCTAAAAAACATGAGCGTTCTCTGTGGCCCTGAGGTTCTCCGGCAGCTTGTTCCAGAGGTGAGGGTCATAATAATGGAAAGACGCCTCACCATGAGTGTGTGTCCTGACTTTGGGGGTGACAAGGAGACGGCTGCCAGAGGAGCGTAGAGACCATGAAGATTCATACGGTAAAAGCAGCTCTGAGAGATAAGGAGGCCCAAGACCATTAAGACTCTTAAAATCGATCCTAAAACATACGGGGAGCCAGTGCAGTGATTCTAATACAGGTGTAATGTGTTCCCGCCTCCTGGTCTTCGTCAGGACACGTGCTGCTGAATTCTGTAAAAGCTGTAAACTTGAGGTAGTCTTTTTGGGAAGACCAGAAAGCAGAGCATTACAGTAGTCAATTCTTACTGGTGATAAAAGCATGCATCAGCGTCTCCGTATTGGCCCGAGAGAGAATGGGGCGGACTCTGGCTATGTTCTTTAAGTGATAAAAACCTATTTTAGTAATAATTTTTATGTGAGGAATAAAAGTCAGCTCAGAGTCAAAAATCACGCCCAAGTTCTTCACTAGTAAAGAAGAATTAAAAGACAGTGATTGTAGTTTTGGTAAAGGTTTCTCTCTCTGAGCCTCAGGACCGATGACTAAAACTTCAGTTTTGTCCTGGTTGAGCTGGAGAAAGTTTTCTGCCATCCAGGATTTGATGTCTAAAATGCAGTTAAAAAGTGCATCCATTGGCCATGTGTCATAGGGAGACACGGAGATGTACAACTGTGTATCATCAGCATAACTGTGAAAGTTAACTCCATGTCTTCTGATGACACTGCCAAGAGGGAGCATATCAAGGTTAAAAAGCACTGGGCCTAAAATCGAACACTGGGGCACACCACATGTGATCTTGTGGACCTTAGAGGAGCAGGTATCTAAACTTACCATAAAAGTCCGGTCTGTGAGATAGGATGTGAACCATTTATGAACAGCACCAGAGAGGCCGATCTGTTTTAAATGGGTTAAAAGAATAGTGTGGTCTACTGTATCAAAGGCATCGCTTAGATCCAGTAGAACCAACACTGTCACCTTCTGAGCATCATAATTTAATCTAAATTATGATGGGGGGGCAAGGCGCGGGGGCACGCTTCAAGCTGGAGCTTCATGAGGGATCTTTACTTTCTCCCTGACGAGACGTCACATAAAAAAAAAAAAAAAAACACTTATACTGCAGGGACGGTATGACGGAAAATTTTGGTTTTAAAACCTTGACTCTACCTTGAAACCGGTAACCGGCCCATGCCTTACATGGACAACCCCTAGTATCAATCAACGTGGTTGATTCATAGTCAAGGTTCCTACAAGGAAATGTAATTTCCCATTTCCCCGCCCAACCAAAAGTCAGGCTTAAAATCGACATGGTACTGGTTTAACATTAAATCTTTTACATTGTAAAAGCAAAAACGTTTATGCATTTTAGCATAACAGAGGGAGATGCTGAGGTAGCTACTCACCCAAATGTGCTTCATGCCACAACAATGAATGTCCGTCCCACCAGTTACATCTGGGAACTAAAGATAAAAACTATGTAAAACAAAAAAAAAGAATACCAATTATTTGAGAATGTTACAAAACATTTTGAGAATGTTGATTAAAAATAAATCATAAATCAGATTGACTAAGCAACACAAATGCAGTCTGCAGACACACCATTAAGCACACATTAAAAGCATTCAATTTTTATTTGTAACAAAGAAAATTAGGGACTTGAAATTTCATTTGAGTATTGAGCTTTTACTGGAGTCTTGCAGTTGTATGACTTGGCAGACAACAAACAGGTCTATCAAAAAACAGCAGGAAACTGTAGCAATGTTAAGGATGTCTAGTTAAGTCTAGCTGAAACTGTAATACAAAAATAGAGATGCATAAGTTTAAGACTTATCTGTCAGCATTGTTTTGACATAAATACATTTTATATTGAAAGCCTAAACAGTGGCTACGTTTACATGTGCAAAATGATCATAGTTCGGGTTAAAATTTGCCTGTGTACATGGGCCCTGAAAAAATTAATCAGATTATGACAAGTGTTTACACCTGTCACACCTTCGATCAGAATAAATCTTTTTGACATGCGCAGAACTATCTAACATACCAGAAGAAGAAGTAGCAGACTTCCATTGTAAACAAACATGTCTGCATGCTTTTAAAATGGAGCTGTACGATGTTGTTCAGAGAGTGCTTTTATTTGTTCTGGTCACGGTTTCAGATCTACAAGCCTTTATTGTTTGGTACACAGTCAAACTCTAATCCGAATCCCTTTATTGTGTTACGTCAACGTAAGGTACATCTACGCCTGACGTAACAGATTTGCAGTAATGACCCACATTTGGAAGAAGTGTTTAGATGCACAGCGATCGGAACAACAATCGGCATAACCCAGCAGTCTCAACCGGAAGGAAATGTTGATCCAAATGAGCGGGTCTGAGTATTCTGAATGGCTTGTTGAAATTAAGCATTTTTATTCCAATCGGGCTTTTAATCCGATTACTTGTGTCCATGTAAATATGGCTAATGAAATGCCCTCAAGAAGTACTAACATGCAGTTTTAGACGAGTGAAGCTCTTGTCCAACACACCTGTAGCAAAGGAATGGCTCATTAAGAAGACTGCAGAGCCTAACAGCCAAAGGGGGAATTTATCAATTTATCAGAGTCATTAAAGCTTCAGTGCATTTCCAATGTGTTAAACAACAATTGATAAGCTAACAGTTAAAAATAAGACACAATTCATTTTCATAAAAAAAGAAAAAGAAAACCTTTTGTAGAATCATAGCAGCTAACATCCTGTTCACAGTTAGCTGCCGTCTTGTACATTTTACATGATACTGGTGACATTTCCAACTCACAAATATATATTGTAATTGTTTTGTAAGTTTGTTGGTCAGTAGACCAGAATGAGAAAATTAAGCAAATTACCTGAAAATAAGTACCTTCACTCTTTGTGTGTGTTAGCACTGTTGACATTTTTTGTTTTACTTTACAGTTATGTTACTCTGTGTTGCTCTATCTCTTAAGGTCCAAATAACATAAGTTGAAGCTCTGCTGCAAGGTGCAGGAGGGTTGAAATTAACTGCCTTATATTTCTAACCAATAATTTCCTGGGAAAATACAAAGCAATCAGTTGATTTATTCATTCTTTCAGCCAGTAAATTATCCAAGAGATTTTTAACGTGTTGAATGTTTCTAGAGGTCTCCATGTTTTTGCAATTTAAATCATGTTTCTTCCATCTTCTGCCAAACCAGCTCAACGATGCTTGAATGCACAAATCACAAGCTTTCTTATTACTTCATTTACAGTTGTCTCTGATTGAAAATTGACAAGCCTGTCTGACGATGCCAGACAGGCTTCTAACTTATTTACACAAGCACATACTGATTATAGCAATGCAGGCTGGTACACTTAATAACAAACTCTGTCTTTCATGGTGACAACATTAGGACATTGATGCTAAAAATAAGTACATTTGCAGGTAGTGTGACGAAGAGAAATCAGTGGGCAATCGTGTGTTTTTGCAAGAAGTTTTCCTGCTCGCTGTGAATATATTCTGGATTTCAGCACAAAAGCCCAGTTTTGAAACGTCTTTGATGATGTGACAGCAGATTTGATTCGCAAGGCCTGTGTCTGCATGTCCCGAAGTCAGCAAAGTCCCTGGCACGCCAATGAAAGGAAGCTAAAACAGGGATATGTGATCGCTCTTTTTAATGTTAATCAGAAAGCCCTTTAAAAACAGCAGGAACGGCCACAAAGTGCTCTATAACAAAAACAACATTCATAAATTGTTAAAGTAGCTTTTTTTGAAGGCCTCAGGCAGCTCTTTAGATCTAACCATGGTGTTGAAATCATATGCTCTTAATGTAAAAGGTACGTGTGTAATATTAAATTCTCTGGGAATATAGTGGATCGCCAATACTCGCGGGGGTTAGAGACCACAGTTGCCCACGAATAGTTAAAATCTGCAAATACTTAAGACCTCCTCTAAAAATGCTTATAGAGGCACATATAAATAGTTTACATGCCATATATACCTTAATATGCACTAAAACGCTCAGTGAATATTTTCTCAGCACTAGTGCAGAAGCTAATGTTTACAGTTCTCCTTATCTTCGCCCTTTGGGGTACAGCCAATCAGCGCCATGCAAACACCAGCCAGCAGTTAGTGTTTGGAACCCACCAACGTCACTTAATGACCAGCTCCAACCCAGGTCACCATGGCTGGCTGACGTCAGCCATCCTGCCGCTGTGGAGTATAAAACGAGCCCAGGTACGGTCACATCTCCGTAGCGAGTTGAAATAGCAAGAAAGTGTTGACGCTGACCAGCCCTCTCGGCCCGCCAGGCAACCCCTCCTTTTGCTGCATTTTTCAAACCGGAAATGTAGGGGGAGTTAAACTCTAGTAGGGGGGTGAGTTGCTCTTAATGACCAGCTCAAACCCAAGTCAAAAGTCTGTTGTGGGTCTGCCACGCACTTTTGGATCAGGACCCACTAATTGAAAAATAATGCACTACTGGTGCAGGATTTACACATTACACAATTTGAAATTAACAGATAAGAAATGAACAAAACACATCTATGGCATTCACCTGAGAAGTGCTTTTTACAAGACAAAAGTGATTTTTTTTCCCATGTATATACTCTGTACCAAACCCGCCAATTTTATCACCACTTGACACCAATGTAAAGAAAATGTCTGAATTCCAAAAACGAAAGCAAAAAACCTTGAAGAAATCATTAAAGGTCTCATTCACTGAGAAACCGTGTAATACTTATTTTTGAAATATGATTGGTGACTCTGAGTTGCATTTGCATACTACACGAACATGTTTCTAACCCTGATTACCTGCATTAGCTACAGAAAGGAAACACAGATGGCAAAAACAAGCGAGTCAGAAAAAGCCAGTCCCTTCTACGAAAATTAGTATTCATAGTCTTGCCCATGTTGGCTTGCGACCTCCCATGGGCAGGATGTATTGAATTTACAGCCAGGAGAGAGCAGAGCACATCTCTGCCAGTAGAAGCTAACTGTTAGCAACTTTGCTAGTAGAAACTAACCATTAGTAACTCCACAACATGACGGAACATGTTCAGACTTGTGTTATTTGTGGAATTAGCACATCAGTGTGGCATTTTTTACCCAAGAAAGGGGATCTGAGGAAGAAACTGTTGGAATTTGACTTGGAACACTACCAGTGAAGTAAGTTAAGTTTGGTATTTGTTCGAAAACAGCATAAGAGTCACATTGATGTTAACGAATCTTCATATCATGAATAAAAATGAGTTAAACTCGTAATCCTGACGTTTCAATTCACCGACTCCTCCGACAAACTGCAACCCCCCAAAGCATTTTTTCCACAGAAAACGACTCACAAGGCATTCATTTGAACAGCAGTTCACAGCACATTTATTTAAAAAATGAGTGAATGAGACCTTTAAACAATTAGGCTCCTCCTTCTGCTGCGTCCATATCTTACCCAAAGTTTTTCTTAAAGTTTTCCCCGTCATTCGGTCTGATCTTATTGAAATAGTTAACTCATCCCTCCTGGCAGGTGTCTTCCCCCAGGCTTTAAAAAAAGTAGTTATGAAATCAGTACTGAAGAAGAACAACCTGGACAACACGTTAATGCATAACTACAGGCCAATTTCTAATCTTCTCTTTCAAGATTAATGAAAAAGCTGTGTTTCAACAGTTACATAGCTTCCTAACAATGAGCAACCGTTTTGATGTTTTACAGTCTGGTTTCCGTGCTCACCACAGTACTCAAACTGCCCTCCTCAAAGTTTTCATCCAATGAAAGGAAATATTCTTATTAAATACTTTGTTCTTTACATAGTTGAATGTGCTGACAATAAAATCACACAAAAATTATATTATCAATTATCAAATCAAATTGATCAACCGATGAAGGTCTGGATTTGGAGTTGCACTCAAAATTAAAGTGGAAAAACACATTACAGGCGGATCCAACTTTGATGTAATGTCCTTAAAAAATGAGACTCTGTGTGGCCTCCATGTGCCAGTATGACCTCCCTACAACGCCTGGGCATGCTCCTGCTGAGGTGGCAGATGGTCTCCTGAGGGATCTCCTCCCAGACCTGGACTAAACCATCTGCCAACTCCTGGACAGTCTGTGGTGCAATGTGGCGTTGGTGGATGGAGCGAGACATGATGTCCCAGATGTGCTCAATTGGATTCAGGTCTGGGGAACGGCCGGGCCAGTCCATAGCATCAATGCCTTCCTCTTGCAGGAACTGTCTCTGGTGAGCACATGGAGGGCTGTGCAGCCCCCCAAAGAAATGCCATCCTGCACCATTACTGACTCACTGCCAAACTGGTCATGCCGGAGGATGTTGCAGGCAGCAGAAAGTTCTCCACCGCGTCTCCAGGCTTTTGTCAGGTCTGTTACATGTGCTCAGTATGAACCTGCTTTCATCTGTGAAGAGCACAGTGGTGAATTTGCCAATCTTGGTGTTCTCTGGCAAATGCTAAACGTCCTTTCTCCTTGTAGCGCCTCCATGCTCTGGACACTACGCTGACAGACACAGCAAACATTCTTGCCACAACTCGCATTGATGTGCCATCCTGGATGAGCTGCACTACCTGATCCACTTGTGTGGGTTGTAGACTTCGCCTCATGCTACCACTAGAGTGAAAGCACTGCCAGCGTTCAAAAAAGACTAAAACATCAGCAAGAAAGCATAGGAACTGAGAAGTGGTCTGTAGTCACCACCTGCAGAGCCACTCCTTTACTGGGGGTGTCTTGCTGATTACCTATAATTTCCACCTGTTGTCAATTCCCTTTGCTCAACAGCATGTGAAATTAATTTTCAATCAGTGTTGCTTCCTAAGTGGACAGTTTGATTTTACAGAAGTGGGATTGACTTGGAGTTACATTGTGTTGTTAAAGTGTTTTCTTTTTTTTAAAGCAGTGTATTACAATGTCATCAGGTGACATTGAATTCATCCAAACCCGTAGTGAATTCATTGACCAAATGAATGCATGGATATGCCATAATTTTCTCCAGTTGAATAGAAACATAACTGAAGTAATTATTTTTTGACATGTTCCAAAAGAGGAACAATCAAGAGTCAGCACAAAGCTTCGGTTAATAAGATAAGATAAAAAAACATAAAACTTTATTATCCATTTACATGGAAAATTATCTTGATGTACTGTTTTGACAGTCATAATGCATTAACAATAAGAAGCAACAAAAGTCACTCAATACAAAGAACACCTTTAAAAAATGTGTCCTCCCAATAGCACAATATGAATAATTGAATGTGAGATAAAATAATGTTTATATTTATTCCTTCTGCATGAGGGCACTCTAAATCTTTTGTCCGATGGAATGTGCTGGTACTCTTCATGTAGGACATGAGAAGACTGCAGTTATCTTTTTTGCCAGTGTTAGGGTTTGAGACTACCAGCCACTAAGGAAATAACTCTCCACAGATTGACCCACTACTTTAGAGCAGATGTTCAGGAGTTTCAGTATGTGTGACGTAGACTAGGCAGAAAGGTTGCACAGCCAAACTGGACCTCCATACTGCAGAATGGTCAATATGATGCCACTGAAGAATCTGTGGAGGATCATGATGTTGGCGCCAAAGGACCTGAGTCTCCTTAGAAAATAAATCCTCTGCTGGACTTTCTTACAGATGTAGTCCACATGGAGAGACCATGAAAGTGCATTGTCCACATATACACCCAGGTATTTTGAAGGATGAAGATTGTTTTATAGGTTTATTGTGTATTGTTACAGGAGCAGGAGTATGGTGAGTGGTCCCAAAGATTACCTCTTCTGTTTTAGTTGGATTCCATATGAGTGCATTCTGCTCACACCACTGCAGTACTTTCTTCACATTGACAGGAATACCTCTAGAAACTAATGACCAGGCCCAAAATCAAGATGCAGTAATGGATTCAGACCTGAACCTCCAGGGTCACATAAAAACAATAACAGAGTCAGCCTTCTATCACCTGAAGAACATTTCTAGGCTTAAAGGACTGATGTTGCAACAGAACCTGAAAAAACTCATCCATGTGGTATAGTGGATAATGCAGCTCTTCTAAAGCAAAGATGAGACTGAGTCCCAGAAGGCGTTTCAAGTATTTTGAACGTGTCTGGCCAGAACATGGAGTGGACAGAGATTAGTCTTACATCGCCCTACCCAACCTTTCTGACTATCAGTTTAAATAGTATTAAGCAATCACAGTTTATCTCTCCACCACGTCTTCGCCAATCTTCATGTCCATCCCCTGGAAAATTGGTTCATGCCAGTCTGATAGTAAAGCATGAAGCAGCCCATCCAGATCAGAACGTCACGTAGATATCTTGCTGCTCTGCCGTCTGTCACTCCGGTGACACATCTTTATCAGGAACATTATGCTGGAACAATAAACTTGTTTTCCCTAACTTCTTATCCTGCCCTAGATACATTCACTAGACAGGGAACATGTAATTAAATCCTAATTACATTGGAATATTCTGGCAACACATGCGTTTATCTTTAGTTGGATTGATTACTGCAACAGTGTCCTCACAGTTCTGCCTAGAAAAGTCAGACAGCTACAGCTGATCCAGAGTGCTGCTGCTGGCATCATCATCAGAACCAGGAAAGTAGAACACATCACCCCAGTTCTAAAGTCCTTGCACTCGCTCCCTGTAGCTCAGAGAATAGACTTTAAAATACTTTCACTAGTTTATGAATCATTGAATGGCTTAGCACCAAAGTGTGTTCAGGATCTGCTGCCTCTATACTAACCCCCCAGACCACTCAGGTCCTCCAACTCTAGTCTACTAATCATACCTACAATTAGAACCAAACATGGAGAAGCAGCTTTCAGTTTCTATGCTCTACTTATCTGGCACAAACTTCCAGACCACTGCAAAGCTGCTTAAACACTGAGTTCCTTTAAATCAAGGCTAAAAACTCATCTGTTTAGAGCTGCCTTTGAGTAACTGATTAATAATTGCTGGAATGCCATATGTTTTATTGTGTCACATGCTGTGTCTCTAATGTGTTTTATGCTTTTATTCCTGTTTTCTTTTCCTCTAATGATGTGAAACACCTTGAATTGCCTTGTTGCTTAAAGTGTGCTATACAAATAAAGTTACCGTGCCTTGATACACCAACATAGATACCAGGGCATGCCTGGCATCGACTTGCCCTTTCTCAGTCTGCTAATCCTATTGTGATGAAAACAGATTTTTACATTTCAAATTGAGTCTGACAGTGACTTGTCTCAATTTGTCTTTCAGACAAAAAGAGCTCTGAATCTATAAGAAAACATAATAGATTGTCAAAAATGTGGAGCCAACAATACCAAAGTAAAGCTTGCAGTAAAAACCCAGATGCACTCATGGGCTTCCCTCCTCACAGCATCCACCTGACATCCAAAGGTCAGCTTGTCATTAAATGCAGAGACAAGATATTTATACTCCCAGCCCAGCTCGACAGCCTGATGATTAATCTCTAGAATGAAATATCAACATCTATTACACATGTTGGGATGATTGGTTGAAAGTTGGCCTGAACCATTTTATTCCTCTGCTGTAGATGTCAGGCAGTGATGTAGCTACCTTGCAGGGATGTTAGATGGCTTTTTAACAGGGGGTTTCCTTTCCCTACTTTAGATTACTTAAACTGGAAGTACAGTGACATCTAGTGGCTAATATTAAACACAGCACCAAGAAAGGCTGTGCAGGCTTGTCAATTATTAAATCAAAGAGAATTTATTACCAAATGTATAAAATTTGAATATGTTAGAAATGAATGTGTTTGTATTTTACCACCACAGGGTAAAAAAAAGACTCAAATGTAAAAACGTCAAATATCTGAAGATGCACATGAGCCATGAGCATGAAAAATCAAGTGATGCTCTCTAGAGGTTCTTCTCAGCCCCCGGGGCTGGAGAATTTACCTTTTTTTTTCTTATGTAGATCATATAATGTACAGGAGTGACAGGATTATGTTTTTCCTTTTTAATGTCTCTATATTGAACCATATCAAGACAGACAGCCTTTGAAAATCAAAGATTAAAAAATTTTTTGTAAACCAGTTATCCTCATACAGAGGATAATGCAAAGTGCTTTATGGAAAAATAAAAGAACAAAGATAAAAGAAATACACAAAGACACAAAATGGATCAAGAGAAGCACAATAAAATGTCAGCCCTTATCTACACCATCTATCCTATGCAGGGTTGGGGGGTGTTGGTGCCTATCTCCAGCAATCATCGGGCGAGAGGCAAGATACACCCTGGACAGGTCGCCAGCCCATTGTAGGGCAACACAGTGACACACAGGACAAACATCCATGCACACACACACACACACACACACACACACACACACACACACACACACACGCACACACACACGCACGTCTTGCTATACTTGTGTTGACTTTGTATTGACTTCCATTGATTTCACTATGCCTAACCCAGACACTTTCCCTAAACCTAACCATTAGTGATACATGCCTAACCCTAACCTTAACCTAAGCCTAATTCACACCATACCTCTAAACCAAACTAGTAGAGTTTAATAGCTAGTTAAACATTATGGAGACCAGGCAAAATGTCCTCACAACTACAAATGTCCACACAAGGGTGGTGGGCTGTCAAAGGTTGGTCCTCGCAAGTATAGCTATACATGTACACACACACACACACACACACACACACACACACAAAATGTCCACACAATGCTGGTGGCCTGTCAAAGGTTCATCCACACAAGTATGCACGTGCGCACGCACGCACACACACACTAATTTCCTTTTGGGATCAATGAATTATTTTTGAATATATATATTTTTTTTACCTGGTGATGTTTTGCAAATCTGCACTTTCTGAATAAATAAACTGAATAGATTTTTTAAAACATCCAGTGCAACAATAACATACCATTTTTATATTTGTAACACCATTGCAGGTCATAACGGCATGCGCTCTTCTCCACATCTGCCTCAGTGCTGGTGACATTGTGGCCCCTGGAGATGAGCTTAACGATGATGTAGCCGAGGATGAGGCTGGTTTGGAGAAATCAGCAGAGCTCTCTGGTGGGATGAACTTTCTTCTGAACACGTCTTAGTGATTTGGCCGTCGATTGAGTCAGCCCTTGACAATGCAGTGGACAGTGCGAAGAAGCTGCCCTAAGCCCCGATGTTCCCCTCGTCAACCAGAAAAGACCAGC
This sequence comes from Valencia hispanica, assembly GCA_963556495.2. Classification (NCBI taxonomy): domain Eukaryota; kingdom Metazoa; phylum Chordata; class Actinopteri; order Cyprinodontiformes; family Valenciidae; genus Valencia; species Valencia hispanica. The sequence continues at coordinate 12,103,877 of OY747709.1, read as the reverse complement.
CAGAGGTCTCAGCTGGACCATCCATCCACATCTCTGGTCTTTATACAGCCGATCCAGGAAAACTGCCTGTTTATTTAAAGGTTTTTTGGGGCCTTTATTGACAGTGGACAGACTTTTTGAAGGGGGAGAGAGGTGGGGGAAAGACATGTGGCAAAGGTCGCCTGGGACGGGACTCGAACTGGGGACGGACTGAAGACTCTGCACATGGGGTGCCTGCTCTAACCACTGCGCCACACGTCGCCCCAACTGCCTGTTTATTTTAATAAAGCTTAAAAAATGGTCCAGGAATAGGTCATTCAGGTTAATCCTGCATGAATAACTACAAATAACTACACAATAATGTTTCCTCGTGTCAATTTTTGCTATTTCTGTTTTGATAGTCATTTTAAATTGTTAAAAAGAAGCTTTATGTATGAAGAACCATCCCTGCCAAAATTGACAATAAATAAATAGATTTGGAAATAAATAATTACATAAATGAGGTAATACATTTGGAAATAAATAAATATAGGAAGAAAATAATACATTTGGAAATAAAAACATGTGGGAATAAATAAATTGTAAATAAATTTTTTAATACATAAATAAATATATAAATAATTACATATTGAAATAAATAAATATAATAGAAAATACATTTAACTAAATAAATACATAAAGCAATAAATAAATACAGATGAAAAAGAATAAATAAATAAATAAATAAATACATTTCGTAAATAAATAATAAATAAATAACTACATATAACTACATGTAAGAATAAATAAAAAAAAAAACTGTTATTTTCACATTTATTTATTTACAATTGTATTTCATTGCAGCATTTGTTTATTTATCGCTACATTTAATTATTTCCACATTTATTTATTTACATATTTATTTATTGCAGTATTTTTTACACATTTAATTATTTAATTACAATTATTTATTTATGTATTTCCACATGTATTTATTTGCAATTTTATTTCATTGCAACATTTATTCATTAATTGCTACATTTATTTCCACATTTATTCATTCGTTACTCATTACTCATTCATGAGTTATTTATGCATTTCCACATTTGATATATTTCGAAATTTAATTATTTATTTATAGATTTATTTAGGCATTTATTTCCAGATTTTTTTTATTTGTTTCCACATTTACTTATGTATTTCCACATTTATTTTTTCCCATATTAATTTTATTATTTATTACCACATTTATTTATTTCCACATTTATTTATTTATTTATTTATCTCTACATTTATTTATGTCCACATTTACAGATCCGATTTATTTGAAGAAGTGTAACCTACTCTAATTAGGCCGATGTTTCTAACACGGGTCTAAAGCCTGAGTGGTCAGCTCCAAGTCTGTGTAAGCGATACGATCAGAGGTCGGAAAGACTCTCTGAACCCAGCTTCCCATTGCTTCAGCAGCAGAAAATGTCGTAGCATTTGCTCTTTTGCACGGGTGGTTGGCAAGACATCGGGCTCTTTGAAGCGCGTCTTCAACCAGCCGCACCGGTAACAGTTCCAAAGCCTCTTGATCTCAGTTGATGCTCAGATGGCTTCATGGGAATTTTTGTGTTTTAAATACACATTATATCAACACGCATCAACACCATACTCGAGCGGGAGGAGGGAGGCTAGGGGTCTTTCCACACCCTTGTTTGCTATTGGCCATCAGGGGTTGGGGTTGGGAGAAGGAACAGGCGGTCTGGTCGGGGTCTGGGCTGGTGGGCTGCTTCGCCACTGTGTGGGCTTTGCCGGTCTGCTTGTCTCCATCCTAGAGGGTAGGGGGACCACCTCTTGGGTCCAGGGGCTGGTTGCTCTGCTGGGGTAGCAGTACCTGGACCTGGGATTATAGAGTGTGTATGGGGAGTATGAGTGAGTGTACAGCGTCGTTTTTTGTGTGTCTTGGTGTGCAGATACAGAGCAGAGATTCCTCTGCTCCATATGTGTCTAAGAGGGAGGGAACGTATGACTGTGTCTTTGTGTTCCTGTGAATCTGTCAGGTTAGGTCCTGGGCTGCCTTCTGGCTCTCTGTGTCCGGCGGTTGGTTCATCCCTGGTGCCTGCCTTTATATAAGAAAACAAATTATACCACATACATGTGACACATTAACATTACATTATTAATTAAGCAACAAGGCAGAACAGAACCAGGACTGTATCTAGACACCAGGAGTAACCCACATTTCAATCAAACCCAAAACTGATCCAGGATTATAACAGGACTGTAACAGTTCTAAATCAGGACTACTTCGGGACTGAACCAAGACAGAACCAGAATCAAAACTAATTGATAGTAGCACTGACAATCAAAGTCTCTTTATTGTGGCAACATGAGACTGTATCTTCAAGGTTTGAGTGTTGCGAACCTAACAATGACATTTTAAGGGTCAATATTATTCAAGTATTCCTTTTCAGGTGTGTTTTGGTGTTCTCTGTCTTTCCTGATTTCCCCTGACCAATCTGAATGTCGTTACTATTTAATTATACCTTTATATTTGTCTCTCTGAGTTACTAGTTTGTATCATATTATTTTTTTATTCTGCCAAAGAACTACACTATTTATATAACTATTTAGCCTAGCTGTGCAAAAAAGCTTGCATGACTTATTAAATATAGAATTAGAAAAATTACAAACCTAACAAGATACTAAACATGTTCTAGCGAGTTTTGGGAAACAACTGTCTGTGACTAACATGTGTTTCAGAATCAGAATCAGAATCAGCTTTAATGGCCAAGTATGACACATACACGGAATTTGACTCCGGCAACTTTTCTCTCCAGTACAGAACTTAAATAAGTGAAATAAAGAAATAAAAACAAATAAATAATAAAGGATAATATATACACCAAACCGGGGGTTATTTTACAGTGAGTATGTACAGCAGTGCAGAGTTATAGTTTATTGTTATGTGAATGGACTCACACTCTGTGACTACACAGAGTTCATCAGAGCGACAGCCTGGGGGAAAAAACTGTTCTTGTGTCGGGTGGTTTTGGCGTACAACGCTCTGTAACGCCGGCCTGACGGGAGGAGCCTAAACAGATTGTGGCCAGGGTGTGAGGGGTCTGTGGTGATTTTTCTGGCCCGCTTCTTGACCCTGGACTGGTACAGGTCCTGAATGGAGGGCAGATCAGTACCTATGATCCTCTCTGAGGACCTGACTGTTCTCTACAGTCTGTCCTTGTCTTTTCTGGTGGCGGATCCGAACCAGACAGAGATGGATGAGGTTGCTCTGCTGGGGTCAGGACAGACTGGACTATTGCTGTGTAGAAGATGGTCAGCAGTTCCTGAGGCAGGTTGAACTTTCTGAGCTGACGCAGAAAGTACAGCCTTTGCTGGGCCTTCTTTCTTATACAGTTAATGTGGGAGGTCCACTTCAGGTCCTGTGTAATGGTGGATCCTAGGAACCTGAAAGACTCCACTGTGGGGACTGGCCTGTTGATGATTATGAGAGGAGATGTTGATGGGGGTCTCTTCCTGAAGTTCACTGTCATCTCCACAGTTTTGAGCGGGTTTAGCTCCAGGTGGTTCTGACTGCACCAGAGGACCAGCTGTTCCACTTCCCCTCTGTATGCAGACTCGTCCCCGTCACGGATGAGTCCAATGATGGTGGTGTCATCTGCAAACTTCAGGAGTTTCACAGAAGGGTCCCTTGACGTGCAGTCAGTGGTGTAAAGGGAGAAGAGCAGTGGGGAGAGAACACATCCCTGGGGGGCGCCGATGCTGAGGGGCCGGGAGCTGGATGTGAAGTTACCCAGTTTCACCTGCTGCCTCCTGTCAGTCAGGAAACTGGTAATCCACTGACAGGTGGAGGGAGGCACGGTGAGCTGGGACATTTTTTGATGGAGGAGCTCTGGGACGATGGTGTTGAAGGCAGAGCTGAAGTCCACAAACAGGACCCGAGCGTAGGTACCTGCAGAGTCTAGGTGGTGCAGGATGTAGTGGAGAGCCATGTTGACTGCGTCATCCACTGACCTGTTTGCTCTATAGGCGAACTGGAGGGGGTCTAGCAGGTGATCCGTGATGTCCTTCAGGTGGGTCAGCACCAGTCGCTCAAAGGATTTCATGACAACAGATGTCAGGGCGACTGGTCTGTAGTCATTTAATCCTGTGACGGGGGACTTCTTGGGAACCGGAATGATGGTGGAGCGTTTGAGGCAGGAGGGGACCACACACAGCTCCAGGGAGTTGTTGAAGATCTGAGTGAAGATGGGAGCCAGCTGTCCAGCACAGACTTTCAGACAGGACGGAGACACTCGATCAGGACCTGATGCCTTCTTAATCCTCTGTCTCTGAAATAGTTGACGTACATCCTGTTCAAAGATCCTCAGCGCAGGCAGGGGGTCAGGTACGGGGGTGGTTTGGGGTGATGCTAGGCCTTTTGTAATGGAGATGGTGGGGGAGGTGGAAGATGTGAAAGTCGTTTCAAACCTGGAGAAAAAGTCATTGAGGTCCTCAGCCGGGCGGGGGCTCCCCACAGGGTGGGGGGATGGTCTCCTGTAGTTGGTAATGGTCTGCAGGCCCTTCCAAACTGCAGAAGAATCGTTGGCAGAAAAACACTCCTTCAGCTTTGCACTGTAGTTCTTTTTTGCTGCCTTGATCTCCTTTGTCAGCTTGTTCCTGGCCTGCTTGTACAGGACCCGATTTCCACTCCTGTAGGCCTCCTCCTTGTCCTGGCGTAGCCGTCTCAGTTCTGCAGTGAACCATGGTTTGTTGTTGTTGAACGTGCAGAAGGTTTTGGTCTGCACACACGTCCTCACAAAAGCTGATGTAAGATGTCACAGTGTCGGTCAGTTCGTCCAGGTCTGAGGCTGCTGCTTCAAAGACGCTCCAATCAGTGCAGTCAAAGCAGGCCTGTAACTGCATCTTTGACTCATCAGTCCATCTCCTCACAGTTCTTACTACAGGCTTAGCAGATTTCAGCTTCTGCCTGTAAGATGGGATGAGGTGGACCAGGCAGTGGTCAGAGAGTCCCAAAGCAGCACGGGGGACAGAGCGATATGCATTCTTTATTGTGGTGTAGCAGTGGTCTAAAGTGTTCATGTCCCTGGTGGGACACGTCACGTGTTGTCTATATTTAGGCAGTTCAAGTTTGAGATTTGCTCTATTAAAATCCCCGAGAATGATTAGCAGAGAGTCCGGGTGAGTTTTCTCCACGTCTGTGATCTGGTCGGCGAGGTGATGTAATGCCTCCGTTACGCACGCCTGCGGTGGAATGTATACAGCGACCAGCACAAACGAGGCGAACTCCCGCGGTGAATAAAATGGTCTACAGTTTATGAAAAAAAGACTCTAGGTGAGGGCTGCATGTCTTCTTTAACACTTTCTCACCTGGATCTTGTTCCATCTCTGTTCTGTCCTCATTCTCCTCTCCCATTCTGTTCCTCTCTCTCCCTCTTTGTGCTAGCAATCAAGCCAAACATCAAGAACATAAAATATACAGTTGAAACCAGATATTTACATACACTTCAGATAAAAACACTTTTTTACTGTCAAACATCAAATCAACAAATCAAAACGTTTATTTTTTAGATGTATGTATTTCTTAATGGCAAATTGCACCCAAATTGTATTTAAAATTGAGCCACACTTGTGGAGGTCCACAATTCTTTTCCTGATGTCTTGGTTAAATACTCTTGATTTTCCCAAGTCAAAGAAAGAGGCTCTGTGTTTTGAGGGTGCCTTAATATGCATCCACAGGTGTGCCACCAATTAACTCAAATCGACTCTATTAACCTATCAGAAGCTTCTTAAGAGCAGAATGGAATAATCTGGAGTTTCCATTTTGATTAAAGATGAAATAAACTTAGCCTATATATGCTCCTGACTTTGAAGTGCTAAAAAATAAATACATAACTCTCTCTCGTTATTCTGACATTTAACTAATTCAAAAAATATGTCAATATTTATTTAGCTAAAACAAAAAAGTTTACTCTAATTTGATGTTTAATAGTAAATAATTTTTGTTGTTGTTTTTCTTCCTGAAGTATATGTAAGTATCTGGTTTCAACTGTGAAGATACTGCTGTATTGAAATTCCTTTTTTTTGCGCAGAAATATAATGAACGGCATATAAAGCACAATATAATAAAATTTACCTGAGATTCTTCTTTGAAAGAAGCCCCTTATGTCCATAGTTTTGTACATCAGTACATAACTGAAACCAATTTAGAGAGTGCTTTATTTAGCCATAGGGGATAGCAACAGAAAATATGAAATAAACACAAATGTAGGATCAAAAGGACATTGTTCGGCTTTTCATTTCGCTATTGGTTGATTAGCCCTGACAGAACTAGTAAAAATAGAAGAGCAAGTAACGTAATACACCCCAGATGAGCAGTGCAACATCAGTCTTTGTGATACACCGTCATATTTACATTATCATACAATATGAGTGATTTGCTTTAGTACCTCATCAAACTTGAGCTCTCCTCTGTCTGCCTGCATTTCTCCTACACCAAATTGGCGGGCAGCGTTATGGCGTCCCCCCCCTCCCTCACATGCGTACGTGTTGCGCACAAACGCATACAGTGGCGCTGGTGCCTGAACTCGGATCATACCAAAATTAGGGAGAAATTTACGACTATGTGCTTCTAATATTGTGTGTAGTTTTTGTTTTACACAGTTGTCAGTCAGACATCTTACTATTAGAAGAAAAAAAAACACAATAAGCACAATAAGCCACCCCGCCCTTCCGCTCCGCCGATGGGCTGTCGGGTGGTCTGGCGGGGATTGGGTCCGGTGTCTCCACATGGTCTCCTGTTCTGTGTGTTTCGCGCTTGGTCAGTTCGTTGGTGGGTTTGGCTGGATGCTTGGTCTTGGTGCTCTGTGGTGTGCTGGAGTGAGATTCGGGAGCTGGTTGAGCTCGGTGTCCGGGTGCTGGCTGGTCTTGGCCTGGAGATGCTGTCCGTCTGCTGGGGCTATTGGCATGGGGCGGGGGGGCCGTTGGGATGTGGCCTGTGGGGATTGGCCTGGGGTGGCGGCGGCGCGTGTTGGACATTGGCTGGCCATGGCCGCCGCGGGTCCCTGCTGGGGGGGTGGGGTGCCCTCAGGCCTCCGGGCGCATGAATGGATCCGCTCTGGCATAACCGGTTGCCGGCAGAGCCTGTGGGCTCATCACAGTGGCCCCCCAGGCCCCTGCATTGTAGCTGCTGGATGTTCCCCCAGGGCTCTCCTCTGCTTCTCTGTTTGGGATGTGGTCAGCCATGCGTTGGTCTGCCTGGGGCTCCTGGGCTCTGGGGGTCCTTTGGGACTCTATGGCTCCAATCTCCTTCGTGTCTTTGTCGATTCCTGGGAGGCGGATTGATGCCTCCTCACACCAGCTATTGAACACTCGTATTGATAAACCTAATATGCACCAGCATGCTCATACACACACAGGTGGGGCGATTCCGGTGTTTACAGATACATTCTTGGGCTTAGGTTACCATTACTAAATCATGTAGTAATCGGTACCATAAGCTTTTCAGTGACGCTATTATTGTATTAATATCTATTTGTGGGTTGTGGTTGTGTATTTCTCAGTTTGCATTGCTTGATTTGTTTTGTTGTTGTTTCTTTCCCTCTCCCTGCCATCCTGCGGGTGTGGAGGGGGACTGGGATGGTTTCTTGTGTTTTCTTTGTTCCCGTTCCTTTCTTGTATTTTCACTTTACCCTCTCCCTCTTAACCTTTTTTTCCTAACTCTCTTCATCTACTTTCTTTCTTCCCCTTAATTTTCCGTCTTCGTTTCCCTGGCAAATTGGGGGAAAAAACACAGTAATTTCTTTGTAGGAGTTTCTTACACTTATATATCAAGCGGAGTAGTATAGCAAAAGCTGTAATGCTCCACTTGTGATAGTAAATCTGGTGTAGCTTCTACTTGGTACTCAGACACCAATTCTGAGCTTCCCACCACCAGACAGGATATGTGTTTAAAAAACAAACAAACAAAAAAATGGTAGTTGTTTAAAATTATTATCAAACCACAGTCAAAATCTATCCAGTTGCCGCTTTTTTGGATAGGTTTTTTTGTGTGTTTCTTTTTAATAAAAGACTAAATAAAACAGGAGTAACAAGGCTATTTTTAAAATGTAAGGAGTAGAAATGACAGAAAATGTATATTTAACTTGAGCAGCTAAAAATTATATCTTCACAGGTCCTGTAGTGGTTGATGGTTATTTCAACAACTACAAGCTTAACATGTGAAAAATTTGCTTTATAAAAGTGGCAATACATGAAGAAGTACGGGACTGCCATATAAGCTTGTTTATGACCGATGATTTCCACAAAAATAATATAAAAAAAATATGTCTATGCAAATGGCCCACCAACACAACCCCTTTAAGCTTTTAGTTTTTGTACCGTCCAGTTTTAGTTTCATGTAAACAAACGTCCAAGGCACACAATGCTAACTTATCGCTTTTAGTCAACAGCTATAGTTAAAGGGGGGGTATTATGCTTCTTCCAGGTACATGTTACCCTTCTATAGCACACTCCAATAAAATTGTCACCTTTAGTCTTTTAAAGTCCGTCATATACCCAAATCCACCTTAAAGAAATTTACTTCCGTATTGGACGCCTTGATTTTCGCCTGTGCCTCTCTAAGACCCTCCTACTCTTTCTGACACTCCCCCTTCAGTTCGTCACATACCGTGCATCATCGCAGCATCTGGAAAAAAATCCCACAAAAGACATGCAGCTGCAGCTGGTGTGTTATAATTATAATGGTGTGGGGTCTCGTTTTTACAGATACATTCTTGGGCTGAGGTTATCATTACTAGATGTTGATTAATCGGTACCATGAGTTTTTCAGTGGCATTGTTGTATTGTTATATCCATTTTTGTGTGATGTGGTTGTGTAGTTCTGTCACGTGGTGTGTGGAGAATGGACCCAAACGCACTCGCTGAAGGAAGGTGCAGGATGTTTATTAAAGTGAGGAGATCGTGATGATGGTGGTGAACGGAGACACTGGACATCGGGCTGGAACGAAGAGGCAGGAAGACGACACACCATGGGGATGAAGACAACAGAGGACTAGGAGGAAGGAGGACTAGGAGGACTAGGAGGATGATCCGGCCGGGAGTGAAAGGAAGTGAGGGGTCTTAAAGGCAGGAGGTGAGTAGGATCAGGTGTGGATGATGAGACAGACAGGTGAAGACAATCAGGCAGGAATAGGGCAGCGTGACAGGACCCCCCCCTTTAAAGGTGGATTCCAGACACCGTGGAAAGAGTGAAAACGAAAGGGAAGAGAAAAAAAAACAAGCACCCTTGCCAGGGTGGGTGGAGGGGGCCCACGGAAGGAGGGCCCCGAGTCTCTTTGGGTACGCCCCTGGAAGTCTGGCGGACGGCCCCGGCGGTGGCCCCTGAGGACCTGGAGGTCGGGCGGACGGCCCCGGCGGTGGCCCCTGAGGACCTGGAGGTCGGGCGGACGGCCCCGGCGGCGTCCTCTGGCTGGACGGAGGTCGGGCGGACGGCCCCGGCGGCGTCCTCTGGCTGGACGGAGGTCGGGAGGACGGCCCTTAGGTCCTCTTCTGAGGGTCAGGTAGTCCCAAAGATGCCTGGCCGGTAAAGGTCGGCCGAGACAAAGAGAGTCTGGAGGCTCGGACGCCTCCTCAGACGGAGAGTCTGGAGGCTCGGACGCCTCCTCAGACGGAGAGTCTGGAGGCTCGGACGCCTCCTCAGACGGAGAGTCTGGAGGCTCGGACGCCTCCTCAGACGGAGAGTCTGGAGGCTCGGACGCCTCCTCAGACGGAGAGTCTGGAGGATCGGACGCCTCCTCAGACGAAGGTTCTGGAGGATCGGACGCCTCCTCAGACGAAGGTTCTGGAGGATCGGACGCCTCCTCAGACGAAGGTTCTGGAGGATCGGACGCCTCCTCAGACGAAGGTTCTGGAGGATCGGACGCCTCCTCAGACGAAGGTTCTGGAGGATCGGACGCCTCCTCAGACGAAGGTTCTGGAGGATCGGACGCCTCCTCAGACGGAGGTTCTGGAGGATCGGACGCCTCCTCAGACGGAGGTTCTGGAGGATCGGACGCCTCCTCAGACGGAGGTTCTGGAGGATCGGACGCCTCCTCAGACGGAGGTTCTGGAGGATCGGACGCCTCCTCAGACGGAGGTTCTGGAGGATCGGACGCCTCCTCAGACGGAGGTTCTGGAGGATCGGACGCCTCCTCAGACGGAGGTTCTGGAGGCTCGGACGCCCCCTCAGACGGAGGTTCTGGAGGCTCGGACGCCCCCTCAGACGGAGGTTCTGGAGGCTCGGACGCCTCCTCAGACGGAGGTTCTGGAGGCTCCAGTGACGGGGACGGGTCCTCCCTGACCCTCCCTGGGAGCTTCAGCGACGGGGACGGGTCCCCCCTGACCCTCCCCGGGAGCTCCAGCGACGCATGGGGAAATGTCCATCGCTGGAGAGCCGCCGCTGTGACAGCCAGAAACACAGCAGCCACAACAACGGCGGGCTCTGGAGCTGGAACGGGCTCATGGACTGGAACGGGCTCATGGACTGGAACGGGCTCATGGACCGGAACGGGCTCACGGACCGGAGCCGGAACGGGCTCACGGACCGGAGCCGGAACGGGCTCATGGACTGGGACTGGCTCATGGACTGGAACTGGCTCATGGACTGGAACGGGCTCACGGACCGGAGCCGGAACTTCCCCGGGAACGGCCCCACCTCGGCGGCGTCGCTGTCTGCGGCGAGGCGCTCCCCTGGAGCAGAGGTAGGCCGTCTTGTCCCCATAGAAAAACTCGAAGAGGTCCTCCTCCCTGATGTGAGGAGCCCCCGAAGAGCCAGTTGGAGGAGGGACAAAGACGGCGGGGGAGAGAACCGGCGGTGGGTGCCACGCGGAGATGGAGCCGACATTGGTGGTCCGTGTGGCCGCGCCGCCCTGCTCCTCGCTCGCTGAAACACCGGTTCGGCGGGTCCGTCGCCTACGGCCAGATGGTGGAGGCGGAGAGGGCGGACCGATCGTCTGGTCCAACGCCTCCTGGCGAATCCTCTCCGCCTCGCGCCGCAGAGCGGCGAGCTCCCGGGCCGAGAAGACACTCTGGAAGTGAGGGAGCACTCCAAGGATCTCCCCGGCTCCGGAGACCCGCACAGGGAGGTGAGGAGAGGCAGCGAGTCTGGCCAGGTTGGCCCAGACGTCCTGGCGCAGGGCGGCGATCTCCCGGGCGAGTGCTGGGTCCATGTTTAAGGCCGGATCATTCTGTCACGTGGTGTGTGGAGAATGGACCCAAACGCACTCGCTGAAGGAAGGTGCAGGATGTTTATTAAAGTGAGGAGATCGTGATGATGGTGGTGAACGGAGACACTGGACATCGGGCTGGAACGAAGAGGCAGGAAGACGACACACCATGGGGATGAAGACAACAGAGGACTAGGAGGAAGGAGGACTAGGAGGACTAGGAGGATGATCCGGCCGGGAGTGAAAGGAAGTGAGGGGTCTTAAAGGCAGGAGGTGAGTAGGATCAGGTGTGGATGATGAGACAGACAGGTGAAGACAATGAGGCAGGAATAGGGCAGCGTGACAAGTTCTCAGTTCACAATGTTTGGTTTGGTTTGTTTTTTTTTTTTTGTTTTTTTTTCCCCCTCTCTCTGCCGTCCTGTGGGTATGGAGGCAGACTTCGATGTTTTCTTGTGTTCTCTATGTTCCCCTTCCTTTCAACTCACCCTCTCTTGTGACTTTTTGTTTCCTACCTCTCTTCTTCATCTTCTTTCTTTCTTCCCCTCTATTCTCCGTGTCCATAACATAAGAAAATAAAACCCACTGCAATTCATAATAAAGATTTCTCACACATATATATCAAGTGGAGTACTATAGCAAAAGCTGTAGTGCTCCGCTTAGGAAAATAAATCTGTTGGGCTTCTACTTGGTACTCTGACACCAACTCTGAGTGCACACTGCCAGACAGGACACGTTAAAAAATAAAATATTTTTAAAAAAGTAACTGAACTTCCCTCCAGTGTTTTGGGGACCGTCTACGCTTGTTAGCTTCAGCTTCACAGCTCGACTGAATTAAAATCAGCTTTATTGGCCGGTTTTTGCACACAAACTAAACCAAAGGATGGAGCCATTAATATATTAAAGTGTTGTAAAGCCTTTAAAATAAATTTAAAAAGCTTAAAATGAACTTACAATTTAAATTAATAAAATAATTAAAATATTTTTAATTGTTAACATAATGGTTAAGAACATTAGTCTTTGTCAGTATTTACTGATGTCACTCAGGTCTCTTAATGATTTGCTTTTATTTCTTACAAACGTTCAGTCATGGCAAAAAAAAAAAAGAAGCTGTTTGAATAAGGGGGTGAATTAAATTTAGTTTTTGTGTGTACTTTCAATAATTTACTAAAGAATGGCATAAAATTACCAGGACTGCAACTGAAATAAACGTTGTATTTTTTTATAGTTATCAGTATTTATCAATATCGATCAAACTGACTTATTTTTATCAGTATGCTCTTTTCCTATATCGTCCAGCCCTAAGTACATGATTGGCGTAAACATAAATACAGAAAACAAATAAACAATTTTGATTAATTTAATATATTTCTCCTTTTATGCAAGCTATTATTCATATCCAGATAGGACTTTCTAATCAGGGGGGATTAGTGGGGGTGACCTAATCTGAGGTGGTCTTTTAATAAATTTAGAACAGAAGGTGCTGCTGCAGAAAGCAGGGCTGGATTCAAGTAATTGACTAATCAACAACTCATTTAACATGTTGACTGATTTATTGACTACTAATTATTAGCTGCAGCTCTAAGATGTATAAATAGTGTACATCTGCATTTAAAGAAAATTATTTGGACTAACATTGGTAATAATCAAAGTAGCAAAAATCGAGGACCTACATGTTCAATAAGAAACACATTATAGATGTAAGACAATATTGAATATCCCCTCTATTAAGCAGATACAGATCTGCAGCACGTGAGTACATTGATCTACGTTTTTTTCAGAAATGTCCTGTCTGAAACACTCCCCCACATCTGCAAGTTTTGCGGGCGTAGCTCAAAGATTTTTTGGGGGAAGCACCACAAGACCTTTGTGCTTAGGGCACCCACATGGCTAGCACCAACCCTGTGTATAGGAATGGGTGTGTACGAGTGGTATGTATGATGATTAGTGTTTGAGTATAATTAAGTATAATTAATAAGTATAATATGTATGAGTATAATTATAGATGTATAACTATGAGTTTGTATGTGAGTATAAGTGAGTTTTGATAATTTGATACGTGTGTATTTATGAGTGGGAGTGTGTACCTATATGGTTATGTAAGTGTGTATTTATGAGTATGTATGTATTACTATTTAAGTTTATGAATGAATGTGATTCATGTGTATATGAGTGAAGGCTTTTTTTAGAGTATGTTTGGGTCTTATTTTGAACGTCGGGGATGGTTGTCGCTGAATGACTGGTTTAGTTCAATTAGTCATGTGGAACCTACTTCCTATGCTAATATCCCGATGTACTATATTATCACCTTCAAATGTACAGTTGTGGCCAAAAGTTTTGAGAATGACACAAATATTAGTTTTCACAAAGTTTGCTGCAAAACTACTTTCAGATCTTTGTTTCAGTTGTTTCTGTGATGTACTGAAATATAATTACAAGCACTTTATACGTTTCAAAGGCTTTTATTGACAATTACATGACATTTACGCAAAGAGTCAGTATTTGCAGTGTTGGCCCTTCTTCTTCAGGACCTCTGCAATTTGACTGGGCATGCTCTCAATCAACTTCTGGGCCAAATCCTGACTGATAGCAACCCATTCTTTCATAATCACTTCTTGGAGTTTGTCAGAATTAGTGGGTTTTTGTTTGTCCACCCACCTCTTGAGGACTGACCACAAGTTCTCAATGGGATTAAGATGTGGGGAGTTTCCAGGCCATGGACCCCAAATTTAAACGTTTTGGTCCCCGAGCCACTTAGTTATCACTTTTGCCTTATGGCACGGTGCTCCATCGTGCTGGAAAATGCATTGTTCTTCACCAAACTGTTGTTGGATTGTTGGAAGAAGTTGCTGTTGGAAGGTGTTTTGGTACCATTCTTTATTCATGGCTGTGTTTTTGGAGAAAATTGTAAGTGAGCCCACTCCCTCGGATGAGAAGCAACCCCAAACATGAATGGTCTCAGGATGCTTTACTGTTGGCATGACACAGGACTGATGGTAGCGCTCACCTTTTCTTCTCCGGACAAGCCTTTTTCCAGATGCCCCAAACAATCGGAAAGAGGCTTCATCGGAGAATATGACTTTGCCCCAGTCCTCAGCAGTCCATTCACCATACTTTCTGCAGAAGATCAATCTGTCCCTGATGTTTTTTTTGGAGAGAAGTGGCTTCTTTGCTGCCCTTCTTGACACCAGGCCATCTTCCAAAAGTCTTCGCCTCACTGTGCGTGCAGATGCGCTCACACCTGCCTGCTGCCATTCCTGAGCAAGCTCTGCACTGGTGGCACTCCGATCCCGCAGCTGAATCCTCTTTAGGAGACGATCCTGGCGCTTGCTGGACTTTCTTGGATGCCCTGAAGCCTTCTTAACAAGAATTTAACCTCTTTCCTTGAATTCCTTGATAATCCTATAAATTGTTGATTTAGGTGCAATTTTAGTAGCCACAATATCCTTGCCTGTGAAGCCATTTTTATGCAACGCAATGATGGCTGCACGCGTTTCTTTGCAGGTCACCATGGTTAACAATGGAATAACAAAGATTTCAAGCATCACCCTCCTTTTAACATGTAGAGTCTGCCATTCTAACCCAATCAGCCTGACATAATGATCTTCAGCCTTGTGCTCGTCAACATTCTCACCTGAGTTAACAAGACGATTACTAAAATGATCTCAGCAGGTCCTTTAATGACAGCAATGAAATGCTGTGGAATTTTCATGGCAAAGAAGGACTATGCAATTCATCTGATCACTGTTCATAACATTCTGGAGTATATGCAAATTGCTATTATAAAAGCTTAAGCAGCAACTTTTCCCATTTCCAATATTTATGTAATTCTCAAAACATTTGGCCACGACTTTACATAGTAAGCATGGAAAAGTTTATTTGGAAAACTTCATTAAGCTTCATTTTATGAGGCCAAAGTGATTCGATCTGTAACACTGTTTGACTTCCAGCAGTAGCGTTAAGCCAAATGCTTCATTGAGCTACTGTCTTAAAATATGAAGGCTTTTATTTTGTATGCTGTGCTTCGGTCTAAGTTTGAAACTCCATCGTAGTGTGTGTAGTTGGTGTAGTTGGTGTAGGTCTGAAGTTAAAATAGCAACAATGGAAACCTGAAGCCTTTATCTTATTAGAATTTATTTGCTCATCATCAGAACTTAAGTTGATTTTGTTGCCGGGCAACGTGAAACTGTTTAGCTATCCTGTGACATCATCTCTGGTGTTCTTTGATATCTGTGACATCATAACTGAGAATAAAGTTATTAAGATTCCTTTAGATTCTAATTCAGTTCACTAAACCGTCTTGGCGTGAATGCATCTCGTGAATCACTTCTGTAAAGAGTAGCACTGTTTTTAGAGAGCAACAACAAATCGATCGAATCATCCCTCAAAGAATATTTTGCGTTGAAAAATAGAAAGAACATTATTTAACCATGGAGTCCATCAGCAAACGTGTACCAGTGGAGGCTGCCTATCGTCAGCAACAAGTCCTTGAATTCACCAATTCCAAATTCAGCGTTGGAAAATCAGGTAGGATAAACTCTGCGCCCTTATTTACTTTGGAAGATTTTCCTCTACTGAAGAAAGAGGAGTCCAAAAACCAAAAAGTGTCAAGCCAAAACGGCAAGACCTCTTCCAAGTCTCAAGTAAAGACTACCAAGGAAGTTAAATTAGCTTCGAATCTGGAAAACGCTCCAAGAGATGCTCCAGTCAGAAGCCCTTGGAGTGAAATTTCTGCTCCAAAGACGTCAGCGACCCAATCGGAGCCAGCCCCAGTCTCTGATCAGAGGCCAGCGTCTTCTCCAAAGCTTGAAGATGCAAAGATGCAGCCGATTTTAAAAGGTATTCTTAAAAAGGGCGATGTTGAAGTAAGCCATGGGGATAAAACTACAGATATGATAACGATTCCAGAGTTGGAGTTTCATGGCGCCTTAATCTCCAGAGAGAACTGTATCTCTGCACTTCAACAAGAAAATTACACATTGTTAGAAAACATGAAGAGCAGAGAGAACTGTATCTCTGCACTTCAACAAGAAAATTACACATTGTTAGAAAACATGAAGAGCAGAGAGAACTGTATCTCTGCACTTCAACAAGAAAATTACACATTGTTAGAAAACATGAAGAGCAGAGAGAACTGGATCTCTGCACTTCAACAAGAAAATTACACATTGTTAGAAAACATAAAGAGTAGAGAGAACTGGATCCCTGCACTTCAACAAGAAAATTACACATTGTTAGAAAACTTAAAGACTCTCACCGCCGAGCTCCGTAAAATGGAGGCAGCGCAGCAACAGGCCAACGAGACAGCTAGGCAGCTCGCATCTGCGCTAAACGCCGAAAGGAAAAAGGTACAGGCAGCTGAGATCTCCTTACAGCAATTAACTAAAGAAGGTAGAGCTGCACCAGTCCACCAACATCAGGAAGACCAGGAGACAAAGGTCTTAAGAGATGAAATGATGAATTTGACAAATGTAGTAGAAAAGCAGAAAACTGACCATGAAGATGAAGTTGCCGTTCTGTATGAAGAGCGGATTAGGTTAGACAAAGGCCGTCGAGATGCCATCAGACGAGCTGATCAGTTAAAGGCATCTCTGATGGCAGAGAAGAAAAAAACAGAAGAGACCGAGATCTGTTTAGCCGGGCAGATGGAAGAAACATCTAAATTACAACCTGCTTTGGTCAAAATGGAGAGAGATTTGGAGGAACAAAGAAGACAGTGGGAGAAGGAAAAAGAATCTCTTCTGACCAATAACCAAGAAACATCTGAGGTGGAACAGCTGAAATATCAGTTGCAGTCCCAGACAGCTGCGCATGGAGATGAAGTTGCTGCTCTGTATAATGAGCTGATTAAGAGGAACAGGGACCGTCAAGATGCCACGAGAAGGGCCGACCAGCTGGAGGAAAAGCTGATTGAAGAGAAAAACAGAGCAAAAGAGGCTGAAGACGGCTTGGCCCAACAAAAGGAGCAAACATCTAACCTACAGGCTGCTCTGATCGAAATGTTGGGAGTTTTGGAAGACCTGGAACGGAGGTGGCAGCAGGAAAAACCCCATCTTATGAGCAACCAACAGGAAAGAGAGGAGGTGGAGCAGCAGAAAAAACAGTTGGAGTTACAGAAAGCTGAGGCAGAACAGAAGATAGCTGCTCTGCATTTGGAGCAGCAGAAAACGAACCAGTACCATCAAAATGCTGCAAGAAAAGTCCTTGAACTGGAAGTGACTCTGGTTGCTGAGAAGACCAGAACAAAGGAGGCTGAGATCTGCTTGGGCGAGCAAGTGCAGGAAACCTGCAAAATAAAGGCTGCTTTGGTCAAAATGGAGCAAGATGTGGAGAATCAAAGACTGCTCTGGGCACAAGACAAATCCAGCCTTCTGACAGAGCAGCACAAAACTGTCCGAAATTTGGAAGCAGCTGCGAAGAACGTTCTGGAGGTTTTGCATAAGGAAAGGCAGCAATGGCAAACAGAGAAGTCTGGTCTTCTAGAGATCATTGCAACAACAAAGGAGACCCTGAAAGAGATGGAGGTGGAGAGAAAAACAAAGACAGAGAGCCCGATGGACAAAGTGAACAATCTGCAACAGGAGATGGACAAATTACAGGAAATTAAACCCAAAAAGAAATCTTTCAAGATAAAAATGTCAAAGTTCTTTAAAACGTCTAAAAAGGCCCCACCTCAGTCAGAAAACTGAGCCCTGCTACGTGTCATGAAACCTTCCAACTAAACCATTAAACTGACAAAAATACTTACTGAACCCCAACTCCACAACATTAACTTTTAACCCCTTACCTTAATCCCCTTTCCCCAATATTTGCGACAGAGCAGTAAAATATAAGAGTAATCATTTTGATTCTCTTTTTATCCCTTAGCAGTAACAGTACTAAATAAACGCTCTTAATGGAATAAAGGGGTAAGCTTGTTATGAATATTGTCGAATTTGTATGAGTAATAATGTCTTTTAATTATTTGTTTTTTTCTCTTGCTCCTTATTGAATGTACCGCAGCTTACACGTGACTCTGTAGTCCAAGACAAATTTCCTTTGTGGACAATAAAGGTTATCTTATCTTATCTTATCTTATCTTATCCTATAACTCTTATCCTTAACTTTCCACTCCCTACCTTTAACCCTGAACTCCCACAATCTAAATCCAAACGCGATTCAACTATGAGACCTAGAACGTGTTTCTCTCTTTCCAGTAAATGAAAAAGTACTGCCTCCCTACCAGGAAACATTTCTGGGATGGATTTCTACCCTAGTAATTAGTTTTTACCCTGGTAAATGGAGCGGGGCTGCACAGTGGCACAGTGTTTAGTACTGTTGCCTTGCAGTAAGAGATATTTCTGCATGGAGTTTGCATGTTCTCCCTGTGCATGCGTGGGTTCTCTCCGGGTGCTCCGGCTTCCCCCCACAGTCCAAAAATATGCCCTATGGGTTAATTGGTCTCTGTAATTTGCCTAATGAGGGGCTTATGTGCCTGCATTGTTGTTCATCCCGTCTCTATGTTACCATGTTACTGACATGCGACCTGTCAAGGTTATTCTACCCCCCCCCCCCCCTCTAACCTTCACCTGCCAAGCTTTCTTTCTTTACCTTTAACCCTGTCGAGGAAAATTAGGTAATTATAGGTATGTTTAACTTTCTGTGCGAAAACTTTGTGAATGGATAAAACACAGCTGCAAATTCTATCAGGAGAAGAGAGGCAGTTATGGCCTGAAGGGGTGTCACAGGTCACAGGTTTTAATAATTCAATTCATTTCAGTGTATTTATATAGGGCCAGTTCAAAACACATCATCTCAAAACATTTTAAAGGAAGTACATTTTGCAGTTTAATCATACATAAGTTCACATATACGTTATAGATTGTTTTTTTATGTTTTTTGTGGCCACAGTGGCCTTTATTGAAAGAGGACAGGTTTTACAGAAAGCGGAGAGACATTCGGCAAATGTCCCTGGGCCTGAATTGAACCCGGGATAACCGCATCGAGGACTAAGGCTTCTGAACATGGGGTGCCATGCGACGCCCCAAGTTCACATATACATTATTATGTGCTACACACCCCAGAAGGAGGGCGGTTAGGAAAGGAAGGAGGTGACAACAGTGACTGGCAAATTAACATTAAACTTTATTTTATAAAGTTATTCAGGTGTACAGACAGAGGGGGCCGGGGATTCCTAACAGTCCCCCTAGACACGGCCCTGGTAAAACCGTCTCGACCTGAAAAAAAATTAAGTCTACAACATAAATTTATCCTTCAGTCAAACTCAGAAGTTTAAGAAATAAATAAATTACTCTGCTTCTTAGAAGCTGGAATAGTAATCAAAAGAAAGCACTAAGATTTTAAACTCTTAACCAAAGCAGAATGAAGTAAAAAAACGGAACAAACGGTTTACATGACTACAAAGCTCTCAGGAAGCAACTAAGAGGAAACCCTCATGAGACAAAATGAACAACAGTTTACTCTAAGCAAACAATTCTAAAGTTGTTCAGACCAAAAGAGCCAGGCTCAGCCAGGGGCGTCACTAGAACTAACACTGTACTGGGGCACACCGGGGGCCCAAAGAATTCATGAGAGCACACAAAGTGCCCAAGAAAAAAAAAAAATCTGCACTTATTTATCATAAAAAAACTAATATTTCTTTCAACTATTCAATGATATCAGACTATGTTGCTGTCTAGATCTTTGATTAACCACCTGAAATGTACTACGATAATGCATTTGGCCTACTTGTGCACTTTACTCTAGACTTCTAAACCATTACTGATAAAAGCAAAAAGGAAGAGCAATGAATCTTTTTGAAATCTCTATTTCAGTAAACATCTGCAAATTGAACAATTATAAATGTAAAAAAATAAAATAAATAAATAAATAAAATAAAGCACCCCTGCCCTGCGATGGACTGGCGACCTGTACACCCCACCCCACCCCCACCCACCCCCCTCACAACCCTGCATACGAATGATGGGTACAGAAAATGGATGGATGGAATAAAGCCCCTCTTATCCCACCCTTCATTGTGACCAAAAACGTAACTATACCTCTCAAAACAATTCATATATGTAGATTTTTGCATGTACAGTATTTATTTAACACCCCTGCCCGTTTGTATCTGTTGAATTCTTCTGTGTACTTCCTTTGTTTGTGTGTTGTATACTTGCTATTTGTTCAATAAAGTTCTTAAAAATGCACACCACGTCAACGTGCTAACGTCCAGCCAACCATGTAGCCTAGTATGATGTTAGCGTTCGCCAATCATGTAAAATGACTTCATAATTAGGCGCAGGGCCCCAAGCAGATCTGGTACCTACACCGGGTCAGACGCAGCGCAAAAAAAGAGAAAGAAAAAAGGAGAAAAAAAGGAAAAGAGCATACAATACACGGGGACCGTGACAATTTAACAACACATCCCTTAAAAATATCAGAATCTATATTTTGAGCTGCTGCCTCTGTAATCAGTCCCTGAGTGGACTCTGCTCTCCCTTTCACACTTGCTCCAGTTTTCCTAAACTCAACTGCTGCACCTGTGTCACAATAAAAAATAATATTCTGTACAGCTTTAGTGCATTTGATACGGAAAACACATTTGACTTAACCAATTAAGATATTTTCAATGCTAAAACATGCAGGCTTATTTTATATTACGTTCATTCTATTCTCTGTCAAATGTTGGCTTTGTATATTTGTTGTCTAGGAAGTAGTTATATTAGAACTAATGCCAGCTTGTTCACACACCTGTCCCTTCCATTCTGACAAGAGAAATACCCTCATCACCAGACCCGGCGCCAGGGCAATTTAGCTGGGGGGGGGGGACCCAGCTTACTTTGGGGGGGCCCCAGTTTTTATTTAAGCCCATAACGTTTTTACCTCCCGTTGGCAGTGTGTTAAATATTTCCGGGTCAAAACTGCCCTTATGGACACTCTATGTACATATTCATCCATCCATCCATTTTCTGTACCCGTCATTCCTGTGCAGGGTTGCGGGGGCTGGGGTGGGGTGGGGGGTTCTGGTGTGAGAGGTGGGGTACACCCTGGACAGGTCGCCAGTCCATCGCAGTGTACATAATCATACTATACATAATTTAAAGAGGGACTGGCTGAGGTAGGAGTTTTTCTGAGCGATCGCTCTGTTCTAGATTGGTGGTCGGAACGTTTGTTTTTGTTCTCCAAAAGGAGCCGCAGGAGCAACTGTCACGACCCTGCTGTGTATCTGCTTGTGTCTGTGAGTGAGCCATCTTCATTTTTTGAAGATCATTGTAGCTCAGTGGGAGCTGTGGTTAAGTCATGCTGATTCAGAGGAAAATGAGCAGACATCGTCAAACAACCGAATTTGTAAAAATAAGAAGAGTTACTTGCAAACCAGTTAATAACAACAGCAAACAGAAAATACAATAGTCTATCAAGCTCTATTTCTTCCATATCAATTCTCTTATTTTTCAGCTGCTTTGATCAGTGACGCTACTCGCTGCTGAAACTGTCCTGATGCACTCGGAAAGAAAAATAATGTAATGTCCAACTCACTATTCTTAGCAGCGCCTGTACATCCACAGAGCCATCATCTCGAACAAAAACAATCCTTTTACATCCAGTTAATGTACTCCAATACAGTACTTAGTCTGCAAGTCTTCCTCAATCCAACTGTGCTGCTAAAAAACCTTTGTAAATTCCTTTCTTGCGTGTATTTTATGAAGGTAGATATGTGCCAAAACGCTCGCCGTTGTAGCTTGTGATGTGAACTCTTGTAGAATACGATTTGAGAACTTCAGCAATAGCAATCTGAAGTTCTATGTGAACCATCACAGCAGGGGAAAAAAAACACACACAAACTGAATTTCAAATTGCACTAAAACCCCAAACATGTAAGACCCTGTGTGAAACAAATGCACTTGTCTCAGATTTTCCCCTGCAGAAAACTTTCAAATTAACCTGTTCTGAATGTAAAGTCACATAAAAATATTCACATGTCTGCTTTCATTTTTATACAAGCATAATTACAGCTTTCCGCTTATCAATTCAATTTCAATTCAATTCAGTTTATTTATATAGCGCCAATTCACAACAGATGTCATCTCAAGGCACTTAACAAGAAGTCATTTCAATACATTTATACAAACATTCCAGTCAGTTAAAAAGTTTCCTATTTAAGGAATCCCAGCAGATTGCGTCAGTCATTGGCTTGAGGTTGGGCCCCGTTGATGCAGACTTTCCAACCACAGCAATCCTTCAGCAATCCCTCATACTGAGCAAGCATGTAGCGACGGTGGAGAGGAAAAACTCCCCTTTAACAGGAAGAAACCTCCAACAGAACCAGGCTCAGTAGGAGCGGCAATCTGCCACGACCGTCTGGGGGTTTGAGAAGACAGAGCAGAGACACAGAAGGAACAGAAGATCTGATATAAGAGAACTTTCTATGTTACATAAAGTAAAAAGTTAATAACAGGACACAGTGGATGTTCAGTTACTGGGAGGATCATCCCAGTCGATGCCCCCCATCCAACAGGGCATTGCAGCCAAGCAGGATACCAGACCAGGTATATCTTCTGAGGAGAGAAAAACACTGAGAGAAAACAAAGTTAACAGTCGAAATAACAGAATGTACTGTAATACAACTGGAGAGTCGTAGGAGAAAAGGAAGTAGCAGAGTGAAGAAAATTGGTAAGTCTGTCCTCCAGCAGTCTAAGCCTATAGCAGCATAACTACAGAGATAGCTCAGGATGACCTTACCCACTCTAACTATTAGCTTTATCAAAAAGGAAAGTTTTAAGCCTGGCCTTAAAAGTAAACAGAGTGTCTGCCTCACGGACTAAAGCTGGGAGCTGGTTCCACAGGAGAGGAGCCTGATAACTAAAAGATCTGCCTCCCATTCTACTTTTAGAAATCCTAGGAATTACAAGTAAACCTGCAGTCTGAGAGCGAAGGGCTCTGTTAGGAACATAAGGAACAATTAGATCTCTGATGTATGATGGAGCTTGATTATTAAGGGCTTTATATGTAAGAAGAGGATCTTAAATTCTATTCTGGATTTAACAGGGAGCCAATGAAGGGAAGCTAAAACAGGAGAAATGTGATCTCTCTTTTTACTAATCATCAGAACTCTTGCTGCCGCATTTTGGATCAACTGAAGGCTTTTAATGGCATTTTGTGGACTACCTGATAGTAATGAATTACAGTAGTCCAACCTTGAGGTAACAAATGCATGGACTAGTTTCTCAGCATCACTCCTGGACAGGATGTTTCTAATTTTAGCAATATTCCGGAGGTGAAAGAAAGAAATCCTAGAAACCTGTTTAATATGGGATTTAAATGTCAAGTCTCGGTCAAAAATAACGCAGAGGTTCTTTACGTTATTACTGGGGGCCAATTTAATGCCATCCAGATGAAGTGATTGACTAATCAGTTTCTGCTTAAGAACTTCTGGTCCAAAGACAGCAACTTCTGTTTTGTCAGAATTTAAAAGCAAAAAGTTTAGGGTCATCCATGTTTTCATGTCTTCCACACATGCCTGTAATCTACCTAACTGACTGGGTTCATCAGGATTTATGGATAAATATAGTTGTGTATCATCTGCATAGCTGTGGAAATTTATCCCATGCTGTCTAATGATTCTACCAATTGGGAGCATATATATGGTGAACAGAATTGGTCCAAGCACAGAACCCTGTGGAACTCCACAAGTAACCCTTGAGAGTGAAGAATATTTATCATTTAGATGAACAAACTGGAATCTATCAGACAAATATGATTTAACCAGCCTAGTGCTGTTCCTTTGATCCCTGCAACATGTTCAAGCCTTTCTAAGAGAATATTATGATCGACTGTGTCAAAAGCAGCACTGAGATCTAACAAAACCAGAACAGACACCAGTCCAATATCTGAGGCCATGAGAATATCATTAGTAACCTTCACCAGTGCTGTTTCAGTGCTATGATGAGCTCTAAAACCTGACTGAAACTTTTCAAACAGCTCGTTATTGTTTAAATGCTCACAGACTTGATTAGCAACAATTTTCTCAAGGACTTTGGATAAGAAAGGAAGGTTAGATATAGGTCTGTAATTCACTAAGTCATCTTGATCAAGGGAAGGTTTCTTGAGTAAAGGTTTAATTACAGCTATTTTAAATTCCTGTGGTACGTATCCGTTTACTAAGGATAGATTCATCATATCCAAAATGGGGCCAGGAACCAAATGGAACACTTCTTTAAATAATTTGGTTGGAATTGGGTCCAACATACAAGTTGAAGGTTTAGATGAGGCTAATATGTTTGATAATTCCGAAAGCTCGACTGAATCAAAACAGCCTAAGCACAACTGAGGATCTACAGTTCTTTCCGATACTGCCTCATTTACTGAGGAAGAAGTAATCATGTTTGGGATGATGCCAATGATTTTATTTTTAATAGAATTAATTTTATTTACGAAGAATCCCATAAAATCATCACTGCTAAGAGCTGGGGGAATAGTTGGCTCAACAGAGCTATGACTCTGTGTAAGTTTGGCAACTGTACTAAAAAGAAACCTAGGATTGTTTTTATTCGCCTCTATTAATGATGAAAAATATGCTGTTCTAGCTTGTCGAAGGGTCTTTTTATACAGCAGTAGACTGTTATTCCAGATTAAATAGGAATCCTCTAGGTGTGTAGAGCGCCATTTTCTCTCCAACTTCCTAGTATTCTGCTTTAAAGTACGCAACTCTGCGTTGAACCAAGGAGTCAGCCTCCTATGGCTAGCCACTTTCTTTTTTAAGGGGGCTACACTATCTAATGCCAAACGCAATGAGGACGTAAGGCTGTGAACCAGATCATCAATTTCTGAAGGGTTAGAGATAGAATTGCTGCCATCCACTGTGTTACCCTGAGACACTAAGGAAAGTAAGAATGGAACAGATTCTTTAAAAATTGTTACAGCATTGTCTGATAAAGCTCTACTATAATGAAATTTTCTTTCAGATTTAAAATGGTCAGTTAAAGTAAATTCAAAAGTTATTAAGAAGTGGTCAGACAGGACCGGGTTATGTGGGTGGACTGTTATTTCCTCACACTCAATACCGTATGTCAGTACAAGGTCCAAAGTGTGTTTGCCCGAGTGGGTCGATCCCTGTACTTTTTGAGTAAAGCCAATTGAGTCTAAAATATCACTAAAGGCTGCATTTAGGCTATCACTTTCAGTGTCCACATGCATATTAAAGTCCCCCACTATAATAACCCTATCAGTATTTAATACTAAATCAGATAAAAAATGTGAGATCTGATCCAAGAATTGAGAGTAAGGGGCTGGTGGACGATATAAAACCACAAACAAAAATGGTCTTAATGTTTTGCAACTTGGATGAGGAAAATTAAGGGTTAGATGTTCAAAACAACTGTAGCTATCAATTGGTCTGGGACTAATTAGTAAATCAGAACGAAAAATGGTTGCAACTCCTCCTCCTCGCCCAGTATTTCTAGGAATGTGAAAATTTTAATGACTGGAAGGAGTTGACTCATTTATACTGACATAATCCTCCTGCTGCAATCAGGTTTCTGTGAGACAAAGGAAATCAATGTGATTATCACAAATCAAGTCATTTACTAACAAAGTCTTTGAGGAGAGAGATCTTATGTTTAATAAACCACATTTAATAGATTTATTTTTCTGTTCAGTCAAAGTTGTATTTATTTTTATGAGATTTCCATAATTTGCTTTTGTTGGCTTAACTTTTAATCCATTTAATTTTGGCTGTGGGCAAGACACTGTTTCTATAGGGTAATGGGTGGGTAACAGTACAGAAGCAGCAGAGAGGTGGGTTAAACTACGACTCTGCTTCCTGGTCTGGACCCTGGGTTGTCAGTGTTTTGGAGGACTAATAAATTCGGCCATATTCCTAGAAAGAAGAGCTGCTCCATCCAAAGTGGGATGGATGCCGTCTCTCCTGATCAGACCAGGTTTTCCCCAAAATGTTCTCCAGTTATCAATGTAGCCCACATCGTTTGCAGGATACCACCTAGACAACCATTGATGGAATGACAGCATGCGGCTAAACATGTCGTCACTGGTCCGATCATGGAGGGGACCAGAAAAGATTACCGAGTCTGACATTGTTTTGGCAAACTTACACACCGAAGCAACACTAATTTTAGTGACCTCCGATTGGCGTAACCCGGTGTCATTACCGCCAGCTTGAATAACAATCTTACTGTATTTACGCTTATCTTTAGCCAGCAGTTTCAGGTAGGATTTGATGTCGCCCGTTCTGGCCCCTGGCAAACATTTGACTATGGTCAATGGTGTCTCTAATGCCATGTTTCTGACTATGGAGCTGCCAATTACCAGGGTCGGCTTCTCAGCGGGTGTGTCGCTGAGCGGGGAAAATCTGTTAGAAACGCGGACTGGTTGGTGGTGGCCCGGGGGCTGGGTCCTAGAACTATGCTTCCTACGTACCGTCACCCAGCCGGCCTGAGGTCCCGGCTGCGCGGGCTCTACCGGAGGACAGCTAGGGGGTTCTATCCTTGTTGGCTCCGCGCTGGCTAATGGGCTTCGGCTATCTGCTGGTTTTTCAACAGCGCGGAGCCGTGCTTCAAATTCTGATACCCTCGCCTCCAAAGCTACAAAAATATGACATTTATTACAGTTACCATTATAACTCAAGGAGGCAGGGAAGTAACTAAACATCTGACAGAGAGAGCAAGAGAGAAGAGAAGAGTTAGAGACAGGAGAGAGAAGAGTAGCCATAGCCGCAATGAAGCTAAGCTAACTGAGCTAGCAAGACCTTCCACCCCAAGAAAAGCGGTGTGAAACACAAGGAGTTCCCAAAACGTAAATATATATATATATATATATATATATATATATATATATATATATATATATATATATATGTATATATATATATATATATATATATGTATATATATATATATATATACATATATATATATATATATATGTATATATATATATATATATATGTGTGTGTGTATATATATGTATGTGTGTGTATATATGTGTATGATATATATATATATATATATATATATATATATATATATATATATATATATATATATTTATATATATATATATATATATGATATATATATATATATATATATATATATATATATATATATATATATATATATAGATATATATATATAGATATAGACATATATAGATATAGATATAGATATAGATATATATATATATAGATATAGATATATGTAGATATATGTATAGATATATATAGATATATGTATGGATATATATATATATATATATATATATATATATATATATATATATATATATATATATATATATATATTTACGTTTTGGGAACTCCTTGTTCGTGCTCAAATTTGTTGGTACCCTTACAGCTCATTGAAATAATGCTGCATTACTCCTGAAAAGTGATTAAATTGAAAGCTATTTTATCATGTATACTTGCATGCCTTTGGTATGTCATAGAATAAAGCAAAGAAGCTGTGAAAAGAGTTGAATTATTGCCTATTGTACAAAGATATTCTAAAATGGCCTGGACACATTTGTTGTTACCCCTTAGAAAAGATAATAAATAACTGGATCATAGTGATATTTCAAACTAAATAGTTACTTTAATTAGTATCACACATGTTTCCAATCTTGTAATCAGTCATTCAGCCTATTTAAATGGAGAAAAGTAGTCACTGTGTTGTTTGGTATCATTGTGTGCACCACACTGAACATGGACCAGAGAAAGCAAAGGAGAGAGTTGTCTGAGGAGATCAGAAAGAAAGTAATTGACAAGCATGGTAAAGGTAAAGGCTACAAGACCATATCCAAGCAGCTTGATGTTCCTGTGACAACAGTTGCAAATATTATTAAGAAGTTTAAGGTCCATGGAACTGTAGCCAACCTCCCTGGGCGCGGCCGCAAGAGGAAAATCGACCCCAGAATGAACAGAAGGATAGTGCGAATGGTAGAAAAAGAACCAAGGATAACTGCTAAAGAGATGCAAGCTGAACTCCAAGGTGAAGGTGCGTCTGTTTCTGATCGCACAATCCGTTGCTGTTTAAGCGAAAGTGGGCTCCATGGAAGAAGACCCAGGAGGACTCCACTTTTGAAAGAAAAACATAAAAAAGCCAGACTGGAATTTGGTAAAATGCATATTGACAAGCCACAATCCTTCTGGGAGAATGTCCTTTGGACAGATGAGTCAAAACTGGAGCTTTTTGGCAAGTCACATCAGCTCTATGTTCACAGACGAAAAAATGAAGCTTTCAAAGAAAAGAACACCATACCGACAGTGAAACATGGAGGAGGCTCGGTTATGATTTGGGGCTGCTTTGCTGCGCCTGGCACAGGGTGCATTGAATCTGTGCAGGGCACAATGAAATCTCAAGACTATCAAGGCATTCTGGAGCGAAACGTACTGCCCAGTGTCAGAAAGCTCGGTCTCAGTCGCAGGTCATGGGTCCTCCAACAGGATAATGACCCAAAACACACAGCTAAAAGCAGCCAAGACTGGATACGAACAAAACATTGGACTATTCTGAAGTGGCCTTCTATGAGTCCTGATCTGAATCCTATCGAACATCTATGGAAAGAGCTGAAACTTGCAGTCTGGAGAAGGCACCCATCAAACCTGAGACAGATGGAGCAGTTTGCTCAGGAAGAGTGGGCCAAACTACCTGTTAACAAGTGCAGAAGTCTCACTGAGAGCTACAGAAAACGTTTGATTGTGGTGATTGCCTCTAAAGGTTGTGCAACAAAATATTAGGTTAGGGGTCCCATCATTTTTGTCCATGCCATTTTCATTTGTTTTCTTATTTACAATATTATGTTGAATGAAACATCAAAAGCAAAGTCTGATTTCTATTAAATATGTAATAAACAATGGTGGATGCCAATTACTTTTGTCAGTTTCAAATTATTTCAGAGAAAATTGTGCATTCTTCATTTTTTGTGGAGGGGTACCAACAAATTTGAGCACGTGTGTATATATAATTATTTGACCATTCGCTTATTCTGTAAATTTGTCAAATAACACAGAAATGAAAAGTCTCAGAACAGCATAATTTTATCTAACAGTGACAGAGGTCAAATGTCTCATGTAATTGATAACCAAGATTGTGCACATTTTAGGAGGAATTTTGGTCCAGTCTTTTTTGCAGATCATCCCTAAATCACTAAGGTTTCCAATATTTATGTAATTCTCAAAACCTTTGGCCACGACTTTAGATAGTAAGCATGGAAAAGTTTATTTGGAAAACTTCAGTAAGCTTCATTTTATGAGGCCAAAGTGATTCGATCTGTAACACTTTTTGACTTCCAGCAGTAGCGTTAAGCCAAATGCTTCTGTGAGCTACTGTCCAAAATATGAAGGCTTTTATTTTGTATGCTGTGCTTCGGTCTAAGTTTGAAACTCCATCGTAGTGTGTGTAGTTGGTGTAGTTCTATTTTTTAACATGAAACCTCATTATTTTGCAAAAGTCACAGTATTTTTTTATTATCAGCCTGAAGTTCAAATAGCAACAATGGAAACCTGAAGCCTTTATCTTATTAGAATTAGAATTATTATCATCAGAACTTAAGTTGATTTTGTGGCCGGGCAACGTGAAACTGTTTAGCTATCCTGTGACATCATCTCTGGTGTTCTTTGATATCTGTGACATCATAACTGAGAATAAAGTTATTAAGATACCTTTAGATTCTAATTCAGTTCACTAAACCGTCTTGGCGTGAATGCATCTCGTGAATCACTTCTGTAAAGAGTAGCACTGTCTTTAGAGAGCAACAACAAATCGATCGAATCATCCCTCAAAGAATCTTTGTGTTGAAATATAGAAAGAACATTATTTAACCATGGAGTCCATCAGCAAACGTGTACCAGTGGAGGCTGCCTATCGTCAGCAACAAGTCCTTGAATTCACCAATTCCAAATTCAGCGTTGGAAAATCAGGTAGGATTAACTCTGCGCCCTTATTTACTTTGGAAGATTTTCCTCTACTGAAGAAAGAGGAGTCCGAAAGCCAAAAAGTGTCAAGCCAAAACGGCAAGACCTCTTCCAAGTCTCAAGTAAAGACTACCAAGGAAGTTAAATTAGCTTCTGATCTGGAAAACGCTCCAAGAGATGCTCCAGTCAGAAGCCCTTGGAGTGAAATTTCTGCTCCAAAGACGGCAGCGACCCAATCGGAGCCAGCCCCAGTCTCTGATCAGAGGCCAGCGTCTTCTCCAAAGCTTGAAGATGCAAAGATGCAGCCGATTTTAAAAGGTATTCTTAAAAAGGGCGATGTTGAAGTAAGCCATGGGGATAAAACTACAGATATGATAACGATTCCAGAGTTGGAGTTTCATGGCGCAGAGAGAACTGTAATCTCCAGAGAGAACTGTATCTCTGCACTTCAACAAGAAAATTACACATTGTTAGAAAACATGAAGAGCAGAGAGAACTGTATCTCTGCACTTCAACAAGAAAATTACACATTGTTAGAAAACATAAAGAGTAGAGAGAACTGGATCCCTGCACTTCAACAAGAAAATTACACATTGTTAGAAAACATGAAGACTCTCACCGGCGAGCTCCGTAAAATGGAGGCAGCGCAGCAACAGGCCAACGAGACAGCTAGGCAGCTCGCGTCTGCGCTAAACGCTGAAAGGAAAAAGGTACAGGCAGCTGAGATCTCCTTACAGCAATTAACTAAAGAAGGTAGTGCTGCACCAGTCCACCAACATCAGGAAGACCAGGAGACAAAGGTCTTAAGAGATGAAATGATGAATTTGACAAATGTAGTAGAAAAGCAGAAAACTGACCATGAAGATGAAGTTGCCGTTCTGTATGAAGAGCGGATTAGGTTAGACAAAGGCCGTCGAGATGCCATCAGACGAGCTGATCAGTTAAAGGCATCTCTGATGGCAGAGAAGAAAAAAACAGAAGAGACCGAGATCTGTTTAGCCGGGCAGATGGAAGAAACATCTAAATTACAACCTGCTTTGGTCAAAATGGAGAGAGATTTGGAGGAACAAAGAAGACAGTGGGAGAAGGAAAAAGAATCTCTTCTGACCAATAACCAAGAAACATCTGAGGTGGAACAGCTGAAATATCAGTTGCAGTCCCAGACAGCTGCGCATGGAGATGAAGTTGCTGCTCTGTATAATGAGCTGATTAAGAGGAACAGGGACCGTCAAGATGCCACGAGAAGGGCCGACCAGCTGGAGGAAAAGCTGATTGAAGAGAAAAACAAAGCAAAAGAGGCTGAAGACGGCTTGGCCCAACAAAAGGAGCAAACATCTAACCTACAGGCTGCTCTGGTCGAAATGTTGGGAGTTTTGGAAGACCTGGAACGGAGGTGGCAGCAGGAAAAACCCCATCTTATGAGCAACCAACAGGAAAGAGAGGAGGTGGAGCAGCGGAAAAAACAGTTGGAGTTACAGAAAGCTGAGGCAGAACAGAAGATAGCTGCTCTGCATTTGGAGCAGCAGAAAACGAACCAGTACCATCAAAATGCTGCAAGAAAAGTCCTTGAACTGGAAGTGACTCTGGTTGCTGAGAAGACCAGAACAAAGGAGGCTGAGATCTGCTTGGGCGAGCAAGTGCAGGAAACCTGCAAAATAAAGGCTGCTTTGGTCAAAATGGAGCAAGATGTGGAGAATCAAAGACTGCTCTGGGCACAAGACAAATCCAGCCTTCTGACAGAGCAGCACAAAACTGTCCGAAATTTGGAAGCAGCTGCGAAGAACGTTCTGGAGGTTTTGCATAAGGAAAGGCAGCAATGGCAAACAGAGAAGTCTGGTCTTCTAGAGATCATTGCAACAACAAAGGAGACTCTGAAAGAGATGGAGGTGGAGAGAAAAACAAAGACAGAGAGCCCGATGGACAAAGTGAACAATCTGCAACAGGAGATGGACAAATTACAGGAAATTAAACCCAAAAAGAAATCTTTCAAGATAAAAATGTCAAAGTTCTTTAAAACGTCTAAAAAGGCCCCACCTCAGTCAGAAAACTGAGCCCTGCTACGTGTCATGAAACCTTCCAACTAAACCATTAAACTGACAAAAATACTTACTGAACCCCAACTCCACAACATTAACTTTTAACCCCTTACCTTAATCCCCTTTCCCCAATATTTGCGACTGAGCAGTAAAATATAAGAGTAATCATTTTGATTCTCTTTTTATCCCTTAGCAGTAACAGTACTAAATAAACGCTCTTAATGGAATAAAGGGGTAAGCTTGTTATGAATATTGTCGAATTTGTATGAGTAATAATGTCTTTTAATTATTTGTTTTTTTTCTCTTGCTCCTTATTGAATGTACCGCAGCTTACACGTGACTCTGTAGTCCAAGACAAATTTCCTTTGTGGACAATAAAGGTTATCTTATCTTATCTTATCTTATCCTATAACTCTTATCCTTAACTTTCCACTCCCTACCTTTAACCCTGAACTCCCACAATCTAAATCCAAACGTGATTCAACTATGAGACCTAGAACGTGTTTCTCTCTTTCCAGTAAATGAAAAAGTACTGCCTCCCTACCAGGAAACATTTCTGGGATGGATTTCTACCCTAGTAATTAGTTTTTACCCTGGTAAATGGAGCGGGGCTGCACAGTGGCACAGTGTTTAGTACTGTTGCCTTGCAGTAAGAGATACTTCTGCATGGAGTTTGCATGTTCTCCCTGTGCATGCGTGGGTTCTCTCCGGGTGCTCCGGCTTCCCCCCACAGTCCAAAAATATGCCCTATGGGTTAATTGGTCCCTGTAATTTGCCTAATGAGGGGCTTATGTGCCTGCATGGTTGTTCATCCCGTCTCTATGTTACCATGTTACTGACATGCGACCTGTCAAGGTTATTCTACCCCCCCCCCTCTAACCTTCACCTGCCAAGCTTTCTTTCTTTACCTTTAACCCTGTCGAGGAAAATTAGGTAATTATAGGTATGTTTAACTTTCTGTGCGAAAACTTTGTGAATGGATAAAACACAGCTGCAAATTCTATCAGGAGAAGAGAGGCAGTTATGGCCTGAAGGGGTGTCACAGGTCACAGGTTTTAGTAATTCAATTCATTTCAGTGTATTTATATAGGGCCAGTTCAAAACACATCATCTCAAAACATTTTAAAGGAAGTACATTTTGCAGTTTAATCATACATAAGTTCACATATACGTTATAGATTGTTTTTTTTATGTTTTTGTGACCACAGTGGCCTTTATTGAAAGAGGACAGGTTTTACAGAAAGCGGAGAGACATTCGGCAAATGTCCCTGGGCCTGAATTGAACCCGGGATAACCGCATCGAGGACTAAGGCCTCTGAACTTGGGGCGCCATGCGACGCCCCAAGTTCACATATACATTATTATGTGCTACACACCCCAGAAGAAGGGGGGTTAGGAAAGGAAGGAGGTGACAACAGTGACTGGCAAATTAACATTAAACTTTATTTTATAAAGTTATTCAGGTGTACAGACAGAGGGGGCCGGGGATTCCTAACAGTCCCCCTAGACACGGCCCTGGTAAAACCGTCTTGACCTGAAAAAAAATTACGTCTACAACATAAATTTATCCTTCAGTCAAACTCAGAAGTTTAACAAATAAATAAATTACTCAGCTTCTTAGAAGCTGGAATAGTAATCAAAAGAAAGCACTAAGATTTTAAACTCTTAACCAAAGCAGAATGAAGTGAAAACGGAACAAACGGTTTACATGACTACAAAGCTCTCAGGAAGCAACTAAGAGGAAACCCTCTTGAGACAAAAGGAACAACAGTTTACTCTAAGCAAACAATTCTAAATTTGTTCAGACCAAAAGAGCCAGGCTCAGCCAGGGGCGTCACTAGAACTAACACTGTACTGGGGCACACCTGGGGCCCAAAGAATTCATGAGAGCACACAAAGTGCGCAAGAAAAAAAACATTCAGCACTTATTTATCATAAAAAAACTAATATTTCTTTCAACTATTCAATGATATCAGACTATGTTGCTTTCTAGATCTTTGATTAACCACCTGAAATGTACTACGATAATGCATTTGGCCTACTTGTGCACTTTACTCTAGACTTCTAAACCATTACTGATAAAAGCAAAAAGGAAGAGCAATGAATCTTTTTGAAATCTCTATTTCAGTAAACATCTGCAAATTGAACAATTATAAATGTAAAAAAATAAAATAAATAAATAAAATAAAGCACCCTGTTCTAGATTGGTGGTCGGAACGTTTGTTTTTGTTCTCCAAAAGGAGCCGGAGGAGCAACTGTCACGAACCTGCTGTGTATCTGCTTTTGTCTGTGAGTGAGCCATCTTCATTTTTTGAAGATCATTGTAGCTCAGTGGGAGCTGTGGTTAAGTCGTGCTGATTCAGAGAGAAATGAGCAGACATCGTCAAACAACCGACTTTGTAAAAATAAGAAGAGTTACTTGCAAACCAGTTAATAACAACAGCAAACAGAAAATACAATAGGCTATCAAGCCCTGTTTCTTCCATGTCAATTCTCTTATTTTTCAGCTGCTTTGATCAGTGACGCTACTCGCTGCTGAAACTGTCCTGATGCACTCGGAAAGAAAAATAATGTAATGTCCAACTCACTATTCTTAGCAGCGCCTGTACATCCACAGAGCCATCATCTCGAACAAAAACAATCCTTTTACATCCAGTTAATGTACTCCAATAAAGTACTTAGTCTGCACGTCTTCCTCAATCCAACTGTGATGCTAAAAAACCTTTGTAAATTCCTTTCTTGCGTGTATTTTATGAAGGTACATATGTGCCAAAACGCATGCAGTTGTAGCTTGTGATGTGAACTCTTGTAGAATACCATTTGAGAACTTCAGCAATAGAAATCTGAAGTTCTATGTGAACCATCACAGCAGGGGAAAAAAAACACACACAAACTGAATTTCAAATTGCACTAAAACCCCAAACATGTAAGACCCTGTGTGAAACAAATGCACTTGTGTCAGATTTTCCCCTGCAGAAAACTTTCAAATTAACCTGTTCTGAATGTAAAGTCACATAAAAATATTCACATGTCTGCTTTCATTTTTATACAAGCATAATTACAGCTTTCCGCTTATCAATTCAATTTCAATTCAATTCAGTTTATTTATATAGCGCCAATTCACAACAGATGTCATCTCAAGGCACTTAACAAGAAGTCATTTCAATACATTTATACAAAAATTCCAATCAGTTAAAAAGTTTCCTATTTAAGGAATCCCAGCAGATTGCGTCAGTCATTGGGGGGAGGTTGGGCCCCGTTGATGCAGACTTTCCAACCACAGCAATCCTTCAGCAATCCCTCATACTGAGCAAGCATGTAGCGACGGTGGAGAGGAAAAACTCCCCTTTAACAGGAAGAAACCTCCAACAGAACCAGGCTCAGTAAAAGCGGCCATCTGCCACGACCGTCTGGGGGTTTGAGAAGACAGAGCAGAAACACAGAAGGAACAGAAGATCTGATATAAGAGAACTTTCTATGTTACAGAAAGTAAAAAGTTAATAACAGGACACAGTGGATGTTCAGTTACTGGGAGGATCATCCCAGTCGATGCCCCCCGTCCAACAGGGCATTGCAGCCAAGCAGGATACCAGACCAGGTATATCTTCTATGGAGAGAAAAACACTGAGAGAAAACAAAGTTAACAGTCGAAATAACAGAATGTACTGTAATACAACTGGAGAGTCGTAGGAGAAAAGGAAGTAGCAGAGTGAAGAAAATTGGTAAGTCTGTCCTCCAGCAGTCTAAGCCTATAGCAGCATAACTACAGAGATAGCTCAGGATGACCTAAGCCACTCTAACTATAAGCTTTATCAAAAAGGAAAGTTTTAAGCCTGGCCTTAAAAGTAAACAGAGTGTCTGCCTCACGGACTAAAGCTGGGAGCTGGTTCCACAGGAGAGGAGCCTGATAACTAAAAGATCTGCCTCCCATTCTACTTTTAGAAATCCTAGGAATTACAAGTAAACCTGCAGTCTGAGAGCGAAGGGCTCTGTTAGGAACATAAGGAACAATTAGATCTCTGATGTATGATGGAGCTTGATTATTAAGGGCTTTGCATGTAAGAAGAAGGATCTTAAATTCTATTCTGGATTTAACAGGGAGCCAATGAAGGGAAGCTAAAACAGGAGAAATGTGAGCTCTCATTTTAATATGAATCAGAACTCTTGCTGCCGCATTTTGGATCAACTGAAGGCTTTTAATGGCAATTGTGGACTACCTGATAGTAAAGAATTACAGTAGTCTAGCCTTGAGGTAACAAATGCATGGACTAGTTTCTCAGCATCACTCCTGGACAGGATGTTTCTAATTTTAGCAATATTCCGGAGGTGAAAGAAAGAAATCCTAGAAACCTGTTTAATATGGGATTTAAATGTCAAGTCTCTGTCAAAAATAACGCCGAGGTTCTTTACGTTATTACTGGGGGCCAATTTAATGTCATCCAGATGAAGTGATTGACTAATCAGTTTCTGTTTAAGAACTTCTGGTCCAAAGACAGCAACTTCTGTTTTGTCAGAATTTAAAAGGAAAAAGTTTAGGGTCATCCATGTTTTTATGTCTTCCAGACATGCCTGTAATCTACCCAACTGACTGGGTTCATCAGGATTTATGGATAAATATAGTTGTGTATCATTGGCATAGCTGTGGAAATTTATCCCATGCTGTCTAATGATTCTACCAATTGGGAGCATATATATGGTGAAAAGAATTGGTTCAAGAACAGAACCCTGTGGAACTCCACAAGTAACCCTTGAGAGTGAAGAATATTTATCATTTAGATGAACAAACTGGAATCTATCAGACAAATATGATTTAAACCAGCCTAGTGCTGTTCCTTTGATCCCTGCAACATGTTCAAGCCTTTCTAGGAGAATATTATGATCGACTGTGTCAAAAGCAGCACTGAGATCTAACAAAACCAGAACAGACACAAGTCCATTATCTGAGGCCATGAGAATATCATTAGTAACCTTCACCAGTGCTGTTTCAGTGCTATGATGAGCTCAAAACCCTGACTGAAACTCTTCAAACAGCTCGTTACTGTTTAGATGCTCACAGACTTGATTAGCAACTATTTTCTCAAGGACTTTGGATAAGAAAGGAAGGTTAGATATAGGTCTGTAATTCACTAAGTCATCTTGATCAAGGGAAGGTTTCTTGAGTAAAGGTTTAATTACAGCTATTTTAAATTCCTGTGGTACGTATCCGTTTACTAAGGATAGATTCATCATATCCAAAATGGGGCCAGGAACCAAATGGAACACTTCTTTAAATAATTTGGTTGGAATTGGGTCCAACATACAAGTTGAAGGTTTAGATGAGGCTAATATTCTTGATAATTCCGAAAGCTCGACTGAATCATAACAGCCTAAGCACAAATGAGGTTCTACAGTTCTTTCCGATACTGCCTCATTTACTGAGGAAGAAGTAATCATGTTTGGGAGGATGCCAATGATTTTATTTTTAATAGAATTAATTTTATTTATGAAGAATCCCATAAAATCATCACTGCTAAGAGCTGGGGGAATAGTGGGCTCAACAGAGCTATGACTCTGTGTAAGTTTGGCAACTGTACTAAAAAGAAACCTAGGATTGTTTTTATTCGCCTCTATTAATGATGAAAAATATGCTGTTCTAGCTTGTCGAAGGGTCTTTTTATACAGCAATAGACTGTTATTCCAGGTTAAATAGGAATCTCTAGGTGTGTAGAGCGCCATTTTCTCTCCAACTTCCTAGTATTCTGCTTTAAAGTACGCAACTCTGCGTTGAACCAAGGAGTCAGCCTCCTATGGCTAGCCACTTTCTTTTTTAAGGGGGCTACACTATCTAATGCCAAACGCAATGAGGACGTAACGCTGTGAACCAGATCATCAATTTCTGAATGGTTAGAGATAGAATTGCTGCCATCCACTGTGTTACCCTGAGACACTAAGGAAAGTAAGAATGGAACAGATTCTTTAAAAATTGTTACAGCATTGTCTGATAAAGCTCTACTATAATGAAATTTTCTTTCAGATTTAAAATGGTCAGTTAAAGTAAATTCAAAAGTTATTAAGAAGTGGTCAGACAGGACATGGTTATGTGGGTGGACTGTTATTTCCTCACGCTCAATACGGTATGTCAGTACAAGGTCCAAAGTGTGTTTTCCCGAGTGGGTCGATCCCTGTACTTTTTGAGTAAAGCCAATTGAGTCTAAGATAGCACTATTCAATTCAATTCAGTTTATTTATATAGCGCCAATTCACAACAGATGTCATCTCAAGGCACTTAACAAGAAGTCATTTCAATACATTTATACAAACATTCCAATCAGTTAAAAAGTTTCCTATTTAAGGAATTCCAGCAGATTGCGTCAGTCATTGGCGTGAGGTTGGGCCCCGTTGATGCAGACTTTCCAGCCACAGCAATCCTTCAGCAATCCCTCATACTGAGCAAGCATGTAGCGACGGTGGAGAGGAAAAACTCCCCTTTAACAGGAAGAACCCTCCAACAGAACCAGGCTCAGTAGGAGCGGCCATCTGCCACGACCGTCTGGGGGTTTGAGAAGACAGAGCAGAAACACAGAAGGAACAGAAGATCTGATCTAAGAGAACTTTCTATGTTACAGAAAGTAAAAAGTTGATAACAGGACACAGTGGATGTTCAGTTACTGGGAGGATCATCCCAGTCGATGCCCCCCGTCCAACAGGGCATTGCAGCCAAGCAGGATACCAGACCAGGTATATCTTCTATGGAGAGAAAAACACTGAGAGAAAACAAAGTTAACAGTCGAGATAACAGAATGTACTGTAATACAACTGGAGAGTCGTAGCAGAAAACGAAGTAGCAGAGTGAAGGCTGCATTTAGGCTATCAATTTCAGTATCCACATGAATATTGAAGTCCCCCACTATAATAACCCTATCAGTTTTTAATACTAAATCAGATAAAAAATGTGAGATCTGATCCAAGAATTGAGAGTAAGGGCCTGGTGGACGATACAAAACCACAAACAAAAATGGTCTTAATGTTTTGCAACTTGGATGAGGACAATTAAGGGTTAGATGTTCAAAAGAACTGTAGCTATCAATTGGTCTGGGACTAATTAGTAAATCAGAACGAAAAATGGTTGCAACTCCTCCTCCTCGCCCAGTATTTCTAGGAATGTGAAAATTTAAATGACTGGAAGGAGTTGACTCATTTATACTGACATAATCCTCCTGCTGCAACCAGGTTTCTGTGAGACAAAGGAAATCAATGTGATTATCACAAATCAAGTCATTTACTAACAAAGTCTTTGTGGAGAGAGATCTTATGTTTAATAAACCACATTTAATAGATTTATTTTTCTGTTCAGTCAAAGTTGTATTTATTTTTATGAGACTTCCATAATTTGCTTTTGTTGGCTTAACTTTTAATCCATTTAATTTTGGCCGTGGGCAAGACACTGTTTCTATAGGGTAATGGGGGGGTAACAGTACAGAAGCAGCAGAGAGGTGGGTTAAACTACGACTCTGCTTCCTGGTCTGGACCCTGGCTTGTCAGTGTTTTGGAGGACTAATAAATTCGGCCATATTCCTAGAAAGAAGTATCATTAATCGTTTCCTACTCTAAATATTTTTTTTAATGTGTACATTCTTGGTTACAACTTCAACGTATTGATTTCAACCACTCGAATCTGCTGCTTAGTGCGCAAACATCAGCTACGACGAATCACAGCGCGGCGAAAACAGTGCACGGAATTTTGGCACACTTTCTGCGAAATGTTTGT
Organism: Valencia hispanica; assembly: GCA_963556495.2. Taxonomy (NCBI): domain Eukaryota; kingdom Metazoa; phylum Chordata; class Actinopteri; order Cyprinodontiformes; family Valenciidae; genus Valencia; species Valencia hispanica. Next base: position 12,064,022 of record OY747709.1, on the reverse strand, counting down.
GCCAAAACTAACTTGTACTTGAAGGATAAGGGCGGTGGGGGGGGGGTTGCGGAGAGAGTGATGACGTCGTCATTAGATCAACCAATCAGAGCAAGAGGTCGGGATATGTGGACGTGCCAAATTTTTTTTCTCCCTTTCGATACCGTCATGACCTCAAGACGCAGCAAGCTGGGGTGAGTTACTTCGCCAAACATCGTAAGACATGTTTGTTATGTGTTTTGAAGAGGAAATAGACCCATGTCAACTTAATATTCCACTCCGTGAAGTCCATTAATTTCTGTTAATGGACACCTCAAAAGGCATTATCCCTTACTTATACCATAGTTTGGGTGAATACTCGATTCTGATTAGCTAGAGGGTGTAGATTAAAAAGTGTTAATGTACACCTAGGAAAGGCGTCCCGTCAAATTGCCTGATGACAGTTCTAAATTATCGCCCTGTCTCAAACGCTAGATGGTTACCATGGCAACGGAGACTCAATGTTATTTCACAGTTGACACATCGCAAAAGCAAGACAGACAAAACATGAGTGATTTTATCATTTCTTTTAACTTATTTGGTGAGTTTGATAACATTAACATATTAATACTTTGTATCACGTAAAGTAAGGTAAAGCCACAATCTCACTTCCCATCACTGATCAACTGCTGCAGTCGGGTCGGTGTGGCCACGTTGCTTGGCAACGCCTGTATATGGGAGATATTAAATAGTGTGTTCGTCTTATAAAAATAAAAACCCTCACGATTTTAACTCTAAAACACATTAAAGTATTAATTGATTAAATACTTCTTCTTTCGTAAGTGACCATGGTATAAGCGGGATAATGCCCTTTGAGGTGTCCATTAACAGAAATTAATGGACTTCACGGAGTGGAATATTAAGTTGACATGGGTCTATTTCCTCTTCAAAGCACATAACAAACATGTCTTACGATGTTTGGCGAAGTAACTCACCCCAGCTTGCTGCGTCATGACCTTTGAGTATAGAAAGGGAGAAAAAAATATGGCTCGCTCTGATTGGTTGATCTATTGATGACATCATCACTCTCTACGCCCCCCCCCTATCCTTCAAGTACAAGTTAGTTTTGGCACAAAAATTTCGCAGAAAGTGTGCCAAAATTCCGTGCACTGTTTTTGCCGCGCTGTGATTTGTCGTAGCTGATGTGTGCGCACTAAGCAGCAGATTCGAGTGGTTGAAATCAATACGTTGAAGTTGTAACCAAAAATATACACATTAAAAAAATTATTTATATTAGGAAATGATTAATGATAAGCAGAGAGCTGTAATTATGCTTGTATAAAAATGAAAGCAGACGTGAATATTTTATGTGACTTTACATTCAGAACAGGTTAATGTGAAAGTTTTCTGCAGGGGAAAATCTGACACAAGTGCATTTGTTTCACACAGGGTCTTACATGTTTGGGGTTTTAGTGCAATTTGAAATTCAGTTTGTGTGTGTTTTTTTCCCCCTGCTGTGATGGTTCACATAGAACTTCAGATTTTTGTTGCTCAAGTTCTCAACTGCAATTCTACAAGTGTTCAGATAGATGTTTGACATATAACTTCAGATTTCTATTGCTCAAGTTCTCAAATGGTATTCTACAAGAGTTCACATCACAAGCTACAACTACATGCGTTTTGGCACATATCTACCTTAATAGTATTTCTCAGAATGTTTACATCATGACTACCAGTTAGCATGCTCTTAATAGCGCGCTTCTTCTTCTTGATAATTATTCATGGCTGCCAAACAATAAATTGGTGCATTACTGCCACCAACTGGTAAGAAGTGAGGACCAGAATGTCATTTAAGGGTCATGTCCATTCTGCATCCTTCTAAGGACCTGTCCTCCCCAGTCTATGTAGGAGGGGTCCTTCCTTGACCGGGTAGAATTTCCTGTCGCCAAGCAACTGTGACTACATAGAAATCTTCTAGAGCATTCCTTATGATTTTTATTTTTTCATTCTAAAGGAGCTACAGCAGCTTTACCATCACCGGCATGCTTTATATTTCTGGCTGAGAGGTAATCATATTTAGGTAAGTTTCATGATTTCAGCAACTGAGTGACTGGTGATCAAATGTACATGTAGAGGCTAATCTCATTTGATTTCATATCTTAAAGTTCTTAAAATGTAACCTCTTCTATAAAGAATGAACGACACAACTGGTTTAGGCGTTGGACAACTTGAAACGTCGCCACACGGTAAAAAGACCGTGTTGCTCCGCCGTCCATCTTTATTAAAACAAAACAGCAGAAACCAGACTTCTTTGTGTGAAATACATGAACAGATCTAGTGTTCACAAAACATAAGTATCAGTTTCTTATGGAAATTACCATTATTCTTACTTATAAAAGCAAAGTTTCATACCTTTTCAGACAAATAAGAGAAATTGACACAAACAACAAAATAATTAGCAAATATCTTGAACCCTATAAAAATGGCGCTTACAGTACACACTTAATATATACTATATAATATAAACTAAATATTACACTTTCTAGTATTCAGTTGATTTTAAAAAGTATTTGTGTGCAGAATTCATATACATACATGTCTGTCTGTCTGTCTGTCTGTCTGTCTGTATGTATGTATATATGTATATATTGTAATGGCAAATAAATAGTATCTCAGGGTTTCCATTATAAAGAAGACTTGAGTCCAAGAAGGCGTTTAAGTATTTAATTCAAACATGTCTGGCCAGACACGGAGGAGACAGAGTTACTCGTGCATCACCCTAACCAACCTTTCTAACTAACCGCTTAAATAGTATTCAGCAATCATTGTTTATCTCTGTAGATGTCTTCTCCAACGTTCAAGCCCCGCCTCCAGAGTAACTGCTTCACGCGAGTCATAGCAACGCATAAAGCAGCTCATCCGAAGGCCAGACTGTTATCTTACTGCCCCGGCGTCTGTCTCTCTGGTGACCTGACACATATATCTTTCTCATAACATTAAGCTGGAACAATAAGCTTGTCATTTTACCCTAGATGGATTCACTAGACAGAGAATATACACTTAATTCCTAATTGCATAACAATTTTCCACCACAATTCCCTGCTTCTATTAACTTAAATAATACCATAAATATAAAGGAAAATTTAAAAGTGCTATCACAAATCTCCCTAAAAGGTTGGTAGGTTGATCAAAAAAAAGACAATGTTCAAAACACAAATTACAATCAGACATGAGACATGCTTGGCCATGGAATTAGCTCACAGTGACAAATATTAGATCCTTCCCGATGACTTTGCTGAGACTCCTGTGCATTGAGACCGAAAACCCACAGGGTCTTCTTACGCCATTTTCTTGTGGGCAAAATGTCATCTCAACAGCCCCTCGCCCCAGAGGCGGCCATCCACAGGTCTCGTCATCGGTCAGGATGCTCTAGATAAAACACGGAACAAAGGAGAAATTATGTAGCATCTTCCAGTACACTTCAGAGGGTATTACATCAACACTAGATGTTGAAACGTGTACGCTTCCCTTGCGCTGTTTGTTGTCTGTTGCCATGAAGTCAGCCTCCGCCAGCATCCAGTGACCCGTAGCCACCGATCAGTCCTTCCTCAGAAAGGAGAGATTGGTCACTCCTCAGAAGGTCCTTCAATGAGAACCTCCCAATGCGACCCTTGGGAGCTGAGCTAATTAGGTATTAGAGCATTGATGTTCAAACATAGGTGAGCCAATTCACAAAAGATGAATAGGATGATTATGACAAGTGATTAAGTGGAACCCACACCCTCGGAGTATGGTTTCAGATCAACCTGATGCAACTGTGTGCAAAAGCAATTCTAAACAACTCACAACCTGGTTAATGAGCAAGACCTCATCAACTGAAGCTAGATTACAATTAAGGTAAATGTCTCCAAATCACTCTGTACTAAATCCATGCCAAGAAAAAGACAACCAACCATTCCAACTTGTGAGAGCAAAAAATCCCAAGAATCAACTACTCCCAGCAAGAAGTAAAGAAGGTTTTCAGATCACATTAAAACTTTTTAAAGTTCCCAGACACAATATGTACTACAAGTCTGAACCCGAACCGAAATGGAATATGAAGTCAGACGTCAAGTCCAGGTAGTAAAAAAAAAACCCTCATTAATGTATGACGGAGTTATGATTCACAAGAAACCCAATTAAACCTGCAAGTTACAATTCTCTTCATAATCCCTTAAAAATCTGTTCCAATTACTATCAAATCCAATTCCCCCCCTTTTTTAAGGCATCTTGCACATGCCTTAAAAATCAAGAAACAAAGAAACAATAACTTCAACCGGTTTTCCAGTGTCAAGAAAAGAAACATAGTAGGTTAAAGGTCATGCATAAGACATAACCTCAGAACCTGTGGATCCTGCTGCTGCCACTGCTGAGGTAGCTTCAACCCCCAGATGATCATATCCCAATCATTTAGGTTTGTAATTAGGTTCTTATATTTGAATTACCTTGTTGTTGAAAGTGTGCTATACAAATAAAATTGCCTTGCAAAACCTTGCAAAAACAAAACAAACTAATAAGTTCCCCACATAGTTACCTAATGTATTTAAGAATTTTAGTCCTACTTGCATTAGCTACAAAACACTTCATTTCCCTCTGGGATCAATAAAGTATTTTGAATTGAATTAGACAACTTCTTCAGACCCTGCTTTTCCAGAATCTAATTGATGTTACAGTAAGGATTATCTTTGCAAACACCTTAGTGAAAATTGTTTTACTCAGGACACAGTTTATTTACCTAATTAATATCTCTGCTGCTGTTATTTGCTCATCTGTTTCTTAGAGTTTATTCTCTGTTAACTCCTTGAAAAAAAACAATACATTTATTCTAAATGCACAATTTTAAAGCCTGTACAACTGTAAAACATCTCTATTTCAATTTATCTAACTCAGTTGCACATTCAGACTTGAGTATGCCACTCTATTTTAATAACAACGATGTCAAGTAACCTTTTTACCTGTACCTGATACTCTTGCTTAAGAAAGACACGTTTCTTCATTGCAATTTCTGTGTAGGACTTGAGTTATACTTTATACTTTACCGGAGTAATTATCTATTTGCCCACTTTTTACCTCTACTCAGTACTTTAGACTGCTTATATTTTAAAATTAGCCTTGTTACTCCTGTTTCATTTAATCTTTTATTAAAAGGAACACACAAAAACCCCTTCAAACATCAAAAAGTGTTGCAACTGAATAGAATTTACTGCGGTTTGATACCAGGTCTCACATTTCTTTATACTGACACCCTGTTTTTATGCGATCTATAGCATATAATGCACACAGGTGTTAACTGAATATTTTCCACATTTTTCCCGTCTTTAGAACAGTGACCGAAATTCTGAATCTATTTTTATCATCATTTGTCTTAATGAAGTAAACTAAATTTTAAAAAATAGAAACCAAGTTAAACCCCACTGTGTGTGTAGGTCACACCTGTTGGCTTAAAGATTGCACTAAAAGCGTAATTTTCACATATACCATACCACTTTATTTATATAGCACGTTTATACACAGCCGAGGCCGACCAAAGTGCTGTACAGAAGAACATCATATGCAGCTGACACAGGTAGCCTAGTGTATCCCAAATGCGTCATTATTTAACATTTTTATTAAACATTACTATCATTAAGGAAAAGTTCTTTTTGGGCGAGGTATGGCTAAAGCTTTATTCTTTATCATTTAATGTTCTAATCCTAAGTTTGTTTTATGATTTTTACCTCCTTTGTGTGAATCTAAATGTATATACAGTCTATGATCTAAATGCTTCTATTATCTGTCACTTTGCTGCCGGTACAGCAGAAGTTCCCCTTCTTGGGAAGATAAAAGCATGATTCATGAAGTTAAGCATTACCGTGTTTTAATTTGGAAAGCTCATGTTTGAAACAGGAAGTGGTTTTGCGCAAAAAACAAACAGTTTGACTAACCCGGACTCGTTAACATCCAGGAAGTAACTGAAAACCCAAGACTAAACTTTTCATCAAAACAGTGTTTAAGTTCCTATTTTTAGACTTCCAGCAGCAGAGCGCTATTAACGCTTCATCAGTGTCAGGATCTGTGATTGTTTACAACCAGAGGACATCGGTCGTAAGAAAGAAGCTTGTGGCTCAAGTAGCTGATTAGCGACTATCATATTAAATCTGCAAAGGACTTTATTTCCGATCATTTTTACCACATTTTAGTTAATAACTCGCTGGCTAAGATTAACCTTAGAGTGTTTACCCGCGTTGTTTTCTATTCGTTTTCTGTAAATTACTCAAAAGACTGAAATACTTTCATACTGCTACTCGCATCTGTATTAACTGGAGTTGGTTTTCAATATATATACGATTTTAACGGTGCGTTTTCAGTGTTATTTCTATTTACTGCGGAGTAGGCTATGTTTATCAAAAGTATTAGTTAAACATAGAAACCATCATTTATCTAGTTTATTACTGAATTGCATCGTTTTTCATAGAATCTTTAAAAAAAAAAGTTTCCAAGCTAAGGTTCCCGGCCCAAACGCGGCCGCCCCTTATCTCATGAACACAGAGTGTTATAGTTTTAGGTCGAATCAGTTACAAAAGTTCAAATTTTATATGACCACTTACCTTTGTGCATTATTTCCCCCCCGAGGCTTTTATTGATTAGCGCAAATCTAAACGCTGTAACTCACCGAGTACAGCACACCCATTTAATAGGCTATAAAATTAATATGGATTCAGGTTAGAAAATACTCAAATATCAGATTGATGAGGTAAATGTAATTTCCATCTCACATTAATTTGAAGCATTGCTTTGGAAAAACCATCAAATAGACTAAAGAATGTTTATTCATATTTGCACCTTGCAGAAAAATATCATTATTAATGATTGTTGGAAATGTGTTCCAGGCAAACATGTTTTCAAAAATGATGTAGGAATTTATTCTCCAGTAAATCACTGAGTCACGTTTAGATAATTAATCATTACTATATTATCACCATTAAAACTACAGCAAGTTTTCAAGATAATATAGTTTAGTTTAAACCTTAAATCTGACTCATATGCACCAATATAGATCATACTAATCATCCATCATTCATTATGCTTCAAATTGGAATATTCTCTGTTTTATTTGATCTACCTTTATCCAAGATCACTTGATGTTAAGATTGCAGTTTTTTAGATCTGTTGCGTTTAGTTTTCCAGATAGAGCGATGACATATTTATAATCCTGAGATCCCGGCACGGCTCTGGCTCTGGAACCTGTCTCCTCGAGAGAGGTTGGACTCTCTTCCACTCTGGGGTTGCCCCCGCTGAGAGGCGCCGAGCTGGGGTGGGCATACTTGTTGCCCCCCATCTCGGCGCCTGTACGTTGGGGTTTACCACGGTGAACGAGAGGGTAGCCTCCCTCCGCCTTCGGGTGGGGGGATGGGTCCTGACTGTTGTTTGTGCTTACGCGCCAAACAGCAGATTAGATTACCCACCCTTCTTGGAGTCTTTGGAAGGGGTGCTGGAGAGTGCTCCTCCTGGGGACTCCCTTGTTCTGCTGGGGGACTTCAACGCTCACGTGGGCAATGACAGTGAGACCTGGAGGGGTGTGGTTGGGCGGAATGGCCCCCCCGATCTGAACCCGAGTGGTGTCTTGTTATTGGACTTCTGTGCTCGTCATGGATTGTCCATAACAAACACCATGTTCAAGCATAAAGGTGTCCATATGTGCACTTGGCACCAGGACACCTTAGGCCGCAGCTCAATGATCGACTTGGTTGTCGTCTCATCTGATCTGCGGCCGCATGTTTTGGACACTCGGGTGAAGAGAGGGGCAGAGCTGTCCACTGACCACTACCTGGTGGTGAGTCGGCTCCGATGGTGGGGGAGGACGCCGGACAGACCTGGAAGGCCTAAACGTGTTGTGAGGGTCTGCTGGGAACGTCTGGCAGAGTCTCCTGTCAGAAGGAGCTTTAACTCACACCTCCGGCAGAACTTTGAACACGTCCCGGGGGAGGCGGGGGACATCGAGTCCGAGTGGACCATGTTCCGCGCCTCCATTGCCGAGGCGGCTGACCGAAGCTGTGGCCGCAAGGTGGTCGGTGCCTGTCGCGGCGGCAACCCCCGAACCCGGTGGTGGACACCGGCGGTAAGGGATGCTGTCAGGCTGAAGAAGGAGTCCTACCGGGTCTTTTTGGCTTGTGGGACCCCTGAAGCAGCTGATAGGTACCGACAGGCCAAGCGGGATGCGGCTCGGATGGTTGCTGAGGCAAAAACTCGGGCGTGGGAGGAGTTTGGAGAGACCATGGAAAACGACTTCCGTACGGCTTCGAAGCGATTCTGGTCCACCATCCGGCGTCTCAGGGGGGGAAAGCGGTCTGCCACCAACACTGTTTACAGTGGGGATGGTGTGCTGCTGACCTCGACGCGGGATGTTTTGGGTCGGTGGATGGAATACTTCGAAGACCTCCTCAATCCCACCGGCACGCCTTCCAATCTGGAAGCAGGGTTTGGGGACTTGGGGTCGGGCTCTCCAATCTCTGGTGCCGAGGTCACCGAGGTCGTTAAAAAGCTCCTCGGTGGCAAGGCTCCGGGGGTGGATGAGATTCGACCGGAGTTCCTCAAGGCTCTGGATGTTGTGGGGCTGTGTTGGTTAACGCGGCTCTGCAATATTGCGTGGACATTGGGGGCAGTTCCCTTGGATTGGCAGACCGGGGTGGTGGTCCCCCTGTTTAAAAAGGGGGACCACAGGGTGTGTTCCAACTACAGGGGGATCACACTTCTGAGCCTCCCTGGTAAGGTCTATTCAGGGGTTCTGGAGAGGAGGGTCCGACGGATAGTCGAACCTCGGATCCAGGAGGAACAATGCGGTTTTCGTCCTGGCCGTGGAACACTGGACCAGCTCTACACCCTCAGCAGGGTCCTGGAGGGTGCGTGGGAGTTCGCCCAACCGGTCTACATGTGTTTTGTGGACTTGGAGAAGGCGTTCGACCGTGTCCCTCGGGGGGCCCTGTGGGGGGTGCTCCGGGAGTATGGGGTACCGGGCCCCTTGATACGGGCTGTTAGGTCCCTGTACGACCGGTGCCAGAGTTTGGTTCGCATTGCCGGCAGTAAGTCGGGCTTGTTTCCGGTGAGAGTTGGACTCCGCCAAGGTTGCCCTTTGTCACCGATCCTGTTCCTAACTTTTATGGACAGGATTTCTAGGCGCAGCCAAGGCGTTGCGGGGATCCGTTTTGGTGGCCTCAGGATCGGGTCTCTGCTTTTTGCAGATGATGTGGTCCTGTTGGCTTCATCGGAGCGTGATCTACAGCTTTCGCTGGAGCTGTTCACAGCCGAGTGTGAAGCGGCTGGGATGAGAATCAGCACCTCCAAATCCGAGGCCATGGTCTTGAGCCGGAAAAGGGTGGGGTGCCTCCTCCGGGTCAGGGATGGGGTCCTTCCCCAAGTGGAGGAGTTTAAGTATCTGGGGGTCTTGTTCACGAATGAGGGAAAAATGGAGCGGGAGATCGATAGACGGATTGGTGGGGCATCTGCAGATATGCGGGCGCTCTACCGGTCTGTCGTGGTGAAGAGAGAGCTGAGCCAAAAGGCGAAGCTCTCAATTTACCGGTCGATCTACGTTCCTACCCTCATCTATGGTCACGAACTCTGGGTGGTGACCGAAAGAACGAGATCACGGATACAAGCGGCTGAAATGAGTTTCCTCCGCAGAGTTTCTGGGCTCTCCCTTAGAGATAGGGTGAGAAGCTCAGTCATCCGGAGGGGGCTCAGAGTAGAGCCGCTGCTTCTCCACATCGAGAGGAGTCAGTTGAGGTGGCTCGGGCATCTGGTCAGGATGCCTCCTGGACGCCTCCCTGGTGAGGTGTTTCAGGCACGTCCCACCGGGAGGAGGCCCAGGGGAAGGCCCAGGACACGCTGGAGGGACTATGTTTCTCGGCTGGCCTGGGAGCGCCTTGGGGTTCCTCCCGAGGAGCTGGAACAAGTGGCTGGGGAGAGGGAAGTCTGGGTCTCTTTGCTCAGGCTGCTGCCCCCGCGACCCGACCCCGGATAAGCAGAAGAAAATGGATGGATGGATGGATGCTTTCTTAATTTGAAAAATGATATGTCACTGTTGACGAACAATTACGTTTTGAGTTGGATATGCTTTTACTACAAGAAGGTAAAACAATTGGCTTAACAGTGTCCAATATTAGTAATTCAGTATGCTCATTTATTTGGAAACAAGCAATTAAATTCCAACATTTCATGTTCTTATTACGTTTCATTATTTATTACTATTTGAAAGAAAACGGGTCCCCAGAGTGTTTTTGCAGCTACAGGGGATCTCACTTCTTAGCCTCCCTTGTAAGGTCTAAGAGAAAATGTTAGAATTTGAATTCCCTTCATCATAGTCCCAAATAAGCCAAAATATATATAAGCAGCCCCCAAACTCAGGTACGCACAGGTAACCTCCCAAGCCACTTGTCCATACCTTTTTGGGCCGAACCTCGAACATGACTCCTCCCGTGTGGACAAAGTGGTCAGTCCATTCTAGAAAAAAAACAAAAAAGAATGAGAACCAGCCTGATTTGCATTCTGGTTCAGTTGAAATTGAAAATTGCATTGGTTGTCATAAGCAAAATTCCAAACTCACAGGACCACAGTGTTGTTATAATTGATGGCCCCTAAAAAACATTTCAGGTATCTTAATATTTATTTAAAACAGTGAGACGACTTCCCTTTAATTACAAAGTCAGGTGCCTTATATTAAGACTCACTTATATAACTTCCTGTGTTTACCCACCAGAGTGACAAAACCATCAGATTTCTAGGATCAAACCTCTCCTGACCTCTTGCCCCTTATCCTGGAAGGAGACAGAATACTTCACAGCTTCAGATCAATTCAGTAATTTTCCAAGCAAAATTTCTAATAAGGCCCACTAACTGCTCTGACGCTTGAATGTTCCCCAGATAAGATTAGTATTTATCTTTTTTCCATTTATTTAAGACCTAAGTAGCCTAAGGACCAGTCATCTTTATTTTAATGTTACCCAGCAGAAACCTAAAGTTTTATTTTTTAGTTGTGTTCAAATTATAGCCTAAACAATGTTGTTTTACTGTTGCTGCTTACAGCAAAGTCTTGTTATTTTTTAGTCTCGCGATTGTTTACATTAGCGCCTTGCAAGATGATAAAAAATTCGTCCTTCACAGCTGTGGCAAAATCTAAGCAGTGTTACTGTAAAGGTCCAAGTTACTTTAGTTAATGTTCACAGTTCTAAGATTTATTACTTTCTTACAACAAACTCCAAAATACAAGGAAACAATTCAGCCCCAATTGTCCCAGAAAGGAAGGAAAATATGTTTTCACTGTCAGTCAGCTTAGTCAAAATTTAAGTCAGTCAGGGTATAATTCACAAGCTACTCTAAATGCCCCAATCAACTCTGCTATTTGTTCTAGTCGTAAAATAGGAACGTTTCCGTTTCTAAGTTAGTGCACACAAGCTGCAACAGCTAAGGAAACTTGTACTTAGTGTAATAACAATTCCATCAAATAACTTTCAACCAAAATGAAATAAAATAAAATGTGAACTCTCCTGACAGAGAGCATTAGGAGAGAAAAGAAAAGACCATTTACTAGATAACTGTGTGCATCACCGTCTTTAAGCTCTAATTAGACTAAACTCACCGGATGACGAAT